>BSBK01006218.1:0-677500 GCA_027943335.1 Chamaecyparis obtusa
TGTATCGATATAGGTATAGGTACACATGCACGTGCACGTACACATACACATACACATACACATACACATACATGTACATGTACACACACACACACATACATGTACACCTACACATACACATGCACATGCACATACACATACACATACACATACACATACACAAAGATAGACACATACACATGCACATACACATAATTTTTTTCAATGCAATTACAAATTTAAATAACACTTAATTGTAAGTGTTTAAGTGCATGGTGGTGCAGGAGCACCTAGGCTAGCCTCCATGGTTAGTAAGTTTTTGGCTTGTAGTTGACTCTAGCCAAGTCAAGAGGTTAGATTAGTTGGTTTGAGGACCTTAGAAGGTCTCTTTCAATGTTGGCTAAGTGAATTAGTCACTAGGACTAAGGTCACTAATTAGCCTGTGTTAGTTGCTATTTCAATTTCATAGTGCTAAGAGTTAGTGAGATTGAGTCATTAATGTGTCTTGAACACGTAGAGTTGTTAATGGTTGTTAAGATGCTATATGGTCATAAATGACCTTGGATCCTTGAAACATAGGAGGTTAGGAGTCCTAAAATATAGGATCAAGGCATAAACCAAAGTTGCCAAATGTTGTAAAAATGTTGTCATGACAACATTTGCAATTATTGTAAATGTTGCATGCAACATGGATAACTTTGGACTCCCTAAAGTCTAGAGTTAATGCTCATCCAACATGCCCTAAAATGATGGAGATGGCATCTAATGTAAGCCATGGCTTAAATCTCGAGGAAGTAGTATGTTTTGTAAAGTTTGAGTTTGATAATATTAGCTCTGCAACAATGTTCATAGAAAAGAAGCCGAGCTTATGTGCTAATAGTCATAGAAAATGACTTGAAAGTGTTAATACAGTGTTTGCATCATGTTTATACAGGGGTTTTGAAGACTTTTTCATTTGATAGGTTAAGGGTTTTAAGTAGATTTAGTGTATATAATAAATTGATTTAGTTTAAGACTGTTTGTTGGTCTTTGTGAGACAGTTTGCGAAGTCATGGCTCCCACATGAGATTCAACCATGGAAACTTCAAAGAAATGGATGAATCTTCAAGCGGGACCATTGTATATAGTGTACATAAAGGGAGGGAACTAGTTGAGCTTGATTACTATTTTTAATGTCAAGCCTTAGGTGAGCTAGGAAGACCCGGTTAAAGGTTTGACAGAGAAGATTTGAAGACTTCATGTGGGGATGCATGGTACAATACGGCTCTAGGAATTTTTCTAGTAGATGTTCACCATTACTAACCATCCTAAGCAGATTGAGGTCATACCAATCAATTTGGATAGGTTTTGAGCAAGTTCTTTTCAAGTAACCAATCTGTCCTAGAAACTGGGTCTTTTAGCCCTGTTTCTCCTTGTTAATGGGAAGGAGGTGTACGGAGGGTGTCAGGAACTAAGAGCTCCAGATTATTTAACTTAAGCCAAAAGGGTATCCATATCACAAATTGGTTTTATAGGTTGTTTGGCAAATTTGGGCAAGAAAGGGCAAAAGCCATAAAAAAAAAGGCTACTAGGGAAAGGCCTATTTTTAAGGTCTCCTATGGTGAACTAGTGAAGCCAATGAAAATGTGATGCAAGATCCTTCCAAAATGAGTCAAATGGGAAGGGATATGAACAATTTCAATGTGAAGATAGTCCATGAAATGAAGTATGACATTAGTGGAGATTTAGCACTTAGAGCCTTCTAAGTGAGTGTGGAGAAGTGAACTAAACTTAGGGTGTTGATACTTCAAGGAGAAGCTTCAAAAGTTTGACTCTTACAATAGAGTTTGTATAGGCCTTAGTTAATTATCTAAGCCTATTGGAAGGTGGTAGAGAAGAATGGGATACTAGGAGACAAGTGGAGTCTCTTGGAGGGTGTGAAAGCAAGCCTTGGAGTTATCATACACCACATGGGCTGACTCACATTTTTCACTTTTGCATTAGGAATGTTTGGTCACTTAATACCCTCACCAACCTATTATGTCCACTGTCAGTCACGTACATACCTTCTCTTAGATGCATTGCCCAATAATATGGAACCTTAAAAACCTAAGTTTTCATTGCATTTGGGGATTATGTAATTATATATAGAATATATATGTATGTGTATATAATTATATATACATTATAGATTATATATATGTGTATGTATATAATTATGTTTACATATATATAATTATGTTCATATGTATAATGAAACCCTCCAAAACATACAAATGATAATTTCATAGTATAGTTAATAGTTAATTATGTCACAATATAATAAAATCATTATAAATAATTACAATGCATGATGTGTTATGTTGAAACATGTACACATTTATGTAATGGTGAAAGATGCACACATATATACAAATTCATACATGTACATGTGTTTACATATGTATATATGTATGCATATGATGAAACCAATACAAAAAAATAGTTGAATGTAATCCTTGATGGCATACTAGTACTCATTTCAAAACATAATGAAACCCTCAAGAGCATACATATAATTATTTCATAGTACAATGAAACAATCGATGTCATACAATCTATAGATAATTATTTCACAATGAAATGAAATAAGTAAAATAAAATCTTCTCTCCCTCTCTCCTCGCTTTTCTTCTCTCCCCCTTGCATGTGATCCTTCTTTCTTGCTCCCCCCTCTTGTGTTTTTTCTCTCTCTCTCTCTTGTCCTTGCGTTTTCCCTCTCTCTCTCTTTTCCCTGTGGGCTTCTTTCTTTGCAATCTTCTATTTCTTTGGGTCTTTTCTGTAGTTTTCTTAGGCTTGGTCTTTGCTTTTGTTTCTTCTTCTTTGTTCTTTTCTCTTCTTGTCCCCCCCTCCCCCTCACTCCGATCTCCTTCTGTCCTCCTCCCCTCTTTCTTGTGGTTTCCTTTTCTCTCCTCTTTTGTATTCTTTTATTGTTCTCTCTTTCTCTTTCTATCTTGTCTTCATTTTCTCTATCTCCATGTTGTCTTTTTTGGGGTACTCTCTCTCTCTGGTTTTTATCCTTCTCTCTCTTTTATTTGTCTTATTTTTGTCTTTTGTAATTGATTTATTATTTCATTTATTTTTAGGTTTATTTTGGTGTTCCTCTTGTTTTGTGGTTTTTTATTCTCTTTGTTGGTTCTTTCACTTTTTCACTTATTGTCTTACACACACACACACACACACATACACACACACACACAAAAGAATACAACTTTTGGTTATTTTGTTTCTATTTATTTCTTCACATTGAGTGTTTGTTTCCTTGTGTTCTTTTCTTTCTTTTTTTCTCTTTTTTTGTTTTTCTTTTGTCTTACATTCTCCCTCGTATTTGCTTTATTTTCTCCAATTTCTTTTTTCTTTTTTGGTTGGTCCCCCCCAACACACAATATATATATATATATATATATATATATATATATATATATATATATATCTCTGTGTGTGTGTGTGTGTGTGTACATATACATACATAAATAGACACATATGTATATGTACACACACACATATTCTTTCCTCTTTATGCATTCGTTTGTGGGGTTGGGTGTCTCTTGGCTCCTCCTTTCATTTACTTATTTGGTTGTTATTTATTTCCTCTTTTTTCATTTCATTCTTTTCATAGGTTTTGTTTGCTCTTTTTTATTTCTTGTCTTTGGTATTTTTGGATTATTTTCTTATATGTCCTTATTCTTTGTATGGATAGATTAGATAATTCATATATTTTTTTCTTATGCTTTCTTTTTGGTCCATCTCTTTAATTTTCTTTTTAGGTTTATTTCTTCTAGTATCTGTGTACACACACACACACACCCACCCACTCCTCTTTGTTTATATACTGCTATATATTGGCCTATGTTTTATCTTTTCCTTTTTTAGCAGATTTAATTTTGTCTTTTCTTGACTTTGACCTTTGACCTTTGTCTATGCTCCTCTTTCTTTAGTATTTTTCCATTACATCAGTTGTCGCATGATTTTTAGCTTCTATCCTTCCACCTCTCCCTCTCTTTTCAACTTGCTTAGGTTTGCAATTTTATTCATTTTCCTTATGCTCTCATATGCTCATTTTGATGATGGATCCCAGAGTGTGACTCGAAACGTTGATGCAAAAAAAACACAACACAATGAAATCCATAAACTCTTAATGGTGAAAATAACATCATTTTAATATAACCCTCAATGCCATAAATAAAATCATTTCACAACATAATGAAACCCTCGAGGCCATACATAAATTATTTCACATCAGAATGAAGGTGTATTGAAATAGTCGAGGGCATCCACAAAATTGTTTCACATTATAATAAAATCTCGATGCCATATAGATAATTACTTGGTAGTATAAATATATAGTATGATGAAATCATGAAAATTACTTGGGAGTAAAATATACTCATTTTAACATAACCCTTAATGCTATAGAGGCAATCATTTAACAACAAAATGAAACCCTCGACTACATACATATAATTATTTCACAGTGAAATGAAATAAGTAAAACATAATCATTTTAATGTAACCCTTAATGACATAAAGATAATCATTTCACAACATAATGAAACCCTCAAGACCATACAATTTTTGTTTTCACAATAGGATGAAGGTATAATAAAACCCTCAATGACATCCACAAAATTATTTCACATTATAATGAAACCCTCAATGCCATACAGATAATTACTTCGTAGTATAAATATATAGTATGATGAAGTCATGAAATACTTTACAATGCATGATGTCTAATGGCGAAACCCTAAAGAAATATATGATTGATGTGAATTTGACAAAATAGGTGGACAAAAATAGATGAAATCATCTCATTGATTGGAATAATGAAACAATAAATCAAAGGTTCAATGATTTTCCCATTATTATGTGCTAGAAATTATTAAAAAGAAACCTTCAACACCATGGACAAAAATGATGAAAGAACAAAGCAAATTGCAGGTACGAAGGAACAAAATTCATCATTGAACATCTAATACAATAAGTAGGAAGGATGCGTGGACATTACCTGGTTGGAGGCATTAGTAGATGCCGTTTCGTTGTAGACCCAACTTCACGAGAAGAAAATGACGGGGAAAATAATTCCCAAATGAGATGAAAACTTAGGTTTTTAGGCTTGCATAATGTTGGGCAATATTCCAAGAGAAGGCATGTATGTGGTCGATGATGGACATAAAAGAGTGGTGAGGCAATTAAGTGGCCACTCTTTTCTAACATAGAAGTGAAAAAAGTGAGCGGACCCATATGCCTAAACACTTAATATTAGGTGTTATTTAAATTTGTAATTAGATTTTTTTATTGGTTCTCCTGAATTGCTATTGGCACAATATGGGTCATATATTGGTTGACACTTTGAAATGACCACTTTTGACCATTTCATGCATAATGATGACTACAATGTGTATCATTAATACCCAGAAGCTGAAAACAGTTAAATTACATATGGAAACAACATAAAAAATTGAAGAAAACTAATATACCATTTAAAAATCTATAAATGTACGAAATTAGCTATAACCACTAATGATGCTTTTACCCTATATTTGTGTCTACCATTTGACTTCTTATACAATTAAAAAAAATGAATCAATTTTTTAACTAATTACCTGCCGGACCTCTTCTTTGGTACCCATTGCACACCAAAATGAGATTGGTGCCGCATAGACGTTGCTCCCTTCTACTATATGTGAAATCAACAAGACATTTTTGAGGGAAAAAGCTGCTCCGTCGACTTGATCTTAAGCCGCCCAGAAATCCGGAGACCATGATTAATTTTGGATGCTGCCCTTAAGAGTTGCTTTATTATCGACTTTATTTTCAAATATCTGCTACGAAAGGACTAGTCGTTTCAGACAGTTTTAATTTATATTTTCCCTGTTATCCTTGAAGAGTTCGTCTCTGGGGCAATGTACTGAAAGATGTTGCTTGTGGAAATCAACAGCAGCTTTGGATGAAAAAGAGACTAGTTCGGTTTCCAGGTTATTGAAAATACACGATCCGGCCTGCGAAAATTTGCCAATCAGCAGCTCCATATTCGGTGGGGTGAGTCTCCTAAATTTGCGAGGTTCAAACTCAATTATTTTTTAATTTTTTGACTGATGTACTTGCATACTAGTTAGTTAGAATTTTCTGTTCTTGAATACGGGCGTGTACTTTTTCAGACTTATTTGAAAAAAAAATACAAACCCCAAAATTCGCGAAAACCCAAACGCCGGGGCCGAGTAAAACCCTATAGAATAGTTGAGTCAGCTAATTAATTTGCAACGAAGGTTAAATGCATTCTGTGTATGATGGTTTTATGTTATCTCAAATTCTCAATGCATCCTTTTGTCTACACGATTATTTCACTATGAATTTTACGAGTGAAATTTAAAGAAATTAAGGCTTAGAATGCAGTTGTTCAAGAATTGTACATCTTACTGGTTGTTGTGAGTGGGGCGCAACTTCTTTTCTTCATGTATTAGGGCTTTTCTGATTGGACTAACCAAAATACTGTAAAATTCAGATGTCTTAAGCTTATGCTTTTCCCGGTCTGCCATTAATAGTTTGCAATTGGAAGCGATGAAGAAAGGAAATGTGAAGTTAGTGAGCGGTAACTTCTTGCAAAAAAATGAGGATGATTTTGAAGCTAAAGATTTGGCTTCCAAGGAGGAGAATGAGGAGACTTCTTTAGAAGAAGAGGAGAATGATAGTTCAGAAGAAGAGGAAGATGATATTTCAGAAGAAGAGGTGAGCTTTTTGATTGTATCCACTTTTTACTATTTGACTTAGATAGCTCCGCAAATGCAATTTTCTTTAGTTCTTTAGAATTGTTCCAGCTGGAAGCTATGCGTGTTGTTTATTTGAGGTTCTTGTCTTTGTAAGGAGTTACAAGACCATCTAATAGATGTTCCATTTGAAGAGCTCCAAAGAGTACGTTCTGATGGTCGAGAATCAGCACATGGTAAATTCAAGAAAGAGACTAAACCCTCAAGAGCTAATAAAAATAGGTTTGTTGCTCCAATCTCTCGTTGAAAATTCAACATCATCATTGACAACTTGATCTTGCGGCCTAACATTTTGTATTTTTAAATTTTTCTCATGCAGGCCAATGGAGATGAGCAGTAAGAAACCTGTTGGAAGGCTTAGGGAAGTTATTCAAGCACCGAAAAAAGTGAGTTTCTTTAAATTCATACAAATTATTATTTTGTTGGTGATGAATTGTTTCTTTTTTATTATGTTTTCTTTTTTGCTATTTACCTATTTGTCTCATTAGGGCGGATTGTCTAATATAGGAACGAGTAGAACATGGTATGAAAATCACAATTGATAGGCCCATTTGTGTTAGAAAGTATTTGAAAATGCATAACAGAAACTATATATTAGGGATTTTAAACCATTAGAATGGAGGTTTTCTTCTCCTTTTTGCACTGCTGATTGAATACTAGGGAAATCTGATTGAGGGATGGATTTTGTTATATATGCATCTTTTTGCACTATGCAGTGTAGTCCAAACTGAAAAGAACCCACATCTTGTTTTGCCTACCGGGGGTGTCTCTTTGTTGTGGCCAAGCAAGCTCCCTTACTTCCATTGCTACTTTTCGTGTTCTTCATCTAGACTTAAACCAAGGTTTTAAATGCGATTCGTTGTGCATTTCAATTTTTGCTCAAGTAATGACTGGGCAGGGTGAATCAGTCCTGATTTGGTGCTTCATTATTTCCAATACTTGTCACAGTCTTAACAGCTATGTTCTACATGTGCTTTGAGGACAAGTCTTGACTCTTTACGATGATACAGTTCATGTTATCCACCTAATTTTGTACGACTAGAGACCTTGTAAGTCCATGTGTCATGCCCCCGCCTAAGTAGTAGTGTCAAATAGCCTCAATTGACATAAAATTGTCTTATTAATAAGACATCACAATTTTCTAATACCTAGACGGCAGTGATCAGATTAAAGGACAGTAATGCAGCGAAAATTAGTATGTAAACAAACATCGCTCATGTTATACACAGCAATAAATGAATCCAGCGATTAAAATGTTCAAAGATCTTTAAGCAGAAATGGATGAGGCAGCAATGAAATTGCATCCATATTACTTGTTCCTTTATTTGTGAAATTAAAATATTAAATGATGTTATTGTTTTTAAAGGTCGACTCTTTGGAGTGGAATCACCTTGTATCAAGACTGACTATCTTGGCATAATTGCATCATTTAGAGAGTCCAACTAAAGTAAAGGATATTAAACAATAAAGTGATTAAATGTTAAGAAGTCTGACTCATGGTTAATAATGATGAGGTGCCTCTCTTGGACATTGGTTAAAAGTATGTTTTGATTGATGGTGGACACACTTATATGTGGGTTAATGAAGTAGCTCGAATAGGGAAGGCAGAAATGGGCTCCTCCATTGAGTAGACCACCCCATGCTGGAAGTCCAAAGTGCCTGCCACTTGGGGCCAAGGGGTGCAAAGTCACGCCCTTGGGCTTAGATGAGGGGTGTTCCGGGTGTCCTATCATGTTGCCTTATTAAACCCTCCAATATGGTTAAGTACTATGTTTAAGTACGTTGCCTATTTATTAAGTTCAATATATTCTAATGTTATTACAAATGACCACTGGTGCAACTGATTATATATGCAATTATTTGTTCTTAAATCCTAACCCGAATAAAATAAATTGGTCTTATGAATTTTGTTTCCAATAATATCTAACATGATTGCAGGATCTAAACCAGGATTTATCTTGCTTAAATCATTTTATTTGGTAAAATTATAATTGTACTTATGTTACATTTCTTCTTTTTATGAAACTTGTGATTTTAAGGCAAGATTTCGGGCAATCTCAAATAGGGGACATTACAATTGGCATCAAAGCCTTGATCCTGCCAGCGTGTAGGTCAAAGGGGCATTGCATCACATGACAATGAATACTGAAAAATATTTCAATTTCTCAAACATTATGCACTCCTTCCAACCATAGTTGTAGTAGTTGGAAATGTTGTTGATGATTAAAGCTAAGACAAATAGAGTTGTGTCTGGCTAAGTGTAATGTCCCCTTTCTGAAATAGGATTCAATAATAGATAATAATAATAATAAAATTCAAATATAATAAAAAATAAATAGATAAATAAAAATTAAATATAATGTAATATAATTACAAGTTAATTAAGTTAATGAAAATTCAAGGGATACATAATGAAGAGTTGTGACTCCCTCGACATAAGATATAAATGGGAGGAGAATTCATTTGAAAGGGGAGAAGGAGAAAAGAAGAAAGAAGGGAGCATGGGAACTAAGGAAGGATAAATGGAAGAAGATTGGAATGGGAAGAATTGATGAAGGGTTGTGTCTCTTTCAAAAGGGGGTGATTATGAAATGGGGTGACCATTGCAAAGGGCAGGGGTGGTGAAGAAGTGTGACTCTCCCTCTCATTAGAAGATTTAAAAGGGAGAAGGATTCATTTGAGGAGGACATCCAAGGAGATGAATTTAGAAAAGTATTTATTATTTCAAAAGCAACAAGGAAAAATGGTGACTCAAATATTATGAAAGGTGGTGACCCTTTCTTTAAGAAATTATAAAGGAGAACTCATTCCAAGCATTAAAGGATCACCTATCAGTCATCACTCTTGAATCCATCAAGACAAATCCTGCTTTCAACCAGCAATCATTAATCCCTCATGATATCAATCAATCAGCAAGATCAAGCAAACAATCATCAAATCCATATCAATCATCACTACACCTTGGGATCAAGGAAGAAAACAATTCAGTAATCAAGCATCAATCTATTACATTAACAATCACCTAAATCAATACTCATCCATGCCTCAAGTCATCAAATCAAAGGAATTCATTCATTCAATCAATTAATCATCAAATTGGAATGTGATATTACTACATAATCTTTCATATATTAAATGTCACGACCCCAACCGTATTTTGATCAGAAATTGTATCATGATAGTGAAACTTCACAATTCTGCCATAATAAAACATGCCTTCACATCCAAGTCAACAATATGATATTGATTGAAGTAATAGTTGCAGAATGAAGCTTTTGTCGTTTCTCACAATCTGTATTGATCAAGCTCACTGATGGAGCAAATGAGGTTCTGAGATAGATGACAGATCTGAGGGGGTAATAACAGATATATATTACTAGAAATTGTCTTATTAATCATGAAGCCGACTAAGTCATTCATGTTGATTCTGAGTTGAATTTGCCTTGCCATTGTTGAATTTCAGTGATATAAATCTGTCTTCATATGGCAATAACATAATCTATAAGGTTTTACAGTCACCCCACATTGATTGTGCTCAACAAATCCAAAAGGGTCTAATGAGAGTCACAAGGAGACAAAAATATGAAGCTTACCATGTAATTGTATGTATACAAGATAAATGCCATCCTTTTTAGACTTCAACACGGAGATGCTTACTGGCATATGTAATGATGAGCTTTAATCTCAAAAGTTAGTTGTGCAAGATAGGATCAAGGATCAAGTCATATGAAAGTTGTCTTAAGTCTACCTTTTACTTGGTAGAACTCATTATCTTCCAAAGGATTACAAGCAGTTCTTTCCTGTCACATTATTCTCATATTTGTAATTCCTAGCTGCAATCATTAGTTTTTTGTTGTCTTCATATTTTTTTTACACTTTGATTTTTGTAAAATCATAGGAAACCCTAAAGACAACAAAAATTGTACAGTTTTAATGAACACCTTTTAGGAATTTAGTAACGTTTCCATGTTGTCCTGCATGTTTTGATTTATGTATGTTATTTAATTACAGACAGTAATTCGTCTTGCAAATTTCTTTGAATGGCAACACAGATTGTTAACAAGATCAATGGTCATAACATTAACAAAGCATGCTGCTACCATAGAATTTTGGAAGATGAATAGTAGGAAATATTTCTATATATATATATGTATTGAATATTTATTTTGTGTAATGGATTAGATTGTCCTCTATAAGTGCAAAAAGTTATAATTAGTGTTTTTTAAATTTTCAGGTAATGCAAATGAAAGTTCTTTAACCAATTTCAATTCAATGCTGTATTTGCTAACTTGATTTCAGTGTTCAATTTAATTGCCATTGTTAATACATGACAAAGTCTATTTTCTTACTTGTTATTTAGGTTTAATATTTTATTTTCCGAGGAACAATAAAAAATTAAAGATTTTCTTCAGGAATAACTACTTTTATTCTATAATGGGTTATTGTTGTTTGTAAGTTTTTCGAGTATTGGATTCTGTGGATAGTTTTGGTCCTCATGTTCAAATCTTACTTTTTTCTTTTGTGCTTAATTGAGCTGTTTGTTTGCATAATCCATCTTCTATTTTTATGATTTATTAGGAAAAGTAAGAAACAATTCTTTAGGACATTGGCCAATGGTATTGGCATTTATTTATCATACTAAGGGATTATATCATGTTATAACATTTTGACTTATGAATTGCTTTACAATATGTTGTATAGGTAGTTCGAGATCCAAGATTTGAGTCTTTGTGCGGTAATTTTGATGAAAGCAGGTAAGTTGTGCTTAGAGCAATGGTAAGCTAAACAAAATTATCAAGATATTGTAATAATGCATGATAATATAGAACCTTGCAATTTAGCATGATTGTGGTAAGCACTTAAGTACAGCAGGATGAAAGGAACTAATCTTTGATTAAAATTCTAAATGTTTTTAGATTTTAACTGTCTTGTAATGATAAGATAAACAAAAGTGTCAAGCTATTATAATAATGCATAATAATACAGAACCTTGCATTTTAGCCTGATTGTTGTAGGCAATTAGAATACAGTAGGATGAAAGAAACTAATCTTAGATTTAGAATTCTAAATGTTTATGTTTTAATGGTCTAACAGAATTGTTGCTATATAGAAAAATTGTGACTACTCTTCAAGAAATTGATAATGGAAACCTTAAGTAGAAATTTTTGCAGTGATTCCTGGTATTTTGCTACACTGGCAAGATTGAGGGTAGCTTTTAATTGGTGCTTCATCTATTAGAGTTGATGTTGACAGACTTTTGGAATTAGATTAACTCCCAATGATTGGCTACTTTGGGTATGTGTTCTCTTGCTTTAAATTGTGTTAAAAAGCAATGGGGTACTCCAACATTGCATTTACTCTCTTGGCTTCTATTCATTTCAGAATGAAACTATTGTTCATCTCATCTCGACAGTGAATGGCCCATGTGTCTCCTTTGAAAGGTAACTTTTATCGGTTTTTCAGATTTGAGATGCATAAATTTGAGATTCAGACCTAATATAGATACAATTAGTTTGGCACATTAGGAAAGGAATAAAAATGTTATTTTTCTTTGTATCTAGAAGTATAAATATATTCAGAAATGATGCATATATGTGGGCTAACAGTGTTTTAGCCATCAAGGAGGTTGCTTTCGTCAGGTATAACAGCAGAAAAGGCTTCTGGAGTAACTGCAACTGGAGCCTATTTCTATGGAGAGACCTCCCACTGGACCATTAGAAAAGAATTAAGTCACAAACCCCACTAAAGCCAGCTGAAAATATGAGTTTAGAACACCAGAAATCAGGCTGCAAATTAAAGCAAATTAATGATAATTGATCTGTAGGGAATAGGTTGACATAGCTTAAATATGTACGAGAAACCTCGCATGGATTGGATTAAGGTGAGTTTGATGGATCCGCAAAAGGAAACCCAGGATTAGTAGGAATAGGAGGCATCTTTAGAGATGACGATGAACATCCTTTATTTGTGTTTTGAGTTCACTTGGGACTGAATGGAAATAACAAGGTAGAAGCAATGGCTTTCCAAGAGGTAATAGCTCTTGCGAAGGAAAATGGATGGCAGAAAGTTTAAGCGGAAGAGGACTCAGTGCTAATTATTAAAGCGATCAAAAGACATAGAGCAATGGTTTTTAAGCAAACAATATCATTCAAGAAATCAAGATGGAAACTGAGGATTATAAGCTCTTGTAACAACATATTAGGACAATAGGAAATATGGCGGCACATCTGGCAGCCACTGGGAGGGTGAAAAAGATGGAAAGATGGTTTGCTCTCATCCTTTTCCTTTCACAAGATTAAGTCTATTGTCAAAGGACTGCCATAGCATAAAAGCTTGCTCTTTGTTCAAAACTGTAAATACAAGGATCAAAAGGAGAAAAGATTCATATGGGTAAATGTGATGTCTCTCGACTGAAACCTTAAACAGATTAGACAGAGGTGTTGAACATAGTAACCAAGATTGCAATGACTAATAACAGGTGTTAGTCAGAACACAGACCATCAGCGATGATATGGTCAGGAATGGGATTTGACTCCGGCAGTTAGCAATCACGATAATGAATGAGCATGAGAGCGGCAGCTTCTTCTAGACAGAAGCACACAGTTACCATACTTATCACCATCACTATCAGCTATTATAATCACTGTGAGCAACTATATAAGGTGCCGATTAAGATTACCACCAATAAGCACCGATAGACAGCAAACTAATCGAGAAGGGATACTATGATAAGTCAATCATCAGCATCTACATAAAAAGATGCAATTAAGTTAAGGGATGCGATTAGTGAATTCTCATTCCATATAAGAAGACTCTCAATCTATCTTCAAGGGGCATTGAATGAGGATTACAGATTATATTTATTCATCAGATCGGGCGAGGATCAGTCCATATTTATTCTGCCAGCGAGTTAATGTAACAGTAAATTGGCATGCTGCAATACACCTATACATCAATACTAATTTGTATAGTACTATTAAGAATAAAGGACTGGCATATGGTCCAGTCTATGTACCGTAGCTTACTATCAGTTTATACTAATGAAATCCAAAATACATACATACATACATACATACATACATACATACATATATATATATATATATATATATATATATATCAGTGATATTGTATTTTATTTATACATATCTATTTATATCTAATTATAATCCATCTGAAGTTAATACGCTCCTAGCCTATTCCTTAATCACTCACTATCGCCCCTTAAGAGGATAGGTTGGTGTTGTGTAGGGAGAGATGGAATAAATCCTCACAAGGTAGGTGAATCCCAAGATAACATACAGATGGGGTTCAAAAGCCTTGAGGGAGCCTACTAGTAGATTGGTGTCAAGCGCCCTATGACAAGCAAATCCCCATCCTCCTTAGGGTTGATAATTAGGAGAGAAGTAAGGAATTGCAGCTTAAGTTTGTTAACTATCAAATGTATTATGAATCCTTAATTGTTTCCTAGTTTAAATGCATAGTATGTTAATCATTAGAGATTGACAACCTGCTAGTGGGGGGCATTACAATTGATATCAAAGCTTTAATCCTGCCATCCTGTGAAGGATAAGTTAATGCAATATAGCCAAAGGGCACAAAGGGTCTTAGAAAGGGAAAGATGAAAACAAGCAGCAAATTCTAATCCCAATCAAAACAATAACATGGGTGAATGAAGGGAAAATGATTCTACAACATTCATGGAGATGACAACCAAAGCACTAATGGACCAAAACGAAAGAACAACTGAGTATTTCTGCAGGCGTTACAAAACATAGGTAATGCTATCAATAATTCTAAGACCGATTCCCCAAATGGGAGAGACATAAGTTCAAATAATTCAGAAAATAATAGTGGATCCTCTACATCTAGGATACCAAAACCCTCCTTCCTACTCAAAGATGATATACCAAGTGAGGAAGAAGAAATAAATCCAGCCACCAACAACACCGCGGAAATGGCCACAACCTACACAAATTTAGACCCTAAAGTGAAAAGAACTATATCATTTAGGGACTTTTGTGAATCAAAGAGACATTAAGCAACCGGAAAAGAAAGGAGACATCCAATTAAGGACTTGAAACACAAAGTAAACAAAATAACTCTTCCAAACTTCAACGGGTTGGATAAAATAATTGCCCATGTATGGTTATAAAAGTTGAATACTTATTTTACCTTTAACCCAATTGCAAAAGAGGATGGAGTGCAATTTGCTATCCTACATTTAGTATTAGAGTATTTTTAGTCTCCTAGGTTCTTGCTATTTTTAGCTCGTTATTCTAAAATCTTAGTTAATGGTCATTTATGCTTTATTTTTAGTTGTCTCAATTTGGTTATATTTGGATGGTGTCTTTATTTAGACAACTTTGCTTTATAGTTCACGCTTTTATAGCGTTTGTAAACTCTATTTATTGGTGTGTATTGTTAATACAATTCATTCAGTTTTTTTAGAGTTTCATGGTATCAAAGCAATAAAAAAAATTTTTGGGCAAAATTTTTTGTGGAAGAAATTCAAAATTATTTTTTTGCAATTTGTTTGAAACCCATCTAGGGTTTACTACTAATATGAAGGTGTCAGTTTCAACACATTTCCAATCTGGAAATCATGGATTTTTGAGAGCCAAAATTCGTGGTTCTTGAGTGGCGATTTTTTTTTGATATTATTTTTCGAGGGCGATTTCATATTTCCTAAGCTACAATTTGCATGTTTGTTCAGTCCTCTGGTTGCATTTTTTATAGCCACTAACAAAAATCGTGACGCTTTTCAAAGAAATCATGGTCAAAGAAAACATTGATAAACCCACATTGTTTCTTTAGTTGAACATACCTTTTTTTTGGCCTGTGTTTTTCTCTTCGCCATCATTGTCTACCAGCTTGCGTGCCATCTTTTTCACCTGCGATTTCGTCTATTTTTTTTTTTCTGTCTTGTGCAACTAAAAAATGCTGCTAACAGATGAGATTTCTGTTCTTTTTCGAGCATCTTTTTTTTGCTGTCCGTGCACGTCTGCAGATCTTGATTTTTTGACATCCTTGCACGAATCTTTAACTAGGATATTACAGTCAACCAATTTTTCATTGAAAAATTCTTTGCACACTCGACTAGGGTTTTGTGCATTTTGTGGGTAGAAGAATTTTTCTACTTTTCGTTGGGCCCAAAACCCTAAATTCAAAAATTTGGATTTCAGAAATTAGGGCTTTCTAATTAAAATAAAAACAAGATTTTTTTTATTCTGGTGAATTTTTCTATTTTTCAGGTTCACCATAGTCTGACCTTTTTCTAGCGTATTCAATTTTTTGTATCAGCGTCTACCTCGTTTTCGATGCCTTCATAGGATTGACTAGCAACCTCCATTTCAATGACGACATCTTTGACCAACATTATGTTGGAGGAAAATCAACGATTTAATGACTACAATTACAACACCTGGAAGTAGCGCATGATGACGATGTTTGAATATTGTTGTCTTGATAAGATAGTTTTAGGTAAGGAGACATGTCCTACTCAAGCTCAGTCAGATCAAGATAAATGGGATGACCGTAATTGGGAAGCTGTCATGCTGATCAAACTTTTAGTTATTGATGATCAACTCCCTCAGGTGCCTTCCAAAAAATCAGCTAAAGAGATCTGGGACATCTTGAAGGATCTTTATGAGATGTCCGACAAGAGCCAAGCTTTCTTTTTGAAGAATATATTGTTTTCTATCATGATGGATGAGAAGACATCTCTCTAGGCACATCTTACAAAAATCAAGGACATCTGTGACCAAATCGAGGCTATTGGCCGCAAGATGGAGGAAGAAGATATGGCAGTGATCACGTTGAAAAGCTTGCCTCGATCCTACGCGCATTTCATAGAGATACTCAATATTACTTGTACTAGTGTTGCTCTAACATTTTCTGATCTCTGCAACAAAATTTTGCAACAGGATAGATGGAAGCAACAGTTTGGAAGCCATGCTAGTTCCTCCTCTTTTGAACAGGTGGCCTTCACAGCCAAATCCCCCGATAAGAACAAAGGTAAACTTTAGTCCTCCCAACAAAAAGGACTAGGTAAACCTCAGGCATCTTCAAAGAAGAAGAGTGTTTGGTGCAATTATTGTCACAAGTTTGGTCGCATGAAGATAGATTACAAGAAATGATTGGCAATCACACAATCTTCACAGGGAGGGTCTCAGTAGAAGGCCCAGGCTGCCACGTATTCTAGTCAAAAGGAGCCTACCTCCTATGCATTCATGGCCACATGCCCATCAGATCATGACGCATCATCAGCTTGCTACATTGACTCTGGTGCCTCAGAATCTCACACATTATTGGGATTGGTTCACAAAGTTCACGCATTTCCTTGATTTAGTGGTATTTGGAGGCAGCGAGGAGTATACAGTTGTTGGCATTTGACATTTCTCAATGTGTACTTTGTTCCAAGTATGAAGCTCAATCTATTGGATGTCGTCTTTAGTTCGCACAAGTGTAGTATTGTTGATAAGGAGTCTCACACTATAGTTGAAGTTGCTCTCGAGGATCATGGTCTATATAGACTCATTGATACAGGTGATTCTTCGGAGTAGGCCATGGCAGCGAAAAGAACTTCCATCAGCAATGTTTGGCATCAACTATATGGGCATCTAAATATCCACTATCTCTCTTAGCTGGCTCAAGATAGTCTAGTTGTTGGATTACTTGAGATTCAGACACATAATCATGGAGTTTGCGGAGCATGTCACGCTAGGAAGCAACATCAGACTCCATTTTCAGATGGTGATGCTTGGAAGGCATCCGAGCTCTTGCAGTTGGTCCATGTAGATATTTGTAGGCCCATGACCACTCCATTAGTCATCGGATGCAAGTATTTTCTCCTGTTTGTTGATTATTTCAATAGGAAAATGTGGGTGTATTTTCTTCAGCATAAATTAGAGGTGTTCAACATGTTTTTGAAGTTCAAGGCCTTAGTGGAAAAAGAGACAGGTTGTCAGATTGTCAATCTTTGGTCTGACAATGGTGGAGAATTTTGTTCATCTGAGTGCTCCAACTTCTGTGCATCACACAGGATTAAGCATCAACTCACCACACCTTATACTCCACAACAGAACAATGTTGTTGAGCGCAGGAATTGTACCATCATTGAGATGGCTCGATCGATGTTGGAGCATTGTAATGTTCCAAAGACATTTTTGGGCCAAGGCAGTTTTTATAGCAGTTTGTCTTTTGAATTGGTCTCCCACATAGGTCGTTAAGATGATTCCAGAGGAAGCTTGGTTTGGCCGGAAGCCCAAAATCTGTCATTTGAAGGTTTTCGGCTCTACAACATATGTTTGGACTGTAGATGCCAAGCGCACCAAACTGAATTCCAAGACTTAGAAATTGATGTTCACAGGGTACAATGATACACAAGGCTTATCGGTTGATTGATGTTGATACTGATTGTCTCATATTCAGTCGAGATGTTGTGTTTGATGAAGAATGAGGTCCATTTCAGCCTTCTCCTATTTTGAGCCTTGAGGACCAGCCTCTACAAGCTACAAATATGGATGTTCGTCTTGCATTCAGTTCTCCCGATGGGAGGGACTCAGTCGACATTGTAACACTCGCCCCTCCACAAGATTTTTAGGCTCCACATCTAGTTGTTCTAGGTCATGTTGTTCGTACTATAGTGGATATTGGCTCTTCTACTCTCCGACCTAAGTGGTGGGCGAAAACCATTGGTGATCTTCATGATGATGAGCTTGTTGAAGGTAGATCTGCAAGGACTAAGAGCAAGCAATGTACCACAACCAATTTTTCTCTTATGGCCGATATTCATTGTATATTTGAACCCCAGACATATTCATAGTCTAAGGGCATATCTGTGTGGGAACAAGCTATGACAGCTGAACATCAAAGTCTCATGAGAAACAAAACTTGGGTATTGTCTGATCTTTGACTAGGGAGGAACAAGGAATGGTTGGTAGCTAAAGGGTTTTCACAAAAGGAGGGCATCAACTATGAGGAGAGCTTTGCTCCCATTGCCAAAATGAGTACCATTCGTCTTGTCCTCGCCCATTTAGCTTAGTTTGGATGGCTCATCCATTAGATGAATGTCAAGAGTGCTTTTCTCAATAGTGATTTGCAGGAAGACGTCTACATGACACTACCTCCAGGTTTTTAGGTTGCAAGTATAGAATATTAGGTTTGCAAATTGGTAAAAACTCTCAATGGCCTCAAACAAGTACCCCGTTCATGGTACAACAAGATTGATAAATATTTGATCGATCAAGAGTTTCAGCACAATCCTTTTGATTCTAATTTGTATGTCAAGCATGCTAGTGGTGAGATTCTTATTCTTGTCATCTATGTTGATGATCTGATCATTACTGGTAGTGCAACACATTTGGTCAAGTAGGGCAAACATAATTTGTTCCAGACAATTGACATGACAAATTTGGGACTTCTCCATTATTGTCTTGGTGTAGAAGTTTGGCATACATATACTTCCATTTTCATTTCTCAATCAAAGTATGCCAAAAGTTTGTTGGAGAAATTTTGGATGCAGGATTGCAAACCTGTATCTATACCTATGGAGAAAGGGCTGAAACTTTCAGCCGAATTAGATTCACCGATGGAGAATGAGTCAGCATTCAGACAACTAGTGGGCAACCTTATCTAGTGAGTTACATTTCTCGCTTCATGACAGCCCCAAAAGCTGAACATTGGGTTGCAACAAAGTGTGTGTTGAGATATGTGAAGGGCACTCCTGATTTTGGCATTCCGTACGACATAAGTCAAGATCCTCAACTCATTGGTTATATGGACTTAGATTGGGGACGTTTTGTTGACGATAGGAAGTCTACTTTTGGGTATGTTTTCAGTTTGGGCACAGGTGTAATCACAAGGACTAGCAAGGAGCAGGCAGTATCACTCTCCTCTATCGAAGCTGAATATCGAGGAACAATTAAGGCAACTTGTGAGGTAGTTTGGCTTAGACAGATGCTTGTAGACTTGCACATGCCTCAAACAGGACCTACTCCCTTGTTCTATGATAATCGGGGAGTTCTGAAGTTAGCCAAGAATCTAGTCTTCTATGAACAAACAAAGCATGTAGACCTTTATTGTCAGTACATACGCCAACTTGTTAAAGATGGTTCCGTGATGTTGTAGTATCTGCTCACTAAGGACAACACTGCAGACATCCTCACCAAGTCTCTCAGTTTGGAAAAGTTATTCAAGTTTAGGGGGCAACTTGGTGTAGTTGATAGAATGACCATTAGGAGAGGGTATTAGAGTATTTTTATTCTCCTAGGTTCTTGCTTTTTTAGCTTGTTATTCTAGAATCTTAGTCAATGGTCATTTAGGCTTTATTTTTAGATGTCTTAATTTGGTTTATTTTTAGATGTCTTTATTTAGACAACTTTGCCTTTTAGTTCACACTTTTTATAGTGTTTGTAAACTCTATTTATTGGTGTGTATTGTTAATACAATTCATTCAATTTTTTTAGAGTTTCATTTAGAAGGATTGGCCCACAAATGGTGCCACCATGGAATCCACTCCCAAGGGCACAAAAATGTAATCTCCTATGATGAACTCTCATAAAAATTGATCAAAAGGTTTTACCCGAAACACCCCTGAAAAGATTTTTAAAAATTAGCTTTGATAAAACAGCAAGGAACATTGGATGAGTACATAATTGAATTCCAAAGAATTGCAGTCAGAATCTCAGGAGTTAATGAAAATAGGCTGACCTACCTATTTGTTGAAGGATTGAAAGATTCACTCTGCTGATTGGTAAGTGCCCTTAAACCAACAACATTTGATGATACCATCAAAACAACTTTGGGACTAGAACCACCATTTGCAATATCAAAACTACAAGTGAGCTTACAAAATCTTTCCACAAGAAAGATAGGTTCTATAAGACCTCCATAAATGAGCTTAAGAAAAAGAATTTATGCTTCAAATGCCAAGATTCTTGGGGACAAGGACACAATTGCCATAAAAAAGAATCTGAAGGAAAGAAGTGGTGCTACAAATGTAAGAAAAAATGGGAACTAGAGCATACACGTGGAAAGAGAAAGCGAGCCCAAAAGATAGAAGCCAACCCCAATGAAGAGATCGGTGAGAACAATAGCAAGAAAGGAAGGTACAAACATGAAGAGTATGGAATCATAGCTTCCATCACTCTATTGGGAAATTGTTGAGTATGTCAGAGATTGTTGCTTAGACCTTGTTTATGTGTGTTGACATTAATGTTTTGTCATTGATGTCAACATACTATTGCTGTTGCAGACAGTGTGTCTAGTTTGTTCAGAGAAGACGATTTCAGTTGATCAGGTGATATGTTGAAGATCTTTTGTTGCGATTATAGATGATGTTTAAGATATGCTTGTAGTTGATTCTGGTCAACTTACAGAGGTTCGCATAAAAGTTTGAGTGAGATATGATTGATTTATCAAGTGCCAGTATGTTGATTCAGTTGATGCGAAGCTGGTGGTAATATTGGGATTAATTGTTGTTTCCTCAACTGGTGTTGTTCACGATTCAGAGTTCAACAAGATGTCTTTTTTGTGTGGCAAAGTTTTGTCTTCAGTGTTGCCGGTATTCAATACAGAGATGAGTTTGGATTTTGAGATTGAGTTGATGCAAAAGTTCGGGAAACTATTATTGCTTCTTGCTGGTATTCTTGGATCGTGTTATGACCGTGTTGATGGTTCGCATTGATCGTGGTAATCGCCTTTGGTGATTTGCTAGTGTGTTGGCGTTTCTTCATTTAGGTCCTAGCCGACTTGGTGAAGTAATGTGTTGCGATTCTTGGTGCGGATTTGGCGAAGCTGTTGTGTGTTCAAGGATGACGCTTTGGGTCCTATTTAAGTCATGACCCACTTGATTTGGATCGCATTGTAGTTTGAGTATAATGTTTGTATCATTTGTTCTTATAGATCTTAGCCGACCTTGTTGTTTATTCATTGTAATATGTATAAATGGGCAATCATTTTGTGATTGCAGAAAAAGAAGGAAAATAGAGTAGGCGTGGTGTAGAGAAGAGGAAGAGGATGTTTGTATTCTGTAACTGAGGCAGAGATTATACTTCATTGGAACTGTATTGGCATAGTAGATGTTGTAAGTCAATTCGCTTGTACTAGATAGTTTATCCACCCTTGTGAATTGTAATAAGAGATTGATCAGTGAACTCGATTGAGGGCCAAATTGTTGTATTGTGAGCAGTCAGCTCTAGGCGGTGGGCTTGTGAATGCATGTGCATTCCCCTTTTGTTTTTCATTTGTTCTTAATCGGGCAGTAGTTTTAATAGAGTACATCTATCTAGTGGGTTTGGCTCCCACTGGGGTTTTCCCTTAACATGGTTTCCTCGAAACAAATTTGGTGTTCTGTGTTATGTGTTGTGGATCTTGCATTACTGTTTATCTTTTAGATCATTAATTGGTTTAAGTGGTTTAAAGTTTTAATTGTTAGTACACAACTGATTCACCCACCCACCCCCCCACACCCCCTCTTCTCAGTTGTGCTTGCCTCCTTTTGGGCCTAACAATTGGTATAAGAGCTAAGTCCTTTTGAAGAAGCTTAATCGCTTGAAGGAGATCAGTCATGGCAAGCGTAAGAAAAGAAAGCCCTAAGTTTGATGGAAGCAATTACCTAATATGGAAGGATCAGATGACTTCTTATTTGATATGTATCGGAGATGAATATTGGGATATCACAGAGAAGCCTTACACCATTCCTAATGACTTGTCTCAGGCTACTGCTGATGAAAAGAAAAAATTCAAGGAAAACATATTAGTAAGGGAAGCTTTGATCAATGCCTTATTAGACACAAAATATTCTTACATCTATGGATTGAGGACAACGCATGAGGTATGGACTAAATTAGAAACTCTTTATGAAGGTGACAAGTATGTTAAGCAAGCTAAGTCGCAGGGTCTTAAAGGAAAGTATGAAGATATGAAGATGATTGAAAGTGAAATTGTCTTAAGCTTATATGCAGACAGTAAATGATCTAGTTTGTGCAATCAATTGTGTTGGTGGTACCTTGACTGATGATGAGGTTGTAAACAAAATTCTGAGATCTTTGCTTGTGTGTTATAGTGAGAAGGTTGCAGCTATTGAGGAATTGGGAACTAAAAGAGACATTTCAAAAGAAGCTTTGTCTGGTAGACTTTTTGCCTATGAGATGACTACTTTTAGTAAGGAACTTCCGAAGGTTGAAACTGCATTCAAAGCTAGCGTGACTAAGCATGACAAGGGAGAGAGCTCCTCTAAAGACAACTTCAACCACTATGCTAAGCAATGGGAAGAGATCATGGAAGAGGAAAGGAAGATTGATGAACTTGAAGCCTTGATTGCAAAAAGATACCTAAGGGCTCCAGTAAGTATGAAGGAAAGTTGCCTTTGAAATGCTTAAATTGTAATAAGATTGGTCATATTGCATCTAGATGTTCTAATAAAGTTTCTAAGGAACCTAAGATCAGATCTAAGAAATTTCATTCTAAGGGTCACAAAAGTTTCTATGCTGAAGAAGGTGTGACTGACAATGAATCTGGTGATGAAGAAGAGATTGTGTTTATTGCTATTAAAGAAGATAATCCTAAAGAAGAGAAAGCTTTGGTTTCGCATGTTGATAAAAGAAATGAATGGGTCATTGATAGTGGATGCTCGCATCACATGATTGGTGACAAAAATAAGTTTGTGAAGCTTGAAGTTTATGATGGTGGTGTTGTTAGATTCAGCAAGAACAGTCCTGTATCCATCTTTGCCGCATTAGAATAACCCTTAAGATTGGCAAATTTCGTCTATTTAGTGCAAATCGTGTTGGTTGTAGTAGGATCATACATCTTATCAAGGTGCCTGAAGAACCTTGTCTTCACCTTATCATCTTGAATTGGTGTAACTCTGCTAGGCCTAGGCATGTACCACTTTGGATTCAATGCACAAGCAACCATATGCAAGGGAGTGTTCAGCTTGTCCCATTTGCATTGAATGATTGGCCGAATGTGCACATTGTAGAATGCTAAATTGGGATCCTCTCGCATGACAACCCTCATTTGGTCAAGCATAAAATCCATGCTCTCCAAGGGTAGGTGCATCCCCATCCCCATATCCGATGACATGGAAAATCAGAGCAATTATAGAGACAATGTATTTTTCTTCACTCCAAAATAAATCTCTCTTCACTATATCCTTCACCTTCTTCCCCTGCTCTGTTTTTGCCTTGGTCCACGAATCCACTCTGTAGTCATAACCACGAGTTGCAGTGTGTCTTTGTAAGAACCCCCACTTACCCATTTTGTTCTAATTACCAATCTTTCAATGCATATAAATTTCAACAAATACTTTGTGGGGGATCTGGTGTATTAAATTTCTACTTGCAATTATTTCAGACATATTGTCAAACAGTTTGCAGACTGATTTCACATTGTTGTACCATTCATTTATTGCAGAATTCTCAGACTATTCACTATGGCAGGTCATTTACGGAGTCTAACAAACTCCAATGCTCATCATTGAATGTTTACGTAGTCATTTGTCATTGCAGAAACAAACACTCTTTATAAATACCAATATAAACTGAAAGATATTCCTGATTATTACAATAGGTGATTGATACATGATACTCACAATATTGGCAAGGATGGTTCACTGACTTCTATAGTAAATATTTCCACAACAATCATCAACCATGAATAGAATTCCCCGATTCAAGGTAGTCTTCTATCCTTGGGCAACAACCAGCACATTCAACAAATCAAACTCAGGGTAATGGCAGCAGTGCATGTATCTACTGATAAGAGTGCCGTTAATGCTTTTCAAAGTCCCTTCTTTTATTCACATGACTATCACATGGAGAAAACAAGCCATTCCCAGGAGAACATATCCATGCGACTGGGTAGAATATATGCTGCGAGTTATATTTCTAATTTCATGACAGCTCCAAAGGTAGAACATTGGATTGCAGCGAAGCAGGTATTGCGATATGTGAAAGGGAAAACAACATGTGAGGTAGTCTGGCTTCGAAGTATGCTTTCTGACATGAAGATGTCTCAAGCAGGGCCTTCACCCTTGTTTTATGACAACCAAGAGGTGCTAAAGCTAAAGTTTTACATCTTCCTTTAGATTTGTCCTTAGGCCTATTCCTATTTCATTTAGACCCTCTTTCTTTAGGCCTTCCTCTGACATTGAGAGACTCACCTGAACTATCCATAGTCTTTTTTCTCATTGCTTGTGCCAAGAAAGTTCCTACAAGGGCATCCATCTTTGAATATTCGAGGTTAGAAAGGATTGAAAGAATGAAATTTTCCCATGAATAAGGTAAAGAACTAAGAAGCATGATGCATTTATCCTCTTCAACTGATACATCTACAGGGGCTAGTTGACTCAAAATTAAATTAAAGAATTTAAATGCTTGGTTATTGATTCACCTTCCATCTTAAGAGAACAATTTTCATTTCATGTAAAGTTTGTTTGGTAGACTTTTGGTTTGGTAGAATTCACCAATACGATTCCACAAAGTCTACACAGTCTTTCTTTTGACACATTTAGGAGAGAATAAATTGAAAGACACAATTTGATAGTACTCTATGCCTTTTTATCCACCTTCTCCCAATCTTCATCAGAAAGTTCCTGAAGTTTTTCTTTATTTGTCACAACCACCCATTGATCTTGTTCATTGAGGACATGCTTCAATTTCTACTTCCACAACTCATTACCCATTCCATTGAACTTCTCTATGCCCAAATGAGAAGAAGTTGCAGCCATGGTATCAACACAAATTTGCAAAAAACAGATCAAACAAAACTTCTACAAATGCTCAAAAAACCTCACTTCTACCACCCAAGGCACAAAACTGGCCAGGCTCTAATACCAAATGTTAGAAATTAAGAGGTGGACAGCAATATAAGATGCTTCAAATTAACTGTAAATCAGGTCTAACAGTGTTTACCAAATGGAAATAAAATCAGCTATAACAATAAAACACTATCATGGGTCAAAACAAGGTTCCAAAATACTATGGTAAATTTTTTATCTGACCCATACATGCCAAACATAGTCTCTTACATGGCTTTACACTTTACAAGTTGTCATAAGAATCCCCCAAAAATAGGAAATACTCTTACATGCATCATAGACTATCAATAACTTGTGAGGATTCTCTTACACATGTCCTAATAATTGATTCTCACGTCCAAAATGACCCATCTCAAATTTAGCCATTACAGTTATCATAGACTCCATCATAACATCTTTTAAAATAAGCTTTCCATGTTATACCATTTGATGGACATCTTTTGACAACTAATAACTTTATTTTAAATGCACCGATATGTGGCAAAAGTGCCAACTCATAAGTCTCACACCCCTTATGATGGGCACAATTATATAATAGCACAAATGCCAAATAACCATGGCAAAATGTAAAAAGATAATAAATAAAATACTTTGAAATTGCCAAGGTTGAGACACCTTAATTCAAAACAATTCTTCCATCTTCTTTGTTTGTTTCTATAATGGAGCTGCTGCTTACTTGTTTCCAAATGAAAATGGTGCTGTTATTCTTGTATCTCGATGTTTCTAACTTATCCTCATTGTAAGCATTGTTTGCTTTATATTAAGTTTTTAGTCAACTATGAGAGGAAATACTTTTTAGAAAATGGTTTATCTTATGTTGCCCCACTTTTGTTCTTCAGCTCTAAAACCAAAGTGGATACCTCGTGTTTAGATTGACTCATGATTTTTGAGATAATGGACTGGAGTCTAAGTCTAGAATTCCCCTGGGATAGGTGGTCTTTATCGAATAACCCCTTCATGCCGCTTTTTGCTTTTAAGTCGGGTTGGTTTTTGACTTCATCTTAGGGATGGGTAAGTTATAGTTCCTAATTTGATAAAGACTTTTATTCTTTTGGTTCTACTGATGGCATTCATATGGATGAGAAACATCAAATCGACATCTCTTCTCTTTGTCGGGAAACTGAAAATACCTTCTCCTCGGCGGGTTTCAGCCCATGAAGGTAATTTTCCATGGGAAGAGAACACAGGAATCATCAAGCACTGAAATTAGGCTTAAAGATTGAGATTCTCGGGTTAAGACTGAGCCAGGTCCAGAAAAGTAGCTTGGCGGAGAAGCCGTAATGAACTTCCCCGCTTGTGGAGTTTTTCCTGTAGAAGTTGTTTTCCAAAGGATAGTGGAAAGTGTATCAGAAATTCCCGAAAGCCAAGTGCCTACATTGGAGGAAGTAAGTTTGAGCCCCTGCAGTGGATAAAACAGCCTCAGAAGTATGAGAAAGTGAATAAAAGCCCTTTTTCGGAGAACTGGTTTTTAGATTCTCCCTTATCGAAAAATCACCTGAGAAGGTCAGTTTTCGAGAAGCGACAACTTGTGAAGAATAAACACAAGAGATCACAGGGATTGAATGATTTGCCATGATGAAGATAGCCCGCTCTGATGTCTAAAAGAAACGGGTCAATTGCGGAGTTTCGGAAAATCACTTCCCAGCTTCTCCACAGTCGGGGTTCTACCTTCGAAGTGAGTTTTCCGACAAAGGCGTTGAATGGAGAGAAGCGGAAAAGTAAAAATCCGCTACGCTAATTAAGTTACTGTTACAGCTACCCCAAACGGGTAAAAGTGATTTCTTAAGGCCGTTAATAAGATGCATTTAATTCAAATCTTAACGTTTGAACTTTAAGGGATATTTTTGAAAATCCCTCACTCATGTGGCGCGAGATATGGAAAGTAACGGTAAGGAAGCAAGCTGTTTATAAAAGACTCAAACAATCAAGCGAAAATTACCATTTGTTCACATCTTTTTCATACGCCCTTGATTTCCCACAATTTTCAAATCATCTCACAACATTCTCCAAAGCTTTTTAGCAGTAAATCGAAAGCGTAATCATAAGCTATGGCCACCAGATTTATGGGTTTCGATGGGTTGAACGGGACTACATCTGAATGGCAAAATTTGACAGATACATCCCTTAGATTCTACAATCTGGACAATCTACACAGAAGATTGAATGAAGAGGACCTCCATCCCATGACGCAGAAGCTCAAAAGTAGCGGCTTGGTTGAAGCTGCTGGATTTCCTGTTGCAGTGCAAGCTCCCGAGCTAATCCGAGAATGTATAACCAGATTCAACCCAGATACAAAACAAATTTTGATACCGGATGACTTAGTTCTCATCTCCATTGACAGAGGGTCTGTGCAGAACAGTCTTCGTATCCCAGAGCGAGCAGAGTTTTCAAACATGAACTTCTCGATCGCAATTTCAGAATACAATGAGAAGAAGATGAGGTGGAAGAAAGAGATCATGAACTCGTGGTTTCGGAAGGCTAGAAGCATGAAGGGAAAAGTGCCAAAGACACTTTTTGGGACAGACTTGAAGGTCGAGATTGTCGACATCCTGGTGCTCCTTCACAGAATAAAAGGTGAAAGTGACGCATTGAATTTCATAGAGCACTACTTCTTCTTGGTCCAGGTAATATGTGCTGAGCACCATTATATAGACTGGGCTCAAGTGGTAAGTGAAATTTTGTCCAATGCCTTGAGTCTCGCCAAGTTCCAGAACAAATTTTATATGTCTTCCTGTTTGATCTATGTTTTAGCTACATTGCAAGTATGGCCAGGACTCCCTAGGCTAGAAGAATATGAAGATGTGAAAATTTATGATTTCTTCCCTCATTTGAAGTTACAAAATAGCTATGCCGAGTTCATTAGAGTTAATGACTCGTTTACAATGAGGTTGTGCAGAGAATTGCAAGGATGCCCAGAGCGGAGGTTCTTGCCAGAGGCCATGGAATTCATCACCCAATTTGGGAGCTTCTTCATTCAATTTGCTAGTTTCTCATACCTTCGTCTTGCAAGTTTTGATGATTTCCCCATGAAGCTGCCAAGGTACCCCGATGACATGATCGTGCTCGTAGAGGTGATCCAGCAGATGTTGCAAGTGAACTTGATCAGTGCGGGAATTAAGAAGAAAGGCTATGAATTCCCTGTTACCATTGGAGCTCACAGTTGCGCGTCAAGGTCAAATGCTAAGAACGTGATGAAGGCATTCGAGAGCAGATATAAGCTGGAGTTGTATGAAGTTTTGAGGCCTCAATTTGATCCAAGTAGTTATGCCAAGAATCACCTCCAGATTGGCACCATGGTCAAGCACATCCCCGAGCTTGAAGATTATTGGGTGAATTGCAAGGATGAGTTAGAAAGCCGAGAGAAGTTTTACTCCAGGTTGACTGTTGAACAAATCAAGTTGTTCAATGTCAACATTAGTGTGGAAGGCATTGTTGATGATGGAGAACGTATGTATATTGACACATATCGAGATCAGATCAAGCCTTATCTAGTGAGTTGTGAACCTATTCAAGGTCAAGCTATAGAAGATTTGGAGACTTTAACGACTAAAGTCATCAAGAGAACTGATAAGTGGGTTCAGTGGATGATGGGAAGGAGAAAGAGATCTGGGAAGCCTACTCCTCAACAAGCTCCTGTAGTCGATTCGGCAAGTGCTCCTGCATCCTCCTCTTTGCTAGCGTCATCTGTGGGCCAAGGACCAGCTCAACCAGCAGGTGGAGATGATGAACCGCCTAAAAAAGAAATCCCACTTGAAAAGACTTGTGGAGCAGGTTCATCTCCTGTCATCGGTTCGAATGAAGAAGTTGAAGTGGAGATACCCGACAAGCCGATAGAAGAAACTGTTGGGGCCGCGAAACTAGAGCAGCAAGCACAAGGGGGTACCGTTGAGACACAAGGTGACACTCCCACTCAAGAGGCTCCTACCATTGTTGAGGTTGGTGACGATAGTAGCAGTTCAGAAACTGATGAGACAGATGAGCATTTGGGGTCTCCTCAAAAGGAAAAGAGCATTTCTTCCCCGCAGGTTAATCCTTTTGCTTCTAAGCCTAAATCTTCCCCTCCTGTTATCAGGAAATTATTTGTTGAAGATCTGATCTCCACAACAAAAGTTACAAGTGGAGTCATGGCTCGAGAATACTTTGGAGCGGAAAAGAAAAAGGGTTGAGCAAGGCGCTCCCAGTGGTGAAATGTTCTCACAAGCGATGCAGTCAGGATCAGCTGTGAGCAAAGCTAAGAAGACTAGGACTCTAACCACTCTTGGTTGAGATCCAGACACAGGGCACCTGACGATGGAAATAGCCAAGCCACTAAAGGACAGCAGAATTGAAGACCTTATTGCCTCAGACTTTGCACTCCAGTCCTTAGACATGGGGCTTGCCCGCCACGATACCAAAGTAGACTTGTGGAAGTCTACCAATGTCTTGATCGAGGAAGAGCTCGAGGAACTCAAAGTCACCAAAACTCGACTCAAGGCGGAGATTAAAGAAATGACTAACTTCATTATGTAGTTGGTCGCTCCTGTGGCAAGCCTGCCCAGTTCCCTAACAACATTTGATCTTGCTATGGCCGAGAACCAAGCCATACTTGCCAAATTGCAAGAAGATAGGCATTTCGGGCACATTGGCAGGAGGTGGATTGAACGAATGAAGTCTGAAGGTCTGGTAGCCATTGAGCAGCTCGGAAATGTATTTTTATAGTTAGAAGCAGAGAAGGATTCTCTCAAAGGACATATGCAGACACTCACAGTAGAGAGGTTGAGGTGTGAAAAGTGCATGGTGCTTCTACATTGGTTGGTTGCGATGAAGACTAAAGATGCAATCAAAGCCAACATATTGCAGAAAGGGGATGAACCTTTGATCGAATGGCTCCAAGGAGTTGAATTCAAAATGGAAATGATAATCAAAGCAGAGGTGGGAATGAAGGCGACCGATGAGGAAGTCACTAAAGAACAAAGTAAAATCTTTGTATACTTGACAGGTCTTCACTCCGAGTCTCAAGCTAGCGGAGATGGAAAGAGCCCAATCAGTATAACCAACATGCAGAAGGCATTCTCCGACTACTTGGACCAGCTTGGAGATTCATCTGGATCTCACCTAGATAGAATACCTGATTTTCAACAACTCGGTGGATGCATATACAAAGCCATGATGAAGAGGCAACCCCGAAAAGATGCTGCAAAACGCATAGAGAAGGATCACGCTCGCTGGCTCATAAGATTGAAGAATGTGTACATTCCAGATTCTGAAAAGATGATTCCAATTCTTGCGGCCGCTAAAGCTCATAAGGCTAAGTTGGGGGAAGGCGAAGAAGCTAGCGAAGAGCAAATAGTTTTCCCCTCTTTCTTTTTGATACACGTTGTATAATCGGTAAATGGCCACTTGTCATATACCGACTTTGTAGAATATGAATCGATTCAGTTGAATTTGTAACGACTTACTTCTTGAAGCCTATATGTAATACTCTGAAAATCAATGGAAAGGTCGGCTAATTTTTGGTGTGAAATACATCTTATTGCGGAGTCAATTTGGAATGTGTTTTGTGCCATTTATTTACTGCTCCATGTGTTTGTAAGTTTGAATGTTTGTTTTCCTTAAGCTGGATTGAAATTAGCAAATAGATAGAGTTCTGTTTCTCTTCTTTAGTACAGCTAATCGATAGTAATCGGAGTATTACTTGAAGGTTGGGAGAATACGCATATGTCCTATTTAGATTAGATTCATCCATGTGTTTTACTGCATTTCATTAATTCAAGTAGAATTCATCATTGCATTCCCATTGGTGTGAATTCATAAGTATTGTGAAATCCCGAAGTTGCTTAGAGTTTAGCATCAAATTCTCTGCCTGGATTAGTTTCTCACTGAGGGCTAATTTGGTTACCTCTACTGTTCTCTGGTCAAGAACATACCCCATTAGGATTTAGAACAAACAAAATTCATTGCATATCTTCACATAAGGGAGCTGTACCTGTTAAAATTCAGAGGGAAGTTAGTTGAATAGTTAACAACTTTCCAACTGTTCGTATTCACATTGTTTCTTAAGGATATTTTGGACAAATAAAGAGTTAAATTCGAAAAGAACAATCTGTTTACCAACATCTTACTATCATGATAAATGCTGCCCAAATGGTTCATTAACATTTAAGATGGCATTGCAAATTTTTAATCAAATGGTCCATATGTCTAGTATAGAAAACAAATTTCTCATTTATTTTGAGTAGCTATTTTATACTAGGTGCTCTAATATGACAAACTGGGAGGTGCAACGTAGTTTTAGTAGTATCAATAAGCCTTTGAGATTGTTATCAACTGCATTGATTTCAGTGTAGAAAAGTTTGCTTACATGGCTTTTCACTCATAGTTTGTATGATATAAATGTATATGATGAATAATTGTTCAAAATGATAAAAGATGATAAAATGTTGCAAAATATTGACTGTACCAGTACTTTTGTTTTACTTCTAAAATTCATTTTAGAGAAACTGCAATTTGGCTATTCTTCTGTACATGTATCACTGTGAAATGATAATTATGTTTCACGTCAGTATTTTTTGTGATTGCAGGTTCAAAAAACTTTATAGTTTTATCTTTGATGAAGAACTACCAATGGAACGAAAGGTGGCTAAGCTTCTTTCTATTACTGTCTTTTGGAGGACAAGCCACATTCATAATTCTTTGTTTAAGCATTTCATTTGGTATGAATAGACAGGTTATGAGAAATGAGTTCTAAAAGTGTCAAATTCTTTGTTTGCAGAAACTTCAAAAAATCTTGGAGAAATCAAAGGACCCTAAAGCTGTTGAAGAAATGAAGAAACACATTTCTTGGATTGTAAGTTGCAATGTTGAAGTTACCTTTTCCTTGTAAAATTTTGCAATTGTACCACAACATAAAACTTTGCTGAGTGTTGTTTGGTTACAAGTGCTGCTTCTGTCCTTCGTTTCTCAAGCACTGCATCTTCCAACCCAAGGATAAATATTTATAGAAATATACTTTTTGTAAAAACAATTATTTAGATGGGGGTATATATAGAGGCTTCCATCCAAGAAATGTATACTGCAGTACAAATATAAATGGCTAAGAAGCCACAATATAAGGTTAAAATTACAAAGATAGTTCAAAATTGGCTACCACCAGATTAAAAATCCATCACCGTAAGGTCAAGAGCAAGAAAAACAATATGAACTAGGTAACTACTGCACAGGGACAAGATAGACCAAGGCAAAAATGTGGAGTACGAAAAAATCACTATCCAAGGTCCCACTCTAGAAGCCAAAACACCACTATAGTTCATTGTTTCCTCCATTGGCATCACATTAGGAGGGCTCCCAGACCTAGCTATCATGTATCAATGAACTGATGTGAACCTCAGATTGTTTCTGCTCTCTACTTAGCTGGATGCATAGATTTTCCATAGAACACTGAAATAGAATGGTCACTCGTAACTTTTTTGGTGAACTTTTCTACGAGTTACCATCAAGCCAAGCATCATTTCCCCCATATCTGGATGGTAGGCCTGTAGCACTTGAACTTCTCACTACAAGGTTTGCAACTGCTCCGACACACCATCTGCATTATCAACAGCCATGTATTCTAATCAGCCCCTCACCTCAACTGCTCTGCCTTCTGTAGCCATTAGAGAGGGGAGCAATAACATGCTCTCAAACCGGCTTGAAAGCAACAATTGTAGGAGACAGCCCTGTTGTGAGGCATCTAGAAACTTCTGTGCTGGCTTAACTATAATTTTATAAAGTCTTGGTGAATCATGGCATTTGAATAAGGACCTTGCAAACCCAAACCCACAACTCTCAACATTGGCCTGGAAAACCCCAAGTTTGTGATAGATTGGGATTTAAAAACCAACATGAGATGATTATCGGTGATAAGATAAGATCACATTACATCAGAGATTTCTTGAAATATTCCAATGTGTACCCTAAGTAATCTTAAGTGATAAGATGGGAAAGGGACCTAAATGGAACTAGTTAGGTAATATCCCTATTTACACCAATAGTTGGGAAGAGGCAATCAATGGGTGAATACAGGATTCATCCAAATGTTGTTTGCATATTATTTATTTGCGAATCATGGTGTAGTTCAATGTAGTGTCAGTTTCTTGCTATACATTGTAATCATGGTGTAAAGTTTAAACTGCCAAGTTAGTGTCCATGCTTTCAAAAAGCACTCTTGGTTACTGCCCTGTGAAGTTGTGAAAGCTTGATGTGAGATAAGATAGTGTGTGGGAAATTGCACATTGGGCTGTGCAAATAAAGTTGCTGCCCAATCATCTTTATTTAAATTTGGCTGTAGAAGACATGGACATTTGATTTTTGAGAAGTTGAAAACTATAATGGGAGGATAAAACATGCCGATGAAGGAATAAGTTACCTGCATAGGAGAGAGATTAAAAAGAATCCCGCCTGTGTTATCCTTGGCAATTCATGTGCAGTTTGCATAAAAGTCAAATAACTTGCAGATTTGCCAAAAGGATGTGATCTGCATAGAAGAAAACATAGAAGGGCATAGTTTCTCTAATTGCATATCCTATCTTTCTATTGTTTTGCCTGTCAGTGCTCTTCCATTTGACCATGGTAGTTTGAATACATGCAATGGATAGATTTGGATATCTGGTGCTGTGATTGAAGGGACACAATTTTTTTTTTCTGCTTGAGATCGAATTTGTTTCCGAATCTAAAAGTTCGATTTTTACATCCTTGTTAATTGAAAGTTCTGTCTTGAATATTGAGTCGTGGTGGTCCGTGGCGATTGGATTGAATGTGAAACATGTCTATTGGTGCGTACAAAGGTGTGCTTTTAAAGCTTGGAGCTGTACATCTGGTCAAAGCCACTTGTTTTTTATTTTCTTGTGCAAATTTCTTTCATATAATATTTATTTAATTATTTATTAAGGTATGGAATAGTTCATAAGTGGGTGAGGAATGTGGGACTATGTGGCACTTAATTATGAGAGTTTGAAAAGCTTGATCTGGGGATAAATCTAAAAGTTCGATTTTTACATCCTTGTTAATTGAAAGTTCTGTTTTGAATATTGAGTCGTGGTGGTCCGTGGCGATTGGATTGAATGTGAAACATGTCTATTGGTGCGTACAAAGGTGTGCTTTTAAAGCTTGGAGCTGTACATCTGGTCAAAGCCACTTGTTTTTTATTTTCTTGTGCAAATTTCTTTCATATAATATTTATTTAATTATTTATTAAGGTATGTAATAGTTCATAAGTGGGCGAGGAATGTGGGACTATGTGGCACTTAATTATGAGAGTTTGAAAAGCTTGATCTGGGGATAAATCTGAGTGGTCACAAACTTATAATTAAGGGGGTTGCATGGCAAAGTTGGAAATTGAATTTTAGTTAAAAGCATCAAAATGGGAAGATCTAAGTTCAAATCCCACCTCTCCTACTTGCGGTGTGCTATGATTTAGGCCTTGATGGAAGGATGTAATTGTGACTAGCAAAACATTTTTGTTTTTTGTAACTTTGTTGGTGAAGGTTTATTTAACCCATATTATAAATGATGCATTTCTAGTGGAAATTAGCACCTTGAAAATAATTTTTTAATCATATCACCTTGACCTGATGCTTGTGCTATTGAAGTTATCAGTGCTTTACAGCTACATCAAATGGCACTTCCAGAGACTTCAATTTTACATCTGATGGCTAGAGCATAAAAAGATCAAAGAGGAGTTTGGAGGCACCAGAGGTTAGAGGAATTTATCCATCTCAAGCTAGCTTCTTGCTTGAGATGGTAGATTGCTTGAGAAGGACTACATTATTTGTGGCCCTTCTTGGAACAAGGGGAGGCTTGGCAGTTCTGGGTATGATTTATGGATAGTGTTATCACTTAAAGAGGTGTGGTTAGTGTATCTACATTTACTAGTTTTGTGGATAGTGCAATTGTTGAAAAATGTGTGATTAGTGTATCTACATTTATTGCTTTTGTTTTTATGATACAGTATAGCAGGGATTTTGACACTCTTAGATGAGTGTGGTCTCTTAAAGGAGAGTTGCTTTCTCATTGCGCATGGAGGTTGGGTTTCATTTTTTCGTGTGGTATAGATGATTTGTAGGTTTGACAATTAGGATATCCATTGATGCGATCAGTTCAGTGCATTCTAGGCAAGTGAGGAGATTTTGTGGAGTTACTTCATTGGATTTCCAAATGGTCTGCTGTAATTAGTCATGCAGTGCTTCATCCTTTGTTTGGATTGAATTACGGGGGAATGCTGGTAACATATTACATCTAGACATCTATAGGATTAGGTTAGTAAATAAACACATTAGATATGTCAGTAATTAAACAAAAGTTAGGTGTTGTATGCTGGAATTTCCCACAAGGTAGTTGTAGGGTAGTCGATGGGAAGAGGCTTTTGTAAAGCCAAATGCGATAAATATCGAACCCCCATAAACTCATAATATATTTTGGTGTTATCTTCTCTATGTGTTCATGGTTTGGGGTTTACTTTTCAACATTCTTTGATCCTAACAATTTCAATAAATTCTCCTCAGAATAGTTTTTGAAAATTGAGTCAACATTTAGGGCACAATTCATTCAAGAGGGCATTGATAATCAATGAAGAAATCCCCTTCTACAATTAGTTTCTCCACTGTTTTAGAAGCTGCAACAACCATACTTACTACTGTACCTTCCTATTCTTCCTCATTGTTGGTTCTAACACCAAGAAAGAGAGAACCATCACATAAATGTACCATTGCATTCCTTAATTAAACCTTGCATTGGCATTGCTTGGATTACCCTGGGATGCTGTATCAAAATTAAATTTTACAAAATGTTCAGGAGAGGCATCCCACCCCTTATTCTACTCACCAATATTAGAATCCCTTCACCCTTTTAACAAAGATGGAAATGCTTTTGTTAGTATCTTATATACATTCAGCTTTTTTCGTAGATTTTTCAACTGTTTTGATCTTGTGTAAATGGAGGCATTTGTTTAAAATCTTTAGTTATCGATGTGATGCTTATTTTTACAGCTGTTAGTGTTAGTATTTTCCAGATTTGCCTAGGAATGATCAAGCTATAGAGATCTTTCAAGACTAAGCATAGGATATGATAAGAAATCACAAAGAACAAGGAGAGATAATACTGGATTATATCTCTGAATCAGTCCTTAGAGACTTCAAATCTGAACCTTGAGATCTTCAATCTTGCCCTTCAATATGTCGCCAATCTGCCCTGATTTTGGCCTTCTATTAGATCTGCCATAATTCTCAGATCTAGGGCTGCAAGATCGGCCCTCATGTGGTTCTTCTAGGGCTGCACAATACTGCCCTAGCTCGCTCCTCTAGGGCTGCATAATTCTGCCTTAATTCGCTCCATTATGCCACCGATCTGAACTTCAAGTTGTCTCAGATCTGCCCTAGATGTAATTCGTACTCTTTATCCATGAGATTCGCTGCTGCTCCAATTGGCTGCCTTGATCGATTCTCGGAAGGAGACAATATGTTATGTTTTTGAGATGATCTCTCCCAAGAATCAATCTACCTTTATATCCAACTTGAGTGCCTTCACAAGGGGCCGACTTGGATAAAACATTATTTCCTAAGGGGGCCGACTTTGGGCCCTGTCTAATTGTACTTTAAATTAGACTATTAAAATGATTTATTAATAAACAATAAATATTAAATATCTCTTATATTTATCCAATGCATTAGATATTTGCCGACAAGGCCTATATATCGAAATATCTTTATCCAATGCATTAGATATTTGCCGACAAGGCCTTAATATCAACAGTTTGTAATTTTAAAACACGTGCTCTATCATTTTTATTCCCTTTGTGATCTATACAATCATTGTTTAAATGCCTGTACAATTATACTTATGAGTTTCTCTTGTTACCATGCATTATCAAGCTAATGCTTGCATTGGTGGGTGCCTTGTGTTTTGTACAGTTAAGTTGCTTTTTTTAACATCATGAATGTACTTTGTTCTAAAGTGTTTTTATATACATACAAACATACATACTTATGAAGTGTACAAATGTTTTTATCTTTTGATAAGTTAGTTTAAAGAGCAAGCGGCAAGGCACCCTATTCTGTCATGAAACTTATACTGGTATTCTTCCTTGCAACTAAACAACCCTCATTATATAATCACTCGCATCAGTTTCAAGTTTCAACCTCATAAGGCTGTATATATGTATGTATAAGAGGGAATACAAATCTCTGTCATATATAGTATAGTTTAGGACAGCATTTGTGAACAACTCTGAATAATAGAATTGGTGTCCTTGCAACAAAACAATCCCCATAGCATAATCACTCACATCAGTTTCAACCTCAAAAGGCTGTTGAAGTTTGGGTAAAAGCATGCATGAGTGCATAAATGATTTTAAACTTGAGCTCTTAAAATGCATACGGCTGTTTTATATCCCCATGAAAACATTTTCCAGCCCCTTTAATAGCATACATAGGAGCAGTAACATAGGAGAAAGATTTCTCAAACTTTCACACATATTGGACAGCCCCAACAAAATTCCTGGTCTTTTAAATAGTTGTGGGCTTTGTTTGATTCACAATGGCCTCAGCCTTTTTTGGATCAATCTTGATTTTACCATTCCCCACTACTTGTCCAAGATAGATGAGTGTTTTTCTTGTGTACTTACACTTTTTACCATTCAAAAGTAGCTTGTTCTCCTTAAACACTTGTACTTTCCTAAGATGAGGAACACATTCTCATACATTATACATAAAGCTAAGATATTATCCAAATACAGGACCAGACAAGAATCTAAAAGTGGTGCAATTACCTCATTTGTCAAGCTCATATAGATGGCTGGATCATTGCACAATCCAAACGGTAGAATAAGCCACTCTTAAAATCCTCGATGTTGTTTTAAATGCTGTTTTTCACATGTCTTCATTTTTCATTCAGACTTGATAATAACTCGATCTATTACAAAGTAATTGGGAAATTATTGAATTAATTATTAGCAAAGAACAAACGTTCTTATAGAAATTACATGAGAGATATTTCTAAAAAGAAACATGCAAAAAAAGGGAAAGAATCTAACATACAAAATATCTATGATAAGTGACCATTAAATATAGAAACAATATAACTAAGGAGATATTATTCTAATGCCCTCCCTTAATGGTCAACTTATCAATGACACCAAGCAGCCCCTTGAATTTGACAAACTTCTTTGGAAGTACGGACTTGGTGAGAATAGCGGCAGTCTGGTCTGCTGTAGGAACAAACTACAAGTCCACGGATCCATCTTCAACCAGCTTTTGGATGAAGTGACAATGAATGTCAATATGCTTAGTTTGCTCATGGAAGACCGAATTTTTGGCAAGTTTGACACCCCTTGATTTTCGTAGAAGAGGGGTGATCGACCTACCTGAGACATATGGATGTTGGAAAGCTTCTTGCGAAGCCAAACTGCCTCACAACCTGCTTTGACTGTTTCCCAATATTCAGCTTCCGTTGAGGAAAGAGATACTGCTTGTTGCTTCTTACTGATCCAAGTGATAGCACCTGTACCCAAATTGAAGACATATTCAGAACTGGACTTTTTGTGATCAACAAAGCCTCCCCAATCTGAGTTTGTGTAACCGATGAGTCGGGCATCTTTGGTTCGTCCATAGAGGATACCAAAGTTTGGTGTGCCCTTGACATAACACAGGATGCGCTTTGCTACAACCCAATGATTGAAAGTAGGAGCTGTCATGAAGCGAGATATGTAACTTATGACAAAGCTGAGATTAGGTCTAGTGGCAGTGAGATAGATCAAGCTGCCCACTAGTTGCTTGAATGTGGATTCATTCTCAATAGGAGAACCAGATTTGGCTAACAACTTTAGACCAAATTCCATAGGTATAGATGCTGGTTTGCAGTCCTGCATTCTGAATTTGTCAAGCAGAGCTCGAGCATACTTAGACTGAGAGATAAAGATGCCATGTAACTGCTACTAGACCTCGACACCTAGGCAATAGTGTAGAAGCCCAAGATCGGTCATGTCAAAAGACTGGCATAAATTTAGTTTGATTTCTAGAATCAAAGATGTCGAACTCCAGTGATGATTAGATCATTAACATAAATAACCAGAAGGATGATGTCACTGCCAGTAGTCTTGACATACAGATTCGAGTAAGAAGAACTCCTTTGCAAACCCTGATTTGTGAGGTACTTATCAATTTTCATGTACCATGCCCGAGGAGCCTATTTGAGGCCATAGAGTGCTTTCACTAGTTTGAGAACCTGGTGTTCTTTACCAACAACCTTGAATCCAGGAGGTTGTGTCATGTACACCTCTTCTTGTAAATCACCATTGAGGAAGGCACTTTTGACGTCCATTTGATAGGCTTTCCAGTCACATTGAGCAGCCATGACTAGGAGTAATTCGATAGTGCTCATCTTTGCTGTCAGAGCAAAGGTTTCCTCATAATCAATCCCTTCACGCTGAGAGAAACCTTTGGCAATGAGACGAGCCTTGTACTTATCTAAAGTACCATCAGCCTTGTATTTTATTTTGTAGATTCATTTGCATCCGATGGGTTTCTTTCCTGAAGGAAGATTTGACAGAACCAAAGTGTTATTTTTCAACAGACTATGATGCTCAATTTTCATAACCTCTTCTCACTTAGGTATCCCTTTCTCCTCTGTGTATGTTTGAGGCTCATACACTGTGAATGTTGGCCATGAGAGAAAACTTGACAGAATCTGAAGGTTTGCTCTTCTTCCGAGCAGTTATATCCTCGATGATCTCATCATCATGAAGATTGCCATTCGTCTTAGCCCACCATTTAGGCTGGAGAGTAGAAGTGCCAATATCAAAAGCTAGAGGTGCAATGTGATCATCATCAAACAAAAGATCGGATGAATCTTGGGGAGAATCAGGTGGTGTATCTGCATGTCGGGGTGAGCCTGTAGAAGAAGGAATTGATGGAGAGGTAGGAACAAGAACAGTTAGAGCCTTCTCAATAGAAGCTCTCCCATCAAATGGACCTAATGGAAGATGGATACCCTAGTCTTGAGTTTGGAGAGATTGATCCATTGAATTCATAACTGGAGGAGAGAGCTGAAATAGCCCTCGTTCCTCGTCAAAGACCACATTACGACTGGAGATGAGATGAATAGTCTCGATGTCAACTAGGTGGTAAGCTTTGTGATTATCATTGTAGCCGGTGAGCATGAGTTTTTTGGCTCTTGGCATCCAACTTGGTGCGGTTAGCATTAGGAATCCAAACAAAAGAAGTGGAGCCAAAAACTTTGAGGTGACTGATTTTGGGCTTACAACCTGACTAGGCCTCTTCCAAAGTCTTCTTCTTGACAATCAATTTAGGAGAGTGGTTGCGAAGATAGACGACATTGTGGATTGCTTCAGCCCAAAATTTCTTGGGAACACTCTTGTGTTCAAGCATAGACTTTAATCGTGCGGTTTTTACGCTCAACGATATCATTTTGTTGAGGGGTGTGGGATGTTGTTAATTGGCACTTTATGCCATGTTCACAGAAATGGGAGAAGGCAGTGGAACATAATTCTCCCCCATTGTCAGTTCTAAGGGTAACAATATGTTCACCAGACTCATTCTCTACAAATGCCTTTAACTTTTGAAACAAAACAAACACCTCTGATTTTTAATGAAGGAAATACACCCACATTTTTGGACTGAAATCATCAACAAAAAGTAAAAAATACCTGGACCCAGTAACAGAAGGAGTAGCCATAGGTCCATAGATATCACCATGGACTAGTTGTAATAGCTTAGAATCTTTCCAGGAGTCGCCATTTGAAAATGGAGTGTGATGCTACTTCCCACCCTGACATGCTCTGCAAACTCCAAGATTCTGGGTTTGAATCTCTAGCAGTCCAATAACAAGATCTTCTCGAACAAGCTAAGAAAGATAGCGCACATTTAAATACCCATATGGCTAATGCTAGAGTGTACTAACCGAGGAGCAATGGGCTGCCATAGCAAGCTCTTGAGAATCACCATAATCAACAAGTTTGAATAGACCATGATCCTCAAGACTCACAACAACAATAGTCTTGGTTTCCGATCAATGATACTGCACTATTGTGAACTGAAGGTTACGTTAAGCCAAGGGGAATTTCTCCGACAGTAGTCCATGATGTTGATGTTCCTACATCTAGTTCAGCACCTGCTATTCCAATCCATAGTAGTGGTGATGGATTTATTGCACAGGAGCCAGTGGGTGTTACAGTGCCATTGGTTGATAGCAGTGCTGAGCATTACCAGGTTGAGGCTCCTAGAGCAGTCACTACGGATTGTACAGAGTCAATTGATGTTGCAGTTATCACTGACAGTTCAGACTCTTTCATGGAGGGAGTTATTATTGGAGATGTCTATGTCAGCTGTAGTAGTGCCGCTTCAGTTCAGGAGACAGTTACTTCCTCAGTTGGGACCGAGGCATGTACGGAGTCTCCCAGTGGTGAGGTTGGAGATTTGGGCATTACGGCGGGGTCAGTTGATGATAGTTCGTGCTCTAGCATTATTGGTGCATAGCTTGACGTTGAGTCATGTGTGCAGAGACACATGTCCGCAGATGAGATTTCAGCAGGAGATGTGGGAGCTGATAGTATAGACACATTTGATGACACTTTTGAGGATGCTGTGAGTTGCATTGGAGATGACACCCCCTGTGAGATGTTGGGTGATGATTGCGAAGAGCGTATGAGCTCTGACAGCTCAGAGATTTATGATAGCAGTCGTAGTGTGGGATCAGTACAGGAGACATTGGTTTATTCCTGTGTTGAGGATGTGAGCATGGAGCTTTCTAGTGATGACACTCAGGATGGGAGTGTTGCAGTTGATTTGGGCGACGTAGTTTCATGCCACAGTTTAGTTGATTCGCATGACGACATTGAGTCGTGTATGTAGCCAGAGTTAGTAGAGGAGATGCAGATAGATGATTTGTACACTAGCATTGCAGATATCTTCGATGCTGAGAGCGAGAATGATGAGTGCTGTAGTGTTTCTGGCTTTCTATATCTGACTTTGGGCGTTGATTCAGTGTTGTCATTTGGTGATGGTGGGCTCCAGGATTCTGTGTTACAGGGACTCATAGATGAGGACAGGGAAGCGTATGAGTGGCAGGAGTTTGTTACAGCCAGGACTTCCACTTTTAGAGACAGGGTTACTTCTCCGGTAACTCATGAGGATGTGTCTCAAGATCTAGACTGTCAGATGGTTGCAGAGGACGAGGTAGTTGGAGATTGTGTTGAGACAGTTTCAGCAGTAGGTTCCTCGGGGTTAGATGAGGACGTGTCCAATTTTTGTACTCAGTTTGTTGATATGTACTCAGATGAAAGTACACAGAGAGACGGTAAAAATAATTAACTTAGCTCTTGATACCATATTACAAAGTAATTGGGAAATTATTGAATAAATTATTAACAAAGAACAAAATATTCATATAGAAATTATATGAGAGATGTTTCTAAAAAGAAACATGCAAAAAAATAGAAAGAATCTAATATACAAAATATCTATGATAAGTAACCATTAAATATAGAAACAATATAACTAAGGAGATATAATTCTAATATAATCTTAGGTCTAGCTTTGTAAAGTACTTGGCATTCTGAAGTTGACCCAAGAGATCATCAATAAAGGGCAACATGTTACTATTTTTTATTGTAATTTTGTTCAATATCCTAAAATCAACTCACATTCACCAAGTCCCATCTGTTTTTGGCACAACTACAATAGGAGAATCACAAGGTTGATTAAAAGACATGATCATACCTTCCTCAATAATTTCTTTCAGCTTCAACTTAACCCTCTACAATACATTGACAATATAGCCAAATATTTGGAAGTGGGCAATCGGAAAACAATTGTGTCTCATGATGAAAGTTCTTTTTGGAGACAATTGTTCGTATACAAAAAACAATTTTGGAAAATGATTAAACGATGGAGTTGCCTTTTGGTGTGCTTGACGAGTAAGCAACCCATGCATGTTTTTATCTCAGATCCTTTGTGCTTTTCGTTTCCATGTAGCAGCAGGAGCAAATTTCTCATTTGCAGTGATAAACCTCTTGGCTTGGGAAGTGCTTGTTGGAATCATTTGCTCTTGCGCCAAAAGCTCGAACTTTCAATGCCCGATACAAATGCCAGATTTAACCCGACCCACAGGAGGCGGTTAAGTCATGTCACAAGTCCCCAAGGAGGTTTTGACCACCAAGTCAACAATCTCCCCCTCAGCACCGACTGAGTCTTCAACACTCATTGAAGGGAGACTCAAACCCATGACCCAAGGCTCTGATACCAATTGTTGGAATCATTTCCCATGGCACCAAAAGCTCGAATTGTCAACGCCTGATATAAACGCCAAATTTAACCTGACCCACGGGAGGCAATTAAGCCATGTCACGAGTCCCCAAGGAGGTGCTGACCACCAAGTCAATAGTGCAAACCATGGAGATTTTGGCCTTTCCAACATTTAAGTTCAAAGTGAAGTTTTCTCCATTCAAATGGAGTCTATACTGAATTTTCCTTTTGAAGTAGATTGCATCTCTCATATAGAGGAGGTAGGGACTCCCAAAAATAACACCATGTCAATCTAAATGTATTATATCAACAAGCATTTCATTATTAAACTCCAAGTTAAGCTCAAATGACAGCTCACATTTATGATTGAGACATTCACTTCTTTTTCAGCCATTCTAAAGAATATGGATGAGGATGTTCTAGGGTGTCAATCCAAGCTTACCAATCATCTTTTGAGGGATTAGGTTTGCTTGTGAGCATGTATTGAACAAGTCATCAATTTTCCTTCCTTTGACTTGAATCTTGACGTGGAAGAGTTTTGTGAGTTCTTCATCTTGAGTTTCATTACTCCCTACAAATGCTCCCATACAAACCATGGCACAAGACATTCTATCATCCACCTTAGTGTAATGTCCCCAAGTAAGTTCAACTAGTTTATGCATAAATGGACCTATGTTTAATATATTTGAATTGAATTATGTTAACTTAACTCATGCAGTAATAAGATAACAAGTGTATATGAATTAACAAAACAAATGAATTGAGAAGTCCATGCTATCCTTGTTATTATTCTAGTCAAGGAGAGTGCTGAAGATGTAAAAGGTTGCATAGACACCAAACTCAACAGTTTCGTTCAAGGTTTAATAGACCCAAGCTCTTAAGCCTTTCTTGGACTTGTCCGCAAGGCAGTCGGGGTCGCTGATCCCTACCTATCTTGGAATTGACTGATTGGCTGGTTTTACATAGGCTTCTCCCTGTTCACCCTTTTGTGCTTTTCTCTCAAACTTAATAATAACAATCTTGATGCATGTATATTTGACTAATTATCTTGACTCAAGGATAATGCTTTGATATTGCTTCCTATTAAAAAAATTATTATTAAGCAAACTTAGAATTTATACACCGTACGTACCAGACAGAGATTTATATACTCTTGTCTTAAACTGAATACCCTCCTTGTTAAACCAATAATCTAATTCAATTCCATATGCCATTTTGAAGTCCTTCAATATCTGTTGATGATTGTAGCATCGGTCAGATAAATAATACCGATGATATGATTATTATGAGAAATGATTTATTATATATATATATATATATATATATATATATATATATATATATATATAATTAGATTATAATTATTCTCATAATAACTACATAATTAATTGATAAAATAAAATAAATAATAACGAATAGACATGTCCCATGAAGGGACATGTCTCTTAATGTGTTTTCCACAATATAAATGAGAGATCACTGCTCTTGGAAAAGATATACTGAAGAGGCAATGTTAATACATTTGTAGCGATCCTAATAAAATCAACATGGTATCAGAGCCAGACTACAAATGTAAAATGTTGATATTTGTAGCATCGGTCAGATAAATAATATTGACTATATAATTATTATGAGAAATGATTTATTATATATATTCATATATATCAATGTATATAATAATTGATATTACTTTATACATTGATATATATGTATATATAAAGTTAGATTATAATTATTCTCATAATAACTAAATAGTTAAATTGATAAAATAATAATAATAATTATTATGTAAATATTAGATAAATTAATATAGTACTCAAGAGATATTATATATATATATATAATCATAATTGTCATTATATTAATTACAAAATAATGAATAGACATGTCCCATGAAGGGACATGTCTCTTCTTGGCTCATTCTCAATATAAATGCAAGAGATTGTTGCATTTGGAAAACACATACAATTAGATAGTGCTATTACATTTGCAATGATCCTAAAACCTTAACATGGTATCAGAGCCAAGTTGCAAATGTAAGAGAGTAGTTTGTTGATGGTGAATGTGTGACTGTCTCAGAAAATACAGTCTCAATACGAAGACCATATCTCCCAAATGCACCGTTGGATTTTGCTAAATTTTGGATATGTTGGTGATAAACCAATTTACAAGAATCTCACCAGAGCGATTGAAGAGAAAATTCCAGGTTCAAAAGTTATGACCGACTTTGTACGGGTCTATAATAAAAAAAAAAATCTGAAAAAGAGTGAGGTTCCTTCTTTAAAAGCCTAACCACTTGAAGGGAGATCTAATAAGATTGAAGGTTGTGATAGTGTATAGAACCTTTGGATATTAGATATAGTTCATGTGACGAGTTATAGTAATGTTTGAGAATGATGACATCATTCTGTGAATTTGCATGATATTTTCTATATGGGCTCACCTTACAAAATGAAATACTTGAAATTTATAAAAGAAGAAAATTGCATTCAAGGGAGAAAGAACTTAATGCTTGCAAATGAATTGATGATTGAGACTAGATGCAGAGGGAGTATGACATTTCAAAAGAAGACAAGAGGTTGATACAAAAACTTGAGCTTCAAAGGGAGAAGATGGTTCATTCAACGTATGAAAATCTTGATTGAGAGGGAGTTCACTATTGAAGGTGAAACACTTCTACGGTAAACTTGATATAATTGATTATTATACTAATTTGAATCATGAATGTTTTTAATGGGCCTGTCCCCTGTGTAAATGATGAGGAGTGACGACTTCCAAATGATTATCACTTGTATTTGTAAAAGTTATTGGAAGGTGACGATCTTACAATAACTTGATCTTCTATTGTGATAGACATCTTGTGATGGTTGAAACAAATCATAATAGATGATGTAAATGTTCTTATGGTAAGTGCACATTACCTATGAACATCTATTGAGTACTTGGTGGACATCATGTGACTTGATGTCGGTAGGCCATTACTTTGAGTACATGGTGGACATCATGTGACTTGATGTCAGTAGGCCATTACTCTGAGCACTTGGTGAATATCATGTGACTTGATATTCTATAGGCCAATGCTCCTGATATCATGAGATGATATCTTTATAATTTTGTTGAGTACTTGGTGGACATCATGTGACTTGATGTTGGTAGGCCATTACTCTGAGCACTTGGTGAATATCATGCGACTTGATATTCTATAGGTCAATGCTCCCGATATCATGAGATGATATCTTTGTAAACTTTTGAGTACTTGGTGGACATTATGTGACTTGATGTTGGTAGGCCATTACTTTGAGTATTTGGAGAATGTCATGTGACTTGATATTCTGTGACAAATACTCCCATTATCACAAGATGCTATTTTGTATGAGTTATAGTGAATATCATGAGACTTGATATTCTTGATCAGACCATATCTCTGATAGCATATTGAGGTGATATCTAAAATAAACTTTCACAATTAACCTTGTGTTTCTTTCTTGGATTGACCTATTTATCCTCCCTAGCTAAGAGGGAGTGTTGATATTTGTAGCATCGGTCAGATAAATAATATTGACTATATAATTATTATGAGAAATGATTTATTATATACATTCATATATACCAATGTATATAATAATTGATATTACTTTATACATTGATATATATGTATATATAAAGTTAGATTATAATTATTCTCATAATAACTAAATAGTTAAATTGATAAAATAATAATAATAATTATTATTATGTAAATATTAGATAAATTAATATAGTACTCGAGATATTATATATATATATATATAATCATAATTGTCATTATATTAATTACAAAATAATGAATAGACACGTCCCATGAAGGGACATGTCTCTTCTTGGCTCATTCTCAATATAAATGCAAGAGATTGTTGCATTTGGAAAACACATACAATTAGATAGTGCTATTACATTTGCAATGATCCTAAAACCTTAACATAAAAGAATAGAAATGGTATGGAGAGCATTGAAAATAGGGAAGTTTGAAGTAAGTTCAAATGGGAATAAGGATTGGAGAAAACTGATTTTAAACCAGACAATATTTCATCGGGTTCCTTGGTATTCCTTCCCAATGGTTTGAGTCGACTGTGCCTTGCAACAAAATAAGCGAAAATCCATGTGTAACAAATGAATGCCGTTGACGGGAAGTCATAAAACCCGAGCTGGAAAATAATTCTGTCGTGTGCTTCTATAGAAGCCGTAAATGACTGCACCTTGTATAAATGAATGAAGCCACGTTATTTTGTGAAGCTTGGCGCTTATATTGAACCACGGGAATTTCCATGCAATTATGGGGAGTTTAGTTTTGGATGAATTGCTGTTCATTAGTTTGGACCCGACTCGCAGGTATGATATATTCTATGTTTTAAATATTATAAAATTAATTAGTTCATACTATATATATATGTGATATGGCATGAAAAGTATATGTAGAAAGTTATAAATGGATAATATGTTAATCCATTAAGAATGATATTATGTTCTTTAAGACATTTAGAGTTATAGTAAATCATTATAACTTTCTAAATAAACAATTATTTTCGATTACAATATTAAGTCTAATGGAATGAAAGATTAAATAAAAGGATATTGATGTGCAAATAAGTATTCTTTATCTTTGAGTACTTTATTTATCTAATCAATGTAGTCTCTCTTTTATTCGTATTTCTATAACATACTATAAGAGCTATTTGCCTTGATCTTTTCTGAGGATGTTCTTGCAGGAAGAGGAGGATTGATATCAAATTGAGAGGGAGTCTGACACTTCATCAAAGGTAACATTGGATGAAGAGCTCTGAAAATTGACATTCAGAGGGAGTTGGAAAGTTCATATGTGTGTGACTATATGATTTCAATGGGCTTACCTCCTGTGTACATCATTAGGAAGTGACGACTTCCAAATGATTATCACTTGTATTTGCAGAAGTTATTGGAAGGTGACGATCTTACAATAACTTAAATCATGATATACATTATTTATAATGTTGAAACAGATCATGATGAATTAATGCAACAACTAAGTGTTAGATGTCATTAAGTTGACGGTCTATGAGTTGTTTGCATAAATATATCTTGTAAAGCAACAACTAAGTGTTAGATGTCAAATTGACGGTCTATAAGTTGCTTGTATAGATCCATCTTGTAAAAGCAACAACTAGGTGTTAGATGTCATTAAATTGACGGTCGATAAGTTGTTTGCATAGATATATCTTGTAAATCAACAACTAAGTGTTAGATGTCATTGACGATCTATGAGTTGTTTGTATAGATATATGATAGGTATTTGGTGAATATCATGTGTTGATAGTCTGTAGGCCAATACCTTATTGAGTACTTGGTGAATACCATATGTTGATGTTCTGATAGGCCAATACTCAGAGTATTTGGTGAATGTCATGTGTTGACATTCTGATAGGCCAATACTCAAGAGCTTGTGGATAGAATCGCCGATGGAGGCAATCCACATATTGAGACTATGTTTCTATTGATTACATCACGAGGCTGATGCCTTTATTGCTTACATCATATGATTGATGTTGTCAAGTGTCTTAAGTGTTGACATTGGATTTATTTATCCTCCCTAGCTAAGAGGGAGTGTTGATGATGGTAGCATCGGTCTAAAAAATAATACCGATGATATGATTATTATGAGAAATGATTTATTATATATATATATATAATTAGATTATAATTATTCTCATAATAACTACATAATTAATTGATAAAATAAAATAAATAATAATGAATAGACATGTCCCATGAAGGGACATGTCTCTGAATGTGTTTTCCACAATATAAATGAGAGATCATTGCTCTTGGAAAAGATATACTGAAGAGGCAATGTTAATACATTTGTAGCGATCCTAATAAAATCAACAATATCTTTTATTCCATTCCATTCGATGCCTTCTTTGAAGTGTTCCTAAGTGTTGGTTTATATCCCTCTTGGCAGAGTGACGAGGCGCAATGTTTTGAGGACGTCTCTCCTCCGTCTTAACTAAAAGCACTTCTTCCTTAACTAATCACAGTCAAAGCTTGTTCGGCAATGAAGATTCATTCATTAATTAATCTTTAATGATGTTCGACAATACTTATTAATGTTCCTATTACCCGTTTAATAAAGTTTGTATATCCTATTGCGAACCGTCGGTAATGTTTTTATTGCTTAATATAATACCTGTCTATTATTATTAACTTATTTATTAAGCATATCTCGCTGGTGTTCGGTATACGAGCTATTTCGTTCCTTATAAAATTATTATATTTGCTCCTTTAAATAGTATTATTGTATTAATTTATTTACGAATATTTTTTATTTAATAACTACTCATTTATGATTATTGTTTATCAATTAATTATTCATTTAACAGTTAACAATATATATATATATATATATTTGATATATTCATTAATTATTTAATTATTTATTTAATAATAAGAATGATTAATATGATCAATATATTTTGTTAATCAATTACTTAACTATTTAATTATTTATAAAATTTCTTATTACAAACAGGGGTTATCATAGTCCACCCCTCCTAAATTTGCTTGTCCTCAAGCAATTTAAGGTTTGGGTGTTCGAAAATTTTTGCTCCTTCCCAAGCTGCGTCTTCTTCTGGTGGGCCCTTCCATTTGATCAGATATTTCGGAATGGTCTTGTTTCTTAATTTCTTCTCCCTCATGTTGAGAACCCTTTCTGGTTCTAAGATGAGTTTACCTTCATCATCGAGTGGGGGCAATTCTTCACATGGAGTAATTTGTTGTCCGAGGACCTTCTTTAGCCGCAATACATGGAAGACATTATGGATTCTACTGTTTTTTGGTAGTTCTAATTCATAGGCTACCTCACCAATTTTCCTTAAAACTTTGCAAGGCCCGTAGAACCGTGGCTTTAGTTTTTCTGCTCTGCTAGTTTTGATAGATCCCTATTTATATGGTTGTAGTCTCAAAAAAACTAGATCTCCCACTTCGAATGTCCGTTCAATTCGGTTTCGGTCGGCATAGATTTTTTGCTGATTTTGTGCATGGTGTATGTTGTCTTTAAGAATTCTCATAATGTCCATATTTTGTTGTGCAAAATCTCTAGCTCTTGGTACCTTACTTTCGAAAAAAATAAAACTCCCAAAGTAAGTTGCTTCATAGCTGTACAATGCCTTGAATGGGCTCATTCCGATAGATAGATGATGTGTAGTGTTGTAATAATACTCACCAAGTTGTAACCATTTCACCCATGCATTTTGTTGGCCTGTAACATAGTTTCTTAAGTATCCTTCTATCCATTTATTGACAATTTCTGTCTGCCCGTCAGTTTGGGAATGATAGCTTGTACTAGGTGTTAATTCAATGCCTACTAAGCGAAAGAGTTCTTGCCAAAACATGCTAAAAAATCTGCGATCTCTGTCACTAACAATGTTTCTAGGCAATCCATGTAATCTGAACACTTCCTTGAAGAAAACTTCTGCGACTTGAGGTGCTCTGTATTCTATAGATATAGCCATTTCACCCATGCATTTTGTTGGCCTGTAACATAGTTTCTTAAGTATCCTTCTATCCATTTATTGACAATTTCTGTTTGCCCGTCAGTTTGGGGATGATAGCTTGTACTAGGTGTTAATTCAATGCCTGCTAAGCGAAAGAGTTCTTGCCAAAACATGCTAAAAATTTGCTATCTCTGTCACTAACAATGTTTCTAGGCAATCCATGTAATCTGAACACTTCCTTGAAGAAAACTTCTGCGACTTGAGGTGCTTTGTATTCTATAGATATAGCCATAAAGTGTGCGTATTTGGTTAGGCGATCCACTACCACATATATACAATCTTTCCCTTGCAGTTTGGGAAGACCTACTATAAAATCCATAGAGATACTTTCCCATTTTTGATCTGGTATAGGCAATGGTTGAAGCAGGCCTGCATGATGTGTCTGTTATGCTTTATTCTTCTGGCATGTCATACATTCTTGAACATGTTTAAGTACACCCTTCTTAAGTCCCTTCTAGGAATACCTTTCCCTTACTTGTTTGTATGTTTTGTAATACCCTTGGTGTCTTGATAGGGGGCTGTCATGAAATTGCCTAATGATTGTTGTTTTCATCTTCGAGCCTAGAGTAAGATATATTCTGTCCTTATATAAAATAATTCCTTCTACTACCTTATAATCTTTTGCTTGTGCGTCTCCTTTCATAATATTATTTGCATGAGAATCTTTAACATATTCTGCCATGATGGAATGCTTCCACTATGTTGTGATGTTGGTTATGGTGCACAAGCAGGGTCTTCTAGATAGTGCATCAACTACAATATTGTTTTGACCCTTAACATATTCTATATCAAAGTTGTAAGCCTGTAATTTGCTTATCCATTTTTGTTGACGGTCGTTAAGACCTTTTTGTTTTAGGAAGAATTGTAGACTATTGTTTTGACCAAAAACTTCCCACAAACCAAGTATTGCCTAAATTTTTCCAAGGCATGCATAATTGCCAACATCTCTTTGTCATAGATAGAATAAGATCTTTCGGTGGGATATAGCTTCCTACTTTCAAAGGCAATTGGGTGTTTATTTTGCATGAGGACTGCATCGACGCCTTCTCCTGATGCATCACACTGTAGCTCAAATGGTAGAGAGAAATCGAGAACAGTCAGTACGGGACATGAACTCATAGTCTTTTTGAGATTTTCAAAAGCTTGTTGGGCTTGTTCATTCCATCCAAAAACTCCCTTCTTAGTCAAATCTGTAAGAGGTGCTGCTGATTTTGAGAATCCTTCCACAAACCTTCTATTGTAACTGTAGAGACCTAGAAAGCCCCTTAATTGGGTTAACGTTTTAGGTTTTGGCCACTCCTTAATAGCCTTGATCTTCTCTTCATCGACACTTACTCCTTGTTTGCTGATCTTGTGGCGTAAGTATAAAATTTCTTTCAAACCAAATTCACATTTTGAAGCTTTGGCATAAAGTGATTCTTGCTCAAGGATTTCCAACACCTCATCAATGTGCTTAAGATGGTCCTCCCACGTTTTACTATATATGAGGATATCATCAAAGAATATAAATAAAAACTTTCTGAGTTGTTTCCTAAAAGTATGATTCATGCAAGACTAAAATGTCGTGGGAGCATTGGTTAACGCAAAGGGTAAGACCAGAAACTCGAAGTGTCCATAACGGCATCTGAATTCTGGTTTTGGAATGTCCTCTCTCATCCTTATTTGGTGATATCCAGACCTTAGGTCGATTTTTGAGAAATATTTGGCTCCATGGAGTTCATCCACTCTAGGGATAGGGTATCGATTCTTGATTGTTTTCTTATTCAAAGCTCTATAATCAATGCACAGTCTCATTGTTCCGTCCTTTTTGACTAGTACAACTAATGATGCAAACGGTCTGGAACTGGGTTGAATGTGGCCCATCTCCAATAATTCATTTATAGTTTTTTCTATTTCCTCCTTGAACTTTTGGGGATGCCGGTATGGAGTGGTAATCACCGGTTGTGCTCCATTTTCTAATTCTATAATGTGTTCAAATCCTCTTTTGGGGGGTAGTCCTGGAGGAATGTCATCAAAAACTTTTTGGTGCTTCCTTAGGATAGGTTTTATGTCAATGTGAGTGGCCTTCCCTTGAGGGGTAGATTTATCAAGGATCATGCATTGTGCTGCCCACTCCCCTTGATCCTTCCTAAAAAATTTCTCCATCTTTTTGTAAGCGACTACCTTTAGAGTCCCATTGGGTAACCCTTTTAATGTTACTTCCTCCCCTTTATGTTGGAAACGAATTGTTAAATTTGGTAGATCGAATAAAAAGCATCCTAGTGAATATATCCAAGGGGTGCCTAATATTATGTTAGAATCTAATGGAACCACATAAAAGTTTTCTTTAATAGGATGTGTTCCCACTGGCATTTCTAACTGTGGAACCTTTTTTGTACACTTAACCAAGGCCCCTGTTGCTGTTGCAGCTGAAAACCCCTTGAATTCTTTAGTCTCTAGTTTCCTTTTTGCCACCAATGATTCACTTATGAAGTTATGAGAAGCACCGCTGTTCACTAATGCGATGAATTTTTGTCCTTTAAGGGTACCTTTCATCCAAAAAGGACGGTGTTTGGTCTTCCGTGAAGTGATAGTGGGTATGGTTCCTTGTTCTTCATCATCATCATCCTCATACTTAGCTTTCTTTTTGGGCCTTTCCTTTCCTTCGTCTCCAAAAGTTGCTTCAATTTGGTGAACTTGGATTTTACATTTGTGGCCAGGTTCCCATCTTTCCTTGCATCTATGACATGGATTCAACCCCCTTTTTCGACATTGGTGACCTTTCTCCCAAGGCTCTTGACATTTAAAACATAGATTTTTCTTCTTCAATTTATCCATAATGGGGTTACCTTTATGGTAATGGTCCCCTTTTTGGAAGGTCTTAGTATGACCATTTGAACTTTTGATGTTTGGGGATGATGTTCTTACATCCAGGGCTGTTTCTATTGCATCATCCAAAGTAGTTGGTTTGAAGGCTGCCACCAATCCCTTTATTGATTCTTTTCACCCTTCTATGAATAGATATGTTAGTTTTTCTTCGTCTAATCTTGTAGATATTTTTTGAAATCTACTGACATAGTCGTCTACTGATCCTGTTTGTTTTTGTTGAGTTAATTCTTTGAAATCCCTTTGGGATGTTTGCGGTCAAACTGTTTAATTAGTTTATGTGAGAATTCTTCATAGGAGGTTATGTTTTTGTATGCTTGGGTATGCATGCCATGATGCCACCAATCATGGGCTGCATCTTCCAAATGTAGGACGGCAAATTGGATTGCATCTTCCTCTATAATGGGATTGAGGTTTAAGAAATTATTTAATTTCTGCAACCATCCATATGCTGTGGTTTTGCCAGACCGGTCAAAATTTGGTATAGTGACCTTATTTGCTTTTTGTCTTATGTCCTTGTTAGGCCGTTCTCTTTCCCTTCTAGGGGCTTCTAACTTCTTTGCCTCACAATAGTCCTTGAAGGATACATCCCTCTTTATTTCTGGACTTAACCTTGAGTACATTGCTGCTAGTTCTTCCGTGCTATGAGTGGGTTTGATTATTTCCTTCTTCCTCCCTTGGTGTATTTCTTCTGGGTAGGAAGGATGGTTTTTTAATTCTTGGTGTGGATGTCCTACTATTATTTTTTGAGTGATTTGTATTAACATCCCTTCCAATAGGGTGTGATCTAAGATCATTGATTGAAGCATTCATATTTTTTTGAACTTCCATCTGTGCCATTATGGTTTTGGTTGTTATTTCCATGAAAGATCTCATTTCTTCGCCGGTGGGTTCATCCATTGTCTTATTTGATTTAGATTTTACTGGTTTTCTCTTTTCTCTCTCTAATGCTTGTTGAGCCCTTTGGCTGGCTTGCATGAACTACTCTCCACAGGATGGCAGGAAGAAAGCTCTGATACCAATTGTAATCTCCCCAAGTAAGTTCAACTAGTTTATGCATAAATGGACCTATGTTTAATATATTTGAATTGAATTATGTTAACTTAACTCATGCAGTAATAAGATAACAACTTTATATGAATTAATGGAACAAATGAATTGAGAAGTCCATGCTATCCTTGTTATTATTCCAGTCAAAGAGAGTGCTGAAGATATAACTGGTTGCTTAGACACCAAACTCAACGGTTTCCCTCAAGGTTTAATAGACCCAAGCCCTTGAGCCTTTCTTGGACTTGTTTGCATGGCACTCGGGGTCGCTGATCCCTACCTATCTTGGAATTGACCGATTGGCTGGTTTTACACAGGCCTCTCCCTGTTCGCCCTTTTGCACTTTTCTCTCAAACTTAATAATAACAATCTTGATGCATGTATATTTGACTAATTATCTTGACTCAAGGGTAATGCTTTGATATTGCTTCCTATTAAAAAAATTATTATTAAGCACACTTAGAATTTATACACTGTACGTACCAGACATAGATGTATATACTCTATCTTAAACTGAATACCCTCCTTATTAAACCAATAATCTAATTCAATTCCATATGCCGCTCTGAATTCCTCCTCCGATATCTTTTATTCCATTCCATTCGATGCCTTCTTTGAAGTGTTCCTAAGTGTTGGTTGATATCCCTCTTAGCGGAGTGACGAGGCGCAATGTTTTGAGGATGCGTCTCCTCGGTCTTTCCCAGATGCACTTCTTCCTTAACTAATCACAGTCAAAGCCTGTTCGGCAATGAAGATTCATTCATTAATTAATCTTTAATGATGTTCGACAATACTTATTAATGTTCGTATTTCCCGTTCAATAAAGTTTGTATTTCCTATTACGAACCGTCGGTAATGTTCATATTGCTTAATATAATACCGTCTATTATTATTAACTTATTTATTAAGCATATCCCATTGGTGTTTGGTATACGAGCTATTTCGTTCCTTATAAAATTATTATATTTGCTCCTTTAAATATTAGTATTGTATTAATTTATTTACGAATATTATTTATTTAATAATTACTCATTTATGAATATTGTTTATCAATTAATAATTCATTTAACAGTTAACAATATATATATATATATATATTTGATATATTCGTTAATTATTTAATAATAACAATGATTAATCTGATCAATATATTTTGTTAATTAATTACTTAACTATTATTTATTTATAAAATTTCTTATTACAAACAAGGGGTATCATACTTAGAGCTGCAATCAATCTCATTTCCTTTTCTCACATAAGTGACTTTTCTTCTTCTATGAAGTTGCCAACTCAACTTTTTCCAACATCTTTCCTCTAAATGCCCATCTTTGTCACAATGTGGTCAATGGAATCTTTGCTTGCCTTTGCCCTTTTCTTTGGTATTGACTATGTTAGTGACATTTTTCTTATTTTAAAAATAATACGAAAGAATTATTTTTGTATTGAAAATTTTACAAAGAGCTTACAAGCTCATATATACACATCGAATTTACAGAAAATAGAAACTATACAGAAAATAGAAACTATCTAAATAGATAGAGCATTAGTAAATATTCTAATAACCTCCCATAATGCTCAATCTATCAATAACACCAATAGCTTCCCTGAATTTTACAAATTTATCAGAACCGAGAGACTTGGTGAAGATATCAGCAGACTGTTCTAAGGTGGGAACATACAGCAACTGAATAGATTTGTCTTCAACCAGCTAACGAATGTAATGACAATGTGTTTCGACATGCTTGGTTCGTTCATGGAAGACCGGATTCTTTGCCAGTTTGAGTACTCCCTGATTATCACAAAATATAGGAGTCGGTCCTGATTGAGGAACATGCATATCTGCAAGCATCCGCCGAAGCCAAACTGCCTCACAAGCTGCCTTAATTGCTCCCCGATACTCTGCTTCAGTCGAAGACAGGGTCACCGCCTGTTGCTTCTTACTAGTCCATGTCAAGCAGATCCTAAATTAAACACATATCCAGCGGTAGACTTACGATCATCAACAGAGCCGGCCCAATCTGAATCTGTGTAGCCACATAGTGTAGAATCAGACTTCTGAGTGTATAGAAGACCATAATCAAGAGTACCACTAACATAGCGTAGGACACGCTTTGCAGCTGTCCAATGATCAGTCTTGGGTGCTGTCATAAAGCGGGAGACATAGCTTACAACAAAACTAATGTCAGGTCTGGTGGCAGTAAGAAAAATGAGACTACCCACTAGTGTTCTAAACAAGGATTCATCTACAACAGGTGAATCAGACTGAGCTGATAATTTGAGCCCGGGTTCCATAGGAGTGAGAGCAGGTTTGCAATCTTGCATTCTGAACCTGTCCAGAAGACTTCTAGCATACTTGGACTGAGAAAGAAAGATACTGTGTTCAGTCTGCCAAACCTCAATTCCAAGACAATAGTGCAAGAGAAAAAAATCAGTCATATCAAAAGTGCTGCACAAATCCTGTTTGATCTCAGTGATCAAATGTGCTGAACTTCCAGTGATGATCAAATCAGCCACATAAACAACTATAAACAAGACATCATCACTTGCATGTTTGATATATAGGTTTGAATCCGATGGACTCCTTTGAAAACCATGATCGGTTAGATATTTATCAATTTTCATGTACCAAGCCCGAGGAGCTTGTTTCAGACCATAGAGAGCTTGGACAAGTTTACAGACTTTGTGTTCCTGACCAACAACCTTAAATCCAGAAGGTTGCGTCATGTAGACCTCTTCCTGTAAGTCACCATTCAAAAAAGCACTCTTAACATCCATCTGATGAACTTTCCAACCAAACTGAGCTGCTAATGCAAGAACAAGCCGTATGGTACTCATTTTAGCTGTGGTAGCGAAAGTCTCCTCATAGTCAATACCTTCCCTTTGTGAGAACCCTCGAGCAACAAGACGAGCTTTATACTTGTCTAAAGTACCATCAGCTTTGTATTTGACCTTGTATACCCATTTGCAGCTAACGGGCTTCTTCTCTGTAGGAAGATCAGAAAGAACCCAAGTTTGATTTTTTTGAATACTCTGAAATTCAGCTTCCATAGCCTGTTCCCATTCAGGGATACCTTGAGCCTCCGAATAAGTTTGGGGCTCATAAACACTATGAATGTTAGCCATAAGAGCAAAATTAACTGTTTGTTTGCTCTTATTTCGAGAAACTCTACCTTCGATGAGCTCATCATCCCTAAGATCACTAATAGTTTTAACCCACCATTTGGGTCGGAGAGAAGGAGAGCCAATCTCTGGAGGAGCTGGAGGAGATTCAGGAGCAACAACGGGAAGAGGGTCATTCTCAGGAGCTTCAACAGTATCAGGTGGTCCAGTGTAAGTAGTAGCTGTAGCATCCCTCTCATCAAATGGTGCTAAAGGAAGAGGAATACTATGAGACTGTTCTTCAAAATACTGCTTAGAGGAAGGTAGAAAAGGTCCTCGAGTTTCATCAAAAACAACATCACGGCTAAAGATGAGATGATCAGTGTCGACATCTATCAATCTGTAGGCCTTATGGTTGTCACTGTACCCTGTCATCATGAGTCTCTGAGTCTTGGAATCTAATTTGGAATGTTTAGCAGCAGGAATCCAAACATAGGCAAGAGAGCCAAAAATCTTCAGGTGGCTGATCTTGGGCTTATGATTAGACCACAATTCTTCGGGAGTTTTGTTCTTGACAGCCTGAGTAGGGGAACGATTCAGAAGGTAAACAGTAGTAAACACTGCTTGTGCCCAATACTTATTAGGAACACTCCTGTGTTGTAACATAGAACGAGCCATCTCAACAATCGTACGATTGCGACGCTCAACAACACTGTTTTGCTGAGGAGTGTAAGGTGTGGTGAATTGGCGCTTGATGCCATGTTCAGCACAAAAACTGGAGAATGCATGAGAACAAAATTCCCCCCCATTATGTGTTCTAAGAGAAATGATACTGCAGCCAGACTTGTTTTCAACAAACAACTTAAAATTTTGAAATGTACTAAGTGCATCTGATTTTTGTTTAAGAAAGTACACCCACATTTTTCTACTAAAATCATCAACAATTTGCAAAAAATATTTGCAACCAGTAACTGAAGATGTATTCATAGGACCACAAATATCAGCATGAAGTAATTGAAGTACTTGAGATGCACGCCAAGAATCTCCATCTTTGAAGGGAGTCCGATGTTGTTTGCCAGCTTGACAAGCGTCACATACTCCAAGATGCTGCGTTTGAATCGGAGGTAGCCCAAAAACAAGTTCCTCTCGGGATAGCTGAGAGAGATACTGGATGTTGAGATGTCCATATCTCTGATGCCACAAAGTGCTGAGAGATAAATCACGAGCTGCCATAGCTATTTCAGGAGAATCACCAGTGTCAGTAAGCCGATATAGGCCATGATCCTCTAGACCAGTAGCAATAGTAAGACGAGTCTCTATCAATAATGGAGCATTTTTGGGAACTGAATACCACATCCAACTGAGGAGAATTTCTCATGATCTGATTGACAGAGAGCAGATTGAGAGCCATACCAGGAATGTAGCATACATTGAGAAAGATGAGCTGACACCCACCAGATTGTATCTGAACATTTCCTCTGCCAACAATTTTGAACTCCTCTCCTCCACCAAACACAATTGAATCACTGTAGGGAGAGAAATCTGTAAACCAGTCACGCCGATGAGAGAAATGACATGACGCACCAGAGTCGATATACCAAGCAGACGACCGGGCTAAATCAGAAGGACTTTTAGCCATAAACGCATAGAAAGCAGATTCCTTTTGCTCAGAATGTTCAGAATGTTCAGAATGATCAGCTACATGTGCCTGTGGATTTGACCTTCCCAGCTTCTTTTGTTCGGAAGCGAGTCGCTGACGGCAGTCTTTCTTCATGTGACCATACTTGTGACAGTAATGACACTGAACACTCTTCTGTTGGTAACTGCCTGAGAATTGATGCGAACTGCCCTACTGTGATGATTGAGAAGATTGGAATTTTGCTGCAAAGGCTTGTTTCGACGAGGATGAGGAAGTATGGTTACCAAATTGCTGCTTCCAGCGATCCTGCTGTAGGAGTTTGGTGCACAGCTCCGGGAATTTCAGATCAACATTAGTTGAGGTAATGTTGAGAGTCTCTATGAAATGCTCATAAGACGTAGGTAGACTTTTCAGTGTAATAACTACCATATCTTCTTCCTCCATCTTCCGATTGATGGCGTCAAGCTGATCACGAATGTCCTTAATCTTTGTGAGATGTTCCTGTAAGGACATATGTTCGTCCATCATAATGGAAAACAACTGATTCTTCAGAAAGAACGCTCGACTTTTGTCGAATGTTTCATGCAGCTCCTTTAAATATTTCCAGATGTCTGCAGCCGACTTGCCAGAGGGAATTTGAGGTAGTTGATCATCTGTGACAGAGAGCTTAAGAAGCATAACAGCTTCGCGATTCCGATCATCAAACTTATCCTGATCTGTTGTAACGGAGGTCCCACCAGGCGTGCTAGTGGGGGCAAGACGAGTTTCTGTGCCTAGAACAAGCGCATCCAAACGACGATACTCGAAGATGGTTAACATTCGCTGCTTCCAGGTGTTGTAATTGCTGCCATTAAACCGTTGACTGTTTTCCAGCATTAGGTTGGTCAAGGATGCCATTTGCACGAAGTTCGAGGCAAATTTTAGACTGACCCAAAAAAAATGACGTACCCAAAAGAGTAGATAGAACACCCAGAAGGAATTTGTAGTCACAATGCAAATCCACTGGCCCGAAAATCGAGGCACGAAAAATGAGGTACCCAAAAAATTTTGATGGAGACCTAGATAAGGTTTTGAAAAATCCACCACAAATATAAGATCCAAAATAAATTCCAAGTTCAAAAATTAGGGTTTTCGAGGAAAACCCTAATCGATGGCTATTGAAGAACAGAAAACAAGATTGTTTCAGGTTGTAGTCGGGAAAAGAATATAGTCGAAAAAAAATTGCAGACATCAAGGCCAGTCACGAAGAGGAGAGGAAGAGTTGCGGTTTCTGCTACCACGCGGTTTCCAGAGAATGAAATATTAGTCGCGATTCCCAGGTGTGAACAGAACCCTTTGAATAGTAGTCGCGATTCAGGCGTGAACAAAATACGAGGTGCGAATAGAAGACCAGTCGCACTCCTTCCGTTGAATCTTCCAGGCGCAAACAAAGTACTAGACGCGATTTTACTAGTCGTGATTTTGACCAGATGCAACCATAAAACAAGATGAGTAACTCTTATGACGAGTTGCAGATGAAACCAAAATGTATTTCGAAAAAATATAGGAGACTGATAATTTCGTGAGAAATCATACAATTTTTCGAAAAAATTTGATCTAGGGCTTTGATACCATTAAATAATACAAAAGAATTATTTTTGTATTGAAAATTTTACAAAGAGCTTACAAGCTCATATATACACATCGAATTTACAGAAAATAGAAACTATACAGAAAATAGAAACTATCTAAATAGATAGAGCATTAGTAAATATTAGAAATATTCTAATAATTTTTACCTTTGTTCTTGCCTTTATTTCTAATTCCCACCTTGCTACTTTGGTCTGGCTCTAAGTAACATGGTTGTGCACATGCCTCATCAACATTTTCCCAACTATAATGCTTACCTCATAAATTAACTGGTGTATTGTTGAACACTTTCTCCTTGTCTATGCATAACCCTTTCTTCTTTATGGCAAATTGGATAAAATTGCCTCTCAAATAGCCCTTTAATCTTTCCACTTTGAGATTGGTGATACCTTTTGGTGTTCCAAAGATTGAGCATAGATTTCATACCACATGAGAGCATGCCTAAATAGCTTAGGTCTTGCCAATACAGTTTGCTTATGTAGAGACAACTTATGGAGACTAAAATAAACCTCCAGTTTTGAAACCTACTAAGCCAGCTTCTTGGCACTTTTATCACCATCGAAAGGCCGTTTATTAATCTGGGTTTCAGCATTGAATAGTCTTCCATAAGATGTTTCACCTTTCTCATTCTTGGTTTTCTAGTTCTCTCTCTTCCTCATTGTTTTCAGGTTCTCTATTAATTCAAGCAGGATGCTCTCAAATCTATCAATCTTACTCAGTGTGTCAGATATCCTTGTAACAGTATTCTCTAACCTGTTAAACTGAGCTTCTCCATCATCCTCTTCTCTTGTCACCGATGTAGTTGCTCTTGTCCGCTCTTTTCATGCTCAAAAGGGATTAAATTGTCACTTCAACTTGATCTTGTTGATTGTATAACCTGTAAAATATTTGCAAAGCCCTCTACAACCTTGCTTTAGTACCACTTGGTCTGTGTATCGCAAAATAAATAAGTAACAAAATTTTAATCTATAAAGAGATTCATCTCCTTATATAAAGATTGGGATAAAAACCATCCAAATGGATAAACATATAGAAAGAAAACACTTGCCACTAAGGTGGCTTTATTACAACTGTAAATCTTTTAATACCCTCAAATACCCTACCAAACACTCTATATATTCTTATGGATGCAAACAACTTTTCATGTTCATTTCCATTGCAAAACATAAGATGCAACATAAAACAAAAGTAAATCATATAAATGAAACATCTGTATAGATTGAGAAAACGAAATCTTGAGAAATTTCAAAAGGGGGAATGCTCTAACAAGAATGAGCATTTTTCTCCTCATTCCACTATTCAGAATCCTATACAGGTGTTTACAAATTTGTAGGGTGAAACAAAGGCTTGACAATGTTTACAAACAACTAAACAACTACAACATGACTTTGCACCTTGTAAATCTCTATTTTTACATTTACATCAGTAAAATGAGTCTAGAATGAAGATCTCCATGAGAACCAACCCCGAGAATGTGCTTTACAATGTTTATTGTAAATCTCCTCATACTTAGTGCAAAAAAGAAGATCTAATATTGGAAAGTTCATGTGAAACATCAAATTTCCGTCATATACCGCTCATCTGCATAGTGATGAATTTGTTGCTTTCATGAGAATTTTTTAAAAAAAATGTCGTGGTTAAGAAAAATTCACTACTTTTGACATGAGATGAATCACAACTACCATTGTTGAGATGGTTTCACTGAATGTGGAAACTGGTAATTTCATCAAACTTGATTTTGTACTTCGTTCTGTTAACTGTGCCCCTGTTCCAAGACATCTCTCCAATGCTCTAGATCATCAAAAACACACCTCTTGGAAAAGTACAAGCTCGTTGATGTTGAAATCAATCAAACTCTGTTTCTAAGGCTTCTAGATTTCTTTTGAGTTGAAAGTGGCAACTTTGACACCATGGCCCAGCAATTTAACCCTATTTTTGGATCACAAAATAAAATAGAAAAAGTTATCTTGTGGAGATTTATTGGGGTCACAAGTTTTGTCTTCTAGGTTGAAAGCATTTGTTTTGTATAGGGATATCTTGAATTTTTTTGTTTTATTTTATTGTTTGTTGGTGCAAAAGGATGTGCCATAAATTCTTGTTTGATTGCCAAAGATAACGGTTTGAACATGGTGTCTAGTTCAATTGTGATTATAAGTTAACATATATGAGTTTCATGGACCATCTATAAAGTTGTAGAATTTCACATTGGATAATTATAAGATTTTGTATGTTTGTATTGTCTTTTGTACAAAGTGACGTGTTGTTGATTCTATTTTAATTTCTAAATTGATGTGTTTGGATAAGGTGTTGAATCGAATCATGATTATAGTTTCACAATTGTGACTTTGACAGATCATCTTTGAAGTTAGAGTATTGTAATATATCAATAGTATTATTTGGTTTGACTTTGTACATCATATTCTATACTTACTCTATTGTATAAGTATTTTTCATTCCCTAAAATGTCTGCAGTTTTATTTTGGTTTGAAAATCTACTATTCATTCATCTTGGTTTTTTTGTGGTCCCTGGTAACAAAAGTTCTGGTTGTGGTTGTTTCTACTGTAGTTTGTAAGCTAATGTTCCATTCTATTGCTATATTGCTTAGGTTTAAGTTATTTGTGATTCATCATTCTCGTTTATTTAGCATAATTGGGGAGTTATGGCAATCTCAACATAGCTTGTTATGATACACTATCCTCTTGATCATGCTTCATCATTCTTATTTGGCTTTGACTTGTTTTATCTGTCTCTTGGGTGGTGGTTGGCATGATATTGAATGCTTCGGCCTGCATAATTTGCATCGTTTGGTTGAACATTTCTTAGTCTGGTTGGTGCTTGTCATCCTCTGCTGTGGTCTTGGAAGTGTCCCAAGTTAGGGGGGTAGTACAGTTCTTGCAAATTAGCTACCTTTAGATATCCGCACCGAACATTACTATGCCGTTAGTATAGTTCATTAAACATTTTATTGCTCATAAAATGAGTAATGGATTGTCTTCGAGGAGAGATTATAGAATTATCTACCAGACAAATGAGGATTTATGGGATACAACAATATCAATCCATCTGTAGGCAGATTTCCTTTGATAGTCATACTGATAGCCATCGTTTCATTCAGACTTTAGGACTGTGTCATGTCCAACTGCATTTTATATGGCAAATGGTACTGCCTCATCATTGGCTACTTACACACCCAGCAGTTTTATTCCATTAATAGATTTACTACAGACAGGAAAAGATGATATCTCACTGGCAGATTTACATCAACAGATGTACTAGGAATTTTGAGGGTGAAGAGCAAAATCCGTCTGGAAAGTTTGTAACATACGCAAGGAAGAACATTGAACCAGTTACAGATTTTCCACATACTTGGAGATGAAATCCCACCCCTGGATTTGCTAGAAATCTGAAGGACAAGAGATTACGTTCCTGAGGCCAGTTTACCACTAAACTAGGTAGAAAGATATGACTATAGATCCAGCAGAGAAAACACAATAGTGGCAATAATAATTTCTGTGAAGAAATTTTTTTTACTTAAGCTTTCTCTTTCAGTACACGGGATGAGTTAAATTATATTTATGCTGGATATTATTACAATTATGATTATTTAGAGCTCTCTTTGATCTTCCTAGCTCACTTTGACCTTATCTTGTGTTTTTATTAGGATAATCAACTGCGAGCTGTTCAAGAGGGCAACAAATGTAGTGAAAAATTGTCTGAGCATAAGAAGAATGAGAAAGAAGCTGTGAAACAAGGGAAACGACCCTTCTACCTTAAAAAATGTTTGTCTAATAGACTCAACCTTATTTATTTTTAGAGGTTGCTTTTGTTAAAGTTAATGTGATTGTTCTGACCAAGGTATCCATATTTCAGCTGAGGCGCGGAAGCAGCAACTCATAGAAAAATACAAGTCTCTAAAGGTTTGTAACTTCATATCAATATGAGCAAGAATGACATCTGTAGTAGAATTTTTTATTGCTGACTTGTTTGGTATAGAGGTGTTCTCTTTGATGAATGAGTTTTAATATCTGCAGGCTAGTGGCAAACTCGAAGCTTTTCTTGCAAAGAGAAGACAGAAAAATGCAGCTAAAGACCATCGCTATGTGCCATATCGAAGGCCAGACACTGCACATTAGTTTCAGTATCATAACCTTTTTGTTGTTTGTTTTGGATTTGGATGAGCATGGTGGTATCTCCTATGCAGAAGTTTTATTCTGTTTATGATTTTATTTCAGAATTTTGTTGAATACAATATTGAATTTCTAACGTTTTAATTGATAAAGAAACAATGTGTTGTTTCTAATATATTTAATATAATGTTCCTTTATAGGCCCACCCACTAAGTGAGCTTTAATTGCAGTTTGTGTGTATTGTAGATGGATGAAAATGCACGCCATTCGTTGCATTCATCTATGCTTATTGACATTTATGGAGATGTTTGCGTTGGTTGTCAATTGCTTGAGAGACTACTTTTAGGATTTCGTTCTGTATTTTCTTGTTATTTATTAGCATTGTTGAATGTTTTCTTTGTGGCATCTTTATGTGTTTTCAGTTTTTCCGTCACAACCTAAACATGATAAACGTTATAACCTTTGCTACTAACAATGAAAATGACATTTGTGATAAACGTTATAACCTTTGCTACTAACACTATGATCATTGCAACCAACGGTGTAGCTTCTTAGGTTTGTAGTGCCTCCTGTGGTTGCATTCTATTTTGTATTATTTTGATATGAGCCAGACTCCATGTTTTCGTGACTATTCATATGATGTGATCAAACACTGGCATTGTGAGATGCTAAACGTTACAACACATTATTTTGGTTTTATTGGTAATACTTGATGGTTATACATATATGTTAGATAATACTTGTGCTTACCATTTTGATCATATCTGTATGATGATCTTACTATTATGTGACATGATGGTTTATGACAATATTTGATGTATTTTGTATTCGAGAACATTGATTATGTTATCATAATGTTATTACAGATGTTTTGTGGTATTATACTTTATCATGTTGATGGATATCTATTTTGGGGTTTTCACTAATATATGTTTCAAATATCGTAGAATGAATATTTAAATGCTTTAATTTAATGAAATGTTTAACTATGATGCATACTGACGATTAAATATAAAATGAAACAGTTTTGTAACATTCAAATTCATATGATGTGATCAAACACTGACATTGTGAGATACTAAAGGTTACAACACATTATTTTGGTTTTATTGGTAATACTTGATGGTTATACATAGATGTTAGATAATACTTGTGCTTACCGTTTTGATCATATCTGTATGATGATCTTACTATTATGTGACATGATGGTTTATGACAATATTTGATGTATTTTGTATTCGAGAACATTGATTATGTTATCATGATGTTATTACAGATGTTTTGTGGTATTATACTTTATCATGTTGATGGATATCTATTTTGGGGTTTTCACTAATATATGTTTCAAATATCGTAGAATGAATATTGAAATACTTTAATTTAATGAAATGTTTAACTATGATGCATACTGAAGATTAAATATAAAATGAAACAGTTTTGTAACATTCAAATACATATGAATGATCAAGTCGCTGAACTTCCTTTTATTAGGTGTACTCTAGTTATTTTATACATGTGTTTAAGCTAATTATACCGTGAGCAACTATATTTGATGTGTACATGTTTTAGTGAACAGGTACCAAACATGACTCCGTCTGAGTTGTAGGTTTGAGCGTGTCTTATCCCTGGTAGTGGTTGTAGGAGATAGTCACATTGGTTGTTTTGCATACTTCACCAATATTGTTCTTGGCCAAAATGAAGTGTATTTGATTTGCATTATTACCTTCTACCTGTCATGTTAGGAGAACCTTTGATTTTGTTGCATTTTGTTATGGACCAATATCTGATTTTGCATCTTAGGTGATCTATAATGGTCTCAGTTATAATATATTTTATATTATGTTGATTGATATATTTAAATGTTGATTAATTAAATTACCGACAAATGTGCCTTTGGCGTGGTCCTATTATTGGAATTGATTAATTTATTCTTTGGGCTTTTGGTAATTTTATTTTAGCTTTAAGTGATTTATTTTAATTGAATTATTTAATTAGAGAACTTACGCTTTTCAAAAAGGTCTTTATAATTTGAAGTTGAGTTCTTTCATTCACTTCTCACTTTTGGTTTTTGAGAATTTGTTCCATCCTCTTTGGAGAAATTCACTCTTTTGCTCGAGAATTATCCAGGTGTCTAATTTTTGTGGGTATATGTTCATTGGGTTCGTGGTGGGATTGTTATGTTCTATTGAGTGTTTTATTCGATTATGTGGTGATTGCAGAAATGTATCTCTGTTTTGGTCGTTTCTTCCAATTTGAGGCAGTGCCTCTTGTTTCTAATTCATTTCTCAATTGTTTTTGATTGTCCTTGTTTGAAATCTTGTGCTGGGATTCATCTCTAAGTTTTCCCCGAATTTTCTATGAGTTTGATGCTTGATTGGGTATGTGTGAATTTATGTTTTTGAAAATGTAAAATTATCATTGTTAGGCTACCTGTTTTGAGTGGGAGCGTTCTCATACCCCACCTGGCTCTAGAGAAGAGCATAAGAGAGATGGGATAGTAGTGGACAAGGATTCTATTTGTGTAGGTCACATGAGAGACCTTATGAGGTCACATCCACCCACCTTTGATGGTTTGTGCAGTGGTATTGAGGCTGAGGCTTGGTTTTTAGATCATGGACGTTGCTTTGTCATGCACTCGTATGTGAGCAACACTAGAGCTCAGTGTGCCATTATGCACCTTAGAGATTTTGCATCTACTTGTTGACACATAGAGGAGCCGAAGCTCCAGATAGATATCGTGACTTTTTTGGGAGATCTTTGAGGAACGCTTTCGTGCATGTTTCCTTTCAGATCACTTTTGTCAAGCACGTGCATATGAGTTTCATCACCTTTGTCAGGGGTCCATGACAGTGGACCAATATGAGCAGAGGTTCTTTGAGTTGAGGCAGTTTGTCAATATTGAGCATGATGAGTCCTTGTTAGTTCAACATTTTATTCATGGTCTTAATGGTCGTATTAGTGGGGATGCCCACATCCTCTAGTCTAGGACTCTTATGGTTGCCATAGAGAAGGCAAGATTAGTAGACAAGAATTTTGCTTTGGGACTTGGATGTAAGTTCAGAGTACAAGTCAGCATTGCAGTACATTTTAGGTCAAGGGCACAAGATACATGAGTACAACCCTCAGGATCTTCTAGGACACATTTTGCACCTTTTAGGACAAGGCACTGACAATGACAGAGATCGAGATTCTCTCAAGGTCCCTTCCAAAGGTAGGTAGCCACCGGTCTTGACATCATATCGTTTCACGTCCTAGGGGCATGTCTCATAGTTTGACTTTGGGGAGTGTACTGTAGGGTAGTTAACAAAGCTCTAGTAGGGGCAATTTCTTTTAGTCGAGTGCACCTTATGTAGGTCATGGTTATGGCAGAGGTGGTTGTTTCTCTTGTGACTAGGAGGATCACATAATTGTGCATTATCCTTAGAGGCAGTTTTAGGGCCGACTCAGAGGGCAGCTACTTCTATGCTTATAGTTGGGGACACAAGAAGATCCCATAGAGTACTTATGACAATTGATAACCGTCAACCTAAGCATTGGGGCATTGTGGTGGAGGTGTGTTGTGTGGTATATCTACTTCAATTTTATTTGATTATGGCGCTTTAGATTTATTTATATCCCCTTTCTTGTGGAACTTTGTGGGCTAGTGGTGGTAAGGAAGTTGATAGTTGACATGTCGAGTTAGCCACAGTTTCTAAGGTGGTCATAGACTCCCTGGTTCATGCTTGTGTGTTGGATTTGAGAACTTTCACAACCATTGTTGATCTTTGTATCCTATCCTTGGGCTAATATGGCATTTTGGGTATGGATTGGTTAGCTCCCCACTAAGCGTGTATAGTTTGATGGCATAAGTTGGTACAATGTTTGGATGACATGGGTGGGTGTGTTGAGCTTGTAGGGGTCCATCGACCTATTTCATTTCGCACGATCTTAACCATGCAGCTAAAGCGGAATATGCAACAAGGTTGTTAGTTGTTTGCAGTCTCTGTTAGTGACCTTGATGGGATTGAGAGTGGATAGACGATCACCCACAATGTGCTTTCGAGTGAGATCCCACACATGCTTCCTAAGTGTGACATAGATTTATGGATTGATCTCATTCCCGCAATTGATCCTATATTTTGGACATCGTATTGTATGACTACCCAAGAGTTGAGTGAATTTTGTTTGCAATTAGAGGAGTTGTTGGCCAAGGGCCATATTCGTCCTAGTGTTTCCCCTTTGGGAGCATTGGCCATCTTCGTTAAGATGAACAAATCCTTGCATTTTTGCATTGACTACTGACAATTGGATAAGGTGAGGATGAAGAATCAATATCCCTTGCCGAGGATTGATGATTTGTTTGATCAAATGAAGGGAGCTAGAGTGTTCTCAAAGATAGACCTCAAGTCAGGTTACCATCCTCTTTGTATTCACGAGACTGATATTCATGGGAGAACCTTTCACACTCAATATGGATACTATGAGTTTATGGTTGTACCCTTTGGGTTGACCAATGCACCATCGACGTTCACAAGTTTGATGTGTTCCACACCTACCTTGGCCAACTCATTCTTGTGTTCCTTGATGACATTTGATGTATTCAAGAATGATGGGGAAGCATGAGGGTCACTTGTGTTTAGGTATTTAAGTGCCTTAGTGATCAACAACTATTTAACAACCTGGCCAAGTGAGTCCTTCCAAGCTAGGGTGAGGTATTTAGGTCATATTATCCCAGGAGAGTGTATTTAAGTGGATCTTTGAAGATCCAGACCATTATGGATTAGCCCATGCCAACCAATGTTTATGAGATTTGTAGTTTCATGGGTTTGGTGGGTTACTACAGTCGATTCATGGACTTTTCTGTGTTGGCACACCCTATCACTTCTCTTTAGAGGGAAGGGAAGAAGTTTGTTTGGTCAAATTAGTGTGAGTCAACATTTCAAGCTCTTAATGAGCAATTGATCAATACACCTATCTTGGTAGTGCCAAACCCTACAAGCGAGTTTGTGGTGTGCACTGATGTATCTTTGGACAACGTTGGGGTAGTTCTTATATAGGAGGGACGAGTGATTGTATATGAGTCCCAAAAGCTCAAGGATCACAAACCAAACTACCCTACCCATGATTTAGAGTTGGTTGCAGTTGTGCATGTGCTAGTGCATTGGAGATAATTTTTTTAGGTCACGAGTTTGACTTGCATATCGATCATTATAGCCTGTAGTATATCTTCACTCAGCCGAACTTGAATGCACGACAATGTCAATGGATGAAGCTTCTTTGTGAGTATGATTTTGATGTGCATTACATCAAGGGTAAGGAGAATGTTATTGTAGATGCTTTGAGTAGGAGGCATGAGATCTCAATTTTGTCCCTTGATGTGCATTTGCATAGCCGTATTCTTGAGGCCTTTCTAGGTGACACTTAGTATTAGGAGGTTAGAGTAGAGATTGAGTTCAGACATACCCTTGTGGGTTAGTTTTTTGGTTACTCTTTAGAGTTAATTGAACTTTTGGGGCACCTTGTGCGCATTTATGTGCTGATGTCAGTTGATCTTCGTTCCTTAGTGATGTTTGGGACACATTATGCACCATATTTTGCACATCTTGATGTCAAGAAGATGTATGCTAACCTTAGACAATTGTATCATTGGGTCGAGATGAGGCATGCTGTTTCCAATTTCGTAGCTAGATGCCTCGAGTGTCAGAGAGTGAACGCAAAACATCAGCATTTGGCAAGTGTTTTGTAGCTGCATTCTATTCAAAGTGAAAGTAGGATACCATATCTATTGATTTTATTATAGGGCTTCTTAAATCATTACATCACCATGATGCTATTATGGTTACAGTGGACAAGTTTTCCAAGGTGGCTCATTTTTCCCCAATCAGATCTTCTTATACTTCTGCATTTGTAGCATGATTATAGATGGAGGAAACAATTCAATTGCATGGGATTCCTCGAAGGATCATTTCAGATTGAAATCTAGGGTTTACTTTCGCACTGTGGACTTCTCTCCAACATGCTTTAGGTGTGCAACTCAATTTTACCTTAGCATATCACCCTAAGATCGATGGTCAGACTAAGCGGGTGAATCAGGTTCTTGAGGACATGCTTTACATGTATGTGATGGACCAATAGACTCAATGGGAGAACTAGTTCTTCTTGGTTGAGTTTGCCTATAATAATGGCTACCATAGTTCTCTTGGCACATCTCCTTTTAAGAGCCTTGTATGACCGACTGTGTCATACACCTCTAAGCTAGGATCATTTAGAGGACCGTGTCATTTTTGGTCTAGAGTGATTTAGGATATGGAGTAGAAGGTGGCTCATATTAGAGAACATTTGGTGGGTGACTGTATTTTTGCTAGTTCGAATGTAGAAGAGCCCCATCCGTTATGGGAAGGGCTCTGAGTTAGCGCTGCATTTTGTTGGACCTTTTATGATTTTAGAGAGGACATTCCTACTGCCTACCACCTAGTATTGCCACCTAGCCTAACTCGTATCCATAATGCCACATTTCTATGCTTAGACAGTATATTCCCGATGTGATCCATGTTCTTGATTGGGGTGCTTTATAGTTAGAAGACATACAACTTTTTTTGGATCCCATCTGCATTCTACAACATTGAAGGTTGACCTTCAAGGGTTGAGACATAGAGTAGGTATGGGTCCAATGGGATCCGAGCGATGAGACTTCAACTACTTGAGAGGATGTTTCATAGTTGAGAGATTTGTACCTTTATCTATTTGCAAGCTACTAGGAGTATGCCTATGCTTAGGAGGGAGGATGTTGTGCCTCCCTTGGTTGTATTACGTTTTCTATTAATTTAATATGAGCTAGAATCTTTTCATGACTATTCATATGACGTGATCATGCACTAACATTGTGGGATGCTTATGGTTACAATACATTATTTTGGTTTTATCAGGTATGATTTCTAACCTAAATGTTAGATTATACTTGTGCTTACCATTTTGATCATATTTGCATAATCAGGGATTTTTTTAGTGGCGATTATTTGCCAATTGGTGAATATGTCCCGATCGACATAAAGAAATTGGCGAATAAAAGCTTAGTATACTGGTTGATCGGTTCGCCCAAATTTTATAAAATACACGTTTAGTGGTCAGATTGTTTGCCACTATTTTTACGTAATTTCACTACAGTAGTCAGGTTCTTCGCCCATATTTCTATTGTATTTTACTCTTATTGGCCACAGATTAAGGAAAGGTGTATTTATCAAGGATCACCATTTGCCAAAGGCCCATTGTCCCAAGTGAAATTTTTATTTGCACTAGGACCCAATTCGCCATGCATAATACATAATCGTGTCCTAAATTCCCACCCTATTCGCCCAATCAATTAGTTGAAATTATGCGGGGTTCGCCAAATATTAGTTGTTATCATAAGCAATTGTCGACCCCTTCGCCAAAATGGGCAATGGAGATTATGAGGCAAAATCTGATGGCTGCTATGAAAATGGTTTACTTGTCTATTTAAGAGATATGAGTTTCATTATTGAAACATGCCGGAGAGAAAGAGACTTCAAGAGATTTAGTTGATTTTGAGCTCACAATTGTAATCGGTTGCGAACAGGAACGACTACGAGTCCGTAGTATCTTATTCAAGTAAAATTTTATTGCAGCCTCAATTTGTTGGAGATGTCACAGTCAAAGTTAAATAGGAAGAGGACTATTGAAGGTGGAGATGTTCAAGAGAGGCCATCGAAATGCAGAAATATATCTTCATACTTTGGCGGGGGCAGACGCAATAGTGTTGGTCCAAGTGAGGAAGGTACATCATCAAAGGAACCTGTACAATTTCAAGGTTCTTAACCTACACAGGAGTCTAATGAACAAATTGGGGAGCCTAATAAATCTGGTGATGAAGTTGCGGAACCTGATATCTCTGATGAAGATGACCTTGAAGAAGAATTTCAAGTAAATAACCAGTACCAGGATGAATCGATCGACTTCGGTGATGATGATGGTTCAATTAACAGTAACACTAAAGGGAGAGGAAAATCAAAAGAAAAAATTGATTGTCAATGGGAGATGTTGAGGAGATTTAAATTTGATTGCGCGGAAAAGTATCCATTCATTGAACCCGTGGACAATCCAATTGTAGGTGAGCCCCTAGTAGAATGCAGATGTACGATTTGTAGTTGGAAGTATAAAAGGAAAAGCGATTGCAGCTTAAACTAGACACCATAGAGAAACATGTTGGTAAGGTTTACGAAACCTCAACTGTTGATGGAAAGGAAATAAAAGTGGTAAGATATAAAACAAAGGAGCAATGTCAACATAAAAAGAATGCTGAGGAATATTATTTGTTTCAGAAATTTAAGATGAAGCCTGGTGAAGTTCAAGGTTCTATTAATGCTATTTTTGCAAAAGCAAGTGAAGTAGAAGAACGCGGAAAAGCTGTTCAATTAAGTAATGTTTTCCATATTTTGAGAAGAGGGCCTTCAATTACAGACTATCCAGAAATGAGTTGTTTGTTACACTTTCTGAAAGTTCCTAACTATCCTGTCACTCATTGATCAATAAACAGTGGATGGGAATTGACAAGTTGTATTGCCCAAGTTGAAATAGAGGATGTACAGAGAAAAATAAAAGAGTCAACCTTTATTGCATTGTCCTTAGACGAAGTTACGGCAATAGATAATACATCGTGGGTATGCATGCATGTTTATACTGTACAAAATAATGTCCACCAACTACATCTACTAACTGTTTCAAAATTGAGGGACAATGCAACATCATAAACTTTATTTCAATTAGTAAAGAGCCATTTAATTGAATATGGAGGTATGGATGAATTGACAATAGCGAAGAAGTTGATCTGTGTTGGAGCGGATGGAGCTTCAGTAATGCAAGGTCAAAGGAATGGTCTTTGCACAAAGATGCAGGCTTCTTGTTCACCATATGTTGTTGGCATTCACTGTATGGCCCTCAGGATGAATCTTGCTTTTAGAGTTGTGAAGAAGTTTCCTTTAGTAAACAAGGTTGAAGATTTAGTAAGAGAGTTGTACTCATATTTTTGTCGAAGTCCCAAATGTTTTAGGGAATTTCAGCACTTTGCTGATGGAATTACCAATGGAAACAAGCTTCTTAAAGATGTTGATACCAGATGGATCTCTTTGGATGGACCAACGCATCGAGTTTTTTTTCTGAATATCAATCTTTGATTGGATTGGTGTACGAAAATCAGGACAATGCAGAAAATCAGAGATGTGGCAACCTGCTTCGGAGGTTAAGCAATATAGAGACACTTTTGACTTTAGCATCTCTTCTTTCCATGCTAGAAGAAATGATGTTCATTAAGAAAAAAGCCCAGCAAAGGGCCATGTATATTTTAGAATATGCTTACTTGCGTAAAATGTCATGCCAAGCCCTCGATAGTCTCTATCGAAATGACCTTAATTTATCTGATGAAAGATTTAATCATTGGCGAAAACTAACAGATTTGGACAATCCTGATAATTATCTAAAGATTGTTGAAAATGGGGATTTATGTGTTTGTGTAAGGGGATTTCAGATACCAATGTACTACAGTGCCCCAAAGAAGCGAGCTACAAGAGTTACAAGGGAAGAGTTTACCAAGATTGTCGAGTCTATAGCAAGTAATGCAAGGGACATAGCCTTTAAAGTTTCCTCTAAAATAAGATCCTGATTCCCATATGAACAACTGCTTGAGGCCATGGCAATTGTGTTTCCTCAATATTGGTCCTTAAATTCTAAGGAAGATTATCGTAATAGGTTGATGACTTTGATAAAGGAATTTTGCAAATTTGTAGAATTCAATGGAGTGACTATCAATGGAATTTTAGATGACGGTCTTCTTAGACAACAATTAGGCACTTTTGCAAAGACTATGAAGCATCAATATCAATTAATGCATAACCCACATGAAGAGGGCTCAGCAACAAGGCTTTGGACATAACTAAAATAGAGCACAATGTTGCATGACAAAATTTTAGAGTTCTTCAAGCTTGCTGTTCTATGTCAAACCATGATATTGGGTTCAGTGGAGGATGAGAGATTTTTCAGTGCTTTGGGCTTCCTAAAATCAAAGCTAAGAAACAAACTAGACAAGAATTTGGAAACATGCTTGAGGGTCTACACATCTAGGTATGATGTCAATACTTTTTCTTATCAAAAAGCAATGGAAATCTAGAAGAAAAGATGCAAAAGAAGAGGGTTGGGCAACACCATTAACCAATCTCTGACAACGACTCTGAGTGGGACAAGTATAGGTGGCGATGGGAGTCATAGAAGTGGAGGTCAGAGTGAAGAAGACACAAACAAAAATGAAGAGAACAATGAAGGAAGTGGAATACCAGAATTGGATGATGACGACGACGTAGAGATGAATTGGAAAATCTAGGAAATTTTTGCTAAACTAGCAGTAGCAATCAATAGCTATTTTTTGAACTTTTTAACTACTATATCCTATCATTCAATGTTCATTTTATAAAAGCAAGAATGTATTATAATTGATGTTTCATCATTAAAATTTGAGAACAAAGAGTATTATTACTGTAGAGTGTAGTTGGTATTGTATCATCAATGATATTTGAATTTGAAATTCCTAAATGAAATTTTGTATTCCAATAGCATATAACAGAGTAAATCAACTAAGAATAACTGAATAATATAGAGTAACTCAACATACATTGAATTGGAAAACATGAAAATTAGATAGAGCACAATTTGTTTTGTATTCATTGTAATATATTACAATTTACAATAGTTCAAAATACAGAGCAATCTTTGTAGGCCAGTCCAAACATCCTCTGATGGTAGAACAATTTGGTTCATAGTATAGTCACACTCCTGCAACTTTGTTAGCAATTCATATTTGGAAGTGTGACTTGACAGCACTGTTGCTTCTAAAACTCCATTCAATTTTCTCACTAGTTTGATGAAATCCATGAATGTATCAGGAGACATGTCTGTAGGAAGAAAGTGTAAATCAGTATTTATTTTGTCGTGCAACCTTTTTTTGTAAGATTCTGTTCCAATGAACTTATTTGCGTCAAATCCCTTAGGCAAACCAAGACTTTCCATATTTGGTTTCCTTTGTTCCATCTTTGTGATCTTCTTCTTAGCTTTGTCATCCAATTCCTATGCTTCCCGTAGCTTCTCACATTTTCGAATGATACTTGATACCTTTACTGAGGCATCAAGGTGGGTGCTAATTCCCTTGTTTGATAGATAACTATCACTCTTACTGTAGAGTTGTTGCATAATATCTTTTGCTTCCTTTTCTTTCTTGACAACATCCATGTTCTGTTCAATGTTCTTATGGAGCTTCAAATAACATACTCTTGTACTTTGAAGCATTTCAAGCCACTCACACAAGCTATGAGACATCCCCACCATTTGGCCCCAAATGTGTTCTTTTGTAATCTTCACTAAATTATTACTAGTATTTGTTAAAGTTTGAATTGTATTGTTGGCCTTCTTTAGTTCTTCTGCCATTTTTTCACAATTCTCTTTCTCTTCCACTGCTTTGTGTTCCCAATGATTGGCTTTATCCACTTGAGAGTCCAATTGCTTTTGCAATTCCCGATTGGAGGCAACATTACTCTCCATGGTTTTAAATAACTTTTCTGAACTGACTCTTTCTTCCTCTAGTTTTTTACTAATTTCTGCCAATTTTCCCCTCAGTGCCTTCAACTCTACCTGCTCCTGTTCCTTCACTACTGCCTCCAGATGTTCCTACTTTGTATCTGCTGATGTAGAGGTTGAATTTTTAATCTTTTTCTGTAATTCTTTCAAACTGTTATCTGAAGCTTTCCTCTTTGCTTTTTCATTGCCAATGTCTACCTGTAACTTTTCTATATTTTTCTCGAGCTTGATTTTCTCTCTTTCCAGCTTTAGCAATGCACTATAGACCACTTGGTTTGTAGAATTTGACACATTGATTTTGTCCACATTTTTAACTTTGGAAAAATCCATTTGGAGAGTGCTAACTTGAAATTCAGATGGATCTATTTGACTCTCTGGTGGGTTTCCATATTTTTTTGGTGGAATAACAACCATGAACTCCATCATGTCTCTGTTTGGGTCATATGTTGGAAAAACCCTATTGGATGCAGGTTGTTCCTCCATAGCTACAGTAAGGGCACCAGACATCAATGTCTTCTTTCTTTCCTTATTCTTGGTTGTTTCTGCAAATTTATTACTGAAATATTTTAAACAAAAATATGGTGTTGCAGAAGGATTTGAATGTTTGAAAGGTGAACTAGAGGCACAACTTGCAATACCTGTTGATCTAACTAATGCTCTTTGAGTATTTAAACTTCTAGAGGGTTTTGTTGAACCTGAAATTGCAAGTAGTTCTTTAGGATCGAATGTCATTTTTCTCATTGTTCTGGTAGTGGAAAGCTTTTTCTTCTTGACACTATCTTCTTCTATGGGATCCTGTGTAGATTCTAGTGGCCTCTTTAGAGAGGGAACTTGTTGTATAAGTTGTCCAGTCCCACTGGTACCAGTGCCACTACTAGACCCAGTAGCAGTACTAGTAGATTCAAACCCAAGGCCTGCACCATGATCATGAGTAGTTTTTTTTGTCTCAATTATAGTCTAGACGCCTTCTCCTTTGGGACCCAAACCACCACCTTGATAACCCATTTTTTCCACAATGCTTGCCCCTTTGCTATATACTATTTTCTGGTCTTCGCTGATTCCACTCTGACTTCCAGTCCCTGGAGTAAATGCAATTGGTGGATTATCATCTTCAGTGTCTGGATTATCATCCTCAGTGTCGTATGCCATGTTAGGATGCGCCAAATTCCACAATTTTCTAAACACTATATCCTTATCTATTTCATACAGATCTTCACTGGTCTTTGGTTCACCAAGATCCTTTCTCATACTCCAAAAATCATCCATTTTCATTCTAGTCCATTTTCTATCCTTACACGCTTCTGCTATTCTCTTTGGTATTTTTATGTTTGATGGATGAGCAAATTTTTCGTAGAAATTGTAGGAAATCCTAGGTTGTACAATGTCGTGGCTTATTGTTGTCATAATTTGTGATGACAACTGTTGAATTGAAATTTTTTCCTCACCGGAAACTTTCTCCATCTCTTTTGTAACGTCATCCCAACTATCCTTATTTTTCAACTTCTCTAGCAATGGTTTACTTTCATGTTGAAATAAGTTTGCAGAGTTCTTATTAGCAACAAGCATTGTTTTAATGACGTTGAGTGGATCATACTTCCAGTACCACTGTAAATCAAATTAAAAAATATCTAAATTTTTTTTTTCCACTTTGAATGCCTTTCTCTCAAATGTTAACCCTCCGATTGAGAAAGGTAAGGAAGGGAATATGCTCTTCTTCGATTGGCCAGCAAAGAGTCTATATGTGCTCTCTAGTTGTACTACATATTCTACTACAAACACCCTGTCTATCACATGCATTGGAAGTTTATGGGGTTGCAGATCTGATCCGTAAAACCTTAGCACAGTGTATTTTTCAATTAAGTACTAGTCAACCAATTGAATTGTGCTTCCAAGTTGGATGCAATCCCTACATGAAGCAGACAATCTGGGCATTGGAGTGCTTGTGATTTTTTTGTATAATGGTGCCAAAAAGAAGTCTACAAAATTACTGTAATTCCTCTTGTTATCATACATTCTTATCTGAGGTGTCCAGTTATATATTGGAGCACCTGTCACCCTCTGAATTTGAAGCTTGTTGTTGTTTCTCATTAATATTGCAACATGCTTGGCTAGCAGAAGATATCACAAGTAGGTTGTGAACCTAAATGTCTTAGAATTACCTCTTTTAATCAATGCTAATTGTTCTTGCATCGATTGAACCACGTGTCCAACAAAATTATATCTTACTGGTTCATTGACACAATGGATATCCCAAATGAATTGAAGAATGTTGGCACCCACTTCCCTATTGTTTTCCAGTCCCAGGCAAAATGATAGCGAGGATATAGTATCCTGAACCCATGGCACAAAAATGTTAAAATCATAAGGAGGCTTATGGTTCTCACCCAATGAAGCCTTTGCCTTTGCAACTATTAGACTCTTTATAAATGAATCTTTTGCGTTTGGTGTGACTACCTCATATTGCTCTGCCAACAATCCCAGGTCAATATGGACATTACAAATTTGTCGGTCAAACCCTAGGTCTAGCAAACTGAGAAATTCTTCCTAGGTTATTGATAAAATTTCTTCCTGATTTTTTTATTCACAATTGCTTTTCTTTCTTCATCATAATTTTCTGCACAAATCAAGACAATTTCTGGGCAAGGGAAAACTTTGGGTAACAACATGTGACCCAAACCAACATCCCATGAAGCAACTTTATTAATTTTTGCACCTATTGCTGGGTTAAATTTTATAAAATCAGACCTCTTTGGCCTAGTTTCTTTACTGCACAATGAGTGTTTAATTTCTATAACTCTCCTTTCACCATCGATAACAGGATCATAAACATCGTGATACTCATCAATGAAACTAGGGATTTCTACTAGTTTTCTGCAGTCTATTAAAGTTTTCCCATCTGCTTGCCCTTGGCCTTGAGTTTTCGCTTTCCCCATTGTTCTTCGGAAGAATGGAAAAACACAGATTCATAGATATTTACTAACAAAATCACAGAAGTAACTAACTATTTAAGAAAACCCCAATTTAAGAAAACCCCAATCATAGATATTTACTAACAAAATCATAGAAGTAATTAACTATTTAAGAAAACCCCAATTGTACATGCAAGAATTAAGATTTCAAAATCAAGTTAAAATCTTACCTGAAATTAAACTTTGAAATCTAGATAGATAGAAGTTAGAATGGCTAAGGCTCTCACAAATTACAGTTTCAAAATCTTCGGCGATGGTTCAACAGTTCTTTTTAGCTCTGCTGCTACGAGTAATGTCAAAAACCTTTCTTTAAATGTAATGGTATATAATTATACTATAATGGTAACGTAATCTTTCTAAAACATACTACGTGTCACGTAATCTTTCTAAAACATACTACATGTAATGTAATCTTTCTAAAACATACCACGTAATCTTTTCGATGAATTACACGTCAACGGGTCACATTTCCAGAGCGAGTTTTCATAAAAGCTATTTGAAACCCATAGTACTTCCGAAATATAACTTCAACCTTTCATCTCTCGTAATCCAACGATTGTCACGATTTTAAAATATTAATAATTTAATACACACTAATGAATATTAATCATTAACTATATTCACTTAGAATAGCTTATCCATGAAATTTGAACTAGTCACCAACCATTAAATGATAAAATTTGGAAACATTAAAATATTACATGAAACAAAAGTGTAACGCAAATTTTTTATATTATATAAGGCAAAATTTTATTACAATTCAAATATGCCCATAGACCATATCTATTAACGATTCTTATAATCAAAACAAAAAAGAAGAGCAATAGCACTTCGAATTTCTTAAAACATTTTCATATTATATTTTTTAACATACGTGATTACAATTTATATCATTTCAAAAACCCTGGTAAGCTACTACCACCAGAGGGAGACTACGTAGAATCACAGACTATCCGGTTGAGGCTCCCTTCCTTCTATGTGGAAGTTTGAAGAGAGGATAATGTCAAGGAGTTCTTCTAGCCATCGATAGTCCCCGGGTTCCTCCAGTAGGTACCACTTCCGGAGGAAATCCCTCCCAATCTGTGCCCACTTCCGATGACGCGTGAGCTGCTTAGCATCAAGGTTCAATAGAAATGGTTTCCTGGGAACATTTACTCCTGGTTGTAGAATCTTAGGAAAATCATTTGCCCAAGGAATTCCAACCCCAATTTCTGAAAATACGATAACATGCACATCGTCGACGAGGTACTCTTCTTTGAAAACTTTCCTCAGAAGCATGCTAATATCCGCCTTTCCCCCTTAGGTCCAACAGAGATACCAAGAACTAAGACGAAATGTCAGTGTTCACTCTATACCTATTTTCACTCTCCAGAAATTCACATTCGGGCACCGTCCTTATAGCCTCCTTGGTGAAGGCTCCCAACTCTGTAGCAACACATGTTAGGATTAAGTCTATGACCAGGCCCAAAAAGGCCTTATGATCCTCCAAGGCAGTGCATCTCAAAAAAATTGGAGTGTCCATTGAAAATCAAACTTATATTAGTATTCTAATTTTTGACAAAAATCAAAGAGAACCTAGCACTCATAGACTATTTTCACAAATATGCTTTCACAATTGTAAATTAAAGAGCGTAGATCAATCTATTTATAAGTCCTGATTAAAATTATTTCCCCTAAATATCTAATTAAATCATAAGATAAATGGTAATTGTCCAAAAATCTCCAAATCTTTCATATTTAATGCAACAATGGGTGAAAATGGAAACACCACTTATGATAAGACATTTTCTATCTTGGGAATAACAAAGGCTGAAAGGATTGTGCCACGCATGTGGACATAACAATTCTTTATTATAAAAAAACTTGAAACCTGTGCCCACTCCGCAGAAACAATAAGAAACATACATTAGCTGCGAAATGGCGGCAGGAAATGAAGCTTTACCATTGATGTAAAATCATCGAACGGCCAGAAAATAATGTCCTTATATGAGATGACGTTTTCATTCAAGGCATTATTCTATCGAGGTAATGAATAGTTATATGATGTCACACATATCTGTCAGTGAAAATTGAAAGGCACCATCTAAGAAACCATTAATTGACGTTACTTTAATTGATGTCATCTCCATTAAGCCTTAACTTTAACTCATCTACTCATCGCCATTAATGAATATTTCTATCTAATATTATCGAAGATTGCCAAAATAATTCTACTTTTCTGGTGTCATAAAATGAAGTCACAGACTCACAGTGTCACATGTCCGTTTGATTACAACATATCAACGACCAAAGGTGAGTTTCAGGCCTATTGTTGGTCTTCATAATCTTTACGAAAAATTCTCAGCGGAATCATGACACGTGGTATGATCCACATGTCATGATTCCACCGAGAGTTTTCCTTAAATATTATGAAGAGCAACAATAGGCCCAAAATTCACCTTTGGCCATTGATATGTTGTAAATCCAACGGACGTGTGTCGTGTGAGTCTGTGACATCATAGTGATGGGAGTGGGACCCGATGCAACTTCAACATCAAATCACAACCATTGGATTAAGAGAGATGAATGGTGGAAGGTGCACTTCGGAGGGAATGTGGTGAGATAACTCCTTTAGTGAAAACTCTCTCTGGAATCATCACAGTGTCATTCTTCAAATTTCCAATTATTCAATTGCCATACCAACTATAAATTTTTGAAAACCATTCGCTATGACAAATAAATTAATTCAAATATTTGGAAAATAGTTTTGCCATATTTTTATAAAAATGGTATCCGTTATTAAAATATTCACCAACCAATATCCATATTTTGAAACATAATTCGTCATCAATATTAATAATTTTCTTATAAAAAAAATTATAGTCGCCATTTTTTATAAAAATGGTATACACTATTAAAAAATTTGCCACCAAATATCCATATTTTGACACATAACTTGCCATCACTATTAAAATTTTTCCCTCCAAAACACATGTGATTCGCCACATTTTTATACTTTTTGGGAGGGGGGGTTCCTTAAAGTTATCCCTGTGCATAATGATCCTATTGTGATGTGACATGATGCTTTATAATAATATTTGGTGTATTTTTCATTTGAGAACATTGATTATGTTATCATGATATTATTATTGATATTTAGTAGTATTATACTTTATCATGTCATTGGATACCTATTTCAAGATTTTCACTAATATATGTTTCAAATATCATCAAATGATTATTTAAATACTTTAATTTAATGAAATGTATAATCATGATGCATACTGAGGATTAAATATGAAATGGAATAGTTGAGGACTAAAAAGACTAATGAAATCCTTGGTTGTCAGACTTGGCCTATGCAGGTAAGGAATCCCAAATTGTTAGACTTAGATCATGTAGGTATAAGATATCATGAATCCTTGGTTGTCATGATTGGCCCAAGTGAGCAGATGGTACTAGTGAATGCTCACTTGTCAATATTGGCTCGTGCATGTAACTAGAGATATTGGGTCCCCAATACATCATGGCACAATCATGTAGCCATGTGTGACTTGCATGGACAACATACTCCCTATGCTTTTTAGTCTAGCATCTAGGTTCGACAATTTTGAGTAGCACCTTGGTGTTTTGTGATTGTATTGTATTGGTTTTTCTGTTTGGATGTTTCTATGCATGCTGATTGTTCTTCATGTCATTCATGATTATCTGCATTTTATGCATTGATTGGCATAATTATATACCAACATTCCCTTCTATGTTTTCTTCCTTGTTTGGGCCATGTTACTACCTCTACGAGTATAGTCAGGTGGCCGTGAGGGTTCCACATGGTCAGGTGCCATGATCAACCACTACTGGGGACCGACGTATAGGTGGTGGACTTGATTGAGAGACTTATAGTGTCATGGAACATTTCTCTACCATTTCTCTTTCTCTTATGTAATTTTATGCTATGTTGTACTTTTAGTTCTTGCATATGTTTATATGATGTATTTCAATGCAATCAAGTGCTATTGACCTCGATATTTTGTATCTAATACTCCTAGCTATGGAGATGTTCATTATTAGGTTGTACATGTGAGTTAGCGTAATGGAATTTGTATTTTCCCTCAAACTGGGTAAACTTGCACATATATTTTCAGCCATTGCACATATGTTCTTAATTTTTTTGCATATGTTACCTGTTTGTGTGCATACATTCTCTAATCTTGTGGATTCATTTCATAAATTTTTCCCATTTGTGACAACAGGTAGTTACTATGGGCTTGTGTACAAAAGGATGTTATTTTTGGATTCCTTGTGTCCTTGTGATCATTTAAAATATCTAATTCTTATTTTCACCTATGATTTCACCTAGTTTCACTCATTTTTCAAATTCGGTTTAAAAAGAACCTAGTGACTACTTGTGCCGAGGATGGACTTAGTCTCCTAGATTGTCGATCATTGATGATTTTTTGGTCCCACTATTTGAGGTTTTTTGTATGATGTTTAGGCCCTCATTATGCATAATATATGACATGAACATATGTTCTATTTTAGTGAGTTGAGTTTGTCATGGGATCCTTGGAAGTGTTTGTAAGCCTTTCACTTATGCACGATTATTTAATGACCGTTGTTTGTTTCCTTGTTTTCTTATGCAATGTTTTTGATGATGCACTTGTATTCTTCATTTTAATATTAATGTCAAGAAAAATTGCTAGTGCATGTTAGACCCTTCCTTTCGAGAGTTCCCTGGTAGGGCATTACAAGGTTCATAAAAAATCTTTGCAAATAGTGTTAGTTATTTTTGCATGTTTATTTTTTATTATTTAAGTAGCCTAGGAAAGGGGATGACCCTTACACCACTACAAACCAAGGGCTATCTAAAACAATTAAATTGCAACAAGGTCAAGAAAGATCTTTAAAAAAAGACTAGCAAAACAACTTCCAGACCACCACAAGAATGGATAGACATATCACTCACAATCCACAATAGAGGGAGGAGAGTGAGAGACTGCAAAGTGATTCTTCCTTCATTGATGGAAGTCCATAAAATACTTTCAAAAGGGTCCCAACAATAAAGGGACCATAGTGTCACCCCTAAAGAGATAGAATCAACACCAACAATAGGAACATAGTGATAATAGTTTTGAACTTCAACATCCATAGACTAGGGTAGAACAAGAGCAAAAATAGTTGAAGAAGGTTCCACACTATCCGAGGGGATTGTATCAGCACCAAGAGGTGTAGTAGGAGTACCCTTGGGGAAGACATCATCAACTTGTAAAGATTCATTAGAGGAAGAGTCAGAGGCCAGAACAATCAAATGATCATCATTTGCATCCTTCCACCAAGTGATAGCACCTTCTCGATGCGAGAGAGAGAAATCTATAGCCAAATGAATCGTAGAGAACAATCTATAGCTAGATGACTCATAGAGAAACACCACCTACATTGAAAGGGGAGGCCCTCAAAATCAAGTGATTGGGTTGAGGAAATGTCCCAGACTATGAGAATTACATCCCCTAAAAGGGATGTAGAGATGTCAATGTCAACTAGAATGAGAGCAAAAATAGAGCGATTGACCATAGTTTCATCTAGTTTTAAGAAATAACCAATAGAGTTTCCAATGACCTCAAAGAAAGAATTCTCCCAAAAATGAATGGGGAGATCAGGAAGACATACCCACACTGGATGCACACTGAGCAGTTTACTAAGAGGGTTAGAGGAGATTGTCTAGAGTTTAACAAAGAGAGAGTGATTTCTTCAAATCCATAGGTTTTTTCAATATCAAATCACATTCTTCCTTAGAAGTAAAAGAAACAATAAAAAAACCTTTGTATCTAGGGGAATAACTCAATGTTACTAGAGACAAATGATCACCAATAATATATCACCCAATGATGTAGATCTGAAAGGAAGGGGTAGAAACTAGTAAACCTATAGACCAACCCATGATGTTGGTATAAATCTACATTATCGACCACATCTAGTCACACACCACCATAAGGGAGGTCTTGGCACACACAATGGGATGAGATTTCACCTTTGGAGAAGTGACAATAGATTTGGAAACCTGAGCATAGCGTCGCCCACTAACATCGGTAGTATTAAGAGGGGAAGTCCCAACCTTAAAATCCTCAATAGTAGAAACCCCACCACCATCAACCCAGGAAGAGTCTTCGAGCCTCCTACAAGAAGAGGACCAAGAACACCTAACCCAATGATGGGCATGATTTCAACTCCAACCAGAGTAGTAGAGGTCTCAGTCAAAGCCCTCACCACAATTGGAACTAATGCAGGGGAAGCGATAGCGAACTTGAGAAAATTTGAAAAGCCATTCAAGCAGTAACCATTGGCAGTGACAACCTCCATCACAAGAAATATTCAATGTTTTGATTTATTCTTGCATGTTTATTATTTTGTTTGACATGCGAATATTTATGCTCATACAAAATCTTGAAAATTCTTACAACATTTTTGCAATTAGATCCATAAACCATTTATAATAAATTTTTGTTAAATCTTTCATAGTTTGTCCATTTATATCTCTATTTTAACATGACTTTTTAGACTAATTTGTCAACACACAAATTGAACAAGGGTGAACATCCCAATACTTCTCTAATTTATGAGCTCTGTAACAATACAAACACTACATTCTTTGAGTTGATTTGCATGAACTTATATTGTTGACAACATCATTTTTATCTTTCTTACCATATTCAAAACCTTCATTCTTTAGCCTCATAACTGGCTAAGTGGGCTTAAATCTTATCTGGGATATTTTATCTTTCTTTGATGGTGAGATTTAGTAACTATGACTTCAACTTGTAGCTTTACTCCTCATCAATTTTGTTCCTTTCCTTTCAATACTTGACAACTTCTTTCACAAAATCTCCTTCAAGCATTCTTTGTCAAAACTTTTGCGATCAAACTAGGTAGCATGAGGATCAACTAAATTATGGTAGAGGCCTTCTTTCTGCTACAATGATATGTGATTTATGAATCTTCTATCAACACATTAATTCAAAACTGCATTGGGGACAATTTTTATTTTCTCAATTATCTTGGTAGTTTGGTAAACAAAACTTAAGACATTATGGATTGGCCAATGCCAACCAATGTTTCTAAGGTTTGCAGCTTCGTTGGTTTGGTGGGTTACTATAGTCAATTCATGCACTTTTCTATGTTGGAACACCCTATAACTTCTCTTTATAGGGAAGGGAAGAATTTGTTTGGTTCGATCAGTGTGAATCAACGTTTCAGCCTCTTAAGGAGCAATTGACCAAAGTACCTATCTTGGTAGTGTCAAACCTTGCAAATGAGTTCGTGGTGTGCACTGATGCATCTTTGAAGGGTGTTGGGTAAATTATTAAGCAAGAGGGATGATTTATTTCATATGAGTCCCAAAATATCAAGGATCATGAGTTGAACTACCCTACCCATGATTTAGAGTTGGGGCAGTTCTGCACGCGCTAGTGCATTGGGGACATTTTTTTGGGGGTCAAAAGTTTGAGTTACATATTGATCATCATAGCTTGTAGTATATGTTCACTCAAATGAACTTGAATGCATGACAATTTTGATGGATGGAGCTTCTCTATGCGTATGATTTTGATGTGCATTACATCAAGGGTAAGGAGAATGTTATTGTAGATACCTTAAGTAGGAGGCATGAGATCAATTTTTTTTCCCTTTGTGTGTATTTGCATAGTCGTATTCTTGAGGCCATTCTAGGTGGCACTTAGCATCACAAGGTTAGATAAGAGATTGAGTCTAGGCATACCCTTTTGGTTTGGATTTTTGGTTACTCTTTAGAGTCAGATGATTTTTTGGGGCACCTTGTGCGCATTTATGTGCCAATGTCAGGTGATCTTCATTCCTTAGTGATGTCTGAGACACATTATGCACCATATTTTATGCATCTTGATGTTAAGAAGATGCATGATGACCTTAGACAATTGTATCATTGGGTCAAGATGAGGTATGATGTTTCCAATTTTTTAGCTATATGCCTTGAGTGTCAAAGAGTGAAGGAAAAGTATCAACATTTGACAAGTCTTTTGTAGTTGCATTCCATTTAGGGTGAAAGTAGGATACCGTATCTATTGATTTTATTATAGGGATGCCTAATTTATTGTATCACCATGAGTCTATTACAGTTATGGTGGAAAATTTATCCATGGTGGCTCATTTCCCCCCTATGATATCCTCTTACACTACTGCATTTTTAGTATGAGTATATATGGAGGAGCTAGTTAAATTACATGGGATACCTCAAAGTGTCATTTGAGATTGAGATCTAGGGTTTATTTTTTCATTATATACTTTTCTCCAACATTCTTTGGGTGCACATCTCAATTTTAGTTTAGCATATCACCCTAAGATCGATGGTCAAACTAAGCAGGTGAATTAGGTTCTTAAGGACATGCTTTACATGTATGTGATGGATCAATAGACCCAGTAGGAGAAGTAGTTATACTTGGTTGAGTTTTCCTATAATAATGACTACCAAATTTCTCCTAGCATGTCTCCTTTTAAGGCCTTCTATGACCAACTATGTCGTACACCTCTAAGTTGGGATTATTTGGAGGACCGTGTTGTTTTGGGTCTAGAGTTCTTCAAGATATGGATCAACAAGTGGTTCATATTAGAGAACATTTGGTTACACCTTAGGATTGGAAGAAGAAGTATGTCGACACTCATATATTAGATTGTCACTTTTTGGTGGGTGACCATATTTTTGTGAGTTCAACCATGGAAGAGCCCCATCTGTTATGGGAAAGTCTTTGAGTTACAACCATATTTTATTGGACCATTTAAGATCTTAGTGAGGATCATTCATATTTCCTACCACCTAACATTTCCACCTATCATATCTCGTATCCATAATGTTTTCCATATTTCTATGCTTAGACAATATATTCTTGATGTGAACCATGTTCTTGATTGAGGTGATTTATAGGTAGAAAAAATACAACTTTCTTTGGAGCCCATTTGCAGTCTACAACATCAAAGGTTGGCCCTCAAGGGTTGAGACATAGAGTAGGTAAGGGTCCAATGGGATCCAAGCGATGAGACTTCAACTACTTGAGAGGATGCTTCGTAGCTGAGATATTTGTACCACTATCCGTTTCTAAGTTTCTTAGAGTAAGACTATGCTTAGGAGGGAGGGTGTTGTTCCTCCATGGTTGCATTATGTTTTGTATTATTTTGATCCAAGCTAGACTCTTTTCACAACTATTCATACGAAGTGGTCATGCACTAACATTGTGGGTTGCTTATGGTTACAATACATTATTTTAATTTTATCGGGTATCATTTATGACATAGATGTTAGATTGTATTTGTGCTTACCATTTTGATCATATTTTCATAATGATCCTACTGTGACATGACATGATTCTTTATGATAATATTTGGTATATTTGTATTTGAGAATATTTATTATGTTATCATGATATTATTACTGATATTATATGGTATAATACTTTATCATGTTGATGGATACCTGTTTTGGGGTTTTCACTGATATATGTGTCAAATATCATAAAATAATTATTTAAATGATTTAATTTAATAAAATGTTTAATCATGATGCATACTGAGGATTAAATATGAAATGGAACAATTTAATAACATTCAAATACATACAAATGATTACATTGTTGAGCTTTCTTTCATTAGGAACACTTTGGTTATTTTATACATGTGCTTCAAATATTTATACTGTGAAAAATTACACTTGATTTTTGCATGTTTTAGTGAAAGGTACTTGACATTGACTCCGCTTGAGATGCATGTTTGAATGTTTCTTATCCCCGACAATGGTTACAGGAGGTAGTCACATTGAAAATTTTACATACCTAGCCAATATCATCCTTGGATGGAATGATGTATTTGATTTGCATTATTACCTTTAGACTGTCATGTAGGAAAAACCTGGATTTCATTGCATTTTGTTAAGGACTAGTGTCTAATTGTGCATCCTAGGTGATCTGCAGTGGTTTTAGTTATAGTCATTTTATTTTATGCTGATTTATATATTTAAATGTTGATTAACTAAATCATCGACAAATGTGCCTTTGGCGTAGTCTTATTATTGAAATTGATTAATTTATTCTTTGGGCTTTTGGGAATTTATTTAAGCTTTAAGTGATTTATTTTAATTGGGAAAATTATATTTTTCAAAAAAGTCTTATAATTTGAAGTTGATTTCTTTTAACTCACTTGTCACTTTTGATTTTTGAGTATTTACTCCATCCTCTTTGGAGAAATTCACTCTTTCACTCGTTGGAAATTATCTTGGTGTCTAGTTTTTGTGAATAGGGGCTCATTGGGATCATGACAAGGTTGCTACATTATTTTGAGCATTTCATTTGCTTTTGTGGTGATTGGAAGAATTTCACTCTATTTTGGTATTTTTTTCCAATTCCAACTAGGGCCTCTCATTTTTAATTTATTTCTTAGCTATTTTTGATTATTTTTGTTTGGAATCTTGTAGCGGGATGTATATCTATGTTTTCCATACATTTTCTGTTAAGTTTGATGCTCTATTAGGCATGTGTGGATTTGTATTTTTGAAAATGTAAAATTATCATCGATAGGCTACCCATTTTCTTCTACGATGTCAGCATTGAAATTTTATCATATTTTTGGGGTAGTGGGATTATGAGAACTGATGAAATTCTGAGATTTTGAGTTTGTTTTTGGGCATTTTCATGAATGCCTCAATTTCCATGACTGAGATTATCACTATGTTGACGTATTTTGGGTGTTGATTTTGGTTATTCTCCATGATTAGGATGGGAGTGTGCGGTCAGCATGAATAGAGGACATTCTAGTTAGTTGATGTTGTGATTAGAACTTTCACTTTATACTCGATTGAGGATTTTTAAATTTTATCAGTTATTGTTAGAAATTGAGACTTTTTGGTACATTTGGGCTTGGATAGCCACCCTTGTGCTTTTAGAGAGATATTTTTTGGATCACATTGGAATTTGTGCTCTTGGAAAGTGGTGAATTGAGCAACTATGTTATATACAGTTTATGTATGCGTGGTTTTATTGTGAGTGCTATTGCAGTTGATATTCATCCTTCTTTTTCTTTGATTTCTTGTTGAGGATTTTTTCATCCACGTGCTTAGGCTGATTGTGCCGTCTTTGGAGCTCAAACCGATGGTTTCAGACTGGAAGAAACATCTTTTCACTTCTGGAAGGCTTTGAGCTTTGAAAAGTCAACTATAACAAATGATTGAAAATGACCCCTTCAAGCCCCTTTAATAGATTTTGACCTACTTTTCAAAGTGCTTAGAATCTCGTAAAAATTGTACCCCTAGCTAATTTTGACCTCCTGAATCCATTTTTACGATCTAAATTGAAATCCAAGATTGTTTACTTAGTCAAATTGCAAAGACAACCCTTCTTGGTCAAATGTAGTTGAGCACTGACGCTATCACTTCTCGCTTGCTTCCACCTTCATTTCTTGAGCCTCTAAGGCCGATCTTAGGTAAACTTTATCGAATTCTAGTTCTCTCATGCTAGTCAACCTTGGTCAAACTTTAGTCAAATCTAGTCAATAGGACCTCAAAACAACTCCAAATTCATTGATATCTTCTCTCAAGCTTTTCCCCTTGTACCTCATTTTGATTTTGATATCGAGGGGGCATGACAATATAGAAAATATTCTTCAATCAAATCTTCTAATCTGCAAATCTAGCAATTGAACCAAATCTTTATCAATCAAGTCAATCAATGACTAAACATCATCACTCGAGGCACCTCAACTTCATCAGGAACCATATCAAGTTAAGATTCTCCACATCTCCCTTATGGAAGAGTGAGCTCATCACTTCATATCAGTTCACTTAGACATACATATTTTCAATCTCTTGGGGCATAACAAGTTCATTAGGACCCATATCTATCTGGTATTGTCTCTTAGGTGATTAGCTTCTTCATAATCCTTGTCGAAGAAGTTATCCCAAAATCTTTGGACAAATTTAGACTCATTGCTTCATATCAAGCTGGCTACTCTTGTCTCACTCATCAGTCTTCCCTCAATTAAGTATGGAGCTGATATCTCTTATCAATCTTCGCTCGATCAAGTTTGGAGTTGATTCCTTATCTACAATCTATTCTTTGAATCAATGAGCTGCTCGCACATCGATTCAAAGAGGGGAAAATGTAATCACCTAAAATTTGTTTAGTAGAACTTAAGTCCCTAGTTTTGATCAAATTGCCTCAAATAAAATTCTAAATCTCAAAGGCATATTTACTAGGCATAATTGTATAAAGTAACCGTGAAAATCCCCTTTGCATAATTAAATAGAAAATAAAAAATCTTATATCAAGCTTATACTATGGTCTAACTTATAGAGCTTGCATATTTATTTAATTTCTATAACATTGCTTTTAAAATAAAGTTTCTACCCTTTTATTAAAAGAACAGATTCACATGTGTACACATAATCTTGATTAATTAACAATTAAAGGGGATTTGTGCTTTCAAAATTGCTATTTTGTCTTATCTTACCTAACATCTCTTTTGCCTCTTAATCCTCACCACTCATCTCTACCTAACCTTGCATTTCCTTCATCCTCCTTTTGCCTCTTCTTCTCAATTGCTCATTCTTTTGCCTCTGAATATCCACCCTCCATTCTTGAGGCAATTCCTTTAAAAGGAAGCTCTTCCTTGGCTCAAGGGTTCCATCTTGATTATTGTGGACTTCTATCTTGCATCTTGTAATCTTAGCTTTAGGTGAATTTAGCTTTCTTGCATTCTTTCTTTTTTATACTCTTAGAGAACTCTTGCAAATTTGAATCCTTAGTTTTCTCTTAGTTTACTTCATTTCTTAACTTAATCTTGCATTTTTTAATCTAGTTTTCTTTCTTGCATTTGTTTCATAGATAGTTCTTGCATTATCATTCTAGAATACTAGTTGTTTGCATCCATTATAGCTTAATCTCTCATTTTAGCTTGTTAATCATGCATACTAGTTCCTTTCTAGTTTTGCATTTCATTTAGAATCTTCTATTTTGGAGTAGTCAAGTCACTAATCCTTAATGCCAATCTGATGAGAATTCAAAGAAGGATTAAACTCACTTCAACTAGGAAGCAATAAGCTTCTTTTGAGGATTTAGTTGGCTCATTTGATATGGCCTCCTATAGCTAAATTCTTGAGCTAATAGTTTATTGAGTGTTGGTTGTTCCTTAATTTGATACCAATATTTAACCACACATTTTTGGCGCCCACCGTGGGGCTAGAATAAAAAATTTGCCCCTTTTCTTGTAGGTTTTATTTATTCATTTTCTGAAACTGTAACAAAAATCATACCCAGTGATATAAATTATCGTACAATACCTGATTTCATCATATGCAACGGTGAGAGTTATCATATGATAATATACTGAAAGGTATATCATCGTATGCAATGTTGACTTTTATTGTACGATAGAAGATCCCTAGAGTTTATCGTGTGGCTTTCTGGGTTTCATCATCACGATAATATCATGACTGATTGTGTTTCATCATATAAAAAATAGTGAGCATTTTTTAGGGGTCTTGCAATTAATTTTTTTGGATTTTGATGCTTGATTTAGATTTTTGTTGGTCTTGACCTTCTATTTTACAGGGTTTAACAAGATTTTACAGGGTGTTTGGTAAAGAAATCGCTTGTAAAAGATATCAACACTTGCATATTTCAAGACTTATAATGCTTTTGTGATGTAGGGTGCTTGTCAAAGATATATTTGGAGACTACTAAAGCTATTTGTGTTTTCAAGTTGCCTTGGAGATACAAATCAATGTTGTGTTTTCATAAATTTGGTTTTCTAGGCATCTAGCTTAATTATGAGGTTTTTTTTTCTTGCGATTAGTTGAGTAGTAGGAGAGTATTCTCTTCACTGCCTAGAGGATGAATCATAAATCTTGACCTACTTTATTGATTTCTTGTAAAAGGGATCTTGGGTAAATGAAAACATTCTTGATGTCTTTGGGAGAAACTATGGAGTAGGAGAGTATGCTATTTTCCTTATGCAAATAAAAAATCTTGACCTCCATTAGCTATCCATTTTACTTTCTTGCATTCACCTTTAGAGGGCCTTCCAATAGAACAATCTTTTGGGAATGACCCAAGTGGGGAACAAGTGAACCTGGCTAGCTCCATCCCACTATAATAAAAATATTCCTTGAATCTAAAGAGAGGAAAGACTTGGGCTATTTTCTACTTTCGATGCTTCTTCATGTGTAGGGCCTAGTTGCCTCAATCTTGCTAAGCAAGACTACACTTTGTAAGGAAACTCAGGTGCGAAAATAGCTTCCTACGCTAATCTCTATAGGAGAGTATTGTGCAAATTCTTATAAATCCTTACAATTTTAGATTTGTTAACTACTTTAACAAAGATATTGCAACCACATACAATGCATACAAAAAAATAGAGAATGACACAATGATATACCCTGGGGAAAACCTTTTGGTAAAAAACCCCAGCACTCCAAAATTTGCACAATGTATTATCTTCAACACAAAGATTACAACACACTTGCAATGCAAGTTCTTTCAGGAGACGAGAGACAAAGCCAAAAAGACTTAAATTTTGTTATATCTCTCCCATAGGAGCAGCATCATATATATAGACTCCTCTGGACCCAAAAATAGGCACAACCACTAAGACCCATGCACAAAGCCACATGTACACAGTTGTAACATGCAATCCCAAGAATAGGCGTCCATCCCTAGAATAGACTATGACAGCTTGTCATAAAATTTGCCAAAAATAACGATCACAAGAGAAGTGTAAGAGAATCTGTCATACCAACCTATTTTTGGCATATTCTCTTACACACACCAACCACTTCTTCTTGGGTGCCCAAATAGGCCCAAGTCATAAGATGCTCTTACACCTATCATAGAACATTCCTTAAATAGTTCTTACGCGTCATAGGAATCCGTCATGACCGTTTCAGTCATGATCTCCTTACGCACAAGATGTCGACACATCAAGTGGAGTGACATATCAACATGCCAACTAGACATGTACACTCACACTTAATTACATTATTTTCAAAAAATACATTTACAAAACAAATAATAAGAATAGGAATTATCCAAGGTTGAGACACCTTATTCCTAACATTCTCCCACTTGTCGAACACCTTGTAAGAGCAATAGGAACATAATAGGAACTTTAACTGCTATAGGCCAAAAGGCCCATAGACTTCGAACACCATCTGAACTTCTCAGTGCCCACTGGTTTCGTTAATGCATCTGCAACATTCTTCACAGTATCTACCTTCTCCAAATTTACCTTTCCATCTTCCACCATATCTCTCACAAAGTGAAACTGCACATCAATGTGCTTCGTTCTGGCATGGAAAGTTGGAATCTTTGCAAGGAAAATAGCGCTTTGACTGTCACACCAAATAGTAATTTGTTCTGCATCAACACCAACATCAAAACACAATCTTCTAAGCCAAATGGCTTCTTTACAAGCATGAGTAGTAGCCATGTACTCAGCTTTTGTAGTGGACAAAGCAACCACAGGTTGTCGCTTACTCATCCAACTGATGGCACCACCAAACATAGTGAGCACATAAGCACTGGTGGATCTCCTGCTGTCAATATCACCTGCCCAATCTGAATCCAAAAACCCACGAATACAAACTAAATGTGGAGATCTAGAAGAGTTACCATGATAACATATGGAGTAATCTGATGTACCCCTCAAATATCTAAATACTCACTTAACTGCATCCCAATGTACTCATCCAGGATTAGCCATAAACCGACTCAGGACTCCCACTGCTTGGGCAATGTCTGGTCTAGTACAGACCATAGCATACATAAGACTGCTAACTGCACTAGCATAAGGTACTCTAGTCATGTCCTCCACCTCACTAGGAGATTTTGGACAATCATCTACAGATAACTTTGTTCCCATAGAAATAGGAACACATAGTGGTCTACAATCTGCCATGCTGAACCTATCCAACACAAACTTCACATACTTACTCTGACTCAACCAAAGTTTTCTGTTAGACCTGTCTCTACTGATTTCCATACCCAAGATGTACCTAGCTGCCCCAAGATCTTTCATCTTGAACTCTGCTGACAACTGAGATTTAAGATAAGAAATCATACCCTTACCCTTCCCAAACAACAACATATCATCAACATATAATGCAACAATAAGAAGGCAATCATTTTCAACTCTGAAATAAACACAATGATCTGATTTTGATCTTACAAATCCAATTGCCAACACAAAGGCATCAAACTTAAGGTACCACATCCTAGGAGATTGCTTCAAACCATATAGAGATTTCTTTAATCTGCAAACTAAGGATTCTTTACCTTTAACAATGTAGTGCTCAGGCTGTGACATATAAATCTCTTCCTCCAAATCACCATGAAGGAAAGCTGTCTTTACATCCATCTGTTCTATCTCTAAATCATATGATGCAGCAAGAGATAACAGAAATCTAATGGATGTCAACTTTGCAACAGGAGAGAATATTTCACCATAATCTATTCCCTCTACTTGTGAATACCCCTTTGCAACCAATCTAGCTTTATACCTTTCAACACTGCCATCTGCACAGAATTTCTTCTTGAACACCCATTTATAGCCAACAAATTTTCTCCCTTTAGGCAAAGGTACAAGGTCCCAAGTTTTGTTTTTCTCCAATGAAGCCATCTCATCATCCATAGCCTCAATCCAGGAACCTGCATCTTCCATGCCCAAAGCCTCTTTCATAGATCTAGGCTCATCAGTGTTAGTAATCAAAGCAAAGGCACAACTGGAATCTAACATAGAATAACCAAACCTTTCTGGTTGCTTTCTTTCTCTCATGGATCTCCTCAAGGGATGAGGTTGAGGTTGTTCTTCCTCTTCTTCCGAACTATCAGAGTTGCTAGAGCTCTCCTCATCATTAGGCCCAACATGGTCTCTCTGTTCAGTCTTCTCATGGGTAGGAGGCAACTGAACAACATCTTTTTCCTTTTCTTTTTCATCTAGTTGTAGCACAATAGGAGAAGATGTTAGCTCTCTGAAAATAACATTTCTACTATACAACACCTTACTAGTCACGGGATCCCAAAGCTTGTATTCTTTCACACCAGCATTATATCCGATGAAAATACATTTAACAGCTTTATTTTCCAACTTAGATCTTTTCTCCTTTGGAACATGTGCATAAGCTTCACAACCAAAAACATGAAGATGTCTAATTGAAGGCTTCTTACCAGACCACACCTCCATGGGTGTCTTACCAACAAGGGTTGATGTAGGAGATCTATTAACCAGATAGCAAGCAGTGGCCACAGCTTCGGTCCAAAACCTTTGTTCTAAACCAACTCCACTAAGCATACTCCTAGCCTTCTCCATCATTGTCCTGTTCATTCTCTCTGCAAATCCATTTTGCTGTGGGGTATAAGGAGTTGTCTTATGCCTCTCGATACCTTGTTCTTTACATAACTGTTCAAACTCTGCTGAGCAAAACTCACCACCATTGTCAGTTCTCACACACTTAATCTTCTTACTAGTCTGATTCTCTACAAGACCTTTAAATTCCTTGAACTGAGTAAAGACTTGTGTCTTACTTTTAAGGAAATAAATCCACGTCCTTCTACTGTAATCATTTATGAAAGATACAAAAAATACAGACTTGGAGATTGAAGGAACTTTTACAGGACCAAATACATCAGAATGAATAAGATCCAAAACATCAAAAGATTTGTGAGAACTAGAGTAAAACTAAACACGATTTTGTTTACCATAGACACAGTGTTCGCAGAAGTCAAACTCGAGATTGCAATCATTTAACCCCTCAACGAGATTTTTATTTTTCAGGGTTTTGAGACCCTTTTCACCAATGTGGCCAAATCTCTTATGCCACAACATTGTCTTTTCTGCAGGAAGCTTACCTTCCAAAGTGTTTGCACTACCATCAAAACCAATAGCCACAGACTTCTTCACTGCTTGTTTAGATGGTGAGGATGAAGAACTATTACATAGAGGAATACAAGCATCTAGCTAAAATAAGGTACCTCTCCTAGTACCCCTTGCAAGCACTATCAATCCTCTCAACATCTTGCATCCTTCTTTCAAAAAAACAACTTGCACACCTACATCATTAAACATACTTACAGATAATAGGTTTCATGCCAAACCCAGAATGTGCATAACTCCATTGATTCCCTTTACTCATCCATCAAGAAATTTGATAGTGACCCTTCCGCGTCCAACTATCTTTAGGTGGGAATCATCACCCAAGTACACCTTTCCACCATCGAACTCTTCATATTTTGAGAACTAGTTTTGATGAGAGGTCATGTGAAAAGATGCACCTGAGTCAACCAACCACACATCATCAGATGCATGGGCTGCCAAAGCTACGATGAATGCATCGCCATCTTCTTAAGATCTTTCTGAAGCTGAATCTGAACCTTTCTTCTTCTTCTTCGGCTCTTTGCAGTCTTTACAGAAGTGTCTAGATTTATCACAGTTCCAACATTTTGCCTTGGACTTATTGGAAGTCTTTGACTTCCCATGGGATTTGGATCTACCCTTATTGTCAGACTTATTGTCATTTTTCTTCCCTCTTTTAGTGGATCTCCCATGAACAGCAAGGGCTTCTTTTTCTGAAACGGAAGCCTTTCTCCGCATCTCCTCTGATAGCAGTGAAGACACCACATCATCCATTTTGAAGGTGACTAAAGTGCTTCTGAGAGCCATCACAAGATGGTCCCATGAATTCGGTAAAGAACACAAAAGTGTGTAGCAATGATCCTCCTCCTCTAACTTGACACCAGCTGATGTCAATTGTGCAGCCAGCAGATTAAATGCATTTAAATGATCCGTTAAGGATCCACCTTCCTCCATTCACACAGAGTACAAATTCTTCCTTAGGAACAACTTGTTCACCAGAGATTTGGCCTGATACATGGCTGCAAGTCTTTCCCACAAACTATTTGCGGTTTTCTCATCTAGAACATTCAGAAAGACTGCATCGGTTAAATAGAGTCTTATGAGACCCTTAGCTTTACGGTCTTTGATATCCAAATCTGCTTGAGCTATAGTTGCTGGTCTTGTAGCACTTGAAGTCACTTCCCATAGGTCACGATCTTCCAACATGTCTTCCATCTTGAGTTTCCACAACTCAAAATTAGTGCCATTAAATTTTTCCACCTCCATTCTTCCATATGATGAACTTGCCATCTCAATTTGCAAATAAGATTCAGAATGCTCTGCACAAAACTCCCACTCAAACTTGAGATCAGCTCAAAAAACCCTACCCAACAACTAGGATCAAAAGTTGATCAAGCTCTGATACCACTTGTAAGGAAACTCAGGTGCGAAAACAGCTTCCTACGCTAATCTCTATAGGAGAGTATTGTGCAAATTCTTATAAATCCTTACAATTTTAGATTCGTTAACTACTTTAACAAAGATATTGCAACCACATACAATGCATACAGAAAAATAGAGAATGACACAATGATATACCCTAGGGAAAACCTTTCAGTAAAAAACCCCAGCACTCCAAAACCTGCATAATGTATTATCTTCAACACAAAGATTACAACACACTTGCAATACAAGTTCTTTCAAGAGACGAGAGACAAAGCCAACAAGACTTAAATTTTGTTATATCTCTCCCATAGGAGCAGCATCATATATATAGACTCCTCTGGACCCAAAAATAGGCACAACCACCAAGACCCATGCACAAAGCCACATGTACACAGTTGTAACATGCAATCCCAAGAATAGGCGTCCATCCCTAGAGTAGACTATGACAGCTTGTCATAGAATCTACCAAAAATAATGGTCATAAGAGAAGTGTAAGAGAATCTGTCATACCAACCTATTTTTGGCATATTCTCTTACACACACCAACCACTTCTTCTTGGGCGCCCAAATAGGCCCAAGTCATAAGATGCTCTTACACTTGTCATAGCACATTCCTTAAATAGTTCTTACACATCATAGGAATCCATCATGACCATTTCAGTCATGATCTCCTTACGCACAAGATGCTGACACATCAAGTGGAGTGACACATCAACATGCCAACTAGACATGTACACACACTTAATTACATTATTTTCAAAAAATACATTTACAAAACAAATAATAAGAATAGGAATTATCCAAGGTTGAGACACCTTATTCCTAACACACTTGACTAGGTGCTTGTATGACCTTCACGGTCTCAATCTTGTTTACAAGACTACAAGGGGAGTAAATTCAACTTGTATAGGGATGAGAGGTCTCAATCTTTCTTGCGATACTATATATGTTGGGTGCTTGTAGGGCTATAGGCCTTAATTTTTCTTGCAAAACTACAAGGGGTAGTCATGAACGGAGACCCTTATTAGACACCTAAAGATTCAGAGGCCAACCATTTTAGCCATGTGGATTCCTTTGTGCAAGGATTGATCCCAGTGGACTTACCTGGATCACCCCAAGATTACTCACCATATGTGTTCCGTTGGATGCTAAATCTTAAATGTGGAAATATGGAAAGACATGTACTATGAGAATTTTTCACTTCCAATTGATTCGTAACTTGCATAGTCCTAGGAAAGGCCATTGAACTAGTTAATTGTGGGGCCAAGAGCATTAAGTTGTGGGAAAAGGTTGGAACATTTCCCTTTTGACCTTAGGTAGATTGTGCTTGATGTGCTTTAATGTGATAAAGACTCGTGAAGACTATTGTGAACATACACTTGATACATTTGACACATTGTTATACCTTGCTAGAATCCAGAATTGCCTATATCCCCAAAGTTGCTTGGTCCTTTGGTGGATTGTTTGTAGACTATTATTTGAATCACACAATTTGATTTCTTGGAAATACTCAAACTTGATTTAGGGACACTGAGACTCATAAAAAATCTTAAGCTAAACTTGTCCAAGTTAATCAAAACTTTTAAAGATAGTGGTAAATTTATTATCCTATGTTTGATTGATTGTCATAACTTGTTGCTAGATTCTTAAACTTTGGTTGCCTAGGTGTCCTCTTGGCTCCTTTTGATCAGTAGATATTCTATCTCCAAACTAGTATTCTTAATTAGTTGACCTTTTGATAAGTTATTTGGTATCTCTTTGCTTTTGCCTTTAGATATTGGAAGTGCTTTAGTCTTGTCTCAAGCATCCTTTTAATAATTTTACACCTTTTCTCAAACTTAGTCACAAGTGCCACTCGACAGGCATTCAAGCTTCAATCTTAGTACCTTATACTTATTTCTCTTGGCTACATCAACTTGGTCGCAAGTGCCACTCAATAGACATTTAGTCCTCAATCTTGGTACCTTGCACCTTGTTCCATCCACTTTACTATCAACTAATTATTCTTAAGACATCATTATCATTACCTTGATCTTTTGCTACAAGATTAAGCTACCTTATTAATATCATTTTGCTAACCTTATCTTCCATGCTAGTTAGAACTCATAGATGTTCTTAAAAGGCTACAATTGATCCCCAAGGGAAAGTCATTTATGAAACTGCAGGGCCATATTTTTGTGAAGAACCTTTGCATCAAGATTTTGATTATTAGTTAGTACCCTTTGGTGATGCTGAGAACTTTGATTACCTTAACATGGCCAAATTTGACTCAAGTGCCCACAAAAGGCATGACTCTGATTCCTCCAAGGATGAAGAGACCACACAAGAAGAGATTCAAAAGTACTAGGAAGACAAGAACTTTCAAAAAGAGATGCAAGCCATCATGAATCAAGACAAAGATAGCTACTCCATGCACCCTGCTTCCATGGGTGTAAAGCTTCCACTAGACTTTGAAGTTGATGCCTTATTGCAAAAAGAGGAAGAGTCTCCTCTCACCACCCTTACAAAATAATTGCAAGATCTATGTTGTGAGATTTCCCAACTAAAGAAGGATAATGATCAACCCTCTAACAAGTACTCACTTGAGTCAATTTGTCCTTTTCCTTTTGAAAAAAATCTCTACATGCCACCTTTCCCCTCCAAGGTGGGGATCCCTAAATATGACAAGTATGATGGCAATAATGATCCTCAAGTTCATGTGCTTGAATTTTGTTCCCTAAGCATGGAATTTATGCATGAATAGACTTACCCAATGAGAATCTTTTCTCGATGCCTCGGTGGGTAGGCCATGAGATGGTTCACTTTGCTTGCCCCTAGCATCAAAACCTTTAACAAGATGGTTAAAAAATGTATCCAAAAATATTCTTACAACATCTCTTATACTGTCACCATGCTTGATTTATGTAACACACAGAAGCATGTGGGAGAACCCTTTGTCACATTCCTTCAGTGATGGAAAAAAATGTTTCCTCGATATCCATGACAGATTCTTGAGATTGAGAAAATTGACATATTCATTAACACTTTGGTTCCTGAGATGAACTATGTTTTACAAATGTAAACACACGCTTCATTTTGACAAATTGGTTGAGTCATCTATAAGCATAGAGGATGTCCTTATTTGTAAGGGAGAAATTAATCTTCAGTACAAAGTGTTGGCAAAATGGTCAGCGCTCCCTTCAGGATTCGTGAGATGGTTTAACAACCTCTTATGTCTTCTATAAGTCTAGTGGTTATATTGGGCATTAACAGGTTGATCTTTTGGTGCAATGACAACCACTACTTGTAACAATTGGTATCAGAGCAACAGGTCCTTGAAATAAAAGTTTAACAACTGAAGGAGATCCATGGAAAATTTTAGGAAAGAAAGCCCTAAGTTTGAATGGGTGAACTTTGACGACTGGAAAGAAAAGATGAAGACACATCTACTGTGTTTAGGACCAGGTTATTGGTTGATTACTAAGAATGAGAAGACTATCATTGATGAGGATAATATTGAAACATGTACTAATGATGAAATAGATCTATTCATGTGTAACATACTTGCCAGAGAAGCACTTTTGTCAGCCCTTCCGGAGAATGAGTATAGTCAAGTAAAATATTTGAAAACATCTCATGAAATTGGTTAGCTTTATAGTCTACTTTAATGAGGTGAAGCAAGATGTCAGAGATTGTTGCAGGTATAAAATCTTGTGGAGGAACAAAGACAGAGAATGAAGTGATATGGAAAATTATGAGGACATTGACTCCTGCATTTAAGTAGACAACACAGATGATTGAACAAGTTATACCTTGTACTATGAACTTTACAAGAGAGACTCTTCTTGGAAGATTGGAAGCAACAGAAATGAACCTGAGGTTATCAGGAGACTTACCTAGAATGGAGACAACATTCAGTTCTCTTAGTGTTCGCCCTACTTTGTCAAGAAGCATTAGTGTGAGTGGAGATTATGCTGGTAGCATCAGATCTAGAAATGAAGAAGACATGAAGATTGAAGAAGGTATTGCCTTTCTTGTGAAGAGAGAACCAGACGGTAAGAAAATTTTTAAATGTTGGAGATGTCAAGAATATGGTCATTTTGCATCTAAATGTCCTAAGAGAGTTAAGAAGTACAGAAACAATTTTAAGCCTAGAAGATCTAAGGAATGTTATTTTGCTTGCCCCTAGCATCAAAACCTTTAACGAGATGGTTAAAAATGTATCCAAAAATATTCTTACAACATCTCTTATACTGTCACCATGCTTGATTTATGTAACAGAAAGAAGCACATGGGAGAACCCTTTGTCACATTCCTTTAGTGATGGCAAAAAATGTTTCCTCGATATCCATGACAGATTCCTGAGACTAAGAAAATTGACATATTCATTAACACTTTGGTTTTCAAGATGAACTATGTTTTACAAATGCAAACACAAGCTTGGTTTTGATAAATTGGTTGAGTCATCTATAAGCATAGAGGATGTCCTTGTTTGTAAGGGTGAAATTAATCTTTAGCACAAAGAGCATAAATCCTCTTCAAAAAACCAACATAACAAGGATAATAATAAGTTCTAGAACAAACCAAAGATTTCATCAATGAAGGAATCATAGGTATGACCTCAACATATACCTCTACTAAACCCAAAGAGCTAGCCTTCAACTTGTCTACTGTTGTGAAAGATAACAAGAGTGCTCAAACAAGCTCTAGTAAACCTAAAACTAATAGAGATAGGACATGGGTTCCTAGGCCTAAGAGAGTCTTTACTCCTCTCGGAGAATCACTTGAGAATTTCTTGAAGACACTTTTAACCAACAAGATCATCACTTTTCTTGATAACTCAAAGCCAGATGATCCTGAGATTAATCCTAAGTGGTGGAATGACAACCATTATTGCGATTATCATCACAACAAAGGCCATGAGACTAATGACTATATGAAGCTGAAACATCTCATCTAGGATCTAATCGATAATGAGATAATTATGATTGATCCACCAAAAAAGAATATTGATCACAAGGATTTCAAGGAGCTTTTCCCAAATATGAGAAAGGGGAATTTTCTAAGACAAAGGACAACAAGGTTAGTTAAAAATACCCTGCTATCGATAAAGTGATTCACATGCTTGAGTCCTCTAACCATACCATCAATGTTATCAAGATCAAGGCCAAGGCTCAGGCTGAGTCATCTAATGCAGTAACCCATTCTCAAGGAAAATTTTCTTTATGAGGAGTTGGTCATTCTTCCTCCTCATCTTCCAAACTAGTGACAACACAAGTATCTAAACTAACTACCTTGACTCATGATTAAAATATAGTTGACCGACTCCAACACACTTTAGCTCATATTTCAATTCTTAAATTTCTAAAAATCTCTCCAACTCATAGAGAGATTATTGATTAATCCCTTCTTGCGGATAACGATCCTAAGGACCTAGACATAGATAAATTCCAGTCCATGGTCGGTCATCTTGCTTCACCTCATTATATAACTTTCTCAGAAGAAGATGACAAATTTGTCAGCTATCTGCATAATCAACCCCTCCACATTGAATTTATTATACATAAGTATAGGGTTAAGCATGTTTTGATAGATGGAGGAACATGTTTGAATATCTACACTCTGAATTTGGTTAAAGCTCTTGGTTTCTCTAAACATTCCATTGATCCTTGACACAAAATAATGATCAAGGCATATGATGAAGATGAACGTTCTTTAAAAGGCATGGTATTATTTCCCATTCGGGTAGGTCTTGCTCAACGGGATGTCATTTGTTAGGTCTTGGACCTTCCTTTGGCATATGAAATACTTCTGGGTCACCCATGGATTCATTAAATGCAAGTAGTCCATTCTACATACCAACAATGCATTAAATTCCTTCACAATAGAATTGAGATTACTATTCCTATTGACTCTACATACACATGCAACAATCTTAAACAAGAAGAAATAATGATTCCTCACAACAAAGAATGGTCAAGTCCTAAAGAAGAAAAAGAAAAAGGAAAATCAACTCTATCTGATTATGAGAAAAGAATATTGGTCTGACCTACTGGCATGGGGGAATATCAAGTGGACACTCTTCCCATTTCCTCAAGATCTTATGGTAGACCATCTTCCTAATTTCCTCCTACAACTACAATAGAGCCTATCATACATGATGGTACCAGAATGGTTAAGGCTAAAGTTCCCCTAGAACTAGAAAGGGAAGAGAGTGTTGTGCTACAATGGCTTTACAAAGGAGAATAATCTAAAAAATAGATAAAATATGTTGAGATTTTACCTGAAAGGTATGGTGTAGGTTACCAACTTATGAAAAGATGGGATATGATGGGAGAATTCCTCTCGACAAAGGAAAAGGTCTCCTTGAACCTCTACATGCTAAATTCAAAAATCCTAAAGATAAGATTGGTGTTGTCTAGCATGAAAGTAAATTTGACAAACCCACCAACGACACTCCTGTATTTGACCAATATGAAGACTCAAATGATGAGGAAGAAGGAAAAAATTGACCAATGACATATGAAAGGCTCTTACATATTCAAACTGCTAATCCAGATTATTAGGGAGAGCCCTATATACCATCTCAAGTGCCTCAAGAGAATGACATTGTAGAGCATGTGGATCTAACAAAAAATGGTCTTAATTAAGAAGGTCTCACTCACTCTCCTGAGCTGATCCCTACTAATAATAAAAAAATCATTGACCCTGATCATACACATCCTAATTGGGGGAAGCTTGTTGACATCTCCCATATCTTGGATATGCCTCGATTCATGCCTATTCTAGACTGCTCTGCTGCTACTACTACTGAACAAGTTCCTGTCGTTGAAACTACACCACTTGAAATAGAAGAAAGTGATGATGAAGATCTCCCTCCTACAATAATCCTAGCTAACTACATCAGACAATACTATAATGATGAACCAAATACACATGAATATGAGTGGGACTCATTGTCAGATGCTATAATGGATATTCAGGTTGATATCATACACAGATACACCACTGCTACAAATTTTGAAAGAGGAGAGAGCTCAAATTCTCAAGACCAAACAAATTATGAAGATCCTTTCAATCCTCTATGGAAATCATCCCTATGGCTACTAGGATATCTTCTTACAATCAAGACAACACTCCGACTGATCAAGAAAACTTGGGTATATTAGACCTCATCCGAGGACAACCACATGAAATTTAGGAAGGTCTAGGATTGAGACAGTTCCTGTTGGCACACTTTTGGAACACCCAACTATTTAGGAGAAAGACAAGGTACTTAGTTCTTGGAATGGGATATCTTGGTTAGATTCGCGTAATACTCCTTTAAACTCCTCTGGTGCTTCTAGGACAACTCATGATGAACAACCCTCTATGGAGGATAAATTTCTTGACCTCTTGGGGACATTCATGAATGATGAGGATGATACCGGTGTCTTTGTACTTGAACCCATTGAGCCTTTATCCCTCCTTCATCTTGAGTTTATTGGCTAGACTTGTTCTGAATCTATCCAACTCATATCCTTTGACATTGATCATGAACTAGCATGTTATTTAAATGATGTTGAACCTTCCCCTTCTTCCACCAGTGCAATAAGAGGAAGAATGGCGGTGGAGGATATCAAGTATCTCAATCAAAGGAAAAAAAAAGAACAAGCGATATGATGGAGAGAACCACTCATTGGCAGTGTCAGACCCTAAAATGGTAAAAATAAATAATGCATCCAATGGTGAAAACCTCTATGAGGCACTTGTAGATGAGATACTTGATATTCTTCCCAAGCATTTCCAAGAATGATCATTAGTGATTATAGAGCCTACACAACAAGTAAATTTGGGAATAACTGATAATCCATAGATTATACATTTGGCACAATCCTTATCTAAGGAGGAGAAACATAAATTTATCCAATTCTTCATTGAAAAGAAAATTAATTTCACACGGTCTTACTTTGATATGTCGGGCTTGGATACAATTCTCATTATGCATCATTTATCTATTGCTCTAGACATAAAACCAGTTAAATAGAAGCTAAGAAAAATGCATCCACATATTGCATTACTAGTTAAAGTAGAACTTGAGAAGCTATTGAAAGCCATGTTTATTCTGTTTATAGACTATGATGACTATATTTCGAACATCATGCCAGTATCTAAAGCTGACAAGTCAATACACATATGTACAAACTTCAGGGATCTAAACAAGGCTTTTCCTAAGGATGATTTCCCATTACCTAACATTGACATGATTGTGGACCTCACTGCCGGTTATTAGTTTTATTCCCTGATGGATGGATTCTTAGGCTACAATCAAATCCACATCGCACCTGAAGATCAAGAAAAGACAACATTTACTTGTGCATGGGGAAACTTTTACTGGAATGTTATGCCTTTTGGACTCAAGAATGCTAGAGCTACATATCATTGTGCCATGAAACTATATTTTATGATATGATGCATAAAAACATGGAAGAATATGTGGATGATACAATAGATAAATCTATCACTAGAGACATGCATCTTTCAAATTTAGAAAGAATCTTCACCAGAATGGAGTAGTTCAAACTAAGGCTTAATCCTAAGAAGTGCGCTTTTAGAGTAACCTCTAGAAAAATCCTTGGAGACATAGTCTCAACACGTGGAATTGAGGTGGAACCAACCAAAGTAAAAGAAATTATGGAAATACAACCTCCATGTAACATCAATCAAATGAGGAGATTACAAGGAAATATGCAATCAATTGGAAGATTTATCTCTCAACTAGCTAACAAGGCACAACATTTTACTAAGACTTTTCATATAGGTGTCACATTAAAATGGAATGAGGATTGCAAAAAACACTTCCAACAAATCAAAGAATACCTGGCCAATCCTCTAGTACTAATGGATCCTACTCTTGGAAATCCCTTGTTTCTTTACATATCTGCTACTAATTCTTCCTTAGGATCCTTTCTCGCACAACATGACGATCAAGGACATGAGTGATCTATCTATTATATTATAAGAACACTGGATCTTATGAGCTCAACTATACAGTCATTGAAAAATATTGTCTAGTAGTAGTGTTTGCTTCTTAGAAATTCAGGCACTATATTTTGGCTTACTCTACACAGCTGATAGAAAAAATAGATCCTCTCAAGCACCTATTGAACAAAGAAACACTAAAAACATGGTTAGATAAATGGGTGATGATACTCAGTGAATTTGACATCATATATGTTGACCAAAAATCTATCAAAGGGAAAGCATTGGCTGATCAACTAGCGGACGCACCATTACAGATACATGACCTATTGTGGTGGATTTTCTAGAAGAATCTATTTTATACTTGACACAACATTACTCAAAGATGTACTTAGATGGATCATTTACATAATAAGGTGCTAGTGCTAGTATTTTGGTCATCTCCTCAAAAGGTTACAAAATCCCTAAAGCATACAAAATGGTTTTTCCATGCACGAACAATGTGGCAGAATATGAAGAATTAGCTAATAGGATCAAACTTTCTATCAAATGGAAAATGGAGGAACTCCATGTTTATGGTGAATCTCAGCTGGTCATCAACCAAGTTACTAATGAATACCAACCCAGAGTTGACAAAATTCTACCCTAAAAAATGTCTAATTGATGATTTGAAGAAATAATTTGTATTCATCACTTTTCAACAGTTACCACACATAGAGAATAGAGAAGATAATGCTATAGCTACCTTAGCCTCCAACTTGAAGAGCACCAATTCTGTTATGAATTCCTAGTGGAAGAACTTCCATTCCCTACCTATGACTCACCGGATTCCCAGATCGTCTGTTCCATCATTTCTTTCAATACCTCCCGCTATAGCCAAATCTATCACAACCTTCAAAATCAAACCATTCTTGAAGGATTATCTAAAAATGAAAAAAATAAACCTTATAAGAAGTGAATCCTGATATTTACTAATCGCTAATGAATTTTTTAGGAGAATTCTAGATGGTACCCTCCTTATGTTTCTAGAACGTGAAGAATTTGATAAAGCGTTAAGGGAAATCCATGAGGGTATTTGTGGATGTCACTCGAATGGTCTTTCCCTGGCTAAGAAACTCTTAAGAGAAGGATATTACTAGTCTACCATGGTAAATGATGCCGTTCAATTTGATAAGATCTATTAGAAGTGTCAATTCCATGGGAATCTTATTCATGCTCTAGCTTGAGATTTGCTACCCTTTATCACTCACTAGCCATTTCAAAAATGATATTTTGACCTTGTGGGACATATCCATCCTTCATCTTCTAACAGACACAAGTTCATCATTAAAACTACTAATTATTTTACCAAATGGGTTGAAGTTGTTCCGCTCATCTATGCAACAAGAAATTACATAGCTATGTTTATCCTCAATTACATCATCTACAAATACGGGATCCCATATTCAATTGTTACAGACAATGGAGGCTAATTAAAAAATAGTGACATTGATGAGCTTTGTGATAGATTTCATATCACACACCATTCCTCCTCAATCTACTATCCTTAGGGGAATGGATAGGAAAAATCATCAAACAAAATAATCTTGAAGATCTTACATCTCACAGTTAACAAATAAGGACAAGATTGGCACCTACAGATCAATCCAACTCTATGGTCTTATAGAAAAAACATTAGAATGCCTATAAGGGCTACACCACTCTCATTAGTCTATGGTTCTGAAGCTATCCTACCAATCAAAGTTGAGATACCTTCACTTAGGGTATCACTACATGGGCTTATCACTGATGATGAATATAGATCTTCTCGACTTCAAGAGCTAGAGTTACTGGATGAATGCACAAAAGTAGCATTTGACCATCTGAGGGTCTAGTAAAAGATAATTTCTAGAGGCTACAACAAGAAGGTTCGACATCAAGAATTTTAGGTTGGTGATCTCATTCTCAGAGAGAACCCAAAGAATCAACAACATAGAGAATAAGGGAAAATTTGTACCTAATTGGATGGGTCCTTTTTTCATCACTTCAACATTTGGTTCTGGAGCTTATCAGCTAGCTACTCCAAAAGGAGATGTTCTCAGAGTGCCTCTCAATGCTCTGCACCTGAAATGATTCTACAATTTGACATTCCACATCTTGTACAATAATCTATGATCCTGAAAAAATTCTAAAAAGCATATAAAGTCTTGAAAAAATCCTAAAAATTGTAAAAATAAAATAATCCCAAGTGGTGAAAACCTGGCAAGCAGGTGTCACTTGTAAGCAATGCTCCATATATCAACATGTAGCTGAGCTATCATGCTTTCATGAGCCTAACACATCTCACTTTCCATTTCCTTGTGTCATCATGGGATGTAACTCATCTTAGTCTTGTCCTCAGTTCTTGTCTTCTGTCTGGGGACAATTGTACACCTATATGAGCTATCAGGGATTTATCACTTGATCAATCTCCTAAGCATACTTGGAGTTAGTTTATCAGTCCTTCCCAATGGAAAATTTATCATTGACACTACTTGGTTTTCTTAACACCCCAATCATGCAATTTTTCTTAACACTACCAATCTAGACATCACTGTGTTTCTTAACACATATCGGATCTTGCACTATTCACTACACACTTGTACTTCGACACTAGCATAAAGGTGTTCCTTAACACCCAACATAATTTTCATCCTAGAAAACTAAAAATGACTGAGGTATGATGATCTATTATCTTGTGTGTTGTTTGTTATTATTGATTTTTGCTTTCTATGTCTTCTAAGGTTGCTCGACGATGTCTACTTGACCAGAGATTCACAACTGGGGGCATAACAATATTTTTTTATATTTATGCTTGTGGTCTGATTTCAACAATCCTAAGTTGTCTAATAAAATGGGTGTCTGTGGTAAGAGCCTCCATCACATTTGGAATGCCACACATACCCCAACCCTCTTTAATCAGACACTTAGGTGATGTTGGAATTATCTCCTTATCTATTTCTTGTGCATGGCACATACGATGACACTCTTGGTTATCCTAGTAGATTGTGGCTTAGTACGGGTGTTATCTTACAACATTAACTTGGAAACCATGTTCAAGTCATATCGACTCTTATGTCTTGATACTTATGTGTGTTTCCTATATTTTATTTGATAAGGTTGTATTCAGATCTCCATGGTTTCTCTCCCACTAGTGAAGGTTGTACTAACCCCCAATGTCCCAAATGCTCAAATGATGAAAATGAATAGCTACATGATCAGTGACTTGACTCCTCTTGTAGGTTGCATTTTACATTCTAGGGTTGCATGTTGTAGTTGTGCCTTTCTGGCTCCCTCGATCCATCCTTCCTTTTTATCCACTGAAGGAATCAACTACATCATCTTTTGTTGACTTTGACTAGTATCTTCATGCACTAGGTCAGAATCATCATACAAGGGGCTTAGAGTGCTAAGTTTTCATTATCGCATACATAATTATATATCAAAAGAAAGCTAACAAGTGGTACAATTAGAACGAGCATGATATCAAAGAAACAAAGGTAGTTCTATCTACATCTATGATATACAGTTCAGTGGAAACATATGAGGCAAAGACACATGGATCAACATCACAAGAATACCATGAGATATATATCAAGAAAGAGAAAATTAAAGCATACATGAGCATATACACAGGTTAAAACATGAGAATCAAGAGACATCAACTATAAGTCAAAAGTCCTGAAATATAAATATATCTCAAAAAGGATTGATACAAAAATGGAGCATCCTTGATGTAGATATATCAATGGAGGACAATAAAAAATATGGGACTATAATGCGATAAGACATAAAGGAGGAATCAATACTTTCTCCCTCCCTCTGCCTGATCTTGAGGTGGAGGAGGAGGGGCATATTCTCTAGCAGGTGGTGACATTGGCACTAATCCCTTTAACTGAGCTACAAACTGAGAATACGAAGGTGCTCTAGCCATAGATGGCACTACTGCAATATATAATGCATAATAGTAGGCAAATTGAGAGGCCTGGTAGGTGGCTGTGTGTTGGGCACTTTGAAGCTCTTTGAGTAGGTGATCTCTATCCCACTGTACTAATCATACCTCTTCCTCTGCCACTTCCCTCTGAGTCTTGGCTTTTTCCAAGTCTTCTATCAATTGAGCCTCTCTATCCTCTGCTCCCTCAGCCCTAGGTGCCTTTGTTGGTGGATCCTATGCTATTGTTGTCTCCTCCTCCTGGGTCCCTATCTCCTCCCTGAATGGTATCCCCATACAATCTCTCTTGAGGAGTTGGCCTCAGTCCACCTTCCTCTAAACTAGTCTCTAGTCTCCTCCTCCTCCTCCACATCCTCAAAATCTTTTCCCATAGCCCCCAAAGATCCTCCCTCTCCCCTATCCCTTTCTTGACATGATGATGTCAATTGGCTAGTACTAGTCCCTCTTGTAGTTGGTCATGGTCTCCCACCCTATCTCCCAGTAGAACCTCCCCTATGTGGCTCATCAATGGGATCATCCTCATCTAGGCGAGGTTCTCACTCTATCAGATCTGTAAAATGAGGGAACAAATGATCAATGCAATACTACCTGTATGCTGGTGTGAGCCTTGTATTTGAAACAACAGGAAGGTAATCCTAGTCTACCACCAACAATTGTCTTACCTCCTATACCACAACCACATTTATAGACCATGCTCCCTAGTCACCCTCCTCATAAATGTATCAGGTGTAGGAGACAAACTCCACAGGTGTGTCCTAGTGACGCCCGAACTGATGCCACACACGACTAATGAAAAATATCTCCACTATGGGAGAACTCTTGCAAAATCAAATGGCACATGTCAAAAATTGGATATAAGAACATATATATCAAGAAAGGAAATGCAATATTAACAAAGCATCAGAAATCATAGCGACAATTATCTGCCAATCAGTGGCCTGCTACTAAACATGATTGCATACTTGCAGTTCAAGCCTATCCACCTCTTGCAACCAAGGTATGGTCACCATGTCACAGAGGTCAAGTCATCAAACTGCCACCTCTAAAATGCAGTCTTTCCCAAATTGGGCTGATGAATATATCTGGTATATCTAAAAATGTAAGGCATACCCACTCCTCAGGAAATTTGTATCACATGGAGTGCAATGTTAATGTTCTCCCAAGCCTAGATCTACAAAAAAATAACTCTTGCAATCATGCTCCTACCAAAAAGATGAACAATCTCATGGAGGTCCTTGTATATATGGCATTGTAGGAAGGTTCCCCAGGTAAATCTTTGAGGGCATGTAATCATATCATAAATAATCTTGCTCCATTCACATTGGAATCCTTACTGGCCTCTATCAGATACTACGACACATCCTATCAAACTTTCTAGAATGCACACCAATGGGTACTCTTGATCATACTGTCAAATCCTATAATTCCATGTGATATGACAATCCATGATCGTATCATCAACAAAGATCCTATGCATAGCTACAATACCCTCTATAGGATCCTGGTCATAATACATGAGGTCACCAACAATAGACAAATGCAAAATATGGTATACATCCTTTGGAGTCACCATGATCTCTTTAGTCAGTAGATGAAATGTGTTATTCTTAGAATGGAATCTCTTTGCCAGGGCTGTTAGTAATAAGTGGTTCACATAGGTATCAGGTAGAGTAACTTACCTAGACCACACTGATCTAGTACAACTAGGTATGTTGGTGATAATAGGCAAGCCTGACACAACACTTGTGGATATGCACATTTGAATATAGGGTCAGATAGACGAATCTGCAAATAGAGAAAATAGGAATGACATTAGTAATCAATCTCAAGTGAACATTCAACTATTAAAATCAACTGCTAAAGCATCTCTGGAAAGCTAGAAAAGTACACATACTGATAAAAAGTTGATTTCAAAAGTCAAAGCATCAAATTTTGATGATATAATGAAAGGGGCTGATTGACATTTATCATACGATGAAACTCAACAAAAGGTATGATAAAATTTTTCAATACAATGAAGTCTCCCGAATCGTATGATACAAGGGTACCTCGCGTATGATAAACTTTAAAATAACCGTACGATACACAGTTGTTAACCAATTTATCGTACGATATAATCTAAATCTACATATGATGAACTTGTTTCATTGTATGATAAACTGCAACAAAAAATTAAAAATGTGGCTAAAACATCAAAATTTGACTAAAATTTACCAAATCACAAGGAAGATTCGACTACTTAGTGGTGCGTCATACGTCTGGGGCCGATTGTGCCGCCTCCAGAGCTCGAACCAATGGTTTTGAATGGGAACAAGAATATTTTCACTTCTAGAAGGCTCTGAGCTCTGAAAAGTCAACTGTAGCAAATGATTTGAAAATGACCCCTCCGGGCCCCTTTTATAGATTTTGACCTAATTTTCAAAGTGCTCGAAATCCCGCAAAAAATGCACTCCTAGCTAATTTGACTTCCTGAGTCCATTATTGTGATCAAAATTGAAATCCAAGATTGTGTACTTAGTCAAATTATAAAGTCAACCCTTCTTGTTCAAATGTCATTGACCGCTGACGCTATCACTTCTTGCTCACTTCCGCCTTCATTTCTTGACCCTCTAAGTCTGATCTTAGGTAAATTTTATTGAATTCCAGTTCTCTCATGCTGGTCAACCTTGGTCAAACTTTAGTTAAATTTGGTCAACATGACCTCAAAACAACTCCAAATTCACTGATATATTCTCTCAAGCTTTGCCCCTTATACCTCATTTTGATTTCGATGTCGAGGGGGCATGACAATATAGAAAATATTCTTCAATCAAATCTTCTAATATCTAAATCTAGCAATTGAACCAAATATTTATCAATCAAGTCAATCAGTGACTAAACATCATTGCTCGGGGCATCTCAGCTTCATCAGGAACCATATCAAGTTAAGATTCTCCACACCTCCCTTCTGGAAGAGTGATCTCATCGCTTCATATCAGTTCACTTAGACATACATATTTTCAATCTCTTGGGGTATATCAGGTTCATCAGAACCCATATCAATCTAGTATTGTCTCTTAGGTGATTAGCTTCTTTATAAGCCTTGTCAAAGCAGTTATACCAAAATATTTGGACACACATTCAGTCTTATCATTTCATATCAAGCTAGATACTCTCGTCTCACTCATCAATCTTTGCTCAATCAAGTATGGAGCTGATATCTCTTATTGATCTTTATGGAGCTTGCATATTTATTTAATTTCTATAACATTGCTTTTAAAATAAAGTTTCTACACTTTTATTAAAAGAAAACATTCACATGTGTACGCATACTTAATCTTGATTAATTAACAATTAAAAGGGAATCGTGCTTTCAAAATTGCTATTTTGTCTTATCTTACCTCACATCTCTTTTGCCTCTTAATCCTCACCACTGATCTCTGCCTAATCTTGCATCTCCTTTACCCTCCTTTTGCCTCTTCATCTCAATCACTCATTATTTTTTGTCTTAATCTCCACCCTCTATTCTCGAGGCAATTCCTTTCAAATGAAGCTCTTCCTTGTCTCAAGGGTTCCATCTTGATTATTGTGGAGTTCTATCTTGCATCTTGTCATCTTAGATTTTGGTGCATTTATCTTTCTTGCATTATTGATTTCTTACATTCTTAGAGTATTCTTGATGATTTGAATCGTTAGTTTTCTCTTAGTTTACTTCATTTCTTAGCTTAATCTTGCATTTTTTAATCTAGTTTTCTTTCTTGCATTTGTTTCTAGTGCACAAGCACAACTGAGCACAATCGAACACAACTGAGAACCAAAGGCTCTCACCGAGCATATAGCAATCAGGCATAGAGGATGGAATTGAATAGGAAGTTTTGTTGTGTGTGTTTGAATATTTTAGTAGAGTGTTTAGTTTTTCCCAAAAGTCCTTCTATGTGGTGTAAAAGATAGGGTGGAAACTCTATAAGTTCATCGAGCCTTTAGCCACTAAGGAAAAGTAGGACAAATTAGGAATCCTATTTCTAGAAAAGTTTTGGTGTGTATTCGTAATAGTGAGAAAAGGAAAAAAATAAAAGTTTTAAGTCCCTTGAAGTACCCAAAGTGACCAGGAGTTTGGACCAATCTTTCAAAAGATAGTTGTTTCTTTCGGTAAGCCTTTGTAGGCCTATCCCTTTAGTAAAAACCACACCTTCTGAGTTCAACTAAGTAAATGTGACCTTATATCTTTCTCTGACACTAAAAAGGGTACTTGAAAATGTCTTTTGATTGCCAATTTATTTTTAATTGTTTGAGAAACTGAGTGAAACCTAAGAGGTACTCGATGCTTATTGAAATGAGTCTATACAGACCCCTACCATGCACTATTTTAAAGACATAATTACCTCTATAAGTCCACCCATACACTCTTGTTTCAAAAATATTGTTGAAGGGAAAGATGAAGGTTCAATATTTACATTGATTTCCTAGAAAAAACCTACAGGAAATTAGAGTTACATGTGGACATTATTGGTATATAAGTCCCTTGATAGACCTTTATTGAGTGAATTATCCTCGTAAGGGTTCCAAGGTTGACCTCTGCATCATTTTTGGTATCAGAGAAATTTTTGTTATTTTAAGTTTTGAGGTTTTGTTGTATGTTAGATAGAGAGTCTGCAATTGGAGGTGCCAAAATGGTGACTAATGCAGAATTAGAAAAGAAGGTCAAAGACCAAGAAGAAGAGAATAGGATGTTGAAATAAAGGTTGGAACAATTGGCCAACAAATTGGATCAAGTGGAAATTGTAGTTGAAAGGAAGGAAGAAATATAGATGAAAGAAGAAGAGGATGAGGAAATCCTTGAAGATGAGGAAGATAAGATTCTTGAAAGTGAGAATCCTTTTTTAAGGCCTTACATTCTCTAGGAGGAAAGTTATTGGACCCACCTACATTCAATGGTAAGATGGAAATAGAATTAGTCCTCGAATGGATTGAAGCCTTGGAGAACCATCAAAAAAATTCAGAGGCACAGATGGTTAAGATAGAAAAATCAAGGTTGATAGGAGCAACATTAACCTAGTGGAACTTTGTACGGGAGAAAAGAGTCAAGGAAGATAAGAAGAAAGTCTAGTCATGGAAGAAAATGGTGTCTATGGTAAGGGAGACATACATCCCCGAAGACTATGAAGTTCAATTACAGTAGAAGAGGCAGAATCTCACATAGAGAGACATGGACATTTGCACTTACACTGAAGAATTTCAAAAGTTGAGTCTTCAGTCAAAAAGTACCGAGCCTGAAAGTGTTAAGGTAGAAAGATACCTAAATGGTCTAAGAATGGGTATTCAAGAGGAGTTGCAGTTACTAAGCCCCAATACAGTGGAGAAATGTTATCAAATAGCCTTAAAGGTGGAGGAAAAGTTTAGAAGAAGATGAAAAAACATTGACAGAGGTAGAGGAAGACAAACCTTAAGAGGAAGATGTTCATTTAGAGGAAGAAGTCCTAATTTCCAATCATCGACAAAAAACACCCAAGAAACAAAAAGTACTGATAACTTCAAATGTAGAAGACCTAATTTTAGAGGAAGATCACCGAGAAGGACCAATGGACCAATAAGGTGTTAAAATTGTAATCAAGAGGGTCATACGACACAAAAGTGTCCAAAGAAGGCAAGTTCTATCTCTCAAGGAGAAAGAAGAGAACATCTAACACAAGAGGTTGATTCACAATATGACCTTGATTCTTGTGGTTATCTAGAAAGAGGATAAGCTTTGATGATGGAGAGAGCCCTTTTGAAAATTCATACTAAAGAAGAACCACCACAAAGAAATTTTTTTTTTAGGACAACTTGTAAATTAGGAGGGAAAATTTGTAAGGTGTTGGTTGACTCTGGTTCTATAGAGAATTTTGTGGCTCTAGAAATGGTGAATCTAAAAATACCAAGAATACCTCATCCATACCCCTAATAGGTATCATGGCTCAATATTAAGGGACAATAAATAGTAGTAGAAGAACAAACTTGGGTTGAATTTCAAATTGGAGCATACAAAGAGAGATTGTTATTTAACATTGTCAACATGGATGCTTGCCATTTAATTTTTGGAAGGCCATGGAAGTATGATTTGAAAGCGCAACATGATGGGGTCAAAAAAACATACAAAATAAAAAAGGATGGAAAGGTCATAGAATTATTTCCTCTGACTGAACCAAGCCAAGAAGAAATCAAGCCCAAAGAAGCCAAGATCACAGTGCTGAGTAAGAAAGAATTTCTCAAGGAGATTAAGGAAGCTAAATGCCCGCTCTTTGCACTAGTTCATATTCTATAAGATATAGTCCAAGGAGGAAATGTGGACTAGATGAAGGAAGAATAAAAATGAGGAACCAAAGGTTTAATTTTGAAAGTAGAAGCAACAACAAACAAGGAACCGAATGTGGAGGAAGAAGTTAAACAAATTCTTGACAAGTACAAAGGTGTCATATCTAATGGAATGCCTAGAAGCCTACCTCCCATGAGAGAAATCAATCATTATATATACCTTATTCCAGGCTCAATATTAGCCAACAAGACTGCATATAAACTAAAACCACAACAAAATGAGGAGATGGAAAAACAAATTCAAGAATTGCTTGAGGCTGGTCTTATTGGAAAGAGCTTAAGCTCATGTACAGTACCTGCAGTGCTAGCACTGAAGAAAAAAGGAACATGGAGATTTTTTACCAACTCTAGAGAACTCAACAAGATCACAATAAGGTACCAATTTCCTATGAATATAATAGAATATTTTCTTGATTGTTTAGGGGTGCCAAATATTTTTCCAAGATAGATTTAAAGAGTGGTTACCATCAAATAAGGATTAAACTAGGAGATGAATGGAAGAAAACAATAAAAAAAAATGAAGGATTATATTAGTGGAAGGTGATTCCATTCGGTTTATCTAATGCCCCAAGTACATTTATGAGACTCATGAATGAGGTACTTGAATATTTTACAAACAAGTTTGTAATAGTCTATTTGGATGAGATCGTAGTGTTCAATAACACAAAGGAGGAGAATTTAAAGCATATAGACATGGTGCTGAAAATAATACAAGAAGACAAGTTGATGATCAACTTGGAGAAGTGTACCTTAATGCAAGAAGAGATGACGTATTTGGGTTTTGTGATCTCTAGAGGTACTCTTAAGATGGATCGGGATAAGGTAAGTATCATTGTTTCTTGGCCTGCTCCTAGAACTATTGTGACAGTAAGAATTTTTCATTGTTTATCTACTTACTACAGAAGGTTCATAAGAAAATTTAGCTTGATATGTGCACCTATTTTGAATACCATAAAAGGGGGAAAAATGTAAAATTTTATGGAACAAAGGAAGATATAGCTTTTGAACTTCTTAAGCATAAGGTATCCCAACAACCAGTCCTCACTTTTCCTGATTTTAATAAAGTTTTTCAAATAGAGTGTGATGCCAGTCATATAGCCATAGGAGGTGTACTCAATTAAGAAGGAGGACCTATAGATTTATTTAGTGAAAGACTCAATGAAACCAAGAAACGATACTCATCTTATGATCTTGAAATGTATGTCCTTGTTCAATCCCTCAAAAATTTGAGACACTACTTACTTTCGAAAGAGTTCATTGTGTTGACTGATAACCATGCCCTTAGTTTCATCAATAGTCAAGATAAAATCAATCATAGGCACATGAAATGGGTGGAAACACTACAAGATTTTACCTTTTCCATAAAGAATAAAAAAGGAATTTCCAATAAGGTCGTTGATGCCTTAAGTAGAAGGGTGTTAACCATCTCAGTATTTCAATTGGAAAGTGTAGGGATTTCAGCCTTGAACCACATGTATACTGGTGACAATGATTTCAAAGATATTTACCGTGCATGTACCGACTTGGATGGTAGATATAATCATGAATAGTCTGATTTTATGATTCAAGAGGGACTACTATTCAAAGGTGGACATATTTGTGTACCTACGTGTTCCATGAGAACCAACATTATACAAGAGACACATAGTGGAGCAATGTATGGTCACTTTGGACTAGATAATACTTTAGAACTAGTTAGAAGGCACTACTTTTGGCCTAATTTACAGAGAGATGTAAGGAGGTCTATGGAATAATGTACCATTTATAAAAAAGTTAAAGGGAAGAGTACAAATGTAGGATTATACCAGCCCCTACCCATCCCTTCTAGACCATAGGAATGCATAAGCATGGATTTTGTCATGGGATTACCAAAAACACAAAAAAGGTATGACAGTGTCTATGTTGTGGTAGATAGGTTCAACAAAATGGCATATTTCTTGCCATGTAAGTCTACAAATGATACTTCTTATATCATAGATTTTTTTTTTAGAGAAATAGTTAGATTACGTGGGTTGCCTTTAGATATGTATCTGATAGAGATGCCAAATTTGTCAGTAAATTTTGGAGAACCTTATTGAAGAAAATAAGTACAAATCTATATTTTTCATCTGCATACCATCCTCAAACAAATGGTCAAACATAAGTGGTCAATAGGTCCCTAGGAAACTTGCTAAGATGTCTTACTAAGCAACATGGAGAGAAGTGGGACAACATACTGGCACAAGCATATTTCTCATATAATGATACCGTTAATAGAAGCACATGAAACTATCCATTTTAGATCATATATGACATGCACCTGAGGGGAGTTCTTAAAATTAGAGAGCTTCCTAATTCAACTCCAATTAGTACATATGGAGAGATTTTTGTAGAATCCATTAAAGAAGTCCAAGATCAAGTTAAAAGATAGTTAGAGAACTCAAATCAGAAATACAAATAACTTGTTGATAAAAAATGAAGAGAGTTACAATTTGAGGTTGGTGATTTAGTATGGGATTATTTGAGAAAGGAAAGATTGCCTTAGTCCAAGCACACTAATCTACTACCAAAAAAGGTAGGACCCAATCAAATCTTAGCTAAGTATGGACATAATGCATACAAGATACAACTACCATCAGATTTTGGCATATCTCCTATATTTAATGTGTGACCTCACTCCATACAAGGGTGGAGAGATAAATGAGCAGTCCTTATAGGAAGAAAATGTAGCAGTAGACCTTCAGGAGGTTCCCAAGCAAGATCCACCTTAGATTGAAAACATCTTAGATACCCAAGTCAAGAAGACAAGGACAAGGAAATATACTGAGTACCTAATCAAGTGGAAGGATGGACTAACATCAGAAGCCATTTGGATGGATGAGTCTTAGATCAAGAAGCATGGTTCATCTCTGGAGCAACTCATCTCAAGTGGACTCAAGATCAAACAAATCAGGGAGTTTGGTGCAAAAGAACAACCAAGCACAATCGAACACAACCGAGCACCAAAGGCTCTCACCGAGCATATAACAATCAAGCATAGAGGATGGAATAGAATAGGAAGTTTTGTTGTGTGTGTTTGAATCTTTCATTAGAGTGTTTATGTTTTTCATAAATTCCTTCTATGCGGTGGAAAAGCTGGGGTGGAAACTCTATAAGCTCACTGAGCCTTTAGCCACCAAGGACAAGTAGGACAATTTAGGAATTCTATTTATGGAAAAGTTTTGGTGTGTATTCATTATAGTGAGAAAAGGACAAAAAGAAAGGTTTTACAAGATTTCCACATGTCAAGGAAATGTAATAGTCGCATCACTGCAATTTTTTCCACTTGGAAAACTTGTGAGAAACATATTTTTTCTTTAGTTCCACTATAACGGCCACCAAGAACGTTGTGATGCTTTCTTGGACGTTATAGGTCAAAATACTTCAAATACAATGAAGGACAAGAATTTTGGATGATCTGGGGAAGAATAATAGAATCAGTCTCACTATGTTTTCCTGTAATCTCACCATTCCTGACCTTGTGTATGGTCTTGTACAACTGTATATGTGAGAAGTTCTTAATGCATGTTCTAATGTGTATCATTATCTCTCTTTTGCAAGTGGTTTGAGATTGCAAAGTGAAGATGAGATAGGAGTTAGTTTGATTTTGTCCCATTAGGTCTTACTAAAATTCGTAGATAGTAGTTTTGGAGCCATAAATGGTTGTAACTTGAACTCCCAAGAGTGTCGGTTCATGGCTCTTGACACTAGTACATTTGAGGTCAAATTTTGACGGCCATTTGTCAGATTTGCAATGCTCATTTGTTAGCATTTTGACACATGTGTCCGTCGTAGTTTTTGCATTGGAAATTGTGACGGAAGAGATATCCGTCAGTTTACTGACACCCCATTACATTAGAAACTTGCACATGATAACAACTTTGTTATGGCATTTCCTACGGTCCATCTATCATAATTTTGACACAAAGACCTATCAGAAATACACAATCGCTGTCGAAACTAACTGTTGAAAAGATATCCTTTCCGACATTAGAACTGTTGGTATAGCAACAGATCTGCAACCAATTTTTGATAGATAAACCCATCGGTGACGTAGCATTAGTGTCCGAACCATTTGTCAAAAATTGCATATCTATGACATTTTAACTGTCAGAAGAGCAACAATAGTGCATCATATCTCCGACAGGTTGCCTTGTTGGATGTATAGCATTACTGTCACAATAATTGTCACAAAGTATTTTCTCTAACATTTTATCTTTTGGATAGGTGACATGTTGGCCTATATTCTAACAATAAATAATGTCAGATGTATAGCACTACCATCGGAATGAATTATTAAGTGTCAAAAAATTTACAGATATGCACATTAAAGATAACACAGCTCAAGAGACCATCATAGGTTGTCTCTTTCTTTGGTCTATATTATTGACAGAATGTTTTACCTTTCATTAGCTCATCAAATCTGGGGATTTGAAAGAATTTAATAGAATATTTTAATGACAACGTATATTATTTAAGTTGACATTGCATGAATTTATCTAGTTCACGCACTTGTAAACTATGAGGACAACGATAAAGAAGCATGGCCATGGGAGGAGATGCTTCTTTATCGCCGTCCTCATAGTCTGCAAGTGTGCAAAGTAGATAAATTCATGCAACGTCAACTTAAATAATATACGTTGCCATGAAAATATTTTATTAAATTATTTCAAATCCCCGGATTTGATGAGCTAATGAAAGGTAAAACATTCTGTCAATAATATAGATCGAAGAAAGAGACAACCTATGATGGTCTCTTGAGTTGTGTTATCTTTAGTCCTAGCTACTGGGTAAGGCCTGGAAGACTTATACCTATCGATCGTCGAGAATAATCACCACCTTGAATTTATGTACACTGCACAAATTGATCCCAATCTCGCAAAAACATTTTACACTTGTACATCTCATCAATACTAGAGGCCTAAACTAATTTTATACGATCACTAGCACATTCCATGCATGCATGAGAAACAGTATCCAAAGTTTTTAGATAACCATTTTTGAGAAGAGGAATGAATGGAGGCCAAAGAAGGGATAATTCCACAATAGAAAGGAAGACATGTTTTTAGCTTGGGTTTGGATCCTACCCCAATTGTCGAAGGATCCAGGGCCAGGCTAGAAAGATGTCTTCCCATTCTATCTACAAAATTGTGTCCATCCATGATCTTAGGAATATCATCATCTTTCCACTCTTCATTTGCCAAAATATATCACTTCTTCAAGCTTGCAGAGTAATCTTATTAATAAAAGAACTCTTGCCAACATTAGGGTACCCATAGATCAAAATAGTTGATGTTATTGGTGCTTGTGCTCAAGGATATTGATTCGCTGTTTTGAAATGGCCAAATCATTTTTATTTCGATTGTAGAGAAAAGGAGTGGGAGAAAATGAGCGGGTGAAAGCTGATTGAGTGCGATAGAAGGCATTACATTTTATTTGATCATGAATGCTCTCTGAAATGACCAATCATGTTTTCTATTTGATTCTTTTTGGTGCTTTTTTTCCCATATTCAGCAGATAAAAATCATGGCTGCAACCACTTAGCCATCTTTTTGATGTTCCAGGTATTTTACAAAGATACAGGTATGTGGATTTATCATTTAGTTGCTTGCAGTTATTGGTCAAATGCAAATATTTTGTCAAGTTGAAAGGGCAAGATATTAGTTTGGTGTTTTTGGTTTATGTTAAAAGTTGATTTGGTAAAATCCTCAAAAAACACACTACATGTTCTAAAATGTAAAGAAGTTGAATGTTAAATGTAAGATATATATCTCATCCATGGTAATCAAAAGAAAGGACATGAAACTTATAAGGAGATTTACCAATCCAAAAATATAAGTGAATAGGAAACATGATTGGTACCTTATGAATTGGTTTTTGAGGTGCACAATCTTCATCAATCTCCTCAGAACAAGACCCCTCCTCACGAAAAATGCATTTAACACAAAAAAAAAATCTACAAAACTGAACCAATGGCATGTTTAGAACAAAGAAATAGATTGATAATAATATGCTGAAAATTCTATTATGTTTAATACACGCAAAAGGACCAGTCCCAACAATTCTTAAACATACTTTATCTGATATGATAATAACATGCTAATTAAACTGATAAAGGTGTTGTCTACATTTAATCTACCAATTACTAATTACACAAAAAACAAATTTACAAAATTGAACCAATGGCATGTTCTTCGTGTGGTATAAGGAAGATTTGGCTATGAAAAAAAGAAGTGAAACAACCTCATCATTTTTATTTCGATTGGATAGAGGAGTGAAAGTTGAGCGTGAGAGAAGGTATGTGATTTCTTCATCTTTCAAGCATCTGGCATCATATTCGACCGCAAATTTCAAATGCATTGCATTTTATTTGATCATGAATACTCTCTAAAATGACCACATTCTACTGGTGTCGTGCCCTAGCCCGTGCTTTATCTCCATTATTTGATGTTATTGGTGCTTGTGCTCAAGGATATCGATTCATTGTTTTCAAATGTTTTGATCATTTTGGTCATGACTGTTCCTCTAGTACATAGTTAGGAAATGTAACTGTCTAATGATTATATGTAATGTTGAATGGATTAAATGCTTTATTCTTGGTAGAAGTGAATGGAAGGAATAGTGTGTATTAAATACAATCCAGTCACTTATTGAATGCTTTGGAGACTACTGGTTTGACTATCCATGCACTACTAGTGCCTGAGATTCATTAAAGGATACAAAACCCTTCATTTTGGGGTTATTATGTGTGGATTCAAATGTAGGTTTGATTTGGTTAATGTTTAGAAGAGATCATTAAAGTATTTAAAGACAATCTTACATGTTTGGAGAGGTTTGAGAGGCACTTATCATGACTGTACCCTCACAAACAACGACATGGACTGGTTTTACTAAGTTTCCTTTCTCTATTTTGAGGTTTCCTTTCTCTACCGTAGGGGTACAGTCAAAGGGTTCATTGACAAAATGATTCTTCGAATGGTTACTATGAATATGAATGATTTGATATAGCATATTGCTCATTTTACTTGAAGTTTGGAATAGCTTGTGCAAGGGTGAAAGTAGTTTTGATCATTTTGGTCGTGACTGTTCCTCTACACAGTCAGGAAATGTAATTGTCTAATGATTATATGTAATGTTGAATGGATTAAATGCTTTATTCTTGGTAGAAGTAAATGGAAGGAATAGTGTTGGTGCTAGGTTTCATTTATTATTGAATTCAATGGTTTCCAAGATGTGTTTAGGAGTTTGCTCCTTGTTTAATGTTAACTGTTCCTGCACAATCCACTCATACAACAATGAAGATACAAAACTGAACTGATGGCATGTTTACAAAAAAGAAATAGAATGATAATAATATGCTAAAAATTCTATTCTATTTAATACATGCCAAAGGACCAGTCCCAACAATTCTTAAACATACTAGTTAGCTAATATGATAAATTGTTAATAAATGTCTAATTATGTAGACTGCTAGCACGAAGGAAGACTTGGCCTAGCCAAATCTTCCTTGTACCACATAAAAAAATGTATGATAACTATGTCTACTCCAACCTTAATTGTTTAAGAATTTATCATATCAGATAAAGTATGTTTAAGAATTTTTGGGAGTTCTATTAGACCTTTGTTGTAAGCATGCCATTGGTTTTCAAATGTTTGGATATCCATTTTTTTGAAATGTTGACTGTGGTTATCAAATGGACAGCCCGTGAGCTTCTAGCTAGGCGTCATTTGTATTGATAGCTTAGGGAATCAAATGTATTGTATCATTGATAGTTGAGACTTTGTTAAAAGGAAATAGGACAAAGAACGATTTTGATTTAGTTTCTCTATTTTGATCTCTAAGTGGCTTACAACCCTAGAGAAGTATATGCATATTTACGAATGCAGTTGTAGGATACATAGCAACTGATAATTCAAAAGCAATCCATGCATCTAATTTGAATAGAAATTAATACAAAGAAATAGGGTCCTCCAATGGCCCAATCATCCAGACCTTGACTGTCCCCTCAACCAGTGACCCTTCAAAACTGGGTTATCATGCAATCGGTGAGTGATCCTTCATTCTCTTGGTCTTCCCTGCAACAAAACATATTGGAAATACATAATACAATGATAACAAGTCTTTCACAATCCCCATTCCCTCAAGGAACACTATCAACCATCCCTTCCACATAGCATTTCATTGTTGTATGAGTGGATTGTGCAGGAATAGTTAACATTAAACAAGGAGCAAACTCCTCAACACATCTTTGTTGTAAACATGCCATTGGTTCAGTTTTGTAAATTTGTTTTTTGTCTATTAGTCTATTAGTAATTGCAAATTAAATGCCCATAACACCTTTATCAGTTTAGCATGTTATTATAAGATACTAAAAAGACCTGCTATTTGTCAGAGAAATCTTCACTGTCCCCCACAGTAAAGACAATGAAGATTGACCTCTTGCCCCACAACAAAGAACATTTTAATAAGAATAAGATATAATATAGTGTTAGAATAAACTTTGAACAAAGACATGTAATGCTTAAGTTAATGATCTAAAAAACTGTAAATATAGGAATTGAAAAAGAAGATAGTGCCAAGAAACATTTTCACAAATATGAAACGTGAGGAAAAGTAATAACATTAACAATGCCAAGATTCACATCATTAAATTTCACCTACAGATGAGTTTCTGCAGTGGGTTGCCTAACATCAAAAATATGTTGAGTTGCATTTGATCTGTAACTAAGAGTATCATGTAGAACATACCCTAAACTTTGAAAGCGTTCTCCAACCTACCAATTCAAAATTCAATCTAGGCAAGCATCAGTAAGTGAAATAAATTATAGACATCGACATCAACATCATCATAATCATTAGACATAAATTATAGACATCAACATCAACATAATCATAATCATTTCGAGGGTATTCATTTTGGATAGTACTATGTTTCTTGAAAGTTTTTGCGATGCTTCTAAACTTTAAAGACATATTTTATGGCTTAATGATAATATAGATTAGTGTTTTGTTTTATGATGGAATGTTGTTGATCATTTACGGTCTTGAAGAAACTTTTGATTGTTTTGATTCTCGAGTCTTGACATTGTTTCTCAATGTGATATAGATTGACCACAAGATGGTTCAGTTGGTCCTCTCTTTCTATTTAATCATTTGTCTTCTTCATGGTGTAAGTGTCAATATGTAATAATCCAACCAACATGTCATACCCCACTTCTGACAAACCTCACAGCATGCAAATCACAACCAAAGACTTGGCTAATCAGCATACACAAACAACTATTAACCTTAGGAAATAATGCTAATTAATATTCATTAATGGCGGGCGGTGATTCCTTGGTAATAAAGGCGTTGACATCATTCATCATGAAAAAATTGAAGTAAAAAAAGGAAATACACCACCAGAGAACAGAAGAAGGTATGTGATACTGTTAAGAATGTAATTATGTACTAAAAACTCTTCATATTTATATGAACTAACATATTTCAATCTCTTCATAGATTGCCTGACACATAAAAGGAAACAAAGGCAAGATTGCAAAAGCATGGGCAACACAAGCTAGGCTCTGGCGGTTATTCGAAACTTGCTGCACGAGTTGTAAGTGTTAATATTGTCAGAATTGAATGAGGAAAAATACAATCTGTAGATGGCTTTTAACACTGAAAATAATTCTTTGATCTTTAAATATTTATTTATAATTTGAAATATTTTTTTGTTTTGATGAAACAATAAAATAAAATTTGACGATACCAAGCAAAAATGTAGGGCGCAATGTAACTCTCACAGAAGAGGACAAGAGAATTGGCTTCCAACAAGGCTATAAATTTGTGGTAGAAAGAATAAGAAGTGCACAAGGTTTTACTGATGGATTCGTTGCGGTAAGTAAGCTAAATAGATGATATTTCAAATTTAATTATTTACCAATTAGTTATTTGATGTTAAGTTCCAACATAAAGTGAGTAAATTTGTTTTAAGTAAGAAAATAATGATAACATGAATGTGTATGAAATTGAAATGCAGCCTATTGATTCTTGTCGTACACAACCTGTGCATGTTGATGACAATGAGGATGTGCATCACAGTAATACAAGTAAACATCTTAAATTGATTGGTGTAGTAATACAAATTTAATTTCAATTGGTGTTTGGATTAATGTAACAATTTGTATTGCAGTTGTAGAGAGTGTAGAGGCCGTTGTTAATGAGCATGTTGAGGTTGAGGCCGAGGCCAGACAAACTGACCTCGTTGTTGATGATGTGACTAGATCAGGTAAAGAGCTATATGATTATGGCCTGTAAAGTACTGAAATACTTTAAAATGTTTTTAATGTTTTTAATTTAACCCTTTTATATGTTATTGCAAATGACCCCCCTTTGCATCAACAAAGAACTAGGCATGCATTAAGATCTAATGAGAGGGTAGATGATCATCATGATGATATCAATACTCATCTTAACAATTACATCTTAAAAACTAGAAATCAAAAGAAAAAGAAGAAATGATTGTCATCTATGCACCTTAATTGATAATGACTGATTTTTATATGTCAATGAATTTAATTATGTGATAGCGAATGTTCTTAAAGTTTATAATGTGTTAATGAATGTTATCATGTGATAACTAATGAATGTCACATTTTATTAATGTGTGAATGAATGTTAATGAATGTTATCGTGTGATAATTAATGAATGTTACATTTTATTAATGGATGAAATAATGAATGAATGTTAGATGTTAACGGGGAATTTAGAGTGATGTTAGGGTGGGGTTGGGGGGGTGGGGACAAATGAGCTTCCACATTCACATGGTTGGCCCTGTTTAGTACAGAATATAAAACTATTCTCAAAACAAAGTGAAGCTCAATAAGTTTGTTCCTTAGATAGGGTCTCAAGTGTAGCTTTTATCCCACTCTCAACATTGCAAGGCTTCAAGTGGTGTTCTGATATTGGTTTCTCCATCTCCCACTAACATCTTGTCTTTCTCCTAAGAACTCTCACTGAGCTTTGATACATGGATGAGTAGAAGATGTCCCTTACAGGCTACACATATATAATATGGTAGATCTAGGGAACAAATATACTACAACATAGAATGAGTCAACTTGAATCTATAGTTTCTTCATTCACAATGAAAATTCAAATTACAAGCTATATTTTAGATTTAATATTCATATTCATCTTCATCATGATCATAGCCATCATGGTTAGTATTTGTTTCAACTTCATTTGAACCACACTCCATGTCGGGTACCATTATAAGGCATGGAGTGTGGTCATACCCATGTTACCATAATAATGAGTTATCCTATAAAATTATGAATAAAATACCTCATGTATCATATTTATAATATTGCAGGTGCATCCGAGATTGGCCCAGGCACCTAAGTTCCTACCAATGGAACCCAAGTCGAACCCAGAGGAGAACAAAAGTAGAATCAGAACCCAGCCTCAAACAAAGAACTGGATAACTTGGCTTTTTTCTAATAAAGTAGATGCTTACTTACCGCAACGGATCCATCAGTAGAACCTTGTGCACTTCTTATTCTTTCTGCCACAACTTTATAGCCTTGTTGGAAGCCAATTCTCTTGTCCTCTTCTGTGAGAGTTACATTGCACCCTACATTTTTGCTTGGTATCGTCAAATTTTATTTTATTATTTCATCAAAACAAAAAAAGATTTCAAATTATAAATAAATATTTAAAGATCAAAGAATTATTTATAGTGTTAAAAGCCATCTATAGATTGTATTTTTCCTCATTCAATTCTGACAATATTAACACTTACAACTCGTGCAGCAAGTTTCAAATAACCACCAGAGCCTAGCTTGTGTTGCCCATGCTTTTGCAATCTTGCCTTTGTTTCCTTTTATGTGTCAGGCAATCTATGAAGAGATTGAAATATGTTAGTTCGTATAAATATGAAGAGTTTTTAGTACACAATTACATTCTTAACAGTATCACATACCTTCTTCTGTTCTCTGGTGGTGTATTTCCTTTTTTTACTTCAATTTTTTCATTCGCATCTAGAATAAGAGATTTCCACTCTAAATCAGGAATGCAAGGGGGGCACTGGTAATGTGGGTTTTTGGTTAATGTACACTTGTTTTGGTCCCTAATATACCTCAAACATATCCCTTCCCTTTGAAGGAGCTTACCCTTCTCAAATGCACGAGGTCCAAAAAAGTTTGTCATACTCTCTACGAGATCATCCTTTAACTTTTGATTTTGGGTTTTCCACCTTTTAAGAAAGAAAACAGTGTTAGATTAAAAAATGGATGTAATGATAACTATTCTAGCAATGATATGAAATCAAAATAGTGGATTGGGGTTTTAGTTTGGATATGATGTTCCACCCTGTACAGATGGTGGGCCCGAATATCTGCAAACACTCGTCATTAAGTTTACTATAAAAAACATCATTCCCTACAAAATAATCATGGGATCATTAGTCAAAGGATATAATAGTATAAAATAAGAATACAATAGATGTAAGCTTCTCATATTGAATGCAAGGTGTAATTAACATACGATTGTATAGTAAAAAAAAGGTCCAATCTTTAAAGTACCTGAAAATTTTTCTATTTTCAAGGTAACTCCTTGTTCGCTCACAAGAAATATACAATTCGTCACCATTCCTGTACTAGCAATACTAGTACATCCAAGAAAATCACCATCAAGTGTTGCATCCCCTAGTGCATAAATTGAATCGATTACGAAATGGCCCTAAGAAAGAACACTTCAGGGGAAATAAACATATATAGAATGATAGAGAAAATAAAATCTGTGTATGAGTAGGTGGTGCCATGGTGTCTGTGGCCATGCTACGTGTTGCCGACATTGCAGGATGTAGTACATTTGAGCCTGCCATCGTATGAGGCGGCAATAGTAAATGATCATTGACACGTGCTGAAGAATAAGATTGTTAGAGCATAATAAAACTAGTGATTAGCATGGACAATTTTGTTAGAGAGTAAAAACAAATATAGTCCAACATGCGATCTACCTGAACCAGCCGCAGTACCCTCATCATGGCCATGAGGATCAAAATTATGCAAAAAAAGCTGTAAAAGCAACACATCCACTTATTTTTTAATGACATAAAAGACTACAATAACATAAAAACTATTATTGAGCTTTTGTTATAATTAAAAATTACATTAATACTTACTCAATAATTTTGAGATAGGTGCATCAGTTTAGTTGCCCTCTTTGGTGACTCAAGAGTCGGAGGGAATATAGATGCCAATTCAGCCAATCTTTTTCCAATTTTGTGGAGGCATTTTTCAATTGCAGAGGTCGACTCATCACAAGCACCAAAATCAACAACTAGGTCCTCATCAAAGGACTCCTCTTCAGGGACTGCGGGTTCCTTTCCCTTTCTTTGCTGACCACCTATTTGTGACAACAATATTACTAACTCAATTATTTAATGGTACATAGTATGTACCTACACCCTAATGATAGTGACATCATTTATATTTATGTGATTCAAATTGTAATCAATAAGCAGCTCTTCCTTTGCACTTATTGATTTTATCGCACATACAAATACATGATTTCCCTCGCTTGCCTCAAATATGCAATTGGGTTGCTTAATAGTTGACAGAGGTCGCGTGCTATTTATAAAACCTACAATATTCCCTGATGCTTTTGGCCTTTCGTCAATTTATATAGCCACTCTTTTACTTTGCTCATTGTCTTTTTATTGAATATAATTTGCCGAGAGTGCATACCTTTGCATACTTTTTTTATATTGAACAATTCGCATCCAACTTTTGTAATTGTAACAAGGTCCAACATACTCCATCAATTCAAAAACTTTGTTGTAAGAGACCTTTATGCCATCCATGGAAAATAGGGCCAAACCATGTATTGACGATGGTGCAATACGATATATCTTGCCTTTAACACTAAAATTAGTGTTTATTGGAGGAAGTTTCTTGGGGACCCATTGTTTCTGTAGATTTTGGTGCCTAGAGGGAACCTTGATTTCGCCTTTGTTTTCATCATCATAAGAACATGACCTGCCTTGAGCAAGGAAAAATTTCATGCATTTATTAAATTTTCTTCTAGTCTTTTGACCTCTAGTTGATCTTCCTAATTCAGACATACTAAATGACTCACTTTCTTCACTCGAGGAAGACACATTTGACAAATACCTATTTGATGCTACCTGCACTCCATCAAATGAGAGAGATAGCAAGTAATGTGAGATATTTTCCAAATTGTGAAATACATTAATCTCTATAGGGTGTATTGACTTATACCTGTCGATCCATGAGACCGTGTGGGATGCTTGTGAAAGGAGTCTAGGTACCTACATATGTAATTCAATTATCTAATGTTAGCTAAAAAATTCATGATACATATACTTAAAACCACATAGTAAGTACATTAAAAAACATAAGCATCCCATAGTAAGTACATCACGAATTAATTAGATTAAGCACTGATTGCATAACTACACATTTCTATCAAGAAATTAATATTAAATAGATTAAGCAGTGGTCATGTAACTATACATTTCATTCATGTCATTCATCTTCTTCTTCATCCAAATAATCACCATGATCATTGTTGACATCGATATCATCACCACCACCGTCATTGTCATCATCTTCATCTTTGTCATCATCGTCATCATCGACATCAGCATCATCATCATCATCATCATCATCAGTAGCATCATCATCGTCATCATCTTCTTCTTCTTCAAGAAAAGTTGCGTCAAGAACATCATCGACTAACTGTTGTTTGTGATCATCATCTACATCATCTTCTAGTTGTTCACAATCTTCTTCTTCCATCACATTATACCTCATCGGCCTTCCTCTTGGATCATGTCTAACAAAAAATGACCAACCCAATTTATGTGGAACCTCTGAGTAAAATACCTACTCACATTGGCTTAGAAGAACATAGGGTTCATCCCCAACTAGCTCAAACCACCTTGTATTAATCATTGGAAATCCATTGTCATGTTCAATAATAGTTCTATTAGGATCATTTTGATTAAGTCGTAGCCTATACCATCTGACAACAAATAGAACTAATTTGAAGGAATTAAAGTCACACTCAAGTATATCATCCAAAATGCCATAGTATCGATTTTCGGACTCTTGAGGATGTAAGTCATTTCTAGATGAAATATTAGTCACCTGAAAGACTGCACTTATCCCAGAATCATAAGTTTTCTTTGTGTCATCCAACTTTTTGATGTGAAATTTATGACCATTGCAAAATATAGTCTTGTGGTGTTTGACCTACAAAAATATGTAAAACATGTATAAATTAATGCACTGAGAGTTTATAAATGTATGAGTGATTAACAAATTTATATGTACCTGGAAATCTTTTAAACCATGTGCTAAATCTATTTCCCTTTGTGTAACATTTGGATCTCCATTATGATGAGCTTCATTAACCAATGAAGACACAACTTCCCATGTTAATGTGCAACCTAAATGATGACATCCTTCAATCCATTTTGTCATCCAATCTTTGATTGTTTGCAATATACAAATGTATTGCATCCCACTCTCAAGCAACTGTACAAAAAATAAATAGACTACTTACAACTGATTAATTTTGAAGATTAAGAATTAATTAACAGCTACAATAACATCTTATAATTTATTACCTCTCACTTTTCTCATTCTAACTTTCCCCACCAAGTAATCCCCTTCAAATTTTCTAATGGTGTTGAGATCCCAAATGTGATCTATATGGATCTTTGTTGCAAGCTTAGGAAGATATTCAGTAACGTACACCATAGTCTAGTATACCATATATCCCTCCATCATAGAACCCTCAAGATGTTCTTTTTTCCGAACCAAAGCCTTAAAAAATTTCAGGTGCCTCTCAACCATCCACATTGATCGAGTGTGTACGGGTCCATACATTTCAATCTCCTCAACTTGGTGTATGAGGTAGTGTTCTTGTGCATTGAAAAAGGTTGAAGGTAGACACTTTTCCATTTCACACATTAGATGAAGAATTCTTCTCTTCTAGTATTTTATATCTTCTCTATGAATTTCTTTAGATGACAACCACCTACAAGACATTCAAGACACAAAAATATATAAACACGAAACTTTATAATATATATATACAACAAATTGAATAGATATCATTGCTTACCTCATGTATTTTCCAAGATCATATATCACTTGTTTGATGTTATTGTCGAAGTTCTCTGGGAGAGATAGGGGTAGCACACACTGCAACAATTATAAAAATAATCATGTCATTCTTTTCTCATATAATACAATGAGAAGTACATGCAGTTTATAAATATATTGTAAATAAAAAAGAACATGACTTACCTTGATGAAGATATGTCAATCATGCGTTTTCAACCCTGGCCCAAATTTACTTTTCTTTGATATGGTACTGCTTATGTTTGCAGCAAATCTTGTGGAAATTGAATTTTTCATATGACTTTTTTTTTGTCATCACTTTGTTGTTCTGTTAATAACCAAGGAAGGGAACTTGTATTAATCCATTCTCCATTTCTATTTGATTCAATGAAATTTTTCATTGCATGATTGGATTCATGAATGTCGCTACAAATTTTGAGAATTTTTTCTTTGTCACGCCTTCCATAAAATATCTTCCACAATGTCTCCATTACATTCTTTCCAATATTCATAGTATCAAACAAATGCACATTTTGCAGCTTCTCATAGTAGGGCAACCTACTAAATTATTTGGGATAACTCTTTAGTCCCTTTGGAAGGTGCTCAGTAGTGTTGCCTTGACGACATTCACGATCATCAATCACATAATCATAAAACAAAACACAATAAAAATATACAAATTCCAAACATAAACTGTTAGGTAGAATGGTAGTACCTTGATGATTAATTCTATTATATTCCAACTTCCATAGGTGAGGTGTCATTCTCCGTGGCTTAGATGTAGTCTCTTCTTTCCCATTGAAAAGATGTTTTTCGGTAATTCGATAGTTATGATTTTTTTAGAGAAAGTGTCTATGCTCATCAAACACCTGCTTTCCTAAACTTTTTGAATGACGAGATTTCATCTTTGGACCACAAACTAGACATGCAAATTTTCCCTTTGTTTGAAGACCTACAAGGTAATGATACAATTGGATTAAATATGTTAATTTTTATTTTTAGAATTATCATGTGCAACTTGAATTCATCATAACATACCAGAAAAATGTGTTAGCCCTGGGGTATCATGTATTGTCCATACAAGCATTGCATGGAATTGAAATTTTCTGTCTCCTATTGGTCTAGAGATGTCATACATATGACACCTTTCCATAACTCCACCAACTCGTCGATAAGAGGCTCAATATAAACATTCATATCTTTAACTTGGTATTTACCTGGTTGAATGAACAACAACATTACATAATTATTGTGACCATTTTACTACAAGATTTATAATTACATGTAGATAACTATTAAATGATCAAATACATAAAACAATCATTGCCAACATAATGTGCTCCCTCTTTATTGACATCCATGGAGGAATGTTATTGTTGATGACAAAAACATGCCAAATAGTGTAAACAGATCTTAGCTCTCCAAATGGATTGACACCGTCTGCTGCTACTGAAACCTTGAGATTTCAAGGTTCTTTGATAAAGTGCGGCCACTTTTCCTCTATGTCCTTAAATACAGAACCATCTGTAGGCATTCAAATAATGTCATCTCGACTCCTATTGTGTGCATGGTAATCTATAAATTGTGTCAAGCTACTACATCTGAATAATCTTTGCAAACGTGGTATAATGGGGATGTAACGAAAAATCTTGTGAGACACCTTTTTTGTTATTTGATCTGTTCGATATCTACTCATATGACATTCACGGCATTCTGTTGCAAATTCATGTTCTCTATGATAAATAATATGATCATTGGGACAAGCATCTATTGCTTGATACTCTATTCCAATAACTTTCATAGTGGCACATAATTCTCGGTATGAGTGAGGGAGAGTATTCGATGGTGGTAACAAGAACTCACCTATCAATCTGTAGAAAAAAATATAAGTTGTTAATATTAACAATATTTATGGTACATGTTTCACCATTTAATTACTATAAATACATTTATGACATACCTTAGCATATGTGACATTGCTGTGTTGGATAAACCATTCATAACCTTCAAGTTCAACAACAACAATACAACAAAGAGAAGAGTTATTTGGGAGCCTTCATAAAGGGGCATGGTTGCCTTCTCAAGTAGAGGTATATCATAGATGACATCAACATTATCTTGATCATCATCATTAGTTGCGCCAATACCAAATGTGTCATGGATCAATGTATTAGTACCATCATCTGGCGCATCATTGTCATCTTCCATGGGATCATAATCTTCAACTTCAATATTTGCACCTCCATGATCCTCCACTTCCAAAGCTATATTCTCAATATTCGCACCTCCATGGTCCATATCATGTACTCCCCTAGGGAGGTCGACCTATATAAAAATGATGAACACAAATAAACCATGATAATGATCTCATCAGCAAGTGTATTTCATATATATATTAATTGTTCAATAAATATAATTAAAAACTTACCAATTCATGATAATCAAACCCTCCTTCAATGTGACCATTATCCCTACAATGTCTCTTAGCTATTTTGATTAGCAATCATCTAATGTTTAAGCCCTTACAATTATTGCAAGGACAATAACATTTTCCATCGCCTTTTCTTTTAAAGTTTGACCACAATCTATTGATTGCATCCCCATTACCTTCTTCACTTGGATTGTATGACATGATCCTTCTTCACTTGAATTATCTATAACCTAATTATATATAAAAATTGAAAACTTAGTTATGAAATGATGTTGTAGTATAGTATACCAAATTGAAACACTTAAATTATTGTAGTCTTCCACCTCAAACTCTTTCCTATTGTGGCAAGAAAGAAAGATATTCAAATAATATAGTAGTTTGTAAATCAAAATAAAATGGAGGCAAGTTGTTGATTGAGGGTGCATGGAACAACACTTGTCAGTACTTTTATTGAACTGTAAATTTAGATTTTGAACCATTCTGTGAATATAGAACATGGATGTAATCTCAGAAAATAACAAAATGTAGACACGACATATTACTTATTTTGTTATTCTACATTACTTACTATTTGAGTGCACGTTCCACCTGCAACTTGATCAAGTCTTGTTTGATACTTCAATTTTGTGTTCACTGTCCTGTAGAAGTACATAATTTTGTATTTGCCCAATATGTTATTCAAAAAACAACAATAGAATAAAATACTCGTTGAGAAAGATCATCATAGGAGTATCAAAAACTCGAGATCCAAAGGTAACACAACATTATAAGACTCTTACATTCAACCTTCAACTCATGCACCTAATAAATAGGAGAAAAAATACATGAAAATAAAAAATTTACCTAATGAATTGTGTTTTTCTTCTCATCTTAATTAGCCAAATTTATATGAGATTCTAAAGAAGGCCTCACTCTTAATCAGCCAAATCTTCCTTGTACCACACAAAAAACTGTGTGATAACTATGTCTACTCCAACCTTAATTGTTTAAGAATTCATCATATTAGATAAAGTATGTTTAAGAATTGTTGGGACTGGTCCTTTGGCGTGTATTAAACAGAATATAATTTTCAACATATTATTATCACTCTATTTCTTTGTTGTAAACATGTCATTGGTTTAGTTTTGTAAAAAAAAATTGTGTTAGATGCATTTAAAATTATCTTCATTGTCTTCTGATTGTCTAAATGCTTCTTTATTTGTCAGCCAATTAATACATGCTACTATATAAAGAAGACAATCAGAAGACAATGAAGATTTGTCTGACAAAAATGAATACACTAAACTGAACCAATGGCATGTTTACAAAAATTATCATAACTCGCAAGCAAAACTGAAACAATGGCATGTTTATAACTCATTAAGAGTGAGGCCTTCTTTAGAATTTCATGAGTTTTGTACTACGTATGCAACATATTGTGAGTTTGAAGAGATTTCGTGCCATGTGTGATAAAACCTACTTTATCTAATATGGTGCATTGTTAAACAAATTAAGGGTAGAGTAGTTATTACTTAGTTTTTTGTGGGGGACAATGAAGATTTGTCTGACAAATAGCAGGTCTTCTTTAGTATTTCATGAATTTTTACCACATATATTGTTTCAAGCGTTTGAGTCATGGAGAAGAAGAATGGTGTAAGTTGAATAGATCAGAGTGAATGGGGTGTTGAAACATGGTGAATAGACCATGATGAGATGATACTTGATGTTGTGACTAAGTTTCCCTCACAAACAACAATATAGACTGGTTTTACTAAGTTTCCTTTCTTTATTTTGAGGTTTCCTTTCTCTTTCGCAGGGGTACAGTCAGAGGGTTCATTGACAAAATGATCCTTCGAATGGTTACTATGAATATGAATGATTTGATATAGCATATTGGTCATTTTACTTGAAGTTTGGAATAGCTTGTGCAAGGGTGAAAGTAGTTTTGATCATTTTGGTCGTGACTATTCCTCTACACAGTCAGGAAATGTAACTGTCTAATGATTATATGTAATGTTGAATGGATTAAATGCTTTATTCTTGGTAGAAGTGAATGGAAAGAATAGTGTTGGTGTTAGGTTTCATTTATTATTGAATTCAATGGTTTCCAAGATGTGTTGAGGAGTTTGCTCCTTGTTTAATGTTAATTGTTCCTACACAATCCACTCATACAACAGTGAAATGCTATGTGGAAGGGATGGTTGATAGTGTTCCTTGAGGGAAGGGGGATTTTGAAAGACTTGTTATCATTGTATTGTGTATTTCCAATATGTTTGGATGCAAGGCAGACCAAGAGAATGAAGGATCACTCATTGATTGCATGATAACCCAGTTTTAAAGGGTCACTGGAAGAGGGGAATGAAGGATAACTCACTGATTGCATGATAACCCCACCAAGAATTATTTCCTTTAAGTTTCCACAATATCTCAAAGTATGATCATTATTCTTTACTTTCTTCTATATGCTATTCTTTCTATGGTTTTCTTATCTCAGAAATATATCAAAAACATTGCAGATGTGCATATAAAAGTAAAATATTATCCTTCAATTGTTCCACATTGAAGCATTTCCTCTTCGGAGTATTCTCTTCATTTGTACAATATCTGTCAAAAATGGTTCCCATATTTCTTCAAGATCTATTTTAATCTTTATATTGCAATTTTGATTAGATTTGACCAATAGTTGATTTCATTAGTATTTTATAGCATATACTCCTAATGTGAAATGTGGAGAGAAGGAAAGAGACACACTAGGTATGAATTACATGATATACCCATCATCACTTAGCACTTAAATAATAAATTATGGACAGGGAACAACCCCCTAACCTCTAGATGTTTGTTTCATGTTGGCCTCTTATTATATGCAAAGGTAGGCCTGTCTTAATTAGGCTAACAACCACAGTGCAGGGGCCATAAATTATGGATCCCAAAATAGTGCACACTTGTATTAAATTAGGTTCACTATACTACAAGGGAATGGAAACCATGCAATAGTGCCTCATGGGGATGGAAGCAACCCTTCACCAAGAAGATGATTGTGTCTGCAATATTTACTAGAGGCAAAGAACATAATTTGGTTCCAGCAATTACTCCTAGAAGATAATGGCACCCACAAAACACTTGGAAAAGATAGCACTCACTATATCTTTTATCACTCTTTTAAAGTTGGGACAATAAATCTCAAAGATTGATCAACGAATTCTTGAACACAAAGAACCATTGACAGATATGATTCATGTGTACAATAGCCAACAACCAGTTGTTCCAATCATGGTGTCCAATAATTATGTTAGAAAAAACATCTACAAATCCCTTACACAACCATAATAGATTCAAACCATGAACTATAAAAACCTAACAATAGGATTAACAAAGATACAGCCTAAACAAATCTTGATCATATTCCACCCTATTGTAAGGCCCAAGAAGTAACTCTATCTTAAAGCTACACATTCTTCTAGATGAAGCTCAAAGGTCAGGTAGTTGAAGCATAGCAATACTTGAATGAATATAGGAATAATTTGATGTACAATCATTTGCTAGCTTGGTTTGTGGGTTTTCCACATAATATTTTCCCTTTAACCACATTTATAGTTTGAGAAAATCAGAAAAAATTATTTCAGATTTATATTATCCTTTTGAACTAGCACACTGCCATCAAAATGCATAATCTTTGGTCATCTCAAGAAAATTCCTATTGATTAGTAGGATATCCTTATAAAAATTTGATGCATGGATTTCTTGTGAATTATCAACTGCTATGTATCCTGCAACTATGGAAGGAATAGTGTTGGTGTTAGGTTTCATTTATTATTGAATTCAATGATTTCCAAGATGTGTTGAGGAGTTTGCTCCTTGTTTAATGTTAACCATTCCTACACAATCCACTCATAAAATAGTGAAATGCTATGTGGAAGGGATGGTTGATAGTGTTCCTTGAGGGAAGGGGGATTGTGAAAGAGTTGTTATCATTGTATTGTGTATTTCCAATATGTTTGGATGCAGGGAAGACCAAGAGAATGAAGGATCACTCACTGATTGCATGATAACCCAGTTTTGAAGGGTCATTGGTTGAGGGGACAGTCAAGGTCCAGATGATTGCGCCATTAGAGGACCCTATTTCTTTGTATTAATTTCTATTCAAATTGGATGCATGGATTTCTTATGAATTATCAGCTGCTATGTATCCTACAACTGCATCCATAAATCTGCATATACTTCTCTAGGGTTGTAAGCCACTTAGGGATCAAAATAGAGAGACTAAATCAAAATCATTCTTTTTCCTATTTCCTTTTAACAAAGTTTCAACTATTAATGATACAATATATATTTTATGCCCTAAGCTATCAAATATACAAATGGTGCCTAGCTAGAAGCTCACCAGGAGAATGAAGGATCACTCATTGATTGCATGATAACCCGGTTTTGAAGGGTCACTGGTTGAGGGGACAGTCAAGGTCTGGATGATTGGGCCATTGGAGGACCCTAGTTCTTTGTATTAATTGCTATTCAAATTGGATGCATGGATTTCTTGTGAATTATCGGCTGCTATGTATCCTGCAACTGCATCCGTAAATTTGCATATACTTCTCTAGGGTTGTAAGCCACTTAGGGATCAAAATAGAGAAACTAAATAAAAATCATTCTTTGTCCTATTTCCTTTTAACAAAGTCTCAACTATCAATGATACAATACATTTGATGCCCGAAGCTATCAATACAAATGGCACCTAGCTAGAAGCTCACGGGCTGTCCATTTGATAACCACAGTCAACATTTCAAAACAATGGATATCCTTGAGCACAAGGACCAATAACATCAAATAATGGAGTTAAAGCATGGGCTAGGGCACGACACTAGTAGAATGCAGTCATTTCAGTGACAACAATATACAATGGCGTCATTAAACATATATGCCAATAATATCAACAAATGTGAATCCAAACATTTGAATACAATGAATCGATATCCTTGAGCACAAGCATCAATAACATCAAATAATAGAGATAAAGCACTGGCTAGGGCATGACACCAGTAGAATGCCATCATTTCACAGAGCATTCATGATCAAATAAAATGAAATGCATTCGAATATGATGCCAGAGGCTCGAAAGATGAAGAAATCACATACCTTCTCCCGCACTCATCTTTCACTCATTTTCTCCCGCTCCTCTATCCAATCGAAATAAAAATGATGATGTCATTTCACTTTTTTTTAAAATCTATACCCCGAATCTGTCGGAATTCCGATGGTCAATTAAACACCCATCGGAATACCAACATCATCGGGGCCTATTACAAAAAAAAATACCAAATTCGTAATAAAAAGTTACCTGTCTAAAACTTCTGTTGAAATTTGGCCCCAAATGTAGTAGTGTGGAGAGGTCCAAGATAGAGTAGTGTATGTTATCTTTTTACTTTCAATTTTGTATGTCATGCAGGAAGGAGGACGAAGACTGATGGACTAGTTGTACATCTCTATGTGGCCACTGAGTAAGATTGTAGAATCCAGTAATATAGATCTCTATTATGAATCATTCCAGGAGGTGGAACTCAAGATTTGAAAATATTTTAAGTCCCTGGAAGTACCTCAAGTGACCAGAAGTTTGGAACAATCTTTCGAAAGATAGTTTTTTCTTTCAGTAAGCCTTTGTATGCCTATCCAGCCCTTAGTGAAATCTATGCCTTCTGATTTCAACCGAGTAAATGTGAACTTGTATCTTTCTATGACACTGAAAAGGGTACTCAGAAATGTCTTTTGATTGCCAATTCATTTGTAAATAGTTGAGAAACTGAGTGAAACATAGGAGGTACTCAATGATTATTGAACTAAGTCTATACCGAGCCCCACCATGTACTATTTTAAAGACATAATTACCTCTATAACTCCACCGAACACTCTTGTTTCAAAAAGATTGTTGAAGGGAAAGATGAAGGTTCAATATTTACATTGAGTTCCTAGAAAAACCCTACAAGGAAGTAGAGTTACCTATGAAAATTATTGGTGTATAGGTCCCCTAATGCACCTTAGTTGAGTGAATTATCTCCTAAGGGTTCCAAGGTTGACCTTTGCATCAGTCTCATAGATAGTTCTTGCATTATCATTCTAGAATACTAGTTGTTTGCATCCATTCTATCTTAATCTCTCATTTTAGCTTGTTAATCTTGCATACTTGTTCCTTTCTAGTTTTGCATTGCATTTAAAATCTTCCATTTTGGAGTGGTCAAGTCACTAATCCTTCATGCCAATCTTATGAGCATTCAAAGAAGGATTAAACCCGCTTCAACTAGGAAGAAATAAGCTACTTTTGAGGATTTAGTTGGCTCATTCGATATGGCCTCTTATAGCTAAATTCTTGAGCTAATGGTTAATTGAGTGTTGGTTGTTCTTTAATTTGATACCAATATTTAACCACACACTCCTCACATGCACCCTGACCCACAAGTGGCCATATTGGACATGTCTATGAATTCTTAATAAGTGAAAATATAATAAATGAATGGGTAATTATACTAAAAATACTAATGGAATCCTTGGCTGTCAAACTTGGCCTATACAAGTAAGGAATCCCCGGTTGTCAGACTTAGCTCATATGGGTATAAGATACCATGAATCCCTGGTTGTCATGATTGGCCCTATTGTCCTCAATTTTGTATTCATAAAATTGGGGCAACCCTACGGAATTTTTTGTAGGATAAACTCTCTAAGGCATTTTCTTAGTTGTTTTGTTTGATTTTGATCTTGTTTTCACCCTAGGATTATGACGTTTTCAATTCTGTTCGTTTGGAGCTATCATAGGCCTCAATTGGAGTTGTCTATCAAAAGTTATTAAGGAATTAAGCTTCTGTAGGTGAGGTTTTTCGACCTGACTGCATATCCTTGTTCTTTAATTAAAATATCTCATTAGTGGGCTTTTTACTCACAATTGCATCACATAAGAAGCATCATTTACATGTAACATGGATTTAAAACTCTATTTGAAAATATCACATGATTTAAATATAGTTTTTCATAAATTTTCTAATGTAACAGTGGACTTTTTAAGTCCCATTACATATCTTTGTATTAAAACTATAAATTACATGTAAATTTAAACACATGAGATACCTATGTGGGGTTTTTAATTGATATCGTATAAAAATATGCTTTATTTTAGACATGCAAATTAATTCTAAAACTCCACCATCGATATTTTTTACTCATAAGCCATAAAGGAGCGATTTTGAATGCATTTACATATGTTTAAAACAAAGTTACAAACACATACAAATGGACCAAAGCAACCTGTCATAAGTCTAAAGGTGGCGATTTTCTGTCTCTTTGCATATACATGCTATGCATATATAAATAAACATAAATATGTATGCATTTTGAATTTAGAAACTCGTCATTACTCAGAGGTGGCAAATTTGACATGGATTGCATATTCCAAAGCCCGTTTAGACATGTGATTTCTTTCCTAAATCTCGTCATTAACTTAAAAGGTATAAGTGGCAATTTTAGGAGTCATGGCATGTATGAGAATGACTTGTAAATGCTCCTACAATGCCCATTATTATACAGGGCAAAGTTTTTGAGGTGTATTACATGTTTTAATGCCCATGTATATGACTTTTTAAATATGTGATATGAAATTAAAAACCCATCCATGGTTGTAAGTGTTATTTGTTAGTTATTTAACCATCTAAATATATACCCAAAGCCTGTTGCTGCTCATATATGGTGTTTTAATTTATGAAACGATCATTTTTGGTCCAAAACGTTGCACTTGCATCATGAATTAGAAATCCCGTATAGAGCATTATAAGCTGTTCTTTTGCAATACACAGTCCCAACATTTGTGTTTTTCTTTCTAAAGCCCGTTTTTAATTATAACTAGCATTTTGCTGAGACTTGCATCATTAAACAACAGTGTTGGCATATGTCAAAATATTTTAAAAGCCCTTCATTATTGAAGAGCTCTTGTATACTAATCGCATGAGGTGCCTCGTTATTGCTTAACACATCAATCTTAAGCTGTAACTTTGATGTGATTCTTATATAAAAGCCCATTTGTAAAAGATTGCATCATTTAGCACTTGTGTTGAGCTTCAAGAAGCTCGTATAGGGCAAGATATGACTGGTTTTTAGCAGAGAATGAAGTTTTAAGCTTGCAGCTCCCTTTCTCAAATCCTGTATTGGTCATTAAAGGTGTGATTTTTGAAGGAGAAAGCATTTCCAAGTTAAAATATCATGCAAAGGCTTGTCCAAAGTAAGAATAGTTTATATGCAGCTTGTTTATCTTCACTAAAACCGCATTTCTCACACAAGAGCGTCGTTTTTGGATCATGTTTCATTTTGTCTTGCAATGGCTTGGAACATCAATGTGTTGCAAGTTTGAATGAGTCTTTTGGCTTCCTATCTTCAAGCATTCTTCCTCTCATTCATGGTCATTTGTCAGGAATATAATGAGGACTGAGTTTTGCACTCATTCTTGTGAAGATTTGGTCGAACTTGGTTGCCTATAGTTAAAATTTGGTGATCTTTTTCTAAATTTGAACCAGAAAAGATTTGGATGTTTTTATTCAAAGTTCAAGCCTCTTTTCCTTCACATAGTGGGGTGCAAGTTATTCATGTTTCAGCTATCTTGCTACATGCTACATGGTTGGAGATTCAAATGAGAATTTTTGGCTTCGAAAGTTTGGTTGTTTTTTTTAACAACAATGCAAATTATTCTCAAGAAGAGATGCAAGTTCTTATCTTCATGAGAAAGCTCCAAACACTCATTTTTCTTGCATGTGCAGTCTAGATTAAAAACCCCATTCATAAGGTTGTTCTACTCAGCACTTGGCAACTTAATTAGATTAATTAAATAATATCTTAATCTCTTATCCAAGTTGTAAAAATCACTTAAATTGCATTCAAACCTTAAAATATTGAAGACTTGAGGCGATGATAAGAACCAATTGCACGACTTATTAAGAATAAATGACCTCTCTATGAAATTTGGAAAATAGTAATTGAAGAGAGCTGCTAATTTCTTTTTCTTTTGGGGAAGCTTTGTTTTTAGGGGAGTGGGGGTGCATAGTATTTTTTTTTTTTTTGGGGGGGGGGCAAAGGTGTGGGTGAGTGTGGAGGTAGAGAGGTTTTGGGAAATAAGTTTTTTGAATTTTCTGAGGTTTGAGGCGAGACCATAAAATTAGTTTTGTATTTAGAAGCCAATCCTTGGCTCACTATTTTGTAAATCCAATTCAACATCAATAAGAATTATAATAATGAGTTTGTTTGTATATGTTGATGTTAGAATTTATTTAATTACTATTGTAGATCAAATTTCTTGTGTTCAAATTGTGTTGCAAATATTTTCTAAGGGGTTAATTTAGCCTTCACATCGGTGGTATAAGAGCCAAAAGATTCTGAGTGTGTAGATAGATTCACCGGAGGGAGGTAGTTTGTACCAAGATCAAGCTTATAGGTGTTGTGAAAATGTATGCAAGAAGAGCCCCAAATGGTTGGGGTAAAGTTGGATCCAGAACTGAGGGAATAAATCCTCTAGATGTTACCTATAATGACGACTTTAGAGCCCTGAGTAGGAAGGTTGAAGCCATACAATAAGAAATCAAAAGAGGGTTTGGATAGAGGAGAGAACCTAAGAGTGAAGATGATGAGATAGAAGAAACTTCAGAAGAATAAAATGTTGAAGATGAAGCAGAAAGAGAAACTCTAAATGACCCTCTTGTTAAAGCATTGATGGAGATTGGAAAAAGACCCAAGGTTGAAGTTCCATTCTTTAATGAGAATTTGGATCCAAAAGAATTAATAGACCAGATATATGATATGGAAGAGTACTTTGAGTTTGAAGAAATAGAGGATATAGACAAAGTGAGGTTTTCTAAAACCAAACTAAAAGAGAAATCTAAAATTTGGTGGAAAGAGGCACAAATTGGAAGAGCAAGAAGAGGAAAAAGTCATATTTGCAAATGGGATAAAATGGTAAAAATGATGAAGAGACTGTTTATTCCTATTGATTATGAGTTAGATTTGTTGAGAAAAATCCAAAGCATTTTAACAAGGAAGTAGGATGGTGAGAGAATGTATAGAGGAATTTCTCAAAATTTTAATTAGAACAAACCATTCTGAAATAGACAAGGAGAATATAGCTCATTACATCAATTGGATAAGACCAAACACTCAAAAAGAGCTGCGTGTAGTAATAATTTATACCATGGAGGATGCATTCTAGTATGCTCTAAAATTTGTAGAAAAGATAAACAAGAAATTTGAGAAAAAGAAAAGAAGAAGAGGCCAAGATGAAAGGAAAGAGGGAATACCATACACAGATTGAAATGATGATTCAAATCTGAAAAATGAAGACCATAACTATAATAATAATCACAGGAATAATGATTCATACCCTTGTGAACAAGATTCCAGAGGAAGAGGAAGATCAGGTAGAGGGTTTGAAAGAGGAAACTACAAGATAACTTGTTTTGAATGTGGAGAAGGACACAAGGCATATGAATGTCCTGAACATTGAAACACTAGAAGAAGAAATGAAGGCAAAGCGAGAGTTGTAAATGTGAATGAGGAAGATGCTAGGTCTTCACAATTAGAAGATGCAGATAACGAAGAAACACTTGTGGCAAGATGAACCTTGATGAATGCAATACAACAATTAGTTCAAAGGAAAAGTTTATTTTAGACACGATGTAAGTGTGAGGGCAAAGTTTGGAATGCCATCATTGATGGTGGAAGTACAAACAATCTTGTTTTAGAAGAAATGGTAAGCAAGTTGCAGTTAGAAAGAAGACATCCACATCCATATCAATTTTCTTGGTTGCAAGATAATCAAAATTTTTTGGTGAGTGAACAATATTTAGTGAAATTTAAAATAGGAGATTACCATGATGAGGTCTTATGTGATGTTATGTCAATGAATGTTTGCCACATGTTATTGTGAAGACCATGACAACCAATGCATGATGATTATGCAAACACATACACATTGTTGAAGGATGGAGTTTGACACAAGTTAAAACCCTTGAATAAGAATGATGAAAATGTATGAAAAAACATTGGTAAATGTTTGATTGATTGAGTTAAAAAGTTAGTCATAGAGGATAAAGATGAAGATTATGGATTTCTCATGCAAGTTGCGACAGTTTTGATTGCGTTCCAGAAGGGAAGAATGACATGAACAAAGAGGAACATAATGTTGCAGAAAAGAAAACTGATAGACAAATTGTTGCAACAATCTCAAGGGAAGAGGTAATGCATAAATTTGATTATTTTACTGAAGAAGATGACTTTGAAGCTTATGAGTTTTCAGAGTGTCCTAGTGCATATTGGTGGGAGTTGGATTATGTGAAAAGAGGGAGAAAGAGAGGAAAGATGAAGGATGGAAGAGACATCATACTGTAGAGGAAACTAAAAAAGCATATTGAGATGTAAATAAGGTAGAGAAGTGGATTTATAACAAGCATAGCCCGACTTATAAATGTTTATGAGTTTCACTCATGAAACATTTCAATCTACCATAGGTGTCTCATGCAAGACATCCACGTGGGTAGAAGCAATTAAAAATTCAAACTCCCTTTCTTTTGTCATAGGAATTGAATGACCATGTTACAAGAATATTCTAAAATTAGTAGGCAAGTAATATTGTTGTTTAGTTATGCATGGAAGAGAGAAAAGGGTCATGTAATAAAATTGTTGCAGGTTGCCTTTTGTGGGGTGGGGGCTGCTAATTTCTTTTTCTTTTGGGGGAAGCCTTGTTTTTAGGGGAGTGGGGGTGCATAGTATTTTTTTTTTTGGTGGGGGGGGGAGAGGGGTGGAGTGTTGCACATGGCTAAGTGTGGAGGCAGAGAGGTTTTGGAAAATAAGTTTTTGAGATTTCTAAGGTTTGAGATGAGACCAAAAAATCAATTTTGTATTGAGAAGGCAATCCTTAGTTCACTTTTTGTAATTTTAATTCAGCATCAATAAGAATTCCAATGAGTTTGTTGTAGTAACTAAGCTCATAACTAAGAACCAATGTTATAGCTAATCAACCTAGAATAATCTAAATATATGAAGTTCTCCCAACATATATTTAATACTTGTGAACAAAATAAAAATATTTGAACAAATATCAAAAGTAGTTATTACAAAAAATAAATATATTTGAGATTAGTCAAAATAAAATCAAAATTCTAAAGTATTTAAAAAAGCTTTCTATACAAACTCTATTAATATTACAACCAATTAGTCAATCACAGCTGTTCCCTTTCACTTTTTCTCTGAACAGAAATTTTTTTCTTTACATTTAACCTAAAAAAACATGGCCAATATTCAATCCATATCACATTAGCTTATGTTTTTACTAAACATCATCCATATCTCGCTTAATTCGATTTTGTTTTTGAAAATGTGCAGCACAGTCAGTACTGCAAATCAGGCTAAGCCTATCTCAACCAAAGTAGGATCAATGGCCTGCACAGCCACCGTATGGATATTCACTCATTCATAGAGCATTGAAAAGGGAAAAATACAAATAATGATTGACTGAACAGGGCGTGTAACCCACATTTCACATTCACCATTATTTGTTTTACATCTCTCCTTGGATTATACGCCTCCTGAAATTCCAATAACAGAGCACTTTAGTTAAGATGGTGACATCTGTTAGGGTCTGCATCAACTTTAGTCTTGGTGGTCGCTTAGTTGGCTTCTGTGTAGTGATTTTATCACTGAATAGGTAGGTACTGTTCATTAACTGCTATCTGTAACTTTTGATTCTACTTCAAGAGTACGTTGTAGACAACATTTCAGGGATAGATTTATGGTTTTACTTCGATTAATTTAGATGTGAAACGAGAAGATGAATGATTCGTAAGAAGAGTGTATACATTTTAAACAATATTTTATAAATTGTTCTATGATTTTACCTCTTCTTTCGGTCTCATAAACAACCCACAAAGACTTGAGTGCTCCGAACTTTGAGAATCCCTGTTATTTTTATCCTTGGGTCACATAAACCGTTTGAACGCATGACGTAATTAAACACTGTCATTTCACTTCATTCCATCAATCGGCACTTTCTACCGTCATTATGCTGTAAGTTTTTGAGTCTGATCATTGAGGGCCACTGTTTTTAGTAGGCCAGTGTCTGTCCAACATACTGGATGCACTACCTATTGGAAAAAATACTGGTTAATTAAAAATCAAAAGCATTGTCAAACGGATTTAACTTATCATTATTATTTTTTAAATGTGCATCCTTCATGTTGGATAGACGTTGCCCTGTCGTAGCTATAGCTCTCTGAAGTCAATGTGTGATCAGGCCTCAAGCAACAAATACTGGGTCATGAGGCTGTGAATAGCGAGGAAACTATGGTTCGATTTTAATTAATAATGATGTTGCTCAGAAGTTGAGTGGGGCTGAAATTTATTCGGTATTGTTCTTTTTCATGTCTTTTGCCGTGATTTCAATGAAGCTGAACTCCGTTTAAAGGGAAGAGGCTAGCCCAAACCAGACTTTGAATATCTAGGATCTAGTTATTCCATTGATTTTGTAGACCAAGTAAGTTTGGGTGCTTCCTCAGATTGCAGTCCTCATAAGATTCTGATTCTGTGAACTAGGATGATTTTGTGTTGAGTTTGTTGGCTTACACGGGCTGACCCATTCAGAAGAAGAGGCTTCCTTTACAGGTATTGTGCGACATGATTTAAATACCAAACTATCAGTTTTACTGTTGATAACTTGATTCGTCAAGATCTTTTGAGTCATGCCATCACGGGTTTCGTGGCTTAATAGGTGTGGATATAAGTTTTTAATCTAAAATCTAAATTGGGGCCTCTATGCAGGTTATTTCCTTACACGCTTGCAGCTTCATAGTTGTGATTATGGGTCCTTAATCAAAAGATAAATTTGGGTCTTTGCCACGGTAATCATTTTCCTTGTTATTATCCACACTAACTGGTTCTCAGTTGTCAAAATGTGAACCTTCTTTCCCTCTTACTTAGACTCTCATAACTTCTTAATTGGGGATATGGGCCTTTAGCTAAAAGCTACACTGCGGTGAGTGGTCTTCAACAAGTTGTATCCACACATGAACCCAAAGGGCTGACACCAGAGAAAGACGAGTATAGTACTGAGGTACCCAACTTCCTAGTTGCATATTCTCACCCACACATTCCTTGATAATTTTTTGCACATTCATTCCCACATGCAATTCCCATATTATTTATTCTCTCACATACAGAAATTCGATAAACTTGCCACAACATTAAGAGAGAGATATTGATGAGAATACAACTCAAGGCGTGATTTTTTTGCATATGGCTTATTAATGAAAAGACCAAACCAGGGTCTTAGCAAGGTACCTGCATTCCTGCTTATTATTGCATCAACAGGATGCAATAGATTTGGTATGATATAGACATACCAAGTATTGTTGTGAATTGAAGTCAAACCTTACGTACTTGTGGAGATAGGTCCTGATTAAGTAAATAAATCCGAGTCTGAACTTGTTGATCGTAAATTCAACTGGATAAATGCATGAGTTTTCCCTGCATTATTTCAAACATTTTTTATTTATTCATCTACAACATTTGGGTTGGTGGTTTGTTGCAGAGAGTTGCAGGACCTTCACATTTAAGATGAAATATCTCCTAATGCCACTGTTGTGTATATCTTATCTTGTTGTAACTGTACAGAAGAACTTGCATGTCATTTATGTCGAGAAACCTTTAATAATTTTTGGTAGACCTCAGTTTTATTTGCTATTAGTATCTACTATCTATAGTAGAACTGTTCTGCAAATTATAAGGGAAAGCTCCTTAAGAGCTAACTAAACCAATTAATCAAATTAACAAGTATGCACACTCTACAGGATTTCATGGGGTTTTTTGTATTAAATTAGATATCTAATTGACTATGATTTTGCTTTGGATGCGAGCACTAGATTGTCAACAATCAAAACCTGTCGTGAGATAATTGGATAAATGGGAGATGTACTAATTCAGGCACAAATGAAGATAACTTCCTTGCTCAAACAGAGACTTCTATTGGCTGCAAACAAATATTTGGAGGAAAAACATATGCATGCTTACTTTTGCCTAAAAAAGAGGCCTCTACATCAATAGGAGATGGTTAAACAAATAAACATCACATAAATCTATAAAATAAATTGCTAATTTATAGACAAAGTTATTACTTAACGAATAATAAACATCAACGGAAAGTTTGACAAAGTTATACAATTCATTGAACTTGACTTTAAAATCACAAACACTGCAATACAATAATTTTACTTGAACATCAGTTAATGTAGCATAAGCTTCATATCAACTAACCTTACCAATTATGTGCTCAAAGCACTTATGTTCTCAGGAATAACCTTTTAGGGATAAAAAAAGTGATATTATATTCCCCATAAAGTTATGCCCTTTAAGCAACCGTATCCCTATTTGCAGCAAAGAGGAAATAAAACTACTCTCAAAGCAAAATGTAGATAATTAAAATGTTGGCAAAAACTCCTCCTGCGCCAATTCTGATGCTCAATTACTTGACCTTCAACTTTAGCAAAAACTTCATAAGTCTTCTTTTTGGGCACCGTGATGAACATGCTGATGACTTTGAAAGGCACATTACATGATAATTCCTTAGGGTTTGAATAGAACATGTAGCACAAACGTCTTTTGTCACTGCACAATTGGATGGTAAACACACTGATTATATTCATGTGATGAAAACTTCTAATCACCATGACCTCAAAGGTACTTGTAATGATATCTTGAAACTGACCTAGACGTTGCTTGGAGAAGTAAAAACCCTTGTCATAAAGAATTAAACTTTTGATTGGCATATCTGCAACCATAGAGGGAAAAGAATCTTGTTTGAGCTTCAATGAACACTTTTTAATGGGCACCGAACTGGACCTATTTGTACTGTTTTTTTCTTTTAAAACTAAAGATAAATGCTGATTTTAGTGCTGGCTAGAGGGTTATAAGATGGGTGGAGTTTTAGGTGGCTATTGCTACTCAAAGGTGCACTGTCATGCCTAAGAACCCCTTCCTTGCTGCTGGAACGTTTCACTTAACTAGCTGCCACTTATCCTTAGTTTGAGTGGAGTTTTCTATAGCAATTTCCAACCAAAAGTGTGCTGCTTTCTGTTTTTAACTCCCTTCATGCTAGATGCTAGTCACTAACTGGTTTGCTACATTATGTTAGCCTTGTGAGAACATTTCCATGTCAATGCCAACCAAGAAGTACATCTATTTGGAACTTCTCACAAACTGCACCAACCAGAGCACCAAGACACCTTGTGAGCAAGTAATGGCAGTCCTTGACCTCTAATAGTAGATAGGAGATAATAGATTAATAGTTAAGGATAGAAGAATAAAGGAGGAAACTGTGAAGTCTTATAAATAAGACAGTTTCCTAAGTCATATACCAAGACTAAGCCAGTCATACATAAGAATATGATGAGAGTTATTTAATTTGGGTGTCAGCATCAATCAATTAGAGCAGCTATGAGGATAGTACAGTTGGAGATTCGTTACCATATAAATCAATAAGAGTACCAACATTTTATGAGAACTGCAATCAGCATATCGAGCGTCATTAAGTCAGCAACAAGTCACAGATGATGAAGAACATGGAATCAACAAAAGAGAACACTCGGTTAAGGATAATGATCAAGCATTAATGAAAAGCAAATCAGAATGGCAAACGTCACATTGACCATCATTGATGTCAGATGATCATATCTAGTATATCGACACAAACATATCTGATGGTTATCAACTGTGTAAGAATGGGATCTATGGTATACACGACACTGACTATAGAAGAACAACGTCAGGGAAGATACGATTTCCATAGGAATGTTAGTGACATTGGCTTATTTGATTAAGATTCTCAATGAGAGATTAAGCAGCGACAGTGGGAATGATAATAAGGTCTATCGATTACAAGGAAGAATATCATCATCAACATAAGAGGTATGGTGAAATTGAGTTACTAGCAACACCGATTATGAATTGAGAATCGGTAGTCATCTGTTATAAGATCGATCAGCTGAAGACATACGATCATAAGTAAATCAATTATCAAGTAATCGATCAAGTAAGATTAATTCGTAAGATCGATTATGTCTTAATTAAGACTATTTAGTGAAGAGGCATGATATACACAAATGCTGTGATTAAGACTGAAATGGTGTGAATTATGAAATGTTGCGATTAGTCTTCATAATGAAGAAGTGTCATCTGCTCATGGACATGACTTTTCGCTCTCAAAACAACACAACTCTTCGATCTTGGGAGATATTTAAGAAGGATCAAATCCAATCATTTAATCATCAAGTTGAATACCTCTTATATTTAATCCGGTTGGATTTGCTCATATCAAGCCATTGCCTTCTCAGGCATTAATCGGTTGCAAGCACGTATCATATCAGATACAGCACCTTGTGATTGCAGGAAAGAAAGTATCAGACACAGCATCCTAATTGTTGCAAGATTCTAAGTCGTTATCTGAGACAGCAACTATATCGCTATTAAGCGATATTCATATCAGACATTGCAAGTATTGAAGGATCACATCTGAGACAGCAACATTGTCTCTGTAAGCGACATATCAGTCATCATTGCATATAGTTAAAAGATCAGATCAGAAATAGCAATTGGATTGCCATAGGTGATATTGTCTTACCAGTCATTGCATACAATTAAGGAATCATATTAGAAACAACAATCTGATTGTTATAAGAAATTATAGTCTAAGTTCATAAGCACATTCTCCATTGATAAACCAGACAAGGCTAGTATTCTTGGCTTTAGAAATAAAGATCAATTTGCATAATCCTTATTATTATATCAGATATAGCAGTGATCAATATTTATATATTATCTTGGAATAATAATATCATTTTCCATAGTATCAATTGCATCATTTTCACATTCATAAGTAGCAATTCATAGCAGTAATTAAGGACTTGAAGGAAGAAAGTCTCTTGTGATTTGGATTGCAAGGTAATTGTCCCTATTTTCTGACTTAGCCTAAAAGGGGACATTACATTTTCCTTGTGGCATTGTCACCTTAAAATGACACCACTTCACACTTGAACCTCTCTTAATTCAATGAGCGCTGATCGCTAATCATGTTGCCACTGTCTGATGAGACCTTTGGACTGGTGCTACACCTAATTTTAGTGCCAAGGTTGGATGTTTTTCACATCTTTTTAATAGGGCGTGGATCACTTAAAGATCTGCTATGTTTGTCTTGTTTTTCTCCACTCATTGTAACCTCTTGAATAAGGTTTTAGCTTGTCTTTGCCAGCATGAAATGACTTTGAGACAAAGTTTTAAGGTGCATTTGCTACTACTCAAGACAATGGCCTGTTTCTAATGGCTTTGCCCCCTATAAGTGGCATCTGCCCTCATGACTTGCTATCTTCTTAACTTTGGCATGGTTTTATGACTAATGTGCCACTTTGTAACTACCCTTTTCTACAATTGTTGCCAAGGTTATCTGCACCACATATGATCATTCAAACACTTGTTGCCTTTCTCTTCTCTTGCCATATCAACTGATTTTATCTCCTCTTAAATCATTCTGTGCTTCTTTCCACTGCTGGGACCACCATTAGTCAAAAACCTTTTCATCTTGCACTAGAGCCATTTGACCTCGGGCAATCTACATGAATGGTTAGTTGAAAAACTGGACCATGACCAGAGTACTTTTGACGAGGGAAGAAACTCAACAAAGATGACCTGATTAATGACAACAAATTACTCAAAAGCAATACCAAAACCAGGTTTCATATGGGTACAAACTTTATGCTCATGGGTGTGACCCATGTTCCTTTTGCCTTGTCTCTATACAACAGTCCATAACTTTATTGGACATGTATAGAGGTTGCAGGGTTCTTTGTAATGTCCCTGTTTTTCAGTCTCTTGAGATTAGCTTAGTGGTGACCCTCGCAAGCTAATCAGGTGATCAAAGGGGGTCAGTTGGTAGAGCCAGTAGTTGGATTCCATTCTGGAGGTTCTGGTTGTCAGGTTTGCTCTTCGTTTGGGCCAGTTTGGATGACTTACTATTTATAGTAAGTGTTATTTTGGGCATAGCTTGGTATGGCAGGGCGCCTGCACAGTGTCATCAAGTATTGCAGGATCGTTAATTGGGGATCTCCAGTTTGAGAGACTTACTATTTGTTGTCAAAAATTAGTTTGTTGCAGTCAAATAGATTCAGTGGCTTCATATTTTAATTGTCGTTATTAAATTAAGCTCTTTTAATTTAATAACTTTACGACTTTATACCTTTAATATTATAAAGTGATGTTGTGATGAAGAAGCTACTTTAATGAAAAATGTAAAGTTGAAGCTTTTTCAAAAAGCTATATATTCAACTCGAAAAAACACTTTACATACCTTATGTCATTTTTTATTAAACTTTGAAAGTATGAAAGTTGTGTGGAAGAGGAAAATTGATTTTCTCATGGAAGCTAGGGTTTGAAGAGTTTGGTCTTCAATTTCTGGAGAGAACTCTTGGAAGTTTCTTGTGCTGTGAATTGGATTTTACACCACCGAATTGTGTGTGTAATCTTGTTAATTGTAAACCATTTTTCTGAGGCTGCCGTACAGATTGTGCAAAGAGCCGTACAAAATTGTTTACTTGTTGCTGTACGGACTGAAGTGGCTGGGTTGTATGGCAGATTGTTGGGGCCGTACATTGTTGTTGCTGAAGATGCTAACTGCATTGAATTGTGAGCTGCGAATTATATAAGTGCTGAGCCATTCCTTTGTGGCTGTGTGACCAGTCTAGGGGGCTGTGACATTACTTTAGAAGCTGTGTGACTATTGGAGGAGGCTGCGTTAATAATCTGGGAGGCTGCATTCTTCATTTGCAGCTGTGCTTCAATTCCCTTGGGTTGCATTTCTTTTCCAGCAGTCACATGTAATTTAAGTGCCTAGATTTATTTGTGAATTCTTGTAATAGGGAATTAATTTGATAGTTATTGTAATTCTGATATTTTGTAAGCATTCAGTGGTGAATTAATAGCTGTAGTTATTTATCAAGAGGTTAAAAATCTGAGAAGTATCATTGAAATTCATATTTGATGTTCATTAATTTCTATATATTCTGAAAGAAATTTAGAAGTGCAATTTAATTTGAGGAAAGAGCTAGATTGTAAATGAGAGCCAGCTGGGCTCTTTACATTCTTTTTGAAGTCATCCCATAACAACCAAACACGTGAATGTGTTAATATAATTAATGTATATTGCGAGGATAAAAAGCACATGGAGCAAATTTGTAAACAATAGAGGCATGCTATTCCTATGAAGTAAAATTAATAATAATTGTTGATTGATTGATTGAGTGATGAATGATGATGAAGATAACCATATTATCAATAAGAATAATGCATATCTCAAGGATGGTGTTCTTAATGATAAGAACAACATGAGGATCAGGAACAATATATCCCTATGATGATAATTGGAGTAAAGTGGATCAATAGATTATCAGTTAATTTTGATCAAAATTGGTGAGTGCCTTTGGATAATTTGCTAGATGGCATGATGGGATTTCATGGATTAGGATTGATTGCATTTGGATGAATGGCTTTGGGATGTTTGGATTGGAGGGATGGGGGGAGGATAAATGGATTAGATAGGGTGGGATTGCAGCGAGGATTGGGGGGAAGGGAATATGTGGACATGATGGTTGGGATAGTGGAATGTATGGGAACCCATGAGAAGGGAGAACCAAGGCTTAGTAGAAGGATGGAAGAATGGAGGGATTGCTTAGATAGGAGATAGGAGGATTGAGTGGATGGATGAGGAGGGTGAGAATAGGAGTTAAATGGTGATAATATAGAGGAGGATATATGGGATGGAGGATAAGAGGATGTTGGATTATTGGAGGGAGGATAGGAGGATGGAGGACTAGAATGGAGGGGTAGGAGGATGTAGCTCTGAGGATTATGTTGTAGAGGAATAAGATGCCCAATGTTAGTTTTAGTGTAGTTGCAAATTGAAGATAGTAAATAATGCATGTGATGGATGAATGATGCGAAAGGGGGGTGGCTTGTAGATGAAGTAAGGTTTGTATTGTCCAAAGCATGCATGGATGTTCTACCAATAGTCCTTATCAAGATCAAAGGTGCGAAGGGAGGATAGATTGGATTGCATGGGAGAATAGGATGGATGTAGATGGGAGGAAGGAGATGTGATGAAGGATACGGGATGAGGGAGATGGGATGGAGTGGATGAAACTTGCCCCCAAGTGTAGAGTGCCTGAGGATGGAAGATTACACAGGATTCTTGGATGCCATGTTTTCACCATGGTACTTTCCTAAGGCAACAAGAGAAGTGGTTTTCACCATTGGACCGGTTATTTGTCTTTACTTTTGTGATTTCTTTTCTTTTTTTACCTTTTTTCTTTTTTGAATTGTATGGATGGAGAAGGATGAGGATAAGGATGTGGATAAGTGATTTTGAAAGATGGGTGATAGGGAGATGAAGGATTCAAACATCTATTTCTATGGATGGTATACCTTGAAGTATTGCTGCTATGGACCATGACAATTGAAGGTATGCTTGTAGATGTTGGTAGAATGATTGAAAAGGGGATGAAGTGGGTAGGAAGATGGGGGGACTAAGGATGTTATGCAAAAGATTGGAGTAAAAGGATGTTGTGGAGAGTGCATGTTGGATAAAGGATTGGGTGTTGAAGGACTTTTGGATGAGTAGATGTGAGTGTTTTCAAGACCAACATTGTTACACACCTTAAGAGGGGGTGAATTTGTGGAGTAAAAGTGGATTTTGATTTTTGAGATTTAGATGGAGGTACAGAGGTGGATTTTGGGGCATAAGGGCTCAAAATGGATTGAAGAGATGGAGGACTTAAGATAGTGGATATTAGGACATAAGGGCTTAAAATGGATTTGAAAGATGGAAGATACTTAGATGGAGGATTGGAGGACTTAGGTGTGGAGGAAACCTTTTAAGGAGCATATTTGGATGCCAATTTGGATAGTGTTTTGGGATGCATTACTTCTTTTGTTTTCTTTGGAATCGACATGGTTTTTGCTTTTGATTTTTGCTTCATGGGCCTTTGTAGCCTCTTGGATTTATTTTTCTTTTGGTTCAGATTTTTCTTTGTTTTAACATGTCTCTGTGATGGGACATGAGGATCCTTGAGTGTGTGTGGATTTTTGGCTTTATTCTTTTCTATTTCTACATCCAAATTGCTTCCAATAGCAATGTTATGGCTGCATGAAGATGAATGATTTGGATATCTTATGGATGGGGTGATGGAGGGAGAATGTTGGAAGAGGTTTAAAGATGTGTGCCTTTGTTGATCTTGATGGGCGATGCATAGGATGGATTGGTGGGCTTAGGAGATGTTGATATAAAGGTGATGGGGGTGAAGGATTGTGTTACATCCCTTCCTTGTGACCATTTTATTTTACAACTGTAATAACTATTTCATGTGAAGTGTGACAATAACGGTTTATTGGTTTTTAGCTAATTTCAGTTAAGTAGATTTGCTAATGAGAATAAATATGTATATCTCTTCTATTAATGGAAGTAATACTAGAAGGAGAGTTTATATATAATTCTTATGTGGAATATTTGGAAAGGAATTGCAATAGAAACTCTCTAGAAAATTGATACATATTTATATTGAGTTTTGAAAACATGAGATTATTACAATGATGTGGATATCTAATCCTTCCATGACAGTGGATGTAGGAGGAGAAACCATCCCACGAGCAGGGAAAGAGTATCATTAGTGTAGGGGCGCTTGGGTAGATGGTGAAAATCAGGAATGCGATCCGAACTAGAACATCGACCGTTGTCAGCTACTTAAGTTGGGGGTGTGGTATCTTGATGCCCAGTTGGTGTAGCTAGAATTCTAGGCATAGAGGCTCCTCATCGATTTTAATAAACCTTGGTAACCATTAATTAATTGATCATATGTTTTTGTTTGTGTTGCATTTGGTTCTTATCTAGGATATTTCTCTATTGCTTTGCTTAATTCTTATGGTAAAAAAGGATTGCATTTGTATTTCAGTTTTTTGCTTGGATTTCTTAATAATGATTTGCTAGCATTTAAATTTCATTTGAAACCATTTCAAGCAAGCAAATACAATCTGAAAATAAAAGACAGCGAAATAGAGGTTTCATGCAAAGTGTTTGACAAAATGTCAAACATCTGAAAAGTAAAGCAATTTGGTGTTTGTAAGAGTTAGAACCAACAAGGATTCTTACAGTGGTATTAGAGCTTGCATGCAAAGTGTTTGACAAAATGTCAAACATCCAAAATTGATAGCCCAAATCAGATTTGAGACAATATCCTAGTGTGGGGATATTACATGGATAATGAAAAAGGAGTAAGCAAGAGTCTAGATGAAGATCAAAATTCCCCTTTTGGAGATGGATTAAAGAAAAAAAATGCTAAGTGTTGAGGATCCTAGTTGTCGACATAAGCATCAATTTTCTCTCTTGTGGAATCATATTTGGTTGACTTGCAAGGAGAAATAACAAGTGATAATCCCCTTACCAATTGATTTTCCATCATAGATACTTAGACAAATTCAAAGAGGGAAATATTAAATATTTTTACTTATCCTCATGGAGGCCATTTATCCACCAGCCTCATGAAGTTGAATGTTTGAAGACAAGAATCCATGAAAATGCAAGCAATTCTCCTTCAAATCGAAAACCCACCTCTAGAATCCAATGAAAAACAAAGATAAATCTGATGAAAATTGAAAGGTCAAAGATAAATTGAAAATTGACTTCCTAGTCAAGAATTGGTCAAAGCAAGAACCAAGGAGTCCATTAGAAAATCGTCCAAGGGGGAGAAAAGCTGGAATTTGAACCCAGCAAGGGGAAAAATCAGAGGTGGCCAAGGAAATCAGATTGCAAAGAAGTTGTGAAGAAACAAAATCAGAATTCTTTTTCAAGACCATGGTGAGCATCCAAGTGATGAATTGATGGTAAACATGAATGTTTTCAGATTTAAATCTGAAACTCCTAGAGAGTTTGGTTTTTGCAAAAATTCTTAGAAATTTTTAAGTCACCAAACCACATGGAAGCTTGTTGCAGGTTCATTAGAGGGCAAAAACCTGAGTTTCAAGACCAATTTGGAGACACCAAGAGGGCTGTAAGTGAGATGTATGCAGACTTTAAAGTCTGAAAACATATAAGGGTTCAATTTTTTTGAAAATCATAAGTTGCTCCCAAGTCATCAAATCTTGTTTGCATTCATTGTAGACCCTTTCGAGGATTAAATCAAAAATTCCAAGACCACAAGAGGCTGAAGGAGTGTTAGTTTTCAGACTAAGTCTGAAACTTGTCCTAACAGGGGTTTTCTCAAAAAATCATAATAAATTTATAACTTGCCCAATCAATCCAGAGATTATTGCTGAGTGTGAGGGGGGTGTTCTTGCATGAGAAACATCAAGTTTAGAGGGCAAAATTGTCCAAAAGAAGTATGTTTCAGAATTTGACCTCAGAAACCAGAATCTCTCATGGTGGTAAAGTATGGTTTGTTTCTCATGCTTGGCTTGTAATCAGATTTCAAAAACAAAATTGCAGACCCTTTCGAGGATTAAATCCAAAATTCCAAGACCACAAGAGGCTGAAGGAGTGTTAGTTTTCAGACTAAGTCTGAAACTTCTCCTAACATGTGCGATTTTCTGAAAAAATCATAATAAATCCATAACTTGTCCAATCAATCTAGAGATTATTGTTTAGTGTTAGGGGGCTGTCCTCGCATGGGAAATATAATATTATAAAGTTTAGAGGGCAAAATTGTCCAAAAGAGGTATGTTTCAGAATTTGTCCTCAGAAATCAGAATTTCTCATCGTGGTAAAGTATGGTTTGTTTCTCATGCTTGGCTTGTAATCAGATTTCAAGTTCATGTTGGGACTTTGGATCATGAATTGAAAGCCTGTAGGGTGATAGTGGTGATACATATGTGAGTCAATGCTCTTTGGTGCCACTGATGTCACTTAGAACCTAGTAGAGGATCCTGTTTGTTGAAGCATGTCTTGTTCCTTAGGAAGGGTCTAATGCAACTCTAGTCACCTTGTTGACACTTTGCTAGGTGTTTGGAGGCCCTTCTATAGGCTCGGTTGGTGTTCAGTGTGTTAAGTCTTCTGCTTGTGCAGTGATGTATATCATCATGATGTTGTGTTTCTTGAGGTTTGGACTTTGCAAACTTGCTTAAGGTGCATGTGTTACCCTTAATCACTTTAAAAAAAATATTTCCATGCATTCTAATGTGTGTTTATCTCTTATCCTCAGGGTTTCCTTAGCAATCCTTTATAGAGATGGGGAGTATGGAAGGTTGGTATCAATACTTATGAGATACCGAACCATGACATCTTTTTCTTGGTTGAAGAGGTGGGATAGGATGTCTTTTGAAGAAGCAGTGGAACTAGTAGGGTTATGGTCTCAAGAGATGATAGATGTAGGAATCCTATCTTTGTCCACAAGACTCTCATTATTGTCATAGGAATTATAGTCGAGTTGGTCAACAAGACTAATTGTCATCAAAGATTGGTAGGGAGTTATATAATAGAGACATGATGTTGGATGAAATTGGGATGGAGGAAGGTGGATTGGAAGTTATTGGGTGAATGAGTTAGATTGGATAATTGGATGAGATGGAGGATTGATTTATTAATTCTCAGATTTTGGATTTGATAAATTCCAGATTTGGGAAAGGTGGTTGGAGTCAAAGAAAGATAAGATTGTTTGGAGATTTGATTATGAAATGATTGATGTAGGATTAGAAGATGACAATTGATTAGATTTGGGATAGGGATCTGGATTATGAATTGGATTAGAAGACTTTGGATGGATAATCAATTGAGATTTAGATGAAGTTATATGTAAAGGTTGGTTGGAAGAAAGGTTTGATAAAGAAATGAGATGCGGATAGAAGACAAAGATATTGGATTTGATTGTGGGATAGTGTTTGGAAGAAGAGACTTTGGGATTGGTTTTGGATAGCATTAAGATTAGAAGAAAGGGATGATGGATGAAATATTGTTTAAGAAAGTTGTTTTTTTTAAAATTTTGGACAGGGATGAAAATTAGGATATTGGTTTAGAAGTGGATTGTGGATTAGAAGAATGGGACTTAATGATTAAGATGAAGTATGAAATTGGATTTGAATTTTAGAGGAGATAGGTGTGATGAGGATGTGGATGAATCGATGAGAAGGAAATGTGAAGATGCAAATAGATAAGTATTGATTGGGATGAAGGTTGGATTAAAGGAAGATTTGTAGCAGTATTGAGCTGTGAATGTATTGATCCACAAGGGGGTGGTCCTAAATTGGAAGGATGGAGGGAAAGTTGGATTTTGAATGGGGTATAGATTTGGTTTTGAGATGAAGGATTGCATGGAAGATTAGATTAGGGGAGTGAATAAAGGATTTGAAGAAGATTGGATGGTTAATTTAGGATTGTAATGCCCCTTGCCAATAGGCCACTAAAAACCACTAATACTAAACTGTGAAATTTTGTCAAACACTTGGCATGCAATTGAAATATGTAATACTGATATGTAATTTCAAGTTAATAAACAAGTACTGAACAACATTAATACCAATATTTCAAAGTTGCATCTATTTTTCAAACATGACATTAAAAAAAACTCAAACCCTTGGTTCTGAAATACAATGCCAATTAATCTCAATCCTTGTCTAACTGATTACAATACAATATTGGGATTAAATGCGTATACAATGGCAATGAAAGAGTGCTGAAGTACATAGGCTTTGCTGAAATCAAGAACCTGGTTATCACTGAAGTTGCCAAACTGGGAATGGAGATAGTTGTCTTGATTTACAATCCTCATAATCCTCCAATATGCTACTCTCTGTTTACTGAAAGGAATATCCGCAACCCCTGGAATCTGCTATAAATAACTGGAGATTTGATACCAAACTCTTACATGACTGGAGTGATCCTACAGCAGTAAATTCAATGCCAAAAGACGATTTATGAAGTGATTCGTTTTGCTCCAATGGCCTGGTCTGGACCGCGTTTTTAATCTAATATGATCTGCATTCTTGAACCATTAATTCGCTCCCTTCCAAACAACAAACCCTGCGAATTTAATCAGCAACAATAACCTAAAGCAATTTTGCTGAAACCCTAGCAGACTCTGATTTTTATTTAATTTTTTCCCTGCCTGCTATCAGCGCCAGTCACCTGCGATTTTTAACTAATTTTTCTGATCATCCAAAGGCGACGAAAGTGCCTAAAAATGAGGCGCTCAAGTTAATGGAAGGCTGCAAAATGACCTCCAATCAATTTCGCCCAGGTCTGGTATGACTGCGAATTCCAAACAGCAACTCTGCAAATTCTTAATGAATTTTTTAGTGCTTTGAATAGTGACGAAAATGGCTCAGATCTGAGCGCCTGGGCTGTAGCAGGGTTGCAAACTTGATTTCACACAAAGACAACCAGCGAGGAAGAAGTTTCGAACAAATATATGGCTCCAGCTGCTAATTTTCGAACTCCAATATTTACTGCAAACCCTAGCTCGAAAAACCCTGCCTGATTGATATAAATGAAGCTAGATGAAAACACTTTTACTCTTCTTGCCAATTTCGAACCCCTTCTTAATATTCTTCTCCACCAAAATGATAATTTTCTGAGTATAGCTGACTGTGAAATGCAACAAGAATTCCAATTTTGCCCCAACAATCAACCCTCCAGAACTGAAGTAAAACTTCCTTAAGATATGCAATTAAACTCCTCAAAATAAATCCTCTAGATGTTGGCCCTTGGCCACAAATTATGCTCAGCTTGAAGCAACTGAATGTTACTTCCAAAGAGCAACCCTTCAAAAGATATTCCACTTCCTCAGTTATGCAAATCTAAGGGAGACTCCGTTCCCAAAGATCAACTGACTATCTGAAGACCAACTTGGCTCCACAATAGACTATGTGACTGAATCACAATCTGATGTCAAGATAAGAGATAAACAACTGGATGATCCAATGCAAGACCCATTGGGTCTATTTATTCACTTTTCAGTAGCTTCCTCTAGAAGTCACTTAAACATTCTAGAAGCATCCAAATATTCTTATGAAATAAAGTGCACTTTTATAAAATATTACTTTATAATAAAAAGTGCATCTCAACATCAAATTATAAAACTGGGCCCGAATAAAGTAACTTTACTTTATAACAAACGTAGGCCCAAATCACTAATCACAAGTAAAGCCAAAAACTGCCAAAATAGTCGCTGGTCGATTCTCTCCACATAGCCACCAATCAACGAGAGCCCGTGATAGACTGATCCGGCACACCAAACGATGTCAGCCAGAATGGGGACATGACAAGGATGAAGGTATTTCAGATTTCTGCTTGACCAAGGGATGGATTTAAAAATGCATCAAGTAAACAAGTTAATTTTAAGGGGGGTTTAGGTTGACAAGCATGTAGTGGTTTTGCACAAAAAGATACACCAAACACTTGCATAGTCCTATATTATTCAAGGAGTGTCACCATTTATGGGCCCACATTTATACTATCTATCAAGGGCATGGGTAATTAGAAAATGCAAGGTCATGTATCGCCTATGCATCTCTTACATTGGAGGCCTAAGAATTACCCAAAGTGACCTTTTTTGCTTGGAATTATGTTGCGAGGAACTTGTTGGGTCTAATTGGTATCCGATGTACCATGAATGGGATGGCTGAAAGGTATAAGTTAGGATGTACAAAGATGCTAGGGAGTCCTCTATATACCTCAAGGGTACATGAGGTCAAATCTGTAGATGAAAGGGGAAAATGCCAAACAATTGGAGGAGAAGGTAATCCACTCTCCACCTGTGGTTTCCCAAAGTAAAAATTTCTTTGGGGCTCAACCAAGATTGACAAGATTCTACTTCCAAGAGGGGTGTCTTTTAGTTCAACTCTTTCTTTTTATACTCCGTTGAAACAATGAGAGTTGGGGTCATCTTCTAGGATAATCAAATCCCTACAAAAGCCCCCTAGAAGAACTGATCCAAGTGCTCTTGATCACTAGAGATTGTACAAAGTGCAAGGGGAGAACATACATACAGGTATTTTTGGGATAAAAAGAAAGGAAATGAGAGTAAGTGGTGATTTTGATCCACAAGATCGCACAAAGGTGCACAAGGAGAGTATATGCACCGCTCACAAAAGATACAACAAAAAAATTCTTTTCCCCACTAATCTAACTTTAGGACAACTAAAACTAGTGGAAAAAGGAGATAATATTTGACAAATATTACTTGTACCAAATATGTTAGTAGTTTGATTAATGATCTTGGGTAGGTGTAGATAGATGTACAAATTGGTTAGTCATAGACTAGAACAAGATGTTAGCATGAATAACAAGAAAATGAAAAATTAATGTGGAAAAAAAAAGGCGACCTTGCATAGAGTGGAAGTGTTGAACCACAATGTCAACAAGCTGAGAAATTGTTTACGAGCCAATTCTCACAAGCATAGATCTATGAAAGTGCCAATTCACATATGTGCTAAAACAATGTGTAAGCTCTGAATTGTTTCCTTGTAGAGAACAAAGAACAAACATTAATAATTCTTTCTTAAAAATAGTAGAAACCTCCAAAACAAAATATTAACAATGATGAAAATACTGGGAGACATGTTAGCATATAGACAAAAAGTGCAAACCAAAATAGAAAAGCAGAAAATAAAGAAATATATAGAAAGGTCGTTGTGTAAGAGATCTGGAGAGTGTAAGAGAGAAATTGATTTGGAAGAAAATGCTTGCAAGAAAACATGTTATCCTACAAACAGATGGTTAGAAAACAAAGAAAAAGAATGAAACAATGCTAATGAATTGCATAGAAAATGACAAGAAGTAAAAAACTAGCAAGAAAAATGTGAAAAGTAAGATGCAAAAGTATGGAAACAATAAAATTATGGGAGCACTAATTTATGTGCAAGTCCTGACCTAGGCAACGAAAATGTTGGAACATAGAGCATGCACATTGGATCACAAAATTCTACATAACAACTCATAGAAAACTCAAACAAATATTAGTGATAGGGATGAAAGTCTGATTGGGTGTGCCAAAATGAAAAAAGAGAAAATACAAGGGATGAAATTACAAAGGATTCAAATGTAAAAAATGAAACCTTTCACCTTGTTTTTCTTTGTTGCCCCGATTGAGTTTAAGTAGAGTGCGCACAATGTTCCACTGGATGTGCTCTTTGTATAATGGATTTATGGTGAAATATAGTTTATTAATGACCACACAACATGACTTTAATATTAGTAGATGATCAAACATATAGCATGATAGTATGGAAATGGGTGACATGAAAATGGCAGAATAAGATTAGCATGAAAGTTGATGATCAAATGGGATGAAAGGTCTCCAATTTGTAGATTTTCCAAGAAGGAAATGGAGGTTTAAGATGCATTGGTTAATGGAAGGCCAGATTTGAGGAGGATGGAGGAATGGATTGAAGTTGTAGTCATGTAACAAGTGTTATATGAGTTCTAAGATCTAGGTATTCTCACATGTGTAAGGTGCAATGTGTGGGAGATGCTCACATGAGTGAGAAAGAGAGTGGGGATAAGTCAAAATTTTAAGGGGTGATGTGGACTCTTAGCACTCCTTCAAGATAAAATGCTCACACGTGTGAGCAAGGTTTGGACAATGTTAGCATGCTCAATATGTGGGAACATGGGAGGGGAGGGGACACATAGTAGATAATGGCAAGCTTTTCTTTTAATCCATGTAGATGGATCTAAGGTCTAGGATTTAAAGGACAAGGATAAACAATAATGTGGATTTAAATATTAGAGGAAATGGTAATACGGGTTAATTAGCCTCGATTAGTTAATTAATTATGGATTAACTAATTAATTTAGAAGAATTAGGAGCTAAGCTTATTTAGTTAGATTGGTTTGATAAATTAACCTTAGGGAAGAAGTGGAAATTAATGGCAAGCATAATTGATAAAATAATGATACATTTAATTAATTTATGGAAAAGATATTATGGCAAATTGGTGGTAAATTGGGTGTGTCTACATGCATGATTCACCGACTTGATACATTTATATTTGGGCCAACTTTTGGATAGGTTTAAAAAAGGCCATCATGTCTAGTTGATGGAAGAAAATGACTCTCAATCATCAAATTAATTTTAAATTTTGATTTGGGAATCAAAACTACTCTTTATTGGTGATAAATGAACTCACTAGAGAACAAATAATTTCTTTCCTGGCCCTAGCTTGATGCTAATCATCTAACAGTTCTGATAACTCACAATCCTTGTGCTGAAATAGATTGAATTTCAGCAATTTTAGAGAAAGCATTAGTTAGCACAACTTTGCTTCCTTTTCAATACCTAACATCGAAGTCATTGCAACTTATCCACGGAGTCATATTGCCGTAAGTTGAGATCACATTGTGATGTAAATTACTTCAGGTTAACTTTTTTTTATTGGTAAATTGAGGGTTCTATTAGAGTCCTCTCCCATGAAAGTTAAAATTATTGAAACTAAAAAAATTGAGCCTAACTCGTATACATAATATATTACAAATCTATAGTATTACTATTAAAGTAAACCCAACAAAAATGGAGTTCTAGGCCAGCCTAAGTGCAAAAACCTGCTACCCATCATAAGCTGTCTAACCACCATCAATATTCATTGTTTACAAGTTACAACAACCAATAAAAAAGGGGACCCACTTGCTTCCATATACAACCTACTTCCAAATAACCTCCCTTTTCCCTTTTGTAGTCACTAGTCGAGGGGCCTACCCTATGTAGTATGAAGCCCTGTTTTTGTGAAGAGCCTAAGTTGGCTCTCTCTGAATATTCAATAATAATTTTGAAATATTGCAACTATATCTTAATTTTGCTCAAACAGGACAGTCATAGAGATATATAAAAATTCTCAACTCTTGAAATATCAGATTCAATTCAATTGTGTCCACCAAACAAATCATAAACTACTATCAATTGCAACGGAGGAAATTACATACTATATTAAAATCAAAACAAACAAAGGAGCACTTGTATCACTGTTATTCCACCATAATGCTAACATGGTTCCATCAAAGATAGCTGCCACCTTGTGTATTCAGGACGTGACAGCCATAGCCAGCATGTGACTGGCCTGAATCTGATCGCAGGCCCAAAATATTGCAATGGCGTGACCAGAACTTGTCACAGCTCCTCCAATGCCTCACGTGACTGCTCTCAATCAACGCGAGACTGCCCAGAAATTAATACGCTGCTGGGAAATGAATTACGGCAATGTAATGGGTGTACACGAGCCTTTGGAAAACAATCAGCAATGAGTGCATTCCAATATATATGCAGACACAGCCCAGAATTTAATGAATACGCTGCTATAAGTGACGTCACCACCTTGTTTGCAGTCGCAGCATGAATACAATATAACAGCCAATAAATTCGATAATCTCCCTTTGCCACTCACTTTCAATAATCAAGAAATAAATAATCAGCTTCCAGAATTGTACCAAACCCTTGAGTGGTTGAATTAATTAACACGATTTCTCCAGCAAACACAAACTTCAGATTTCAAACTTCCACAATTCCACATTCCCACACACAGAGGATAAAAACAACAATTTCCACCAACTTTCAGACTTCCAGTATGAAGATAATTTCTAAACTTCTAGAATACTTCGCTTTGCCTGTAGAAATAACTTGCACAAATCCAGTATACCTCAGCACTAGAAAGAATGAACTCAGTAATCAGTTTTAAATGCTCACCAATCAGCAGCTGTGAAATTCACCATTATCAGGCAATGGCTCAAATCACGAGAAGAGGAATCCGTCCTTGAAACCCTAGCCAAGGCAATTCTTCACAAACTTGAATAAAATAATGATTGCATAATGAATGAATGAAAGTGTTTTTTCGAGCAAAATATATAGCTTTTTCGAAAAAGCACATTTTTAATATTTCACTTAATTGGCTTTATTAAATACTCCCACTTTATAATATAATATTATAAAGTTAAAAGTTATTAAATTAAACCAAAATAATTTAATTTAGTAACATCATTTAAAATTCAAAGCCACTGCACTGACAGACTGTAATCAAAGAAATTTTCGCAAAGCACCAGGACCAACTGCCCAGCCGAGAATAGACACTGCCCTGCCAGAAATAGCCACTGCTAAAAATTGACTTACTAAAAATAGTAAGTCACACAAACTAGAAATTCCCTGAAACTCAATCCTGAGATGTCTGACTCTCCGTGCAGACACCCTGCCAATCCTGGCCATACCAGAAACCCCACTTACTAAAAATAGTAAGTTGGTCAAAATGACCCGAACGAGGAGCATAACTGATAATCTGGATCTCCATAATGGAATCCCAACGCTGGCTCCACAATTTGACCCCCTCTGAACACCCGATTAGCCTGTGTAGGTCGACAAACCAAACTAATCCCATGAGTCTAAAAACGGGGACATTACAGTCCTCCCTTCCCAAGATTGCTTGTCCTCAAGCAATCAGGAAAAACAAGCAACATCATAAACCACCCGGATCCCAAGGATGGTCACAAGTAAAGTCTTGATCCTCACCAAACTCCTGTGAAGAAAGAACCAGCATCAATAGAACACACACTGAAAACAATATTTGAAAACCAACTGTAGATGTCGATGCTGAAAACAACCCGACGGAACTCAACCCATCTACAATAATAACTCTGTCAAAATCTGAGTCCCTGTCTATCCAGTACTCACACCCAACTGCACTAGGAAAACAACAGTGACCAAATGTACGTGGATCACTTTTATCAATTCTGTCACCTGATAAATCGTCCTGAGTGTGGATACTGCAAGTAATCTAACTTGCAACTGTCAAAACCATCTGCAAACGATGGTGCTAATCCATCCCATAATGGATGGTAGGATACCGGAGCCAGCTTACCCCTGTGTGAGATCAAATCTCCCACCTGAGGGTCAAAAGAAAAATGATGAGCATACCCCACTGTGAAATGCTGATTAGAAACCCCAATCTCCGTCACTAGCTCACCATTACCAAACTGGGAATCAGAAGATGGCTCCAATCTCTGACTCTACATAACTGTAGGCTGGGTAGGACCCTGCGCAATCCTCTCAACAAACCCCACCTCGAAATCTCTGTGGGGAAGCATAGTAGAAAGAGTCTCTACAATATTCCCAACCAACCTCCGAATAGCACAAGAGCCTCAGATGAGGGTACCCTCAGACACTCCATAAGAGTCCTGACGCACATCTGCACTCTCCAGCAAATACTCCATAAAAGATTCAGTGCAGTAGAAATTATACGTGGAAGCGTCAACATACTCCCCCGCAATCCACAGATGATCCCTCTGAAAATGTGGCATAGCCAACTGTACCACGCTGTCAGCTATGTGAGAAAGATCAACCTAAGAACTCGACTCCACTGGTACTCCTACCTCATCTGTACCAAGTGCTCCCAAATCCTGAACATGTGTGTCTACCCCAACATCATGTTCCTTGATACCAACTGTAGGAGCAAACTCACCACCAACCACCTCAATATGCAAACGAACTGGGTCTAGGGCTGGTGTGGACTGCAAATGCTCCAACTCCATGGTCACCTCCTCTAACTGAATCTGCGACTCCTGAAGACTCCCCTGAGTGTCCTCCAAAGCCCCAATAGTTGCCGTGAGCTCCTGGGTAAGCTCACTCACCTCCTCCTCCCGATCCAACAGTGCCTCATAGGCTGTACTCCCCCACTCAACTAGGTGATCTCGGTCGGCTACCATCTGTAAGTAATCCTGTCTCAACATCCTGACAGCTTCACGCAAAGCATGGATCTCTGTCAATGAAAGGTAACCACTGCTGGACTCATCTGTCATAGGAGCACCCCAACTATTAACAGCCAACAACTGACGAGCGGCATCGAAATGCTCAAGTGTAGCAGTAATATCTCTCTCACCCACTCGCAACTGGCTAGTCACATGATGACTCTGCACAACGGGCCTCCTATGAACAACCTCAAATGCGTTGTCCACACTATGAGAGGAAGCTGTATCTAACAAACTTTCGTCAAAATCACACTCTCTCTGTGTACTTACATCTGAGTACACCTCTACACTTTGAGTACAAGCATCGGACATGTCCTCATCTAACCCCGAGGAAGCTGCTGCTGAATCTGACTCAACACCATCTCTAGCTACCTCGTTCTCTGCAACCATCTGACAATCTAGATCCTGAGACACATCCTCATGAGTCACTGACGGAGTAACCCTCTCTCTAGACATGGAAGCCCTGGCTGTAACAAACTCCTACCACTCGAAAGCTTCCCTGTCCTCATCTGTGGGTTCTAGTAACACTGAATCATGGAACCCCCCTCCACCAAATGACAACGCTGAATCTACGCCCAAAGTCAGATATAGAAAGCCAGAAATACTACAACACGTATCATCCTCGCTCTCACTATCGCAGATGTCTGCAATGCTAGTATACACATCCTTTAATTGCATCTCCTCTACTAACTCTGGCTGCAAACACAACTCAATGTCGACATGTGGATAGACTATACTGTAGCATGGGATTACGTCTGACAAGTCATCTACAACACTCCCATCCCTAGTGTCATCACTAGAAAGCTCCATGCTCACATCCTCAACATAGGAATAGACCTCTATCTCCGGTACTGATCCTATACTGCGACTGCTATCAAATATCTTTGAACTGTCAGAGCTCATATGCTCCTCGCAGTCATCACCCAACAACTCACAGAGGGTGTCATCTCCCATGCAACTCATAGCATCCTCGAAAGTGTCCTCCGATGTGTCTAAACTATCAGCTCCCACAACATTTGCTGAAATCTCATCTGTGGACACGTGTCTCTGCACACATGACTCATCGCCGAGCTATGCACCAATAATGCTGGAGCCCGAACTGACATCAAGTGACCCCACTGCAATACCCAGATCACCAACCATACCATTGGGAGACTCCATACAAGCCTCGGGCCTATCTGAGGAAGCAACTGCCTCCTGAACTGGAGTAACACTACTATAGCTAACATAAACATCTCCAATGACAACTCCCTCCACGGAAGAATCTGAACACTCAGAGATGACTCCAACATCAACTGCCTCTGCACAATCCATAGTGATTGCTCTAGGAGCCTCAACTCGGTGATCCTCAACACTGTTGTCCTCCCGTGGCACTGAAACATCCACTAGTTCCAGTGCAATAAATCTATCATCGGCACTACGAATGGGAATAGCAGGTGCTGAACTAGAGGAAGGAACATTAGCATCATGGACCACTGTCGGAGAAAACTCCAGCCTTCTCCCCTGCAAACTAGGTGTCGGCCTTCTAAAAGCAGAGACCATACATCTCGCTGCTCTATCTACTGTAGTTGGATCCGACAACTTCTCTGCCAATCTCTGTTGATGCAATCTAAGTTTCTCAACACTTTCAACCAAAGCATCTAATTCTGTTCTTTTTCCCTTACTGCTATGACGACGCCCTGAACTAGATCTCCTGTATCTATCCATAGCTAGAAAATAGAAGTGTTGATCACTTTCAAAATAACTTCATAAAATTTATGTAACCAGACCCCATAGGATGGCAGGTAGAATGCTCTGATACCACTGTGAAGAGCTTAAGTTGGCTCTCTCTGAATATTCAATAATAATTTTGAAATATTGCAACTATATCTTAATTTTGCTCAAACAGGACAGTCATAGAGATATATAAAAATTCTCAACTCTTGAAATATCAGATTCAATTCAATTGTGTCCACCAAACAAATCATAAACTACTATCAATTGCAACGGAGGAAATTACATACTATATTAAAATCAAAACAAACAAAGGAGCACTTGTATCACTGTTATTCCACCATAATGCTAACACGGTTCCATCAAAGATAGCCGCCACCTTGTATATTCAGGACGTGACAGCCATAGCCAGCACGTGACTGGCCTGAATCTGATCGCAGGCCCAAAATATTGCAATGGCGTGACCAGAACTTGTCACAGCTCCTCCAATGCCTCACGTGACTGCTCTCAATCAACGCGAGACTGCCCAGAAATTAATACGCTGCTGGGAAATGAATTACGGCAATGTAATGAGTGTACACGAGCCTTTGGAAAACAATCAGCAATGAGTGCATTCCAATATATATGCAGTCACAGCCCAGAATTTAATGAATACGCTGCTATAAGTGATGTCACCACCTTGTTTGTAGTCGCAGCATGAATACAATATAATAGTCAATAAATTTGATAATCTCCCTTTGCCACTCACTTTCAATAATCAAGAAATAAATAATCAGCTTCCAGAATTGTACCAAACCCTTGAGTGGTTGAATTAATTAACACGATTTCTCCAGCAAACACAAACTTCAGATTTCAAACTTCCACAATTCCGCATTCCCACACACAGAGGATGAAAACAACAATTTCCACCAACTTTCAAACTTCCAGTATGAAGCTAATTTCTAAACTTCTAGAATACTTCGCTTTGCCTGTAGAAATAACTTGCACAAATCCAGTATACCTCAGCACTGGAAAGAATGAACTCAGTAATCAGTTTTAAATGCTCACCAATCAGCAGCTGTGAAATTCACCATTATCAGGCAATGGCTCAAATCACGAGAAGAGGAATCCGTCCTCGAAACCCTAGCCAGGGCAATTCTTCACAAACTTAAATAAAATAATGATTGCATAATGAATGAATGAAAGTGCTTTTTGGAGCAAAATATATAGCTTTTTCGAAAAAGCACATTTTTAATATTTCACTTAATTGGCTTTATTAAATACTCCCACTTTATAATATAATATTGTAAAGTTAAAAGTTATTAAATTAAACCAAAATAATTTAATTTAATAACATCATTTAAACTTCAAAGCCACTGCACTGACAGACTGCAATCAAAGAAATTCTAGCAAAGCACCAGGACCAACTGCCCAGCCGAGAATAGACACTGCCCTGCCAGAAATAGCCACTGCTAAAAATAGACTTACTAAAAATAGTAAGTCACACAAACTAGAAATTCCCTGAAACTCAATCTTGAGATGTCTGACTCTCCGTGCAGACACCCTGCCAATCCTGGCCATACCAGAAACCCCACTTACTAAAAATAGTAAGTTGGTCAAAATGACCCGAACGAGGAGCAGAACTGATAATCTGGATCTCTAGAATGGAATCCCAACGCTGGCTCCACAATCTGACCCCCTCTGAACACCCGATTAGCCTGTGTGGGTCGACAAACCAAGCTAATCCCATGAGTCTAAAAACGGGAACATTACAGTTTTGCCTTTGTTTCTTTTGAGTTTTTTGAGTGTTTTTACAATGGTTTTGATATGCCAAATAGAGTGTAGATAATAACGTAATTTGCAGCATAGAAACAACTCAGTAAACTAATGAAACTCTTATATAAGGGTCAGGAAACTCTAGAATTTATTTCTGATCTTATTTTTAAAAAAGTTCTCAAATGTAAGAGCAACCCAGATTATAAAATGACATTACATATCCAAGTCCAGCATACCCATTTTCTGATAGGTGAAATAAAGGTTTGCAAAAGCAATAACCAGAAAATATATTACTCAAAATCACTAGGGATCCACAATAAAATCCTCCTAATGTTATAGAATGAAGAGACAATTTCAAAAATGCTTGCAAACTACAGTATATTGCACTAAAACCTCAATTGACCAGCTCCCAGGAGTCTCACACGCAGCCAAGACAAGGTAGGACCAGCTATTGATGGTATGACCAGCTATGGAGGTTGTATGGCCAGCCCAAAAACTAAGAACAATGAGCAATATCTCGTTCAATTAGTAACTTGGAAATAACTTTGTAAATCTACAACTAGAAGGCTGAAGAAGATGATCAAACTAACACCATTGATGCACAGATGTGACTCCTGTATGAAATTACAAAGTTATTCTCTAGATTATATCTCTCAATAAGTTGAGAATGTTGCCTGCAAGGGTTTCTGTCCTTACAAACTAAAGAAGAACAATCTTTCTCCATAAGAAATAACAATAGCAAATATCAAACTCAACATGAGTGAAATGAACTTCGAAAATGTCTTATATAGACTTCCTCTAGAGGTTCGATTCCTTTCTCCATACACACTTTATTTAACAAAAATCATCTCTTTTAATTCTTCACTGCCCCATTAATATAAAGGGCCCATATATTTAAAATAAGTCACTTTTCACTTTATTACTGGCCCCTTACAATCTTTTATTAAATAAATCAAAATAATGATAAAACTCAATCTTTAATTTTATTTTATTAATTAATAACTTTATGACCATATAAAATGCTGAGATAGTCATTAAATTGGAACCACCGACAATACTAGAAATAGTAACCTTGCCAACTGGCCCAATCAGTACTCAAAATTGACTTACTAAAAATAGTAACTATTGGAAGACTAATCCAAAATCACTTGAGAAAAGGGCATTTTTCTCATAATCATGGTGGGAGCTCAATTAACCATCAAATACCATTCGATTTCTGGATAAAATTCTTCCAAGGTTCCCTAACCCTAACTCATTAGCCCATGGGAACTGTAATGTCCCCTGGTAGAGATATCTAGGAATTTCAAAACAGTTACTTCAATTTCTTACACTTACACCATTTGGCCTTTGTAATTGAACTAGGACATGGGGATTATAGTATCCTTTATTGGAGAGATTGCTTATGCAAGTAACTATATTGGTATTATGCAAGAATTAGATTTCCTCGACTCTAATTGCATAAGTACAAAATGTGGATGATCTCAATTTGGTTGACCAATGTCAATTGTATAAACCTTCGAGTAATGTATATAAATCTTTCTTCAATATCAAAGTGTCAGATTTGAGACGTAGTCAAGACTGTATAAATCAAATATAATCTTATGGCAACGAATTACAGATTTGAGAATATGATAATGATAGTGTGATTTTATGAAACTTGTATTTTGCAAGCCAAGGAATGGATTATATTAGTGTATTGATATACTGTTTCTTGTATCTTCTCAATGTATATGCAAAAATGATCCGCTATCGATCAGTTAGTCTATTTATCAAATATATGTGATTGATATGCTCTTATGGTTGATTCCTGATTTAAGTTTATTGCACTTTCTATGTGTATGTGATCTATCTTTTGTAGTCTTCTCTTGGATCTTAAGGATTTCTTAAGATCCTTAAGATCCTAGATATGCTCAGTTAGTTATCGATCAGTTGGTCTGTTTATCAAATATATGTGATTGATATGCTCTTAGGGTTGATTCCTGATTTAAGTTTATTGCACTTTCTATGTGTATGTGATCTATCTTTTGTAGTCTTCTCTTGGATCTTAAGGATTTCTTATATATCAGATTTCCAGACCTGGTCATATGTAGTTCTTGAATATCTTAATTCACAGATTTGATGTCCAATACCCAACAATGCATGTAGATGCCAATTAATATCTAATTATTGGTTCCCTTTGATCGGTGATGGATTCTAATATGGACCATTGAGATATATCTTTCCTTTCGTATTTCCTTTGCTGAGTTGAGAGATCTCTTTCTTCTCTTATTAATATATTTGCTGACTGTTTGACCATGGGGTTAGTTCACTATTGTTTTAATCCTTCCTTAACCGCTGATTGCCTGTTATATAAATATAGAGTTTTTCATTTCAATTGAGATGAATGCTCTCGCATTTCCTTAAGTTTATCATTTGTTCGCTCCAGATGTCCTTTTTCGTAGTGCTGACGGTATTAGACGATAAAGTGTACTTATTGATCTCCCAACGTGAACAAAAACAAGCTGACTCTCTCTCGGCTGACCACACGCCGCCTAGGGGCCGTCGTCGCAGCTGGAGTTCCTTTGCTAGGCACTCCAGGACTCCGCGCCAATGGCGTCGCCGCTCTGCCTCTCCTCCTCCTTGGAGGGATGTGGGTGTCGGCTGGCCTCCCTTGCTTATTTCTACAGCTGCTGCCTCTGCTCGGCCCTCGACTAGTGTTCCTGCGTGGCCTCTTGCCACTTCTGACAAAGTCCCCTGCCTGACACTTGCTATCTCGCCCAGGCGGGAGGAAGGAGAATTGGAGAAAGAAGAAAAAGAAGATGGCTGGTCGATTCCCGACCAGACCCCAGGGCCCAATGTTTGGGGCAATCCTGATGACAGAGATCCTCCTCCCTCTTCTGCAACTGCCCTTGCAGCTTGAGGGTTTCTCTTTTTATATGTTTTTTTGATGAATAGTTGTATGGTTCTGACCTAGGTGCCGTGTGACTCTCGCGGGGTGGCTTTTTCCCCCGACCCCTTTTTTGTGAATACTGTACTTTAATATTTTCATTAATAGAAAAAGCCTCTATTCATCAAAAAAAACAAAAAACAAGGAAATAGAAAATATTCTGAAGATCTACCAATTGTCTCTATTCCCATGCCTTGAGTTACTTTTTATATCCTACAAATGAGAATGATAAAATACACTCAAGAGACAGGTCTATTAGCTATTTCTAATTGTCTCCTTTAATTGTCTCCTTACTATGATTAATTAGAGAGTATCACTCTTTATTAGTCATAATACCCCTCTTTATAATTTCCCATAGTTGTTTCCAACCGACTCCAGAGTTTAATATAGTTGAACGGCACATAACAAGTCCAAAGTGCACGTAACTTTTCTCTTTACTTGGTCATTGCCCTTCGTCAATGATTATTATACGCTGATCTATTTATGGTCATCAGTGACGATAATAGGTTTAATTGATAAAATGAATATTAGACGAGGCCATTGTGATCATTACTACAGTCAATAACCTTGGATTGGTTGGCCAACTCCGCTGCTTGTCATTTCGTTCTCTAAGTATGTGCTCGCAAACTGTAATCTTTTTTGTGCGTCATGTTCAAGTTGGTCGCTCTCTAATGTTTTGGATAGGAAATATTAGTGAATATATTTGTATAATATTAAAAAATGATATAATATATTATTATTAATAAATAATATATTATTATACATTGCTATTTACTATTATATTAATAAATACTATGTTATTTATATATTATTTTTATGACGATAGTACCATAGATGATATGATATTATGATGATAATATGGTGAATACAATAAATATTATCTATTGTCAATTATTAATAGTATTATATTAATAATAGATTATATTATCTATTATTAATATTAATTATTAAATCCTATTCGGGGAATGGGACATTACAGGAACCAACTCAATAGGCTAAAGGTCCACCAACTCAACTGGTTAGGAAGTGGATATTACACCCTATCATCCAGATACACCACTTGGTCTCCATCACATACACTAGCATAGTCCGTTTCTCCCACTAGCTCATCAACCTTGTGGATCTTTGCCTAGGATCAAAGTAGGTCTGCTACTTGGGTGTATAGTTTTCTACCCTCAAAAGGATGGGAGTGCAAATAGGCTAGCTAAACTCAAAATTGTCTCTAGATGCACCACCCTAAGACAATCGACAGATGCTGCCAAGTGCTCATATAAGGCTGGGAGCTTTTCCTTCTACTTGTATACCAATTGAATTTCCTTTCGAAGGGCCACTGCTTCATCCTAAGGACTTCTAGCCTTGCTTTCCTCTTGGAAAGAAAGACTCTCAACCTCCAACAAAACCTTTGGACTAGTAGAGGAGGAATCCAACAACTATTTAAGAATCTAATTCCACAATTTCAAGTTTGCCACTCTTGCCTACAACTTTTCTAAAACATCTGTTGCATAGAGACAGACTAAGCTTCTCATGTGTTGGCTTGTGCATATTGCCTAATATGTTCTTAATGAATTTGAGTGAGGGGAAATCTAGAATGAATAAAGTATTCTTCAACTTTTTTGTTTTTCACTCAACCTACAACAGTGTTTTTCACCAATATTTCAAAGAATACCTTGATTTCAGCATGGCTTGCATCTTTCAAGTGAATTCTCTTTCTAGGGCAGGGTTTTGTCTCCTATAGGAATCAGAGTTTTAGACATTTGTGCTGGGTGCCCAGACTTTTGAGGCAACTGTAAACAATTGTTCTTATTATTTGAGGCAGCTAGATTTGGTGTTATAATTCTTTCTATATTTTGTGACTATTTGAAGGATAGATGCTAGAGTTTTCAAGGTATTCAAAATCACAATTTTCAGCTAGTGTTTGGTGCAAAATCAATAGAAAAGAAAAAGGTTTTTAGCTTTCAAGCATCGAAGAAGATTATTAGAGTTTTAGAGATGTCATGATCAAAACACAATAAAAGCTTCTTTGGAAACTTGCCCATCCATTTTTGTTATTTTTGACCCATGCTATTTGTAGTGATCACCATTTTCAAGGCGAATACCAACTTTTGATATTTTCTATTTTAGTTGGAGCTATTTTAGTCGTCTCTAATTTTAGCTTGATGTGCTTTGAGGAGTTGGCCATGTTTAGGTCATCTATTTTTGAATCTTTGGTCTTGAAAATTTGAAATTCAAAGTATTAGTTTGTAATAATTTCTATCATTAACTTATCAGGAGAATGTTTGAGTTTATATTTAGTTTTAGTGGGTAAGATTTTATATAAAACTTGCATCGCAAGCAAGTAGTTAGTAGCTAGAGGAGAAGTGCAGTTAGTTTTTTTAATTTATTTTTATGCAATGCTTTGTAAACTTTATAGTTAAATGTCATTTTACTTTAGATTCTTAATTGTAAATTCATGCTTGGTTGTTGCTGAAATTATTGTTTAAGTCTTCTAAGTCGTGATTTTATGAGTCAAATATTGCTTAGTAATTATTGAGGGCTTTGTGTCATAGTGATGGTTAAGTTCGTTCTTGGGGTTTTGTTTTCAATTATCCTATTAACTTGTAGTATCTTGTTCATTTGTATGGATGAGGTAAATTGAATTGTTTTTGAGCATTGTAGGTTTTTTATTGCAATATTTAAAGTAGTATAATAATTGTAGCTTCGTATGTGTTGTTTTCCGTCCAATTGTCAACTTTGTGTCCTTGTATTTAAACCTATTCAATCATTATGTGTACTTGCACTGCTCATTCTTTCCTTTTAGTTGAACAATGTAAATGTACAGTAACCATATTTTGTTTTTTTTGTTCAAAAACCATAACTTTTTTTGTCCTTCAGTTGAAGAGGGTTAAAATTTTGCCCAAGTCGCATCCTAATAGACACACCTTAGTTTTATTCAACATGATTGTGAACCATCTGAGGAAAACACTAAGTAGAATGTAAATAGCAAGTACATATTGCATAATATTAGATTGATTTTTGTTAACAAGGAGCTTACCCTTATAATTTGAGGAGCAGTTCCATTGCAAATCTGTTTTGTTTTATGTCACATTAAATGATGCAAATAAAAATGCTAACAGGGGTTGCGCAATTTGGTCTGATAAAAATAACATTCCCTAGTTTGATATTTTGTGTTGGTATGTTCACCCTTGCAACAAGTTGTATAAATTTATAGGAAGTTTTTATGGTTTTTGTGGAAAGCAAGGAAAAATGATTTCTTTCAAGGTAAAAAGAGGTTTCTTGCTGACCTATGCCATTAAGTCATTCTCTTCTCTGTTGTGTTGCATGTGTCTCTCTTGATGCAAGTTCACAGAAAACGAATTACATAATCTTCTGAAATAGTGGTACCTCACCTTTCACATAGAAAATTTGGAACAAGTTGAGTGGTGGCCAGATTTGAGTGTAAGCAGCAGTCAGTCCCCTGAAGCCCAATAGGATATCAGGTTGTAGGAAATACTGTAGCTTAGAAGTGTAGAGTAGTGGCATAGTTGTTAAGGCATGTGATGAATGACAAATGTAGCTCTCCCTCGAACAATGTAGATAAATGGATGAAAGATAAGTCTTCGTGACAAAATGGGGGAAATTGATTCATGATGCATTTGTGGATCCAAAGGATGACCTTGGCAGATTATGATTTTGAAGTGGAAGATCCTTAGCAGAAAAGGAAGATGGGAGCTTTATACATGTGAACTGCTTAAGAAGCTGCTGAGTGGAATGCTTTATGTTATTTCGAATCTGTGGCGTATTATTATCCTAACTCAAATTGGGATTGTAGAATTGCGGTCTTTTGTAGTCGTGCTCTCTGTTTAAGCGACTTTGTGATACTCCCAGATATGGATCTCTTTCAGGGATTTCTGGGTTGGCAATCCTTATGATGACAGTTTTATGATGGTCTGGTCACTAGGCTTGTATATATTGTGATACAAACAAAATGTTGCATCTTAGCCAATTTGACTAATAATGAGAATATTGACTTATTAACTGATTCTCACTAACTTTTATGATTCAGTTCAAATTGTCTGCTGCATCATACTGTTTTATTTTTTTTAGGGAGGGAAATATTGCTTCAAAATTCAAACATCTGATTTTCACAGAAGTTTTATTCAAATTTCTAACACAGTCTGGTACTCTTGGCATCATGTTACACAAGTTTCTTATAAATATGGTCATCAAATGTTCGTTGATTTAATGTTTATAATCAATTAAAAAATAATCCTTATTTTTTGTGCATGCCTCAGATAAACCTTGAGGTGAGAAATTGATGTCAAAGTAAAAATCATTGAATATGCCTTGGTTTCCAGAAATTGCAGGCTCAGCATTTTGTGAAACAGTGCAACTGGTATGCTTTCCTTTAAGCTATGAATTATAAATGTTTCAACAAGTTCAATTATATAAACCACCTAGTTTGTATTTCTTAAATGCTGTAATTTTAATTCAACATATTCTTTTCATGGATAAAAAATAGTTCAATATATAAGCATTGTAGGTTTAAACTAGTGGTTACAATGATTCTAACAATGGCCACCATACATTCTATTATCTTAAGGATAAGAAACCGATCATTTATTTGATTGTAAATGTAATGTTTGTGGCAGCATAGGAGAATAATAGAAAGGCAACAATTACCTAGGTCAGGTTGGCTAGAGGTGTTAGAGCCATCCAATGCAGAATTTATTGCAGCTTTAGCAGCTGGTAATAATTCTCACCATATTCTGCAGATTGGTTGTGGGATTTCAACTATTGCGTTAGCAGCTGCTGCGAGGGCTACTGGCTCGTATCTGCTATCAATTCACACTGAAAAAGAAAAACAGGAAATTATGGACAAATATGTACAATATCTCGGTTTGGCAGAATATGTAGAATTTATCACAGATGAACCAAGAAATGTGATACCTCAATATGATGGGGTCGATTTTGCTTTTTTCTTAGATCCAGGATGTTGTGTCAAATTATTTGATCTTTTGAGGCTGAAACATGAAGCGATTGTTGTAGCGGATAATGCATTTGAAGAAACAATGGATGAGTATATAAAGCATGTACACCGACAACCTGGAATACATTCTTCAACCTTGCCAATAGGAAGAGGCTTTGAAGTCACAAAAATATTGTCGTGGAATGAATTCAACTCAGGGTATGTTACAATGTGTATTTTCAGTTTTCAAGCTTATGAATTTGCAATAGACAGTAATTACTCAAGCTTCTTGATGCTTAGGTAATACTAATAATTCAGAGTTAAGATATTTCCTGCAATGATTTGGAATCTTATAGTGTAACATTGAGTTGCACAATGCTTGAAGTTTAGGCCAAAGAATCTAAAATCACCTGTCATATCAACTGTAATACTTATGCAGACCTGTTGAAAAAATAAACTAGTTATGCTTTTGAATGGCCTTGCAGAAATAGTTTAATTAAAGATCCATAGCTCTAGCACTTACTACTACAAACGAGAAGTTTGAATCTGTACCACTGACACTTGCAGTATGGAAAACAGTCCGAACTACTCTAAAATCTTTTCCATCTGATTAAACGGTATAATAATATTCTGCACATGCAAAATCCATGTACTTGGAAACTTAGGTACTGAGCTTTTTTTTTTCTTTTTCTTTTTCTGATGAGACAGTCACATGGGCTAGTGCATTTAATTAAATATAGTCACATGGGCTATTGTATTTGATTCAATATAACTATGGGGCTACTATACTTAATCAAAAAAAATTAGTCACATGGGCTAGTGCATTCTAAATATAACCGCATAGGCTAGTGTACATGTTCTTTACAGTGTGCATCACATGTATACAGTATAGTTGTCCCTAATTCCTTTGTATTTTTTCTTGTTTGAAGTTGTTCTCATATCAATTGATATCTGAGCCTAGCAATTGTGACTTCTAGATCTAGTCCTCTCAAGCATTCCATATTTTACCCTTATCTAGCATCCTTAGTCTTCTCTCTATCAAGGCAAACACTTTAAAGAATAGCAGCATTAATCATTTGGGGAATAAATCCAGAAACCAAAAGTATAAGATTTTTTGAAAAAATGGGCAAAAATCGGATATACAAAAAAACATAAAAAATTGAAGAAACAGTCAAAAAATAATTTTAAAAAAAAATATTTATAGTCAAAAACTACTTTAAAAAAAAAAAAGGCATTTCCATAGCATTGATAGATTGTGAGAAAATAAAATATAGAGTTCAACCCTTTAATTGTAGAAAATAGATGTTATTGTTTGTATTTATATTGCTCATTACATTGCACAAAACATACCACGATTTATATATACTATATATTGTTATATTTAGTAAAATATAACCAAACTTATTAATATTAATTATATAAATTGAGTAGTGTTTTTTTACAAAATTTATTAAAAAAAGGAAATTATGATTAACATATAAAACTTTAATAAAATTTATAAACATTTAAAATTTTAATAGCTTTTATATGAATTTGTGTAAATGAAATTTATTAGATGTAAAAGTCTTAAGATAAAAGTAGAAATTTCTATGAACATAGAAAAAATGATATGATTAATTTTTTGCGAAAAAGAATGATAAATACCTAGAACCTGTAGGGCCGAACTCCTCGGCTATTGAAGGTGGTTGGAACCAATGTCTCAGGCAGGCCAAATTGGCAACCTCTCTCTCCAAACTACACCCTCTGATCAATTGCGTTTGTAAATTGGCAACTCCTCTGATCTGAAATCCTTGCATCTATGATCAACTCTCTGTTGACTTGTTGGTCAACACCTCTTTGGGTACTCGTGACATGGCTTAACCGCCTCCCGTGGGTCAGGTTAAATTTGATGTTGTATTGGGTGTTGACAGTTCGAGCTTTTGGTTCGAGTTTCCCTTCAGCGAGTGTTGTGGCTCAATCAGTGTTGAGGGGCAAATTGTTGACTTGGTGGTCAGCACCTCCTTCAGAACTCATGAAATGGCTTAACCGCCTCCCGTGGGTCAGGTTAAATCTAACATTTGTATCGGTTGTCGATACTTTGAGCTTTTGACGCAACGGCAAATGATTCCAACACTCTCCAAATCATTGCCTCTTACGTTGATGTTATACTTAGCAACCTATGTCGCAAGGTTTGAGTTTGAGTTTGTGTTCGGCAACAATAAAATTTGTATGAAGTTTGGCATGGGAATAATTTGAGATGAAATTTTCCTTACAAAATTTAATTTTATATATGATAAATTAAAATTATTAAAAATAAAAAATAAAAAATAAAATTAAAATTATTATAATAAATTTAAAATATTTAATTTTAAAATAATACATGTTAAATTAAATTTAAATAATTAAATTCGTAATTTTTTGTAGATAGATTTAAAATCAAATTAAATATTGTAAAATATTAAATTTAATTAATTAAATATTAATATTAAAATTATAAAAGAAAGTAAAACTACAAAATAATAAAATAAAGTAATATTAAATGTTAACATAAATAAAATGATGTTTAAGTTTTGTAGAAGACAAAAAGAACTTGATTAAAAAAATAAAAAACATAGATGAAAGGTCTAATTTTTTAAGGTGTGCGATTTGCCATCAAGTGTTATTGTTATTGACTTGTGGAATGACTTGCTCCACAAGCTTGTATGCTATGACTTAGCTTGCAACCACCAAGTACAATTTATAACAAATTGCCATTTGTTTTTTCTAATTTTTGTGCCATTTAGGGTTTTGGTGGGTGTTTTTATTTCACTATGATTTTATGGTGTTTTTTTGTCGATTAAATGATCAATTTATTGCAAAAAATTGTTGACCAGGGTTGACCAATTAGATCCCATTTTGGGGGGAAAAAATCAGCAACCTTCCCAATCGCCGATTAAATGCCACCGATCATGATTTTTTGCAAATATCTTCTTTAATTTAAAGAACCCTACAGTTGGTAAGAACATTATTGTCGAGCAACCTATTGGCATAAAGCTTAGTTGTCATCACTGGCAAACATCAAACACACCGGTACTACACACCGGTACTCATGATAGAATAACAGTGGTGAACCAGTAGACTTACTAAGTAAACAGTGTACCTTAACCGGTCACATCTATACCGGTCCGGTCTTGTCCAACCGGTCTAGCCAGACACCATAGGAGGCAAATGACTTAACAGGTTGCACACCAGTTTGCAAGGAATTACAAATTTACCGGTCAGTGCTTTATAATCCAATCCGGATTTTGCGGAGCGTTTTTCAGTAGAATTGGAGTTAGCTTTTTCAGAAGAACTGGAGTTAGCTTTATTTTTGGTGAGTGTTTTGAGGTAAACTAAAGATCTATTTTCAAGATTTTTGATCAAGAGTTCTGCATGCGAGATGTTTGGAAGGGTTACAACTTGGCAGCATCGTTTGGTGTAATTATAATAAGATAATTTCTTATAAATATAGGTCATCATGCATGAGAAGAGTGTTGTTGAAAATCAAGAGCAGAGAGCGAGCAGAGCAGAAGAGTAGTCTTCTGAGAAGGGATACATTCAAGATCTTAACCGATCTCTTTTAAATCCCTTTACTGGGTAGCATTCTGACCAGTGCTTTGTAAGCCTTTAACCGAACAACTTTATTACTGCAGTAGTGGAGTTTCGTGGGTTCTGTCCCACCGTGGTTTTTTCCTTCTAACCAAGGGTTTCCACGTATATATCTTGTGTTGACCCGTGCATGTGATTTTTGTTTATGATTGATCAAGCATTCTTTAATTTTCAATATTAATAGGAATAATAAACAGAGAAAAGAATACAAGAAATTGAATTTACTGATTCACTCGCCCTCTCAGTAACCAGTTAGGATTAACAATTGGTATCAAAGCCTAGTTCTTAGGTAAAGAAAACTTAACCGCTTGAGAAAAGATAATGGAGGGTTACAGGTATCAGAAGCAGCTGGAGGAAGCAAATGAAATGATTACCTCTCTTGAAAATAGACTAAGAAGACCTCTTGCCAAGAGAAAAGAGCTGGCTTTACAACTGAGTGAAAGTCAAGAAACAATTGAAGAACTATCTGGACAGGGTGGTTTTGATGAAGCAGAAGAAGCGGTCTCTGATCTCATGGAGAAAAACTTGAGTCTGACTAATCAAATCTCCAATTTGAAAAGAGAAGAGAAAGGTCATGCTCTGAGGATGAACGAACTCATCGAAGCAAGCAGAATAGATGAGGATGAGAAAAATAGTGCCATAGAAGCACTGCAAATTGCTGAAAGAGCAAGAAACCTGGTTGAAGATGTACTAAGAGAGAGTGATGCTCTCATACTGCAACTGCATGCAGACATGCAAGGCATAAATCAGGAGAATGCAATCATGCATGAACACTTGCATGATAAAGACGAGGCATGCAAAGAAATGGTTGCTGAAGTTGCAAAACTTAAAGAATAGTTGAAAACTCTTGAGGAGAGGAATGAGAAACTCAAAAAGTACAATGAGAGTTCTGAGAAGCTTGATAAGCAACTGAAAGCTCAAAGAAGGCACAAAGATCCCACAGGACTTGGGTACATCAGTCAAAGCAACAAGGAAACCGGTGAGTCCTCTGGAGTCAAGGAAAGCAAGAAAGACAAGAAGAAACCAACTGGAGACAAAGGTAAAAGAATCTTCAAACCCTCTTGCAAACATTGTGGCAAACCGGGTCATAAATCAAATGACTGCATGAATGCACTAGTGAAACCTTTCACCGCTAACAATTACTGTAGTAACTGTTATAAGTATGGTCACAAGACCATTGAATGTAGGTCACGATCTAACAGTGTGTCCAGTGGAAGTAGGGGAAGCTTCAAAGGTTATTGCTACGTATGCAATAAATTTGGACATAAGGCTAGAGAATGCAGGTCTACAACCATTGCATTCAAATCTCCACCGAGACCAGTATTCCATAACAAGAATGCTAACCAGGGCACATCTATGTGTGCTACCTGTGGACCATCAGGGCATAAGAACACTGAATGCCACTCACCCATGGACAAAGAAAGAAGGGTCAATCCATGGAGAGGAACCGTTATAACTTGTTACAACTATAACAAGATTGGGCATCTGGCCAGAGACTATAGGAACCGGCCATTGATCAAAGGGAAAGGCCCAACTAAACCGATCAAGAAGAATGTGACTCCAAATCAAAAGGGAAACACCACTGAAGAGACCAACGGGGAAGTAAAGAATACTTGGTCCAAAAAGGGGACAAAGACCTCTGAAGGAGAGAAATTAGAGACAAAGTCATCATCCACCGATGGTGATATCTCTTCAACAAACTAAGCCAAAAGGGCTTAAGGGGGAACAGGTAGCAACGCTACTATCCCCGGAGTAATTGGTGAGATATATTCTCTCAGTCAAGGATTGAAACCGGGAAGGATACACCGGTCTAACACCAGAACCAGTCAAATGGAGAAGTTGACATATCACGGTCGATGTTTCAACCAAGGTTGGTGTAGTAAACAGGTAAAGAGTCGGTGAACTAGTTGATAAAGGTAAGGTTAGGTAAGGGTCACTAATACAGTAACCGTTAACCAAGTTACTATTTGCTAATTACCATTATGACCTAAGTGTATAAAAGGGGAAAGCCAATTACTCATTTCACTTTACATTGTGTTTTCTGATTATTGTTTTATAAGCTTAAGTAATCTTTCTTGATGTGATTCGCGATCTCTGCTTTGCGTTTTCTGCGAATTTGTCAAGAACTTTTTGTGTGTTACTTGTCTAGAGAAATGGCATCATCATCATCTGTTGTGAGCCTTATCGACATCAATCAACACGATCGACCTGTGTATGATATCATGATAGTGCAAAATAGAGCGAATGATATGGTTGGTGCCCTATCATCGATTCCCGATGGGGTGCTATTGATTGAAGATGTAACTGCGTTCATCCACAACAAACAGGAAGAATTGGGTGAAACATTCATACAGAGCGAATACTTAGGGCTCTGTGAAGATGGAAGACTCTAGGCAAAATACACGAGATTGGAGGTAGCTGGATTGACCAATGGGGTGAAATACCCAACAGTGTTTCGACCTGACTGGATTCGGCTGATACTCAGTCGAGTACACGATCCAGGAATGTGGTTAGCGAAAAGCGTTGTTACTCCAATAACCAAGGAAGATTTAAATAGAGTAACAGGGTTTAATGCCACAGGGGAAGCTCTTACCTTGAGGACAATTGCTAATGTTGAAGTCACTCGACTCACCAAGTCAAAATACGACAGTCGTATGATGATTGTGACCGACATAGAAGACGACGGTGTTCAGTTTGCTGCAGTCATCATTGGTTACAAGGTTTACTAGTCAAGCAATCTCAACAGCATGCCAAGTGGTGCAATTAATACATCGCACAGGATTATGCACGACAATGCTCAGTATGACATATGCGCTATGCTAAGGAGCCAACTTTTTGAGAACCTGAAGAAGCTCGGTATGGTAAAGAAGAAATGAAATATGGGACACTGATGGTATGTCTCTTTTTCTACTACCAAAATTTCTTTCCAGGAGTGGGTAAGGTTACCTGGTTAACAGATAGACTGATTATGGTCCAAATAGGTGAAATGGTTAACAGTTTGGGAAACCGGTTTAACAAAGTAATGACTGATTACTTTGAAGCTTATCAACTCGGAATGCATTAGAGGGAGAGAATTCCTTCAGTTATTGTAGATGAGTACAAGGATGAAGTTTGCTTCCTGGTGAGCACCGATCATTGCATCATCCAGGTTGTTGAGCCAAGAACTGAGTTTGCACCAGAACTTGGTTATGAGATATCAACTAAGACTGCCAAAGCTTACGCTAAGGCACTTCAAGAGAGTAACCTGGATCTCTCTACCAACTAGTTTGGCACTTATGAGGAGATAAGTGCAAATCTAAAGAAAAATGCATCTTCTAAGGCAGTAAAGAAGGTTTATGTCAAACGGTCTCCTACTCCAAAGAAGAAGAAGCCAACTCTGCAAGAACCAAAAGTTCAAAAGAAGAAGGCACAGTCAGTCACAACCGACAATCACAAGGTGAGGACTCAAAGGAAACTGAGACAAAACAAACCACCACCTATCTAAGAAAGAGGAAGACCGGGAAACTTGTAAAGGAGGAAGCACCGAAAGCAAGAAAACCAACCGTAGATGAGATGGTTGAAGGAATAACGCTTATAAGTAGATTGGGAGTGGTTGGGAGAAGATATGAGCTGTCAAATGATGATGATAGGAGAATATTAGAAGACGTAGTATATAACCTTCACAATTTTAAGAGAACTCCTATTGAGATTCATGGCTCAGTACCTACAGAGTTACATGAGATCATTGAAGGAAGACGAAAATCTTCAAGAGCTAAAGAGAAAGAGCTAAGGATAAGGGCACTGTTGGAAGTGCAAAGCCACTTGAGCTTGCCAGAGGCAACCAATCAAGCAGATCTGTATAAACAAAGCTTTAACATCAGGAAGAGAATTGGTCAAGTACTAATAGGAGAAGATGTGGTTCATAATGAAGGGGTTGCAATTTGGACAACCATTTTGGAGCAACAACATAAAGCTGAAGCCGAATGTCAAAAGACCTCGGTGCAACCTGAAAAGGATACCGGTAGAGGGAAAGGCATTCTAGGCGTTTATGCACCGGTCCAATCCAAGCCTGCAACTGAACCGGTCATCGTTGACATCACCGAAGACACAGGTGGTGTATCTTACTCCACCAACTATCCTTCATCTCCAGAAGAAGGTGAAGCTAAAACCCTTACTATTGATGATATAGTTGATGAGATATTAGATTTTGGAAAAGTTAGCAATGCTGCTAAATGGTTCAGTGCCTTGGTCACTGATGATAAAGATAAAATTGAAATTGCTCTATTAGAGAGCTTTCTTGATTTCAACCGAGGACCAAAGGACTACAGGCCCCACTTACTAGCTGAACTAAACAAAAGGCTACTGACAAAATGGAGAGTCGGTTTAGCAAAGAACAATAAGATCTTAAGGGAAGTACTGGAAAAGGTTGAACTAGGTCTTGATGAAGATGCAATCAAAATTCTGTTGGAAGCAGAAGCACTGAATCTGGATATAAGAGACATAGTGGCCAAAATTATAAATGGTCAAGAGAAAGAAGTGTATGAAGAAACAGTCCAGTTATGGAAGAATTATGACTTCAACGCTACATCAAAGAGACAGGAGAAAATTGCATCAGAAAAGGTTTCTACTGAAACATCTAAGACAACAGGTCCTCAGGATACTTCACAAAGTGAACAGGGAAAGGAAATGATCCCACTTGAACAGTTCACAACTGGTGAACAAGTCACAACCGGTGATCAAGATATAACCGGTGAGAAGGACCATACTGGTGGTCAGGATAACACCGGTGAATAGTTCACAACTAGTGAATAGGTAAATATCGGTGAGAAGACTCCAACAGGTGTACATGATACACCAATCAGATCAGTGGACCAAGAAATAGGGGAGTCATTACCTAAGATGACTAAAGAAAAGGAAACTGAGAAAGTTGAGACAGTCAAGAGTGATCAACAGGTTGCCGAGGAACAACCAGAAGAAGAGCATCAACTAGAAGAACAACTAGAAGTACAACCAGAAGAGCCTCAACAAGTAGTAATGGAGGAAGTAGAGAAGTTAGCTAAAGAAGAGCCTGAAAAGGACATCAAACAGAAACAACTAGTAGATGTACCAAGCGCTTCTTCATCAAAAAGAAAGCTATCTTTTGCAGCTGACCTTGAATCCAAGAGAGGGAAAGTTAGCACTTCTCCAACCGGTGACACTGTGATTGAGATAAGAAAAATGTCAACAAGACAGCTGAAGCAACTCACCAAGAGAAAACAGGACATGGTTCTAACAAGTGTTAAAAATATTCTATACAATTTTGCACTTGATGCAGACATAGATGAAGAACCCATAATTGATCAACTGGAATTCTGGCACAAGCGATTGGAGAAGATATAGCAAATCCAGAAACTGTAGCCATTGATCATTATGAACATAAGAGAATAAATTTTCTTCATGACAAGATTGAAGAACTAAAAGCCACTGTGGCTACCAGCACCAGAGAACTGAAGGAACAGGTACAAGACGCTGGGAGGATGATAACAAAAACTTCAAACTTTAAAGATTTTGTAAAAGATGTAACAGAAAGAACCAAAAGGACTACATAAGAGATAAAGGAGACTACATCAAAGTTCGATGCTAAGACCTCTTCTACAACAGAGTATAGTTGTGAGCTAACAAGTTTAGCTCTCACGTTGAGAAAGGCATCAGAAGAAAACACAAAGAGAATCTAAGATCTCATTGGATTTCAGCTATTCATTGCCCCTACTTTTGATTTGATGCAGAAAACAGCAAATGATGCTGATATACTTCTCAGTGAGCCCGAATATAAGACAATTGAGGACATGGAGAACCTAATTGTCTCTCTTCAAGCTATGAAGTATACCCTAGATCAAGTCATAGTTGCATGGAAACCTTTCCTAGTTTCTACTAGGAAGATCTACACGGATATCTTCAACAAGCTCCAATTATGAGGAATTCATACCCTTTGTCCCTTGGAGGCAAAAAGGGGGAGATCACTTTCAAGAGTGTGGTAGAGAAAGGGGAAGATACTGGAAGAGACTGATCAAATGACAGGGAGAGTTGAGACTGGTACAATAGGATACAATAGAGCCAGTCTATAGGGGAACTATTAGAAGCATCAAAGTATCAGTTGATAGGATGATACTCTACAGGGAGTTTATGTGTTGATGTGTTTTGCCACCAATGCCAAAGGGGAAGATTGTTGGCATAAAGCTTGGTTGTCATCATTGGGAAACATCAAACACACTGGTACTACACACCGGTACTCATGATAGAACAACAGTGGTGAACCGGTAGACTTACTAAGTAAATAGTGTACCTTAACCGGTCACATCTATATTGGTCCGGTCTCTTGTCCAACCAGTCTAGCCAGACACCACAGGAGGCAGATGACTTAACAGGTTGCACACCGGTTTGCAATGAATTGCAAATTTACCAGTCAGTGCTTTATAATCCGATCCGGATTTTGCAGGGTGTTTTTCAGTAGAACTAGAGTTAGCCTTTTCAGAAGAACTAGAGTTAGCTTTATTTTCGGCAAGTGTTTCGAGGTAAACTAAAGATCTGTTTGCAAGATTTTTTATCAAGAGTTCTACATGCGAGATGTTTGGAAGAGTTATAGCTTAGTGGCATTGTTTGGTGTAGTTATAATAAGATAATTTCTTATAAATATAGGTCATCATGCATGAGAAGAGTGTTGTTGAAAATCAAGAGCAGAGAGCGAGCAGAGCAAAAGAGTAGTCTTCTGAGAAGGGATACATTCATGAAGAGTGAAAGAGAGAAAGATTCAACAACCAAGCAGAGGAAGGAGTGAATAGGTATGATCTGATCGATAGATAGAGTGTCAAAAGAGGATCATTGCTTTTATTGTGTGAAGCACATTTAAATCCCTTAATCAGGGTGAACCCTAATAGGTTCTATTGTATAAATCCCTTCAGTGGGTGACATCTTTGTTGATGTTTTTTAAGTCCTTTGACAAGGCGACTCCTCACAGGGTCAAGATCTTAACCGATCTCTTTTAAATCCCTTTACCGGGTAGCATTCTGCCCAGTGCTTTGTAAGTCTTTAACCGGGCAACTTTATTACTGCAGTAGTGGAGTTTCGTGGGTTTTGTCCCACCGTGGTTTTTTCCTTCTAATCGAGGGTTTCCACGTATATATCTTGTGTTGACTTGTGCATGTGATTTTTGTTTATGATTGATCAAGCATTCTTTTATTTCCAGTATTAACAGGAATAATAAACAGAGAAAAGGATACAAGAAATTGAATTTACTGATTCACCCCCCCTCTCAGTAACCGGTTAGGATTAACACAACCAACTCTTTTAACTACCTAAAGCCGACAAACAATTAATACATAGTTGGATGTACAATATTATTGAAACATAATCGTAGGCATTGAGCACTTACTACACAACACATTTATAAGTGTTCATATTCTACCATCCATGCCAGAAACTTTGACCTTTTCCCGATCAAGAATCTTCAAAGAGTTGTTGTCTCCAAGAGTCATTTTCTTTTCATCACTTTTGGTATACTCTAAGTACCGCTCTTTGTAGTGTCATATGAAAGGAAGCACCTAAATCAATTAATTTGTTATAATCACCAACGGCAACAACAAACACAAAAACATCATTGCTATATCCATTAGTACCAAAGTGAAGATCGCATGCTAATATTGAGAGTGGTTGGGGGGGAATATTAGGACGAATTTTAACACTTATTTCAAATCTGCAAGTATAACTTCAAAAACATCAAGTAAACAACGCATGCAAGAACACAAAATTATGTGGAAAACCCCCAAGGGAAAAGACCACGGCAAAATGTTGCTTTAATTAACTTCTTACAAATTGTAGGCAACAACCCACATAAGACACTAATCTTACAAACATGAGCTCCAACTCACTAGAAGCACCAACTCCCTCTAAGCACCAACTTAGTATAAGGCATCAACCTCCAATGGACTCTACTTGCAAAAAGCTTCTTTGTACTCTGCTCGAAAAAGACTTCCCTGCACTTTGCTCAATCTTCATAAATCTATTCTTCCTTTTTTGCATCACCCTCTTATCTCTAATTTTAAATCACTAAAAAAAGTTCATCTTCTTAAACTGCACTTTCATTTTTTATTTCATTAATATCCATAAATCTCATCAAGAAAAAAACCTACTAAAAGTGGCACCACTGCTTGGGTTCTCAAAATGGAAGATTTCTAAAATATCTTGGGTGCCCAAATCTGATCATGAAACCTTATCAAATCTTCTTTAAATCTCTTTTTATGGCACATTAAATCTTTCTTTTTATGACATATTAGATTCATTTTATCCTATCATATCCTCAAATCTGCATATAATATTACTTTTTATGTCACATTAAATCTTTCTTTTTATGACATATTAAATCTTTCTTTCTATGAGATAAATCAGATTTGGTTTATCCTATCATATCTTCAAACATTCTTTTCTTGTTTCCTTCTAAAAGTGGTGGCCATCTTTATGTGATTTGCTCTCCTTTCTTGGTGGCTGTAAAAACTGATTTTATTATATCTAAATCTTCTCTACCTTGACACCCAACATCGAACTTATCTGATTTGATTTTCATAAATATCTTTCCATTCTAACACAGCAGCATATTCTTTCTTACCGCAGGTTCTTATATCTTTTCGCATGTATCAAGCTTTGACATTGGAGAAAATTATCTAACGCAAAGTACTTATCAGAGAAGTCATCCTTCTTCTTGGATTTACGTTCCTTTATGTAACCCTTCTTGCCACAATTTCAACATATTACTTAGAGTTACTTGGAGATATAGATTTGTTCTTTCTCATAGAACTTCATCTTCTGTCTTCTTCTTACCTTTCTTCTCTTTTGACTTGCCTCTAACCACTATGGCATTTTAAGATTTATCATTTATGGACCTTTTCCCAGTTTCTTCATTTAACAAATGCCAATCACTTTTTCCAATTCTAGTGTTGTGTCATTATTACTTATAGTTACTAACATCACAAGGTTATTTCATAAATCTAGTAAGAAATGAAGTGACAAAATGCATATGTCCTCTTCATCCATCTTAATTACTATTGATGCAATGACTTACTATCATATTAAATCTATTTAAATGATTACTTAACCACCTTCATTTTCAAAAAATACAATTTCTTTAAAACAAGTTTATTTACTAGGCTATTACAATTTACACTAATACAATGTATCTAATGTCTTCCACAATGTTTTTTCCATATGCTTTTGAGACACATTCATTAACGTTGGATTTGAAAGACATAATATAATTGTACTTATTGCTTTCTTATCCCGTTTTAACTAGTCCTCATCAGACATACCTGTGATATTCATAGAAGAATATGTTGCAGCTTGCTGATCTCTCTAAATTAAAAGATCCTTCATCTTCAACTTCCATGGTTTGAAGTTTTAACCATTGAATTTCTTAAGTTTAAACCTCAATGTACTCGTCATAAATTTAATGTTATATTTTCTCACAAAATCATTGAAAGATGTCATCTGATTCTAGTTATACGCCAATTGTAGCCTTTTAATTGTTGTAGGGTTACACCACTACACATGTTAGGGTTTTCACTCTAAGGATGTAGATGTCATCCAAACAACCATGCTTTAATACCAAATGTTGGGGATTTTCTCCCTTGTTACTAAGGACTGACAGACTAGAATAGTGAATTCTTAAGATTATATGTTCAGATAACAATCATCATATATCAAATTGAAATACAACATGCATGGAAGTAATGGAACAGTATGAAGTGATAAGATTATACAAGACATAAAGAGTTTAACATGGGTAACCTGTATAGGAGAAAATGCACCACCAAAAGATGTTCATAATTGTATCATTCATAATTGAATCATTCATAATTGACAAGATGTCATGTCCCCTCTCTAGTCTGACCAACAGAGTCATGTGAGTTAGCCTATCATGGGGGTCTTGTAGGCTAGCAGTTGTGGATAGAGACTCATACAGGATATTCAGTGACCGGACTTGGCTTTATAGGCAGTTTTGGGAGTCAGTTGGGTGCAGTTCCTTGATTTTAGAGGATTCCCCTACTTTTTAGAAGGTTGTGGCAGTTTCCAGCTTTGAGGTTCTACAGGACCATTCTATGGTTTCAGTTTTAGGATGACAGGGTGTGTTTCCTAGAGTTTCTTGGGGCATCTCTAGAGTTTAGGGGAGGGACTGCCAGTTGACCCATCTCATCCGGTATCAGTCACAGACAGGTGACATGGTCAATTTCTTATTTTTGTGTTTGATTTGGGCTTTCATAAGCTTAAAGGGAAATATTTTAATAGTTTAATATTTCCTAAGTTGGTAATTAAATAAATTATAATAAGGCTATCTATATAGCCATTGCGGAGTAATAAGGAGATATCTGATGGATTTGGACACATATACCTATGTATGGGGGTTCGTTGGAAAGGTCTCGAATTATTATAAACTATTTTCACTATCCGGAGGCCATTTGGTGCCATGAGTTATGACATTTTGATAAAGTAATGCTTTTCCTTAAGTTTGGACGACTTTAATTGGGAAAATGTTATTTTATTATATTTTATTTAAAGTGCAAAGTGTAATTTCACTTTAGGGTTCAATTTGCACTTGGAAGGGGATATAAGGAGATGGAGACCTAATTTCTCATTATCTTTTGACATTTTAAATTTGTGATGAAACCCCTAAGTTTGGATTGTTGGGACACAAACCTCAACAAGGATTTGGTGATTCAATATTGGAGTTGGGAAGTATTATACTCTGTGGCAAGGATCGACATTCTTCATAGCACCAATTATCAGAAGGAGACATCATATTCAGCTAGGCGGCACCCTATTCCAGTTTGGACGTTTTTCCAGAGGCAGCTCGAGCTTGTATTCTAGGCACCATTCTTTCTTAGTAGCCAACGTTTTGCAGTTTGGAGGTATTTATAAGGGTTTGTGACAGCAAGCTCTTCGTCTTTGGTGATTGCAAAACATTTCTATAGCTGGGGTCAAGTTTTGTGGACAGCCACCAATCTATTTGACACATTTATTCCTTGAATACAGAAATCTGAATATTATGCCTGGTACGATTTGAATAATTCTAAGATTGTTAAGTGATTTTAATTTATATGAAAGCTGCTTATCATTTCTAGTTCAAAGTTTTTTGTTATTTATCATTTACTTGCATATATCTTCAAAAACATCAAGAAAAACAACAAAAAACTTGAAAACAAGAAAAAGCCAAAAAAATCAGAATTCAACAAAGGTTAATTCAGAGGTACAAACACTGGTCAAAGCCTCAAATTGTGAAACAAACAATAATTCACAAGGTCACCGGGATTGGGGATCTTTCACAACAATTCAATACAATAAGGTCTTTCGAAAGCCTTTCATAGATTCACAATCTACAACATATCCCTTTAATTTTTCAAGTGTTTACAATATATCAACATGTTTAGTCTCTATTATAATGTTTTTGTAACCTTGGCTTATTCACAAATTGTTATATATAGATGTATTTTAGGGAATACCAATTGCTTAATTGTATAACTAACTTATAGAATACCAAGAGTCATATAATCATATTCTGTACATATGTGAAATTAGATTACTACCTATGTTACCCGGGGACGCGTTTTCGGCCCTAAACCCTAGGTTTTAGAAACAGTGACGGTTTCAGGGACAGGGGGATGGCCAGGGACATTTCCAAGTTGTCATCGACCAGGTCATAAAATCGGAAACCTGTCCCATAAATGGTCAACACGTTTCCTATGGTCCTTGACTGTCCCGGGGACAGTTGGGGACGACTAAGCTATCCCCCAACCGTCCTAGGGATGGATTGAAGTTTCTGGTGGCAAAAAAACATTAAATGAAAAAAATATTAATAAATTGCAATTCTTTTGCCAGTTCACAGGCCCCACGTGCAACAAAGGTTAATAAAATAATAAAATAACATATGATATGTTAGTTGTAACATATAATATGTTTGCATTTTGTTTTTTTCTTTTGTTTCTTCCTTCCTATCGACAGACGCACAGACAGAGACAGGGTTTGGAGTTTTGGACGCATGGTTTGTAGGGTTTGGACCATCCAAAGTAGGTGTGGGTTTAAAACCTGTTACTATCAACAATTATAGGGGGTTGATATTGGATGAATGATGATTATGAACCTACAACTAACAAGGATGAATTACCTGAAGAAAAATACACAATTTGGTGAATGAAGAGCTGTAAAATAATCCAAAATTTATGAATAGATAAAACAAATAGAATCCTTATAAAACTTTTGTGTTGTCAATGGGCAGTAATATATTTCTAAAATTTATTGATGCTTTTGATGTTCTATGATGATTTCATGAATGGAATTGATAATTTTAAATTATGTTACTATGATGAATGTTACAATGTTAAGTAATTCTGATATTCATGAATATATTTGAAAATTCAGATATATATATATATATATATATATATAGTGGTCCCCTTCTCTGGCAAAAAAAATGTCCCGAAACCCGTTTCCCCATCCCCCCGTCCTGGAAACTCGGGGTAACATAGATTACCACACTTACTACAAAGTCAAACATCTCCATGTTGCCAAGCTCCTTGTTAACATCGTCACTGGTGCAAACTATGAAACAATAGTCACATCCTTTAGATTGTTGACATTGATAAGTTTCTTGTATAACCATCACTTCTACCTTCTTACTTGCGAACATTACTTGTGGTACCTTGTATTATCTTCCAAGACATCATCTAGTCCTTAAGTCTTGCTCACATTTTTACCAGTGTTGTTGCAAGTGCACCTACATAACTGATCGTGCTTCCAACAAGCTCTAAGAAACTATGCACTGGTAGTTCTTCTAGAAATATTGTAGTGGCTATCGTAGCATCACCATATGTAGACAAGCCATGTATGGTGCACCACAGCCGCTGTCACATCATTACCACATGTTAATCAACATATAATGCTACACTGCAATACTAGAAATTCACTGCATTCCATCACATTCTACTGTAATGAAGACTCTAGATAAACTCTTAGCATAGGCCTAGGTGAATATCACCTAAATTCCAACAAGGATCTGAACCGTTAGGGGACCTGGTTCAGTTATGTGGCTATTCATTATGTTAGGTCTGAGTATGGTTGCATTGATATTTGATTATGATACTGCATATCATTATCTATTGTATTCCTTCTGTTATATTTTCTAGGTGGATTAGGCACTAATACAAGAAGACTTCTGCAGTTTGGAAATATAAAAATTCCATGTGGCTTGTAACTGTAACTAAATGAAAATTGATTTTCTCACGATTTTCAGTTTTCACATTATTTTTAACCTTTCCCATTATTAATAAGGATACAAGCTACAGATGTTTGATTTGAATGGAGGATAATTCTATGGCTACACTGAGTGAGGATGCATTACCTTTAGCCCTTGCAGAAGTCATTTCTACCACTGCTAATTAAAAGTGTTTTTTGGAAATGATTTCAAGGAATGACATATTTTTTGAAGTTGTCCAAAAAGTTTGTCTTATCATATATATAATTTAAAGGATTGTATAGCAACCATTCTTGGCTCTTTTCATTCATAACAATTCTTTAATCAATTAAGAGTCTCCTGAATTTTCTTATAAATTCTGAAAAATTACCAATTCATCATGTACAACATTAGTTTTGGATGTTAATGGTTCATGTTTATAGATAGATCCTTGATCTTAACACGGTACTCAGAAAATTACATTAATAGCATAATTTAGGAATGGTGGTTCCATCATTGATGAGTATCTTCTGTGTACTTTCCCTGTCATATTTGATTAAACTAGCAAATTTTTCGGACGTCACAAACTAACATATGTATATTTATTACTTGAATCCGTTATGTCTCATAAATCAGATTCTTCCATAAAGGATGGTCTCATTCATTTCACTTTTCATTTCCTACCAGAATGTTCAAGGATTCATTCACCCAAGATATCTTGTAATGGAAAAAGCATTAGAAGATTTTAATTGGGCTATACAAAGAGAGAAATTGTAATCTTTAGTCTTTACTAAGCTGTCTGATAATAATTTCTGCCCTTTCCTATGAAGAATAATCTTCCAGTACATTTTCTTCAAATTAATAGGGTAATACTAATAAATAATGCTCTATGTTTGCATCATAAGGGATACTTATGAAAAAAAAAGGTTATTTTGTTTTTATAATCCTACTCTACTAAAAATTTTGGTGTAAAAGCTATTATTGAATCTGAACGAATGTCCTAACGAATAATAATGCCCTATGTTTGCATCACAGGGAATACTTGTGAAAATGTATCTGGAACAGTATTTTGTTTTTGTAATCCTACTTTACTAAAAAATTTAGCGTAAAAGCTAGTTATCGAATCTGAATAATGTCCTAACGAATATTTACTGGTTAATTTCAGACATGATAGTTTTTTCATTTACCTGTCAATTCGCATCTATGTTATACTTATGGACCCTAATCTTGGCATCCTTCACAAAGCATTATCCAAAAATATGTGCACACTGCAAATATATTGCATGGTTGAGGCATTTCATTAGTTAGAAACTTTATGTCTGCGTACGCATATGTGCAGGCGAGTCTTCTATTGTGAATTTGGACAAGAAAATGATGAAGCCAATGGTTGCTGTATCTCTGAGGAGGCAATCTTGTCAGATAGATCATTTTCTTCTATTTCTCGTATCAAGTTAAACTATGCTGCAGGTGACACTCCAGTGCAAAATTCAGTGAATTGCGAGGAATATGATGTCTCTGAAGAGGCTTTTCTTTCAGTATCCTCTATTCAAAATGTTGATGATCTCAATGATGCAATGCATGACCAATATTCTTCCAAAAACTATGCTGAAGATGCAATACTTAATTTATCCAAACCTGAACTAGAGACAGAAGAAAGTCACGGCACCAATAGTTTTACAGTTCATTTTAAAAATGAAACTTTACATACTGAAATTACAATCGAGGGGCCTGATCAGGACATGCTTCTGGCTGACATTACAACAACATTTAACGAAATGGGTATAAGGTCTGTATTGCAGATTGCAGCAATAAGATGTAGTATACACTTTAAAGTTTAAACCATATAATCTATGCATTAGATATGTTAGGTATTGTTAGGTCATTGGAGTGTGGCAGGATAGTTAATATTGCAATAAATTTTGCTAAACAATTAAATATGATTATATTGTTGAAATATTATCATCAATTTATGCTTCCATAAAAGGAACGGTCTTGAATTTGGACTGGTGCTTTCTTCCGTTGCTTTTATCTGGTTGAGTTACATGAGCTTGCAAGCTAATCGACCACCATTTTTCATGTAGTGTGAAGCATGCAAGGATTTCGACAGAAGAAAAATCTATCGAAGATGTTTTCTATGTTGTTGATTTGGAGAGTTATGCTCCATTGAATCCTTATGTCTGGGATACAGTGAGGGACAGGATGTTGGAGAAAATCACAGCACACAGAAAAAAATGAAGCAGACAGAGTAAGTGGTATAACATGTTAATCTATGCATGCTTGTATAATTTGATGAATCCCGGTATTTTGAAAACACTTACAGTTATAAATGTGCAGATCAGCCTGCAATGTATTCATGCATAATATTTTTTTCCATGCAGCTATTAGTATGATTGCAACTTTTAGTGTATATCTGTAATGATTACAAGTCTGTCCATATGCAAGCTGCACAGGAGGATTAACCTCACTTCAAAATTTTAGTATCCTTAAATGTTTTTTAAGATACTTAGGATTTTGATATCCCTAGAGGAATACACTAAATTAACGAGGTAACACTTTAAAGTTTAAACGATTTGATCAATGTAACTTGCTTACTTGTATTATAAAGAAACAAACAAGATAACAGATAATAATGGCATTTATATGCATAATCTACCCCAAGAATTTTGTGAATTCCAAGTACCTTGTGTAGATAGCAATATCATGATAAGATCAAAGAAATACTAAATGTTTAATTGGAAGAGCATGAGAATGAAGCAATGTTCTTTTTAGATGACATAACTTTTTAGTTGGTTATTGATGAAACTTAAAGTAGTAAAAATCTTTTGTAGGAATAACTTGGCAGGCTGAAAGATAAAAAGCGTTTCAATCACAGTTACAACTATATTACAAGACTCGACTCAGCTTAGACTTGGCAAGCTAATTTTTGACATAGATTTGGACTTGATGCTCAAACTCGCCCAAGATTTGGCAAATTGAAAAAAACCAAACAATATAGAGATTATTAAGGACTCAAACTACACCCTTCAATAAATAAATCTTAAAGACCCCATAAACTAATCAAATAGAAGCTACTTTGATTGCACACACAAGTGTGCAACAATCATGAGCACAAAAGCAGATTTTAATTGAAGAAAACAACATTTTTTTGAATAAATAAATATCATCAAGCATTTTAGGTGCACAAAACTCATGAATTATGATATCGATGCATACAAAGCAAAATTGACAATAATATGTCATGAATTGTGGTAAAAAAGAGCTTGTATCCCTCAGCCCAACATTGCTAGCTCTATGTGGACTAGAATCACGTGCTTGTATCCTAGACAAGTCTACAAATGCTGTTACAGTCATAGGAGCATTGGTTAGGATAGGGTTTGACTTAGCAAATTGGAAGTATAAATGTAATTCGATTGGGAAAAAGGTCAAAAGAACAAATAAACTGTTGCTTTTGCATCAGCATGGCCCAAAATGATTTTCATTTTATAATTTTTTAAAACTAGTGTGGGAGTTTGGGGCTAGTGCTTCCAATGGAGTTAAGGGAGCTCTCCTAGCATGGGTTTGTGGGCAATGCCCCTGATGGTGTTGAAGGGTAGCTCCACTTGCATGGGTTTGGGGGCAACACCTTTAGAGCACTCCTTGTTGCAATATAGGTGGGTTCAGGGTTGAAGCCCTTGCTACCAAGCCCAAATTAAAACCTTTGGCACCACATAGATTCGTTCTCCAATCCTTCAAAAATGATTGATTTCCATGCTTTTATGTTTAAGCATTTGCAAATTTTAATTATTTTTTTCTCTTTATCAAAATAAAACAATTAGGATACTCCCAGCCTATTTCATTATTTTCCATAGGCTAAGGGATTAGGTTATGAAATATTATAATAATAATGTTTTGAGTTTGTCCTAGTAAGAATATTTCAAAATGGTGTAAAAAGGACAACTTAAATAGTATCATTAGCTTAATAGAGTGACTTGCCTAAATGGGACACAAAAAGGCCTTATGTGATATTTTTTTAAATGTTTTTTGGTGGGCACTTTTGAAGGGAAACCTTAGGAAGGAAAATTAAATAAGTGCCAAAATGTAGTTTATAAAAGAAAGGCAGTCACTCAAAGGAGCTCATCCATTGCTTTATGAAATCAGAACCCTTTTTCTCATAGCTTGAGCATCTGGTTTAACTATCGCAATTGAGGACGAGAATAGTTTGAGTGCCAAAATTTGGAGGACAAACACCATCTTAGATTACATGCAAGAGAAAAGGACACAAACTATTTGATCTTTAGGGTAATTTCATTCAAGAATCTCACAATGAGTTGTTAATTTCTATTTTTAGTTGGTACAAGAATAATTGGTAGATTAAGAGAGGAAAGAATGACGCATTCATATTTTTATCCATAGGAGCTGCTATTTTTCTAGGAAGTAAATGTGTTTGTTGCCAACAAAATTTTCCATTTGTTGCCATATGGGTTGGAGGTCACTGCACTAGTTGGAACCTACCACACCTTGTATGTTGTTTTTGTACCTAGGTCATGAGTCCTTGGGCCTTGTTTTGTTGGCTTGGTGTAGGGCTTGTTAAGTTTGGGCAAGTCTTATAACTATGGTTACAAGACTCAAATTTGGCTTATACTTGATAAGTTGATTTCTGTGATATTGCTATTGGGCTTCAATTATGTAGTTTTTTGAGTCAAACACATTGACTTATGTTTCATGAGTAGTGGTTCACAATAACGCATCTATCATGAGAATGAATGAAACACTTAGCAAACATTGCATCTAGGTGATGCTCATAGAGGTGAAGCATTGGGACTTCTTGGGAGGTCATCCATCCCAATACTACTCCAGCTCAAGCACGCTTAACCATGGAGTTTTCCTCTAAGACTTGCAAAGGGGGTTGCAAGCAAAGTGGGTTTAACCTTGGAGGAAACTCTGAGGTTAAGCACAATTGAGTTGTAGTAGTACTAGGATGGGTGACCTCCTCGGGAAGTCCCTGTGCTTCACCTTTGTGAACATCACCTAGATGCAATGAGTGCTAAATGTTCCATTCATTCTCATGAGAGATGGGTTTTTGTGAATCACTACTCATGAAACATGGGTCAATGTGCTTGACTCAAAACTACACAGTTGACTCCTGATAGCAATATCACAATTTGACTTGTTGTGGAAAATATCTCCTACTAAAGCTGATTTTTGTCTCGGACTTCAATATGAGGCGTAGCTGAACAAATTGAATTTTAGATATTTTTCAGGATTTAAATTTTTTACCACATACCCTTAAATAAAACAATTTTAAAGATATAATAAGCTTGTCGACTAGAAGCTACTTTGATAGCATACACAAGTGTAGATTGGTCAAATGAGCAAAAAAGTGTATTTGAGTTGAAGGAAACAACTTTTTAAAATATATAAATATTCTCAACTGTTCTAGGAATACAACACTCATGGATTATGGTATCCATGGAATAAAAAACAAAAATGACATGGAATCATAAACTATGGTGGAGAGAAGCTTGTATAACTCGTATCTCTATGTGTGGTGTATCGATTGTATCTTAGAAAAGTTTGCAAATGCTGCTACAACCATAGGAGCATTATTTAGGATTGGGATTAACTCATAAATATAATTCAATTACTTGGGATTTTGTTGACCACGATTTTGTATGCCCAAAAGTTGGGCAACATTACGAAATTTTTCATAAATTCGTTGTTTAACTCTCTAAGGTAGGCATTCTGAAGGTATTTTTTGAAGGCAAATGATCATATCCTGATTCGGCCTAAGTTTCCCGTCCTATAGATGTCATTTTTCAAGATTTTCGTCAAGTTTTTCTTAGTCTTCCTTGCAATTTCAGGTTTTCTTTTCCTAATTGCAAGTGCTCAATTTATGAAAATCTTAATTTTTGTATCAATTTTTTTTGTTTGAATCGATTGTTTTTGTTTCTCTTTGCATCTTAGGTCTTTTGCTTTTCAAAATCCGATCGTTTTGAGCCATACGGGTTTAAATACATGATTTATTTCAAGAGATAATAAAGGATGAAGGTGCTTGTAATCGGGTTTCTGAAACCCGATTACAAGTCATCATTCCTTATTTAAAACATTTGTAAATTTGTGATTAAGAGACTAATATTATCTTAAGTCATAAATCGGGATTTTTAAAAGCCATTACAAGTTGTTTTTAAAAATACATTTGCTTGTAATGAAGAATCTAAAACCCGACTTTCAACTTGCATCATCGTTTTTTAAAGAAAAGGTTGTTTTTAAAATGTTATTGCTTGGAGTCAGGCTTTTAAAGTCCGATTACAAGCGTTTATTGAAAATACAATGCTTGCAATTTGAAATATGAACCTCGACAATGACTTAGTAATCGTCATTTTGGGTAGCAAGATTGTTTTTAATAAACATATTGACTTCTAGTTGGGTTTCTAAAGACCGACTACAGGTTATTTTGTTTATGTTAAAAAATAGAACAGCTTGCAACGCGTTTTTAGAAACGCGATTTCCTCTTAAATCTCACTGTTTCTGGACAAGACCATTTTCTCTTGCAACGGTGAGTTTAAAGCCCTTAGGGCCCGTTTGGGTTCTGGAATACCAAATGCCAATTCCAGTCAATTCTGGAAGATGTTGCAATTCTGGAATATTCAAATCCTGAAAATGATTTTCGGAATATGGGCTGACCGGTTTGGTTCACTTGGAAGATGACTAAGAAGATGGATAAGGAATTTTAATTCTTTATTTTAATTTCTTTAAATATGGTGTGTATATGTCTGTATATATACACACATACATGTGTGTATATATATACATATGCACACATGTGTATATATACACATACACACATGTGTGTATATGTGTACACGTGTGTACATGTGTGTGTATACACACACATATACACACACACGTGTGTTTATATATACACACATGTATATATACATACATATGTGTATATACACACGTGTATATATAGACACATACATGTGTATACACACACACACGTGTATATATACACACATGTGTGTGTATATACATATACACAATTTGTGTATATATACACACCAGTGTATATATATACACACATGTATATATACACATCCTTATAGTCATGGATTCCATGAAATATTAAATTTGGTTTTTCAAAAATTGGAATTGGAATTCGAAATTCCAATTCAACCTATTTGAGTGGAAGATGAAATGCACATTTTGGGGGCAAAATTGGAATTTCGAAATTCCAATTCCAATTTTTTGGATGGACACAAACATGGAATTGACATTATCCGAAAATCTAATTCCAGAATATCCAGTCTAATTCCAGCACCCAAATAGGCCCTATGTTAATGAAAGAAGCTTTTTTTTAAAGCATTTCAACTTGCAAACGTTGATGCAAAACCCGACGTCGGGTATTTCAGACCAAGTTTAAATCATTTTATACTTGCCTCATCAAACACAAAGCCCGTTTGTGCCTTTGAGGTCACCGTTTTTTTATCAGAATGCATTTGAGCTTGCAATGTGCAACACAAACCTCGATTTGAAGCTTGAATGAGTCTTCAAGCATTGAATCTCGCCACTTTTGGTGCTGGAAAGTGAGATTTTTTGTTTTCATCATTGCCATTTGTCAAGAGACCTTCCAAGACAGCAAAATTGCATTAATTGAGGAGTTTTAATTTATTTTGGCTTGTATTGCCCTAAAAAATGCCTTTATAGAGCCACGAGTTGAAGATCTTCATCCAGATTTAGAGCAGCTATTTTGGGAGTTGTTTCCAAGTTAGTGCAAAGTCGTTTTTGTTCCAGCCTCTTGCTATCACATTTTTGAGCAATTTTTCTCTACATTTTTGGTGATTCAAAAGAGGTATGCCATTTTTCTATTGCATTTGCACTTCATTTTTGTAGGTTGTTTCATGAAGTTTTTCTTCTTTGCTAAAACGCCTAGGGCTTGTGTATATGTATCTTGCTTTAGTTTTGTTTTGATCTTCCTCTGGTCTCCATCATTTTGCATAACGGTTTTCTAGATTTGTGTAGGATTTTTTATATTAAGAGATTGAATGTGTTGATCTTTGCAAGCAAGCAAGTTCTTACCTCAAAAAATGATGTAAAGTTCTTCCCAAAAAGATGCAAGTTTTCCCCAAAAAATGAGAGCTTCAAAATGCATATTCTTCCCCACTTGCAATCGTATTTCAAAACCCTTATTGCAAGTCCATTTTGCCAAGAAGAGACTAAGTCATTCTCCTACTTGCAATGAGGTTTCTAAACCCCAATTGCAAGTATTTCCCATACAAAAAATGAAAGCTTTTCCTTACCCGCAGTTGGGTTTCTAAAACCCAAATGCAAGCAAAATATCTTCCCAAATGCACTTGTAATCGGATTTCAAAACCTCGATTACAAGTAAAAGTGACCTTCCATTTTATATATATGCATTTGCATATAAAAGCTTATCATTTTGACACCAAGTGTATATGTCCCATTCACCTGCAAAACTCAGAAAAAACCCCAAAATTCATCTTTTCCCCTAGTTTAAAATCTGATTTTGTTCATTTTTCTCCAGTTTCCATTGCCTAAAATCCTTTCGTTCATATCCTACACACATACCCTTCCACATTTGCAAGGTCATAGGTCTAAAAGTGTCTTATGGATTCTCTAGTGTCTCATGAAGATGTGCTCACTTTCTAGAACTTTCATATTGCAGCTTCATCTTCTATAGGTTCATTTGCTATGTCAAAAGAGCCAGTTTCTCCGATCAACAAGAGAAGGACGAAGTATAAATATGACAAATACTAGAACTCCATATCACCTTCACAGGTTACTTCTTCACTTGATGAGATCATGGATCCAGAGAGAGGACATGTTGATATGTCTGACTTCATCAAAAGGGTTGACACATCTACAAAACCTGTGATGGCCATTCTCATTCAAAGTAACATTCACCTTGTCTCTACATTCCCAATGGCTGCCCTAAAACCTGAGTTTGTGCTAGCCTGTACAGAACACTTTGACTACAAGTCCGAAACTATCAAAGATGATGATGGAAAGGTTATGATCAGATTGGATCTAGAGACAATAGATAAAATCTTCAAAGTTCCTCCTACTCCAGTGCGTACAAATATTTCAAAGGAAAGGGTTTTGAAGAGATGGAATGATAATAAATAGGACTGTATCAAGTTTATGAATGGGAACTGGTTGGTTACAAAGAGAACCTGTTTATCCAAATAGCCAAAGATGTTCAAAACAAACTTCCATGAGGAGATCAATGATTTGTTCACTCTTCTCAGTAGGATCACAGGCTTAAGGGAATACAATGTGTTTGAACCATGGATGTACAAATTTGTGTCCCTTATTGTGAGATCTAAACAAAAATTCTTTTGGGGAGAGATCATCAGTGTTGCCTTGTGCGAGTAGCTAGCCCATGTTCCTAACACTCTCACCTCTACATGAACTCCTACTCAGTATACATTGTGGCTTCCCTTAGATTCTTTTCTGGTCCTTCAACCAAGGGTGATAGATCATTGGTTCTAGTTTGGGAATATTATGAGCAACTGACTTTAAGGCCCAACAGGGTGCATTATAGGAGAGTGAGGACACATTCTTTGGATACTACATGTGCCTTTTCAAAAAAACACTTTTGAAAAGAAGAGTATCTGATGTAGCTTGGAAGAAGGTGAACAAATACGGATGCGTGTTCCTGTAGTTTCCAACCTTTACCTATATGAGGGTAGGTTTCTATGAGGGTGAGCCCTACACACTCCCGCGGTATCCCACAGACAAATTTTTTTTGATAGAATTCGCAAGACAACTCATGGTTGTATAGGCATATCAATCAACTCAACATAAATCGAGGGTTGGCATCTCTTCACAGAACCCACTCCAGATTGGAAGATATGCACTAATCACCACACCTAAGGCAAAGTGCATGGGAACAGAACTACAAGAGATTACACTCAAAATTTTTAAATCTAGGACACACTTTGACTACCGAGGGATGAACGATAAGATCAAGAGAAGCTTTACACATGTTTATCGCCTCGAGGATATTTGGATCGACCTGCGTACTAAGGATGATATAAGGAAGATGTATTACAACAGGTTGACTTTGAAGAATATTGTTGATTTCAATCCGACCCAGATTCCAGAAGGTGTGGAGGATGATGATGATATTCTTGATCCTGAATATCATGAGCAATAGGTCAAGAAACTCCTATTGCACCTATTTTATGGTCACCTAAGGAAAGCATGTCTATTTTTGATAGGTTCTAGCCCATTTTAGCTAATACCAATGCATGGTTATAGAGAAGGGGCATAAAAACTATCAAGAACAAACTTGGAAAAGACTTTGACATTGCTAGTCCAATTGGGCGTAAATCAGAGATCAAAGCTAAGAGTAAGGATGGTGCTTCATCATTGACAACTATAGGGATACCAAAGCTCAAGATCAAAGGGGGCAAGGCCACAATCCAGTCATCAGAAGAGCTTGTGTTAGCAAAAAAGGATGTGGTAGAATAGGAAAGTATACATGTTGTAGCCAGTGAGGATGAACTACACAAGGAGCATGTTCCATAAATATCTCATGTTGAAAGAACAGTGGTGATTCTTGTGGTTCTTGCATTAGTGTTAGTACCTAACAAGGCTCCTATGTCTCCTCTTGACATCGATGTAGATTCATTCTCTATAGTTTGTGTTCCTCCAGTGAATGCATCCATAATGCCAATTTCCTCAGTTGTCCCTGCATCCATCCCTAAGGAGTAATATGATAGTTTGGAGAACGTATTCGAAGCATGTTCCACTTTACCCAATCTATCAGATGTCTCCATGACTCCTCTTGATACTATAGTTGCACACTTTGATCAGTTCATGGTTGAAGCTTCTTAAAGCAATTAGGCACTTGTAGCCATTTAGACCCGTTGTCCTCAATTTTGACGTCACAAAATTGAGGCAACCCTACGCAATTTTCTCATGGATTCGTAGGCACATCCTCTATGTTTTAACGCATTGATAAGGTGTCACGAAGGCATTTCGTTATCCCTTAATTGTACTTTATGTAGCATTATTCATGTGTTCTTTTTTGAAGGTTTTCATCAACTTGATCCCCCTAATGCTTGTTAGAACGAGTTTTTCTTCTCCATCTGCAAGCACTTGATTTCTGACAATCTTCAAGTTATTCTTTATTTTTATCTTTCTTATTAGTAATTTTTAATTTTGGTGTTCCCTTAGTTGAAAATCCCTTAGAGTTCTACTTGTTTCGAGCTATCTTAGGCCTCAAACAGAATTGTCTAGCTCAAGTTATAAAGGAAAAGGTGGGGTTTTTTAGGCCGACTGCATATTTTATTAAAAATCCTCCAAAAGTGGGCTTTTTATTGTCAATTACACGAAATAAGATTATTTTTAATATCTAAAGTGGATTTTGACATCCATTTTTAAATCTCAACTCATTTTGAGTTGATTTAACCATAGTTTTTAATGATTTCATGAAAATTGGCTTTTTCTAGTCTATTTTCATTTACTTTAGTAAAACTATAGTTATATATTAAATTAAATTAAATCACTTAAGTGCATAAAAGTGGGGTTTTTATCATTCATTACATGTCATCCTTATGCAAGTCATTTTTCAAAACCCACTTTCTATAAATTTAAGTCCCATAGTCACAATAACAGACTTTTTATATGCAATTGCATATATTTTGTTAATCCTAATCGGTGACTGAGAGGGGGGTGAATTAGTCAAATCAACTTATTTAATATTTTATACTATGAAACGGAATACAACTACCGTGTGATAATGAAAATGTTAAATAGAAATCACATGCAACAACTTACACATGATTTATATGTGGAAACCCCTGGTTAGAGAGTGAACCACGATGGAACATAACCCACAATCTTCACTACTACAGTAATAAAGTTGTCTTGTTAAAGGCTTACACCAACACTTGTTAGAGTGCTACCCTATGAAGGGATTTAACATAGATCAATTAAGATCTTAACCCTTTTAGGAGTCGCCTTGCCAGAGGACTTAAGAACATCAATCAAGATGTCACCCGGTTAAGGGATTTATACAAAGGAATCTGTTAGGGTTCACCTTGATAAAGGGATTTTCACAAACTTCAACAATAAGAAAGATGATCTTTTGTAGACACCTAATCTGTCATTCAGATCATACTTGTTCTATTCCTCACTCAGCTTGGTTGTTCAATCTTTGTCGCTCACTCTTGGTGACTGTATCCCTTCTCAGAAGACTGTTATTCTGCTTTATCTTTGCGCACTTGATTGATCTAACCACACTAAACTTATGCACGATGACCCATATATATAATGATCCTCTCAATTCAAATTAAAATTGTGGCGTCAAGCTACAAGTCCTCCAAAACATCGTTGTTCTGGAAGGCATGACAAAAAGCTCACATGCAAAACTCCAGTTTTCAAACGTATCCCGTTAAAATTGGATTGGATATACGAGACAGTTGGAAATCATAAAAGCAGAGACCGGTAGGTCTGATACTATTGCATGAAAATCGGTGTGCTGTCAGTTGAGTCATCTGCCTTCTTTAGTTCTCTACTAGACCGGTTAGACAAGAGTGGTATTGTCGTGACCGGATTCCCTTTATGTAACTGGTTCATTTACACTGGTTACTTAGCAAGTTTGATGTTTGTCAACTGTGACAACTACCAGTTCACCACTGCTTCTCTAACATTATGACCGATGTGTTTGATGTTTGCCAATGATGACAACTATGCATAATGCCAACAATCTTCCCCTTTGGCATTGGTGGCAAAACATATCAAAACTTGCAACAGAGTATATACACAAAGATTTTATCATAAAACTTCCCCTGGCAGGTATCACCCTGTCAATTGGTATCTACTGCCAATACTTCCCCTATGCATTGGCTACTCCTGTGTCTATACTGACCAAAAACCAAAATATAATCTTCCCCTTTTTGCCTCCAAGGGACAAAGGGTATGAAAGCTTAGAATTGAATCCAGTTGAAAATATCCTTGTAGATTTTCTTGGCTGAAACAAGGAAGGGTTTCCATACAGATATGACTTGGTCAATGGTGTACTTCATTGCTTGTAGAGAAATAATGAAGTTCTCCATGTCCTCAATTGTTTTGCAATCTGGCTCATTTAGAAGTGTATAAGCTTCTTTGGCTGCCTTCTGCATCATATCAAAAGTGGGAGCTCTGAACAACTGAAAGTCAATGAGATCTTGAATTCTCTTGGTATGCTCATCAAATGCTTTTCTCAGTGTGATGACTAAACTGGTGAGCTCATGATTGTACTCTATTGTTGAAGAGGTCAGAGGATTGAAGCGAGTTGTTGTCTCTTTCAGCTCTTTTGTGGTTCGATCGGTTCTTTTTGTGATGTCCTTGACAAAAACTTCCAAATTGGATGTTTTTGTTATTATATTTCCCGCTTCTTGAACCAGTTTCTTCAGTTCCCCAATGCTGGAAGACACGGTAGATTTAACGACAAGAATTTGTTCAAGCAGGATATTGGTTCTTTTTGTTTCATAATGTTCTATAGTTATTGCTTCAGGATCAATTACTTTCTCTCCAATTGTCTGTGCCAGAATTTATAGCTGATCTATTATCGGTTCTTTTCCATCAATATTTGCATTTGGAGCAAGATTGTACGGTATTGTCTTTACATTATTGAGAACCATATCTTATTTTCTCTTTGTGAGCAACTTGAGTTGCTTAGTTGACATTTTTCTGATGTCAATCAATGATTCACTTGTTTGTGGAGTTTCCAATTTTGCCTATTTGGAATCAGTTTCTGCTGTGAAGGATAGCTTCCTTTTTAGTGAAGAAGAGCTTGGTATATCTTCTGGTTGTTCCTGTTGAGTGTCGTTTTCTCTTGATTTGTTCTCTTCTTCTTGTTGCTTCTCTTCTTTTCTTCCTTGTTTGTCCTCTTTTTCTTCTTGTGGTTCCTGATCTTCTCGGTTGATCTCTTCGTCGACCTATAGGTTGACTTTGTCCTTTTGGGTGTTATCTATATCTTTCCCTTCAACCTTATCTGTTGTTGATGCTGTTGTTGCTTGGTCTTCCGGTCTCATTGGTGCAGTCTACTCACCGGTTGTGTCTCTTGTCTAATCATCTTTTCTCTTAGATGCCTCAGTGTCCATTGATATGTCTAGTAATACGGTTGCCTCTATTTGTGGAACTTGAAAATTATCTTGTGGACTTGTTGAATGAGGTGTCTTAGAAGATACCTGTGCCGGTGTCAATTTTTCTTGCTTCTTTGCTGGAGAGGTGAAATCATGATTCTTCCATAATTTCATTGTTTCTTCATAAACTTTTTTTTCTTGGTCATTTATGATTTTGGCCACTCTATCTCGAGAGTCCAGGTTCAGTTTCTTTGATTCAATTAGAATTTTGATTTCTTCATCTTCTAGACCTGGTTCTATTTGATCTAGAACCTCCCTTATTATTCTCTCGTCTTTGACTACTCCTCTCCACTTTGCTAGGAGCTTTTTATTAAGTTATGATGGGAAAATGGACTTGTAATCCTTGGGTCTCCGATTGAACTCAAGAAAACCTTCTAACAGGGTGAGTTCTAATTTAGCCTTATCATCAGCGCCTAAGGCACTGTACCATTTTGCAAAATTGTTAACCTTACCAAAATCTATGATCTCATCAACTATATCATCAACAGTAAGTGTTTTTCCCTTACCTTTTACTAGAGATGCTAAGATAGTTGGTGGAGTTAGATCACCGCTTAAACGAAATGAATAATGCAATGGTAATGAAACTAATATGAAATGATAATGCAACCAACTTATGAAACTAAAATGAGATTCAAATGAATCTAAATGATGAATGCAACTATATCTAATGATGAATCTAAAAATGCATATGCAAAGGGATCGGGAAACTAATATGTGAATAGGTATGTAAAAGGATACATGAATGCTCAATCAATCACCCATACATGATGTAGACCGAGAGTAGGAGGATGAAACAAAATCATTTGCATAATCCTAATAAAGAGAATTAGAGGGAAATGAAAAGAGGGGAGGTGAGACAGATGTGATAGGGAAATTAAGGATTCTTTTTTGTTTGAAGCTTGAGCAAAGGGTATTCCAAGAAGGAATATTGTCATGTAGTGAGAACTTATTTTGATTTATCAATCTTAGTGACTTGTCATGGTTATAAAGAACCAGAGCCTTGTCAAAGACCTTGCATGGGACTAACATACAAGAATGTAAGGATATATCCAGCATCATCCCTGAGCCACAAAGGACTAGGGTGGATACAATGCTAGGAGAGTAAAAAAACATGCAATATTTTCCAAGTAAATTGTGTAACAACATGGATCACATGTTGGAAATGCAAGGGCCATATCTGACTAACCTGAACACAAAAAAGATCAAGACCTTTTCATAGGCTCCACCATTTGCGGTGCGCCATGATATAAAGGATCATGGGGAGCTTGAGGACGTAACAACTGAGGAGCCTAGAAAAGATAACCAAGAAACCAAAACCATAATAAATATCCACAAAACATCTTTCCCAAAGAGGGTGACTGATGGATGACTTTTTGATGAGGTTTGATATGAGGATGGATACATCCTACAAGGACTAGTGATGGGCGGGATTAGAAACAATGTTTTTGATGGAAAAAGGGGTGTTGGGGATAATCATGACAACAATGGATCTCTCAAGGAAACTTGTTGAAGTGCTAGGTTGGGGGAGAAAATATCTCAATCAACTCAACATGAGGGATGACCTAGGACCACGATATTTACAATGGAACCTAAGAAAGAACCAAACTAACATTGCTATGCAATGGGGAGACCTGCAACAATTATATGCAACCCTTATATATGCAAAGCTTAGGAATTAGGATAGTAGTATGATATACAACGTGCATGTGCAATAATGGAACACCCAAGGAACATGTTGGTTGGGGTTTTGAAAGATAATGACAAGGCACTTTACCCATGGTGCCTATTTCCAGGTTTTCATCACATATACTTATCCAAGGTTCTTGATTGCCAAATTTTCACCATTGGATGCTTATTACTCTTTACTTTTTTTCTTTTTTGTATTTTTCACTTTTTATTATTTTTTAAATTTCTTTTAAGACTTTTTATATCTTTCATGATTTTTAGACAAGTGGGGTACACGGAATGACTCAGGCATAGAACCTTTTCAATTGAATGATATTTATGGGATCATTAAAAGGTTCATCTTCTGGTGTAGATAACCGATATGCCCCTAAGCCATAGTTTATTGTAATGGCATAAGGTCCAAGCCAATTGGGTTGAAACTTACACTTGTTTTCACAGTCTTGTTGTACCTATTATCAATAAGGTTTGCACCCTTTAATGAGAATTAAATTTAGCATCCTATTAATACATGGGAACATTTCTTGGTTGTGGGTGGCCAAAAGAAGAAGTGAACCTCCAAAGTAAGTTGGTTCTTCATAAGTACTTCACCTAAACTAACACTTCTTGAAAAGGAAAGGGGAAGAAGGAACCATTAAAATAAAATCTAACTCCTAAAGGTGATGCACCTAAAATAAATTTTCCAGACTTACATCACTACTTACTTTGAGCACACAATATAATCAATAACTTAAATCATGACCTACACAACTTCAACATTTCATGACTTTGCATCAACAATTCACAAACTAGGTTTAGTATGTGAAGGTAATCATTCAAAAGGAAAACTAACACAACTGAAACTTTCACCTCCACTGGTTAAACACAACTTTTGACCTGCAAAAACTCCATATTTCTGCAATAAGGTGTAGATGATAGTACATAAACCAAAAGCAACAAATATTTAACACAAGACTACATGAACTATCTTAATACACACAAAAAATAGTAGGGAAAGAAAATAAAGTGACTTCTTTTATTGATCAAAGGATCTCTCCAAGTAGTTGCATATAAATCTATACAATGAGTTACCAAAACTCTATCGAGTAAAAGAACTCGGAAGAATTATAATACAACTAGAGAGAAAAGTCAAAACTCCCCTCAATAATGAAGTTTTACAATAATTATACCTTTTTCTAAAAACAATTTCATAATAATAGAAGCATTAACCTCAGTGGTCAGATGTAACCAAAATGCTTGTTTTTTAACCTCCTAAAGACTCTAAAAAGGCTCAAAAAATGGAGAAATAGTCAATCCATGACTTTTTCCACCATTAAGGCTCCTAAAAATGCTCCATCTCCCTTTAGATTGACTCAAAACATCCCTAGATACCCTCCAAATGTTTCTCAACCTTTTCCAACTCCCCTACATTCTTGGCATAGCTCAATTCCAATCTTATCCCTCTTAACTCAAACTAAAAATAAGTATTTATTTTGCATCATAAATGATACAAGAGTGATTTATAAACATCACTTTAATATCATTTACACATTAACCATGGATGAAAAAATAAATACACATTAATAATAATGAACATTTTGAGTACACTTAAAAAGGGAATTAACTAAAAGAAAGAAAGAAAACTAAAGATAAAGATAAAAAATGCCCCTGGAAATGACTTAGGGTAATGAAACCTTGAACTTACACATAGCATCCACTTTTTCATTTTTGTGTCTTTTCACTTTGTTGTTCTCCATGCTACCATGAGGGTTTGAAGGAAGTTTTTTTAAGGTTTCTAATGATTCTTAAAGTGTTTCTTGGGCTATTTTGGAGTATTTTTGTTGCAGATCTAGTGCACAGATACAAGTATCTTTTCTCTACAGTGCCCCAAGCCATATAGAAACCTTTCATTTAGGATGCATATTCCCTCTTAGAAAATTTATATCTTTCATTGTGTAATCACCATTTTTTTAATTTCTTAGCCTTCACTCAATGAATATTGTAACATTGCTTTTATACCTCGATCTATAGTCTTCAAATACCATATTGTTGCACTTCTTAGAAGAGGACTCATGGGCTTACTATATGTTTGCATTCTCCAATGCCAATACTCTGATCTATATCTTCCCATGATATAGCTTATCCGGCCTTTGGCACTAAATGACACTGTCATACAATGATTTTCCTCCTTCCATGGATTCAACATCACTTTTATGATTATGATCCTCTTTTCCATCCATATGTACAATCTATCTTTTTAAACAGTAATAATGGTGCCTTAACATTACAATGTCAATAAACCATATATCAAATACATCCTTAACTATCCTTTCTTTAAATTGAGCTCTATCATGTGGGTTCTTATTATTACTATTTACATTGTATTTCTTCAACATTGCTAATTGCTTTGTCTTATTTTCCATTACACATTATAGGTCAGGGTTTGGTAAATTACTATCTTTTACACCTAATACCAGTGCTCTTCATAATGATAACCAAGACTCAGAATTTTATAATAGTAAACATTTCCCTTCCTTTACCATGAGCCTTGTATCTTTATGTTACTTCTTGAAATGATCTTGTGATAGTGAAATCACATTTAGATCCCTTGCCATCACTTTTGCATCATTATTTCCTATTTGGTCACTATTTTAGACCTCCATGATGCTACTTTGCATGATCATCGTTTCTACATTGAATCTTTTTTCAATGCACTCATTGGAGGCCTTGTTTATCATTACTTATTGTCAACTCATTGGGTTATTGTCTTGATCATTATATCTTTTCCTTTGTTTATGTTACTATGCTTTGAAATCCTATGAACATTCTATGATGTATTCTACAACTTTTTAACACATAATATCATTAATGATTTTAGGCTCTTTTCTAAAAGATTTGTTATCACATTGATGAAAGAGTGATTATCCTTATTGATTAATGATGTTGTTACCTCTAATAGATCTGTTATCTCTCTGACTCGTTCTTCATTAACATTAGACTCAAGAAAATGTTGGCGCTCTTGTGCACAAATCTGGTTATTTGACCTTATAAATTTGATATTTATCAAGATGAATATTTATTTGTTGTGTTCTTGCATTAGATATATTGCTCTTTGAGTGCAGACACTATTGTTGTAACCTTGAAAAGATTTTTTGTTCCCCTAGACTTAACTCTCCACAAAAAGAACATATTGTTGTCTTCAAGATGATTTGTTATTTCTATTGATAAATTTGCAAGACATCCAATAACTTTCATGGATTTGTTATTTATATATTATCTTCTTCACTAATTAACACTATGGTTTATATGAAAAAATGTCGCCCCTTGAAAGTATCATTCTTCTTGATGCCGAAAGGAACCTCCTTTGTTTTGATTTCTTGAAATCTTCTTAGGTGGCGTTAGATGAGGAAAGTGTTGACTTAGTCTCATCTTGCATACTCTCTTTGGAATCACCTATATGTATGGCATATGCCTCCCAGCTATCTCATAATTTCCTTTCAACTCCTTCAATCTGTTGTGAGCCTCAGTTGCATCTTTTAAGGGCATATGATTAGTATGGTTTGAAAGAATCAATTAAGCCATTTTCCTGTCTTAGCCAAAATCTTAAGAAAATGGTCTAGCCATGCAAAATTTTGTGAAAATTTTCTAACCTTAGCTGCAACTTGTTTTTATCAACGAAGATGATCTCTCATGTTTCACAGCTTGCACTCTTAGCCAGGGGTAGTTTATGGTGTGTCCAAGCTTCAGTCAAGATCACATGTGCTCAAGTGTTCAAACCAGGGAGATATAGCATTTTTAAGGTCTTAGAAATAGGCTTTTATCCATGTCCTAGGGTTTCCAAAATTTGTCTAAGTCCAAAAACCCTACCCTTGTTCTATTTCATCATTACCTTTTTCGGGCCACTCGGATTCCCTTTATGTACATGTTTTATTTCCCAGCCTGGGTAGTTATCTTTCTATTCAACGATCTGGCGATAGTGGCGTTCACGTGGTCTCTTGATCATGGCGGTCAAAGGCTTAGCATTTAGCGACCTAGCGGGTAGTTATCTTTTCCTTCAGTCGCTGATTTTCTAGATGAAACGGCCAAGGCTCTTAGCATTCAGAGATTAAGCGAGGACCATCGATGTTGATCTTGATCAACGGTTGGCGCATGTTCTCGAGATGGAATCAGGGTTAAGCAGGGCATCCAACGATCAAGTGAACACTGCATTCCCAAGTTCTCAGAATCTAACCCTGGTCAAGACAAGGATTGAGCGATCTGGCGAATACCCTCACTTGTGTGTTTTCCAGAACCAGCTTGAGTTAGAGCAAGATCTTGGCGATTCAGTGATAGCCACAGGAGAGGACAAGATCAACGGCTGGTGCTTGATCTCATGATTTATCCGAGGTTAAATATTTTATCTGGAAAATTGGAAAATAAAGGCTTTCACGTGTTCTCATGATGTAACCGGGGTTGAGAGAAGGGTTCTGAGATCTAGTGACTGCCTCAGTCACGTGATCTCATGATCAAGCGTGAGTTAAGGCAAAGGAATTGGAGATTTGATCTGGGTCGTAGATGATAGTGGAGCGGGTGGTGGTCGTGTGTTCGATTGATAAAACCAGGGGTCAACGAAAGATTGCAAGATTACGCAAATGCTTTGTTTGCGTGATCTCTTGACTAGACCGTGATTAAGGTTTTCCTTTAGCAACCTGGCAAATGCCTTAGTTGCATGTTCGCCAAATCCTGCATGGGTTAGGGGATGCTCGCCAAGGTTAAGATAAGGAGATTGCAAGTTAGGGAAGATCTAACAGTGGTCGTGTTGCCGCAAGGAAATGTGCTCAATAGATAGTTATTGCGAAAATGCGACAATTGTCCGATCTTCCAAGGGATATAGACCGAGGTCAAAGTGGGTCCGGATGCCAGGTGTCGCTAAGGTGCTTGTTTTTGATTGGTTGCTGATAATGATGATGTGGACAGGTATTTTTAAAGGGTTCAGTCGACTGTTTGATTATTTTTGAGAGCCATACGATATGTCAAGAAGGGATGAGATCAATGGTCCTGTTTTAAACATATCTGATTGACCGTTGCTACCAAAATTTGAATTGTTTAAGGGTTTTTCTCTGAGTTGAGGACTGGTTATTTAATGCTAGGGCGGCCGATCTACCTAATTTGATCTTGTCCACTCTCACAACGTGGTCCAGAATTGATTTTTGTCTGCGGAGGTTGTCCATGACATGGAGAAATGGGTGAATCAGTCATGCCATTTATGATGCAGGTAAAGTAAATAGAGGGCTAAAATGATGCAGTTTCCAGTTTCTAATGTACCAGTGAGGATTTTAGCCATAAATTAAGATCAATTTGGACCTGATTTGCTCCAGATTGCTTGGCATGTCTTTTCTACAGTAGTTTCTTGATTATCTAGTTGGTAAAGTGGTTGCAAATCCTAACCCTATCCTAGTCATCTGTAGCTTGTTGCATCCTGATTTTCAGGGATCCCAAGATGACTAGTGACTATATATTGCAGCTGATTGTATTTTTCAAAGGATGGTGAAATTGAGAACTGAATAGAGAGAACTTAGATTTAGGGTTTGTTTTGTAGCATTCTGTCATTTTCAATGTATTGATACTGAAATTTTAATGAGAATACACTTGAATTCCAATTTCAAATTTGTGTATGTCTTCTTGTTTTGATCTTGAGTTCTTATATGTTAACGCTACAAAGTAAGTTAATGTATGGTTTACAAAGTAAATTGTGAAATTGTCTTTGAGTTCCTTCCAAAGTCGGGATTAAATCCTTAAAGATAGTTTCAGAGAATTCATGGTTGAATGAGAATTTGATGTCCAAGCGTCAGAGTGAGAGGAATAATAGGCAAAGCACTTATTTTTTATTTGGGTGTGTTTGAGTTAGGTTTTTAGTTGATATGTGTTGTTTTTGACTCTGTGCCCTAGGATAAGACATTGGTCTATTCTCAAGAAGCAGTTCCTTATCATCAATCAACTTTTAAATGATAAAATCTTTGAATCAATGTGTCAAGGACATTAATGCTTAATATTTGTTGATTCCTTTAAGAAGTGAATCAAAGGTATACCCACCTGAGTACTAAAGCTCAAAGTGTAGGAGGATCATTCTCTTGATCCTTGTTAATTGGCCCTTTTCCTTGTCAGATTTGGAGTGGTGATAGAGTCAGGGACATTTGTTTGTCAATCATATTGTATATCTACAAGTAGAAAGAAAAGGAACCAAAAAAATGACGACTCTACTAGCGAGAGTATAAAGAAAAATGAATTTTAGCAAGATTCTTGTGTTTCTCCTATCTCAATCTGTGTTTTTCTTTTAAGTTTCTCAGGGTTTGTTTCTTAAGATTTCCCACTACGTGGGTGGCAACTCAAAGGGTTAGAACCATTGTTTACAAATTAAAAACCATGGACAAAAGAAGAAATACTAGATCTTTTCTCAAGAAGCATCCAAAGGTTACTCTAGAGCAGTTGCCTAGGTCAGGAAAGAAAAGTTGGGTTCGAAGAGATGGGGAATCTACTAGTGCCCCTGTAAGAGAACATGATAATGTTAGAAATAGGGCACAACATACATCTTCTAATGAGGATGAGTTACAAGATAAAAGTTCTAAATCTGATAGTGGCCGCTCTGGAGATAATTTTTATGATACCCCAGATTTATTATTTCAAGATAAAGTCTCACTACCTGCAGATCAAAATGTGTAGACAAGAGAAAGGGGCTTTGGGCCAAATTTAGATCCAGATGAGGACATGTTCAGAAGGGAACCCATGGGTCCAAGGTGGTTCCATTTCCCATATCAAAGTCTCACTGATATGGATGTGTCATTAAGCTTTGAAGATATTATGATAGACCTAAATGATTTGGGTGCATTGAGATTACAGTTAGCAGAGCAAGATGCAATATACAAAAGATTACAGAAAGAAAGAGAGGTTGAGAAAATGAATGCATTAATAGAAAGAGAGTCTCTACTTAGAAAGATTAATGAGCTAAAGGAGAGAAACAAAATGCTTTCTTCTACTCCTAAATCTTTGCAGCATGAGATTTTCGATGATCTTGATACTTTGAGAAGTGAAAAAGAACGTCTGCTGCAGGACCATGAGTTTGAACAAGAGGGCCTTGTGATTAGACAAGTCCAAAGTTAAGCCTCTCTGCCTAAAGATAAAAATGAAAGTGAAACTACCAGACCTACCATTGTTGTTAATGTAAAGGGAAAGCAAAAGATGGTTGCGATTCAAATAAATGAGCCTATGGCAAAACCTATTATCCCACCACCTATTTCAAATGAAGACATAGAGATGGAGAAGAGAAGGAAGTTAAAAGATGATCTAGATAGGGAATTGGAGAAGGCTGAAGTTGAAGCCTCTATTGCATAAACAAGAAGGAAGATCCAGTTCTTGAAGGCTTCATCAGCAAACACTCTTGGACCATCTACCACTGAAATAGGTATGCCATCTACAACTTTTGATACTGTTCCACTTGGTAATGTTAATTCTCATAATCCACTTTCTGCTTCATCTACCAAGTTAAATGTTGATCCTAAACGACAGTCAAATGTACAAGTAGGTGGAAATATAGATGTAAATGCTAGTTCCAGTGGAAACACTGGTTTAAGTTTTCAAAGAAGACCTATGCAATTAGAAGGGTATAGGCATATTAGCTCTGATGGAATACCAAGTTACCCAAATGCTTTTCCAGCTGATATAAGAGACAAGATACCTAAATTTGCTGGTAATAATGCCATTAGTTGTGAAGAACACCTTAGGTTATTTGTTGATATGCTAAATGATTATGAAATTGAGCATGAGGATGTAGTCATGAAACTATTTGTTTAGTATTTGGTGGAAGATGCTAGAGACTGGTTCAAAAGAATTCCTGACCGTTGTATTGATACATGGGATGCTTTTGAAAAATGCTTCAAGGAGGAATATGGTGATAAGCCTAATGCCAGTTTCATGTTGAATAAATTTAACACCATAAGGAAGAATCAGAATGAGTCTGCAGCTGAGTTCAACATGAGATTTTAGAAGGGTATGCATAAGTTGTTTCAAGTTATGAGAATAGATGACAATGTTTGTTTGACCACATACTTCAATGCCTTTGATGGAAAGATGGGATACTTACTGAGAGACAAAGAACCTAGAACTCTCAAGGATGCCTTTAGAATTGCTGTCAATATTGAGAATAACATGAAAATATCAAGAAAATTGGGTGGGAAAAGAGATGATCCTAAGTTGTTTGGGGACAAAAATATAAAAGGGATAATGAAAGAAATGTTGAAAATAAGAAGCAAGAAGAGGACAAGTTGGACAAAGTGTTGAATGCATTGAAGGACTTGAAAGCACCTAGTAACAGAAATGATAAGGTTTCTGTTGCAGAAAAGCCTCACTTCAATAATAACTTCAATAGGTGGAATAGGCTACAAAATTACCCTTATAACACCCAATGGAAAGATGGCAAACCCATTGTCCCTGCTGCAAAAGGAAATAATGACAAAGTTATCCCTAATCCTTTACAAAAGGCTTCTGTAAATGTCATGGAGGATACACCATGGTATATGGCTTGCCAATCTCCTCATTCTGCAGAACATTGTGTGGTGGCACAGTCCATGTCTGCATACCAAAATGATGAAACTGAAAAACTTGATTAAGAAGAAACTAATGATGATATTGTGTGTAACATGACTACTTCATATTGGGGACATGAAGATGTTTCTGATGTTGATGAAGAAACTAATGTGTGTTTGAGAAGACACAATAAGGCATTATTCCACCAAGAAGTCTTCTCTGATGATGAAGACATTGATGAAAAGACATGCAACATGATTTCTTCCTCAGAGCCAGTGAATTTGAGAAGACCTTCAAAATAGGAAATTGCAAGGATCATTGCAGAAATGGTCGTCCAAGTTCAAACAAGAAGCATGACAGCAAATGATGGCATGTGTAAAGCTGTAGGGATGTTCATAAAAAATACCAGTTCCAAGGGACCCATTGGAAACAAATCAAAATATGATTACTTAGTGAAGTTCAAAAATGTAAAGGGTAAGAAGTGGGAGCCAAAGGGAGTTGGAGCTGTGAAGATGTCTACTGTTCATGATAGAGACAACCAAAAGGAAGTTGAGAAGCCAGTTAGTACAATGGCTAAAACTGAAAAAATGAAGGTGACAACTACAACTGATGTATCCGAGAAACAAAAGGATACTAGAGCAATGTAGATTGAGATTCCTTCCTCTACCCCTGTTGATATATTGGCAGTATTGTCTCAGATAACTGTCAAGGTTCCTTTGTCAAAGTTGTTGAGAATCCCTAAACATAAGGACAAAGCTCTTGCATGGGTAGATAATGTTTGTGACAATAATGTTGCTTGTAATGCTAATGAGTCCCAGGCTAAAGTTATGAAAGAAGTGGAAGTTTAGGAAATGGTATCTCAAATACCACCTATATACTTGGATAACTCTGTCAATACTAGCCTTGAAAACATAGATCCATTCTTCTTAAGTATCATAGTGAATGGAATGACATTAATGAATTGCATGATTGATTCAGGTGCCTCAAATATGGTCATGCCTTTTAAGATCATGAAAAAGTTGGGCCTTAAGGTTGATATAGTACAGGGCAGATGTTGTGCAATGGATCAAAGAGAGGTACCCGTCATTGGGACTATAAATGCACTGCCTTACAAAGTGGCAGCCTATCCAGATAAAGAACCGATCATGAGTGTCTTGGTGGTAGACATTCCTCGTCATTATGGGATGCTATTATCCAGGAAGTGGAGTGCTGCCATGGGTGGAAGTCTATAGTGTGACTTGTCCTTTGCAACTTTCAAGATAGATGATCAATCTATTAAGGTTGAGAGGGAGCCAAGGGTCACCCATATGATTGAGAAAAATATTGACAATGAGACTACCTGTTTTGTGGATACATATATTAATGCTTTCAGAGAAAAAGTCACTGTGCTTGAAAGAGAGCCTATATTGCCCCCTATCACTGTGGAAATAAATGCTAAATCTAAGAAGGGTGAGTTGTGGGTGATGTACTTTGATGGTGCCAACTGCAAAGATGGTTTAGGAGCAGGTATTTTACTCATCTCTCTTGATGGAAATACTTACAAGTTCTCTTTCACACTAAGCTTCTCTTGTACCAATAATATAGCAGAATATGAAGCATTGTTAATAGGATTGAGGTTGGCACACAAGCATGGAATTAAATATGTAAAGGTTGTTGGTGATTCTGAGTTGGTTGTGTCACAAGTAAGATCAGTATATGCTTCTGAAAACAAAAGGTTAAAACAGTATAGGAATGCAGTTTGGGACATGATTGAATGTTTTGATGCCTTTAATATTGTATGGAAGGATAGAAGCAACAATAAGATGGCTGACCTATTAGCCAATATAGCAATCAATCCTACTGATATCACTTTTGCAGGCATCTCTAAGGTTGAAATTCAGGCTAGGCCTAGTATACTAGATAATGTTGAGAACTGGTAGGTCTTTGAAGATGACCAGGATATTTTGAGATTTATGAACTATGAAGATAATTATCATGGTCAAGAATTAGATTGCTCGTCCGTGGTGGAAACTGCAGAAGGAAAGGAAGTTGTCTTTGGAAATGAAGTCATACAACTTAAGACCAACAAGGTTCCTAGGGGACTTGTTGTTTTGGAAACTCTATTTGATAATCAGGACAGAGTTCAAATGGACACCAAGAAAAAAGACCAGATGGACCTGGAGGAGATTAATCTTGGTACACAAGAGGCACCTAAGAAGGTCTACATTGGAAAAGAGATATCCCCAGAGGTAAGGAAAACTTTGATTGAGCCATTAAGAAAATTCAGACATGTCTTTGCATGGTCATATGATGATCTTAAGGTTTACAGAGAGGATTTATTTCAGCATGTCATTCCTTAAAACAAGGATGCTAAACCTTTTAGGTAGAAGCAAAGTCCAATCAATCCTACCTTATCTCCCAAGATGTAAGAAGAATTGATGAAGTTGAGAGATGCGGGAATCATAAAGCCTATCAGGCATTCTTCTTGGGTGTCAAACTTAGTCCCAGTTAGGAAGAAGAATGGAGACATCAGATTATGTGTGGACTTCAGGAACTTAAACATCTCTTCTCTGAAGGATAACTACTACTTGCCCAACATGGAAGCAATGTTGTAAAGAGTGTCTGGATCTGATCTAATGTCCATGATGGATGGTTTTTCTGACTACAACCAGGTGATTGTGAAAGAATCAAAACAATTTAAGATAGCCTTTACAACACCTTGGGGAACCTATGTTTATGTAAAGATGCCTTTTGGTCTCACAAATGCTGGTGCAACTTTTCAAAGAGAAATGGATGTTGCCTTTGCAGATTTTATAGATGATTTTATTGTTGTTTATCAAGATGACCTAACTGCATATTCCAAAAAAGAAGAAGATCATTGTTCTCATTTAGAGAAGATATTTGTGAGAGCTTTGGAATATGGCATTTCATTAAACCCTAGGAAATGTGCATTTGGTGTGACTAAAGGCAAGTTGCTTGGCCACCTAGTAGGGAAGCAGGGAGTGAGAATTGACCCAGAAAGAGTGATGGCAATTGACAAGATTCAAAAGCCAAAAAATGTTAAGGGAATTCAATCTTTCTTTGGTCAGGTAAATATATTAAGGAGATTTGTTACTAACTTTGTTGAAACCACCTGGCCAATATCCAAGATGTTGAAAAAGGGATCTGAAATCAAGTGGGAAGGTGAGCCTGATGAATCTTTCAAGAATATCAAACAGGCAATCAAAGATGCACTTGTTCTTAAAGCACCTGATTATAATGTTCCAATGCATATTTTCTCTTTTGCCTCTTTTCACACTATTGTTGCAGTTTTGTTGTAGAAAAATAATGAAGGTTTTGAACAGTCTATTGCATTTTTCAATAAATCTTTGCAGGCTACTGAATTAAAGTATTATATCAATGAGAAACAAGCATATGCACTTGTTAAGGCCGTGAAGGCTTTTACATGCTATTTGATGGGAGCAATTGTGATTTCTTTTGTACCAAGTGCTGCAGTAAAGGACATTTTCTCATAGAAGGAGGTGTCTGGAAGAAGATGAAGATGGATAAATAGAATTCAAGAGTTCAACATTGATATCCAAGTCACCAAGCTGGTTAGAGGCCAAGGATTGGCAAAACTGATGGCTCAGTCCAATCTTGATGCAAATCAGATAAACCAAACTGAAATTGATTATACATGTGACATGGATGATTGTATCTCATATCAAGATGTTATCTATTATTTAAGGAATATGAAATGTCCATCAGGATTGGATGATAGCAATAAAATATGTTATCATCAAATGCAAGTTATGGAGGAGGAATCAGGACTGCATTTTGTTGAAATGTGTAGATGAAAGTCAGACAGACAGATTGCTGAAGGAAATGCATGAAGGAATATGTGGTGGACATTATATGGGTAAAACTACTACTCAAAAGATTCTGAGATCAGGGTTTTGGTGGCCCACAATCTTCAAAGATGTAGAACAATTGGTAAGAAAGTGTGGTGCTTGTCAGAGATTTTCTGGCAAACTCAATTTTTCAGGAAATGTACCACTAAGGCCAGTGGAAGTGTAGGCCCCTTTCCAACAATGGGGGATAGACTTCATAGGAGAAATACCAAATAAATCCAGTGGAGGACACTCTTGGATCTTGGTTGCCATTGATTATTTTACAAAATGGGTAGAGGCTATTCCTACAAGGAATTCAACTAGTGAGGTGGTGACTGATTTCCTATTGAATAATATTGGTACAATATTTGGTTTTCCTGAAAAGATTGTCTGTGATAATGCAATGTGCTTCAGGTCTGCTGAATAAAAGGAATTCTATAAAGGTTTAGGATTCCAAATGTCATATTCCTCACCTTATCATCCACAAGGAAATGGACAGGCGAAATCATCCAAAAAAAGCTTGATAAAGATTCTCAAGAGGATTCTTGAAAAGAATAAAAAGGCATCAAATTCAAAGTTGCCATTGGTTGTGTGGGCTGACAGAGTGACTGTAAAGAAGGCCATTGGGTGTGCACCATTTGACTTGGTGTATGGAATAAATGCAAGGATGCCTCATAACAACCTATTAGAAATGTCCAAGTTTGTTCAACTATATGATGATGATCTAGATGATGAAATGTAATTGAGGATTGAGGATTTGATCAGGTTGGATGAAACTAGAAGAGAATTAGCTTCTAAGAATGCTAGGTTGCAATTGCAGGTCAAAAACTTGTATGACAAGAAGGTTGCAGAAAGGAATTTTGAGCCAAATGATTTGGTATTACTCCGGGATGCCAAATTGGAAGATAAGGGAAACATGGAAAATTTGATCCAATCTGGTTAGGGCCATATTTGATTCATGAAAAATGAGGACTAGATTCCTACATTGTCAATGAGCTCAATGGTGACATTTAAGAATTGTATGTTCATGGACAGTTCTTGAAGAAGTACTTTAGTTGAAGGTATTTTTCTCTCCATGAATAGTGGTTAGGTTTATATATATTGGTGTGGTGTGTTTCTTTTCTGTCTGGTCTTCCCTTTGTTAGTAAGTTTTTGTCCAAGTGCTCTTTCCAGTTGTCCTTTTCTAGTAGGTGGTCTGCTTTCCCTAGAAATTATGAATCTTTTTCATGCCTACAAGAGGCATGCATCCCAAAACAGAGACATTGTTAGGCCATTATCCTATCTTAGCCAAAATTTTAAGAAAATGGTCATGAAAATTGTCTAGCCCTAGCTGCAACTTGTTTTTATCTGCGAAGATGATCTATCATGTTTCATAGCTTGCCCCCTTAGCCAGGGGTATTTTATGGTGTGTCCAAGCTTCAGTCAAGATCGCATGTGCTCAAGTGTTCAAACCAGGGAGATATAGCATTTTAAGGTTTGAGAAATAGGCTTTTATCCATGTCCTAGGGTTTCCAAAAAATTTCTAAGTCCAAAAACCCTACCCTTGTTCTATTTCCTCATTACCTTTTTCAAGCCACTTGGATTCCCTTTATGCACATGTTTTATTTCCCAGCCTGGGCAGTTATCTTTCTATTCACCGATCTGGCAACTGTGGCGTTCGTGTGGTCTCTTGATCATGGCAGTCAAAGGCTTAGCATTTAGCGACCTAGGTGGCGGTTATCTTTTCCTTCAGTTGCTGATTCTCTAGATGAAACAGACAAGGCTCTTAGCATTCAGAGATTAAGCAAGGACCGTCAATGTTGATCTTGATCAACGTCTAGCGCATGTTCTCGAGATGGAATCAGGGTTAAGCAGGGCATCCAGCAATCAAGTGAACACTGCATTCGCGAGTTCTCTGAATCTAACCCTGGTCAAGACAAGGGTATTTGATCTGGCAAATACCCTCAGTCGCGTGTTCTCCAGATCCAGGTTGATTTAGGGAAAGATCTTGGCGATTCAGTGATAGCCACAAGATGAGGACAAGATCAACGGTTGGCGCTTGATCTCATGATTTATCTAGGGTTAAGTATTTTATCTGGCGACTTGGCGAATAAAGGCTTCCGCATGTTCTTGTGATGTAACCGGGGTTGAGAGAAGGGTTCTGAGATCTAGCGACTACCTCAGTGATGTGATCTCATGATCAAGTGTGAGTTAAGGAAAAGAACTTGGACATTTGATCTAGACCGTAGATGATAGTGGATCGGGCGGTGGTTGTGTGTTCGATTGATAAAACCAAGGGTCAAGGAAAGATTGTGAGATTACACAAATGCTTTGTTCGCGTGATCTCTTGACTGGACCGTGGTTAAGGTTTTCCTTCAGCGACCTGGTGAATGCCTTTAGTCATGTGTTCACTAGATCCTGCATGGGTTAGGGGATGCTCGCCGAGGTTAAGATAAGGAGATTGCAAGTTAGGGAAGATCTAAAGGTGGTCGTGTTGCCGCAAGGAAATGTGCTTGACAGATAGTTAACACAGAAATGCGACAGCCGTCCGATCTTCCAAGGGATATAGACCAAGGTCAAAGTGGGCCCATATACCAAGTGTCATTGAGGTGCTTGTTTTTGATTGGTAGTCGATAATGATGATGTGGCCAGGTATTTTTAAAGGGCTCAGTCAACTATTTGATGATTTTTTAGACCCGTGCGATATACCGGGAAGGGATGAGATCAACGGTCCTGTTTTAAACATATCTGATTGACCATTGCTACCAAAATTTGAATTGTTTAAGGGTTTTTCTCTGAGTTGAGGACTGGTTATTTAATGCTTAGGCGACCGATCTACCTGATTTGATCTTGTCCATTGTCACAGCGTGGTCCAAAATTGATTTTTGTCCATGATGTGGAAAAATGGGTGAATCAGTCATGCCATTTATGATGTAGGTAAAGTAAACAGAGGGCTAAAATAATGTAGTTTCCAGTTTCTAATGTACCAGTCAGGATTTTAGCCATAAATGAAGATCAATTTGGACCTGATTTTCTGCAGATTTCTTGGCATGTCTTTTCTACATTAATTTCTTGATTATCTAGTTGGTAAAGTGGTTGCAAACCCTAACCCTATCCTAGTCATATGTAGCTTGTTTCATCCTGATTTTCAGGGATCCCAAGATGACTAGTGACTATATATTGCAGCTGATTGTATTTTTCCAAGGATGGTGAAATTGATAACTGAATAGAGAGAACATGGATTTAGGGTTTTTTTTTCTACGATTCTGTCATTTTCAATATATTAATACTGAAATTTCAATGAGAATACACTTGAATTCCAATTTCAGATTTGTGTATGTCTTCTTGTTTTGATCTTGAGTTCTTATATGTTAATGTTACAAAGTAAGTTAATGTATGGTTTACAAAGTAAATTGTGAAATTGTCTTTGAGTTCCTTCCAAAGTAAGGATTAAATCCTTAAAGATAGTTTCAGAGAATTCATGGTTGAATGAGAATTTGATGTCCAAGCGTGAGAATGAGAGGAATAATAGGCAAAGCACTTATTCTGGACTTGGGTGTGTTTGAGTTAGTTTTTTAGTTGATATGTGTTGTTTTTGACTCTGTGCCCTAGGATAAGACATTGGTCTATTCTCAGGAAGCAGTTCCTCGTCATCAATCAACTTTTAAATGATAAAATCTTTAAATCAATGTGTCAAGGACATTAATGCTTAATATTTGTTGATTCCTTTAAGAAGTGAATCAAAGGTATACCCGCCTGAGTACTAAAGCTCAAAGTGTAGGAGGATCATTCTCTTGATCCTTGTTAATTGGCCCTTTTCCTTGTCAGATTTGGAGGGGTGATAGAGTCAGTGACATTTGTTTGTCAATCATGTTGTATATCTCCAAGTAGAAAGAAAAGGAACCAATAGAATCTAAAACACTTGGTGCGTGTAGGGGACCTTCTAGACTAAGGATTTTGCCACATGTCATAAGCACTATGCCCTCTTTGCTATTTATTTGGCTTAAATGCTCTTCATGAAACTATCTTCTTTATTGTGAGATTTTTCCCTTGTCAACTTATTTATGCTATTATCTTCTTTCATGCTATGAATGTACTTTTGACTAATGATAGTCGTGTTTGCCTTCTGTCATGAGGATTTTTCAATGCTTTTGTATTTTATCATTCATGAATTCATAACAGACCTAAGTGGGAGTGAATGAACTATCGCTTCACTTTACTATATTCTCAACTTATAGTTGTTCCTTCTATAACAAACTATCATTTCTTACACTCTTTTAGACAATAGATTACCATTTTGACTATCATCACTTTCTTTGTATAACATGCTCTTCATGCCTAGTGAAAAACCTCTTTTGTATTGGGATATCCTTTATTGTTTCTTCTCATGAACAATATTTATCCACTTATCTAATTATGTTAGCTAGTATCCTTTAGTATTATCATATTTGTTGTTGACTGCTAAAACATCTTTGGACTGTCATGTGATATTTGGTTCTATGTACCTATAGATGCTTTATTTTTTGCAAACTTTGATAACATACACCTACACTTATGTTGTTGTGGTTGGACCCTGAAGGCTTGATAGCATGTTAGTAGGTGTGAAAGTGATTCATCACAAAATAACAGTGTCCCTACTATTTAACAGATAATGAATGTCTCTCTTTCTTGACTCGATCTGGAAGATACATATTACCATTCTCATTGCTCTTAATTATGAATTGGTTACTAACATATATTGCTTGATTACTATCTATATTGATACCTTGTGTGACATACCTTTGATCACTTCTTCTCTGATCTTGTACCATTATGTAACTGCTAATATACATTTTCATTGATCACTTTGCAGTCTGCTATTGTGATACTAAATGTTTCGATCATTGCATTTCTTTACTATTCTAAACTTTTCCCTTAATTGGTTAGCATGTTGGGCTCAACCCTTGTGGGAGCCCATTTCACCTTACATGATGTGATATTGAATGAAACCATCAGTAATTAAACTTTTTAGGTATCTACGCATTGAACAAACTCATTAGACAAAACCATGAATTTCATATTTGTTCTTTGCTTTCCTCTAATACATATGATAATTTCAATATGATATAATGTATTATAGGAGTAAATTGTGCATGTAATTGATGCGGAGAAGGACTCATGAGAAACCTCTTATCAAATTCTAGGTCATATGAACGAACAAGGTCTCAAGTTACTGTTAGATATGAATCTTCTCCTAGGTGCTAAATCTAAGAATTTGAGCTTTTGTGAACATTTCTTGTTTGGGAAACATAATAGACTAAGTTTTTGTAGAAGTACTACCAAAAGAAAAGATGTATTAGATTTAATTCATTCACATACTAGGGAAGCTCTTGTAACATCTATTGGAGGTTCATCATATTTTGTTTCATTTATAGATGATCATTCCCATTAGGTGTGGATTTATCTTCTCAACAAGAAATCTGATGTCTTATCTTGTTTCAAGAGGTTTAGGGTTTTGGTAGAGAATAAAAAGGTAAGACAATAAAATGTCTAAGAATAGATAATGGAGGTGAGTTTTGTTCAGAAAAATTTAACCAGTTTTGTAGTGAACATGAAACTGCAAGACAATTGACAGTTTCCAGGACACCACAAGAAAATGGTGTTATTGAATGCATGAACCATACAATTATGGAGTGATCCAAATGTATGTTGAGCATTGTTGGTTTGGAGAAATTTTTTTGAGGTGAGGCTATTAGCACAACTTGTTTCTTGATCAATAGATCATCCACTACTTCTCTTAATAATAAAGTTCTTTAAGAAATATGGAAAGGTAAACCAATTTATTACTCATTTCTCTGTATTTTTAGTTATAATGCTTATGCACATATTCCTAAAAATAGTATAAATAATTTGGACAAGAAGTCCACAAAACATATTTTCTTGGTTATGTAGAAGGTACAAAGAGGTACAAGTTGTGGGATATTTATTCTCACACTATTATAATTAGTCGAGATGTGTTCTTTAATGAAAAGACAATGAAAAGAGGTGAAGAACAACAAGGTACTAAATTTATTCCAGTAGAGGTGGGAAAACATGATGATAATCTAGATGTACTATATGAAGAACAATTACAAGAAGATCATCCAGTTGAACAACAACCAAATGAGCCATAGGGTGAAATATCACCCCTTGTAAGAAGATTCAACAGAGCATCCAAAGCACCTGAAAGGTACTCTCCTACTTTGAATTTTTCTTATGCATTTCTAACTGATGTTGGTGAACCTAGTTCATATCAAGAGGCTTGTGAAGTAGAATGTGTAGACAAATGGAGAGATGCTATGGAACATGATATGTAAGCTCTTCATAATAATTTAACATGGGATCACGTTCCATTACCCAAAGGAATAAAATCTATTGGGAACAAGTGGGTCTTCAAGTTGAAAAGGGATTTAAATCATAATTTTGAGAGATATAAAGCTTGGTTGGTGGCTAAGGGGTATGCTCAGAAATATGGTATAGATTTTGATGAATTTTTTTCACCTATTGTGTGTTTGAGTACTGTTAGAGTTGTTTTAGCTCTTGTTGGTAGTCTTGATTTGGAGTTAGAACAATTAGATGTTAAAAACAACCTTCCTACATGGTGATCTCTTTGAGGAGATTTAAATGCAATAGCTAGAAAATTTTAAGGAAAAAGGCAAGGAGAGTCTTGTTTGCATATTGAAAAAGTTGTTGTATGATTTAAAATAGGTTTCAAGGTGTTGGTAAAACTAGTTTGATTCCTTCGTGATGAGTATAGATTTTAGTAGATGTGAGCCTAATCATTGTGCCTATTTTCAAAAGTATGATGATGACAATTTTATCATTCTACTTTGGTATGTAGATGATATGTTGGTTGAAGGTCCTAGCATGTATAGAATCATCCATTTGAAAAATCAACTTGCTAGAGAGTTTGACGTGAAGAACTTAGGAAGTGCAAATCAGATTCTTGGAATGAGGATACATAGAGATAGAAATAACAGGAAAGTATGGTTGTCACAAAAGACTTATGCGGAGAAGGTTATGCGGTGCTTCAATATGCAGAATGCATGACCAATTAGTACTCCATTCCCTATTCACATTAAGTTGTCTTTAGAATAGCTCTCTAGCACAAAAGTAGAGGAGACATAGATGTCTCAAGTACCATACTCATCAGTAGTTGGTAGCCTTATGTTCACCATGGTATGCACCAAACTAGACATTGCACAAGCAGTGGGAGTTGTTAGTTGGTACATGGAGAATCCTGGTAATGATCATTGAACAATTGTTAGTGGATTCTTAGATATCTAAGAAGACCTTCAAATGTTGTTATTTGTTATAGTGGGAGTAGTCTTCAAGTAGATGGGTATGTGTATACATTTTTTTGTGGAGACGGAGATAAGAGAAAGTCTACTATAGGTTATGTTTTCTCCTTAGCTAGGGGTGCTGTTAGCTGGGTTTCAAATTTATAGACAGTGATGGCATTGTCAACTACTAAAGTTCAATACATGGTAGCAACACAAGCTAGCAAGGAGGCAATTTGGCTTCATAGGATTGAGTGAGTTACAAGTAAAACAAGAAAAAATGGTTTTACATTATGATAGTCAAAGTACTATTCACTTAGCACAGAACTCAGCATATCATTCTAGAACAAATAATATTGATATTCAATATCACTTTGTTCGTAAAATGGTTGAAGGAGTACAACTATCTTTGGCCAAGATTCACACTGATATTAACCCTATAGATATACTGACAAATCTTATTAGTAGAGAGAAGTTAATTTGGTGCAGAACTTCTCTTGGCTTTCATATTTCCTGATAATAGGTGGCATTGGCAATGATCTTTTAGTAGAGGAGTTTCATAAGGTTATAATTTGACTTCAAGAGGGAGAATGTTAGAATGTGAAGTCATCATGGAGAACCACTAGTTGTAGTTAAGTCATCATAGAGAAACTCTAGTTGTGGGCAAGTCATCATGGAGAACCACTAATTATGGTTGAGTCATCAATTGGGGTTGATACATCATGAAGAACCATTAGTTCACCATTAAGGTGCTCACTATAAGGCGACCACGCTGGAGGCACAAATTTTTTGAGACATACTATAATTAGATGGTTTTATGAGGCAACTTACTATAAATAGTAAGTTAGTTTGGTGACTTGCCAAAAATAGTACTATTGACAATTGTTGAACATGTAGTTGTATGAGTCATACTTACTAAATTTAGTATTTTTTCTACAATTAGTACTCTGCAACTCCGTTTTCATATGCAGCTTGAAGTCATGTTTTGAGTAACATTTTGAAGATTGTTGTAACTGTGAAAATTCTTAAGAAATAATATTGAGAGATATTTTCTCGCGGTTTTTTTCTTGGTATAATTTTTACCAAGTTTTTCCATGTAAAATACTATGTTATTCACATTTGATCTTCTTTGTAATTTTTTGTACTTGAAAGTTTCATAACAAAGATTTTGTATCCCAAGCTTTGACACAATTTATCCTATCTCCTTGTAGGTATTTTGGAGTAGCAAGGCAACCTCTTATGAAGGAGTTGAAGATGAAGTTTCTCAATTGTGGGGGTTTGTCATTACAAGGCAATGGCAGATCTATTTCCTTTGTTTGTGCTTTCATTTTTATATGCATAATTTCCTTTCATAATGCATTATAGTAGTCATTCCTACGACTTGTGTGGGAGCATTTCATTTGACATTCATGAATAAAGAAAATGCCTTTTAAAATATATAATGTTGTATGGTTCTTATTTATTGTGAATAATTGCATCTTTCAGTGGTTCTTTTATAGAATTTTTCTCTTGGAAAAACACTCATCAATAATAGACATGTGTAATCACCCAAAAATGGTCTAGTAAACCTTAAGCTCCACGCTAAAATTAAACATTAAAAAATACTAGACCTTATCTTATGCTTAATCAATCTTGTATATTGATTTAATATCTTATCTCTTGATCAAATCATCACTTTAATCATTTATTCGATGATATCCTAAAGTTTGACCACTTTATCCTAAGCTTTATTTGATTGAAAGAACATGTCCCCTTTTAATTAAATAAAATCCACTTTATCTTATGTGTGCACATGAACAATGAATTTCTTAATTTGAAAATAGAGAAAAAGACAAAAGTGGAATCTCTTTTGCCTCTTAATCTCCACCACTTATTTCTACCTAACCATTCTCACCACTTAATCTTTCCTCTTGAGAATCTTGTGCCCTAAAGTCAAAATGGGGATTATTCTCCACCCTTGGATTTTGCCTCTTAATCTTGACCGTCCATTCATTTCTAAATTCTATAAAAGGAGACTCTCTCCTTATTCTTGGCTAGTCCTAATCTTGAAACAATCAATCTAGCATTTTAATCTTGCCTTCTTAAGAGCATTCTTGTTTACTTGTATTCTTAGCTTAGCATTTCTTTATTGCACCTTAGCTTAAATCACATAGCTTAACTAGGAGGTATTGTAATCTTGTTAGATTAACTTTTCTTTCTTGTTCTTGCATCTTGCATTCTAGTTTAGATCTTGCATCTCATTTAGATCTCTCATATGCTTGCATCTTCATTTTGAATCTTCCATTCTATGGTGCACCTTGAAAGGGTTTCTTATTGAGGTTCATTTGAGAGCCACTATCTGTTAGGAATGGGAACACTGAGAAGGGGGGGGGGGGTTGAATCAGTGTTCTATACAATTACTTTCTTTTAGTTGAAACTAAACTCAATATCTTAATTGTTGAACTGAATATCAAAGCATGTAAAGTAATCAACACATAACACCAGACATGGTTACAGGGAAACCTTGGCCAAAGAAAAAACCCCGGTGGGAATTAATACCCACTAATAAATGTACTTGTGTATTATGAACCTATTAATGTTCCTTAGCCTTGTTAGGAGCTATCATTACAATGCATTAAGTACATAGACCTTGTCAAGGGTCGAACCCTGTTAGGAGTCTTTTACAATTAACCTTGTTAGGGGTGAGGAAACACTTCTCTAGAGCTCACTGCTCAAGTGGTGAAGGCTACAACCTTTTGAGTATCAAATACACACTATATCTGTAATGGTGAACTATTGTTATGACATTGCTTGTCTGATCAGTTCCTTATGTGCGCTAATGCTTTAGCCTCTTGTAAAGCTCTATCTCATACTGACTTCTCTTCACATACTTCTTCTCCGCTTCTATCAACTCTATCTTTCATGCCATACTCAAATAAAAAGGCGCATGTCTTATTTATATGCGCAAATAAAACTTATTCACAAAGTCAACTTATAACTACTTACATACAACGCTTCCAAGTGAATTGGCTCAAGCGTGTTTACATACAATGAGATTTACATGTCTATAACACACATACAATAGGCGCATAGCCTTTACAAAACAATATTATAATCGCTAACCAAAATACTAACAGTCGGTTGCATACTCTGCCACTCACTGTTTGTGTTACTTTAACTCACTGTATCTTCCTTATACTATCTCATATGATCATGCGCTCTTAACCATAGCTTAATAACATATCTAAAGGCTTATCTCCAAGGGCGCATACCAAAACTCGGTCATACACACATGTGCTGATGCTCTGTTCATTTGGTGCTTCACTCATTGTTAGTCTTCCATACTTAGTCATTTTCTGATCTTCTAAGTTATGCGCTAACTCCAAAACTTCATATGAATTTGTTGTCATAATGACAACACTAAATCATAGTCATATACAACAGTATAGTCAACTTTCTAACAATCTCTCCCTTTGTCATTAATGGCAACAAAGGAATATGGCGAAGTTACTAAACTGTATCTTACACACAAAAAATTCTATCATATACTCTATCTTTTACCTCTCTTGTACTATATACTCTACTCCCCTTTACATCATATACACAACTTCATATTCTTCTTTCTACTATACACTCTACTCCCCCTTTGACATTAATGACAAAGGTGCTCAAAAAATACAACTCAAAGTACTTACACTAAGAGTACATCCGGATATGCAATTTTCAAGTTTTGGATTTCTTGCTGCCAGAATGTCTTCAATGCATTTACTGTCTGGAGATAGGTGCACAAAGCATAAGTTAATTTCTCCATCTTCTCCAAATTTGTGCATGGACCTTGATCATATGTCACAATAGTGGCATCAATATCCTTGATATTCTGATTTAGCACATCCAATGAGGGTGCAAGTGCATGTCTCAATTGAGCTTGCCTAGCCCTTATCTGAGCCATTTCTTTTTCTGCCTTCTCTATCTTATCCACTTGTCCTTGGTAGATATTGTTACACATATTTACATATTAGGAGGGATCTTCCACTGATTTCCTTACTGCATCTATCATAGCTTCTGCTTCCTGAATTTGCTTGTAAAGGTCTGCAGTCAGTTTGTCTCGGTTCATACAATCAGCTATTATTTTTCTTCCTTTAGCTACTATCTCCTTTAACATAGCTTGACCAACCTTTAAAGAACTAAGGTCAAGTGTGAAGTTACCAATCAATTCACTTAGCCTCTTCTTATGATATTTTTCTTCTGCCATCTTAGATGTTGATTCTTCTAGAGTAGAGAAATTTGCTTTAAAGTTTGTCAAAATGCTGCTTACATCTTCAACTAAATGAATATTTAACACTTTCTCGTCCTCAGGCAATAGATTGTTCAATATGCTTACTGATTCCACAAATTTAGGGTTCCTCATTACCTGTTTCTCTTTTTCCTTTTCCATTGCTAGTACATTGATCTGTATCAGGTCTTCTTCTTCCCATGAGTCTAGACTTGTCGTGTTAGGGGTCAAACTTGACAACAATGACAATGATGGCTTAGGGTAAGGAGTAAGCTTTGACTAACATCCATTACCTCAGTCTTTACAATCACTGGTGTTTCGATAGAGGGCTCATCTGTAGGTTCATCTTTCTTCTCTTCATCCTCTTTCTCTTTTTCTTTTTCTTTCTCCTCTTCTTCTTCTTGTCTTGTTAGATCCTCAATCTGAACTTCTTCTTGCTGCATAGGTGAATTATCACCACATAGAATTTCAGCCTCTTGTGTACTTACAAAGGCTTCCTCAAACTTATCCAAGTCCTTATCTGTGGCCGCCATTGATATCTCCACATTATCAATCATAATTGTATCATCTTTTGTTCCAGGCATAGGCGTAAACTCCATTGCATCAGTAGACACTATCACTGTGGACATTGAATCCTGCAAACATGTTATAGGTGCATTAAGGACCTCTGATGCTTTTTCTTCCTTGGATGGAGTTTGGGTTGCAGGTGCAGTGGGAGGATACATGTGTCTATCTAGGAATACCTTCTCAAATGCCTTCTATGTTTCCTTGGCAACCAAATCATACTCTTTGTTCATGATCTACAGAGTTCTTAGCTTTGTTCTAAGGTGTGGCTTCACCAAATCTAACAATAGTGTTTTCTCTTCAATTGAGCATATAGGGAGGCTTTCATCCAGTATCTTCTCCCTTATTCTGAAATCTTCCTTAATAGCTTGTCTCTTCAAAAACTCTAAGATGTTCCATACACTGTCTAGAATAACTATCTTAAGTTCCAAGACTTTTTTCTTGAACTTAATCGTGGAATGGATCTCTAACTTATCAATCTCATGGTACTTATCATAGAACTTTGCAATCTGGTCCAACCTTCCTTCATCTACAATTCTAGTTCTTAATATTTCAAGATTCAGAATGAATCCTACCTCAGGAGGTGCTTGAGTGTTCTTCCTTTGACTTCTGGTTGTTCTAGAGGATGGATGGTTTGCATTGGTCTGCTTCTTCCTCTTAGGCATCCTACTATACTCAGGAGCTGGTGTGGACTCTAGATCAACAGTAGGAGTAGGTGCTGAAGTGCTATCAACAGTCTTGCTCTTCTTTTCCTTAGGATCATCTGTTTTCTCAATTTTTACTTTCTTTTCCTTAGGGTCATTAATTTTCTTTTTTTTTGCTTCTGAAGAGGGTGTGTTCTCAAGTTGCATTGCAATATTGGCTTCCCTTGCTTTATCTAGGTCAGCTTGAGTGACACCATGAATCTTCAGTATCTCAGAGGTGATCTTTGATGCTTTCCTCTTGGTCCCTGCCTGATAGTATAACTTGTGCATATGCTTCCAAAACCTGTTCCTCCACTTCATAACCAAGTGGATGAATCCACTTAGTTCTAGGTTCCATTGCTTCCATGCATGTGATGTCTGTCTCTACCATGAAGCAAATACTATTCTTATACTTCTCCACAATACTCTCAGGTATCCTATACCTCCTCTGCATCTTTATTCTGAATGTTTTGATTTCCAATTCCATGAAATCTTTCAAGGAACTCTCAGATGATGCCTTGAATGAAATTTGTGGCATTGTAGGTAGGCTCTTGTCAAGGTAAACATCTGACACTTTACCAACAATGTGGAAATACATGTAAATGATCTGTGACCCAAATCTAAACACTTTGGTCTTAGCATGCTTAATAGCCCTGATATTGTCCATCAACTATGCACCCAAGATCTCACACAAGTTGAACTCTCCATTTTCCTTCACAATCCTTATGGCTACTAAAATAGTGGCTGCTGACACACTATTTACCCTATTTGCATGTTGAAACTTATATCCAAGTATCATAGACATGAGCTTGATGTCTTTCTCCTTAATCAGCTCAATGCTCATGTTGTGCTTATCACTGCGTGACTTACAAGTTTGTTACACCAGTTTCCTTACATCCTTGCCAATGGGAAGAATGGTGTCGGTCTTAGGAAGTCCAGTCATCTCATAAATGAGATCAGTAGTTATTCTAACAGGGACTTCACCTATCCAGAATAGGTCATCTTGAATTCTACTCAATAGAATCTTAATCCATTCGGATTCATAAAACTCATATGCAGTTGCATACTCAACAATAGGGTTATTCTCTAAGTGTGCGAACTCATCCATGAATTTTTTGTCTGGATTCATCATGGTTTCTATGTGTGACCTGATTCTATCCAATCCTACAGCCTCCTTCTTACAATAAATGTGTGCGCGTATATCCTCTATGTGCATAACTCCCATTGGAGTCCTAGAGAACACTCCTTCCAAATCATCTAGGGTTGACTTAAATGGATGCCTTTTAAATACACATATTTTCCTTTCTGCAACATCAAATACAATAGGAGTGGCCATAACTTACTTGATCACACTTATATAGGTTTCCAAATGAATTCTGAACCGTCGTGACTAAACTAGGGTTCTGTAACAAACTTTCAAGCTTCTTTGTTGATAAACCAACTATGATCTTTCAATTCTTAACTACTTGATCTCATGTGCTCTCCAAAGTCTTGAATTTGAATGTAGATGTGCAAATAAAGGATCTTCGGTGACTATAAAACAACTTTTCATCATTAATGCTTGTCTCGTAAACACAAAATTCAACAGAGAATTCCAATCTTCATTTCTACTATCAATCAGGTAGTGTGCTCTTGCATACTACATCTACTAGTCTCCAAACAGTTATAACCAAAGGCACATACTCTGAGGGTGAGTATACTAGCCGTGCAGGGGTCTAGAACTAATCTAGCTCCCCCTATGACCATGAGGTTCATTCATCCAGATGTAGAGGGTGCATCCATTGTGGATGCATCCAATACATACTCATCAACCTTATCCTTATTTGTTTCTATCCAAATCAAGCTCGCATCTTCTGTAGCTTTCACAAACTTGACTTCTCCTAATTCATCTAGAGTTGATCCTTGAGACTTATTAGGGATTTCTTGTCTTTGCGCTTTTGATCTGCAAAACTTTGAGATGTGTCCAGCCTTGTTACAAGAGTGACAAATGACTGGAGGCCTTATATTCCTCAATGCATTGATGTGAGTTACCAATTTGCATTTCCTAGTTGTATGACCATTATAATTACATATCTAACATGTAATGTTCTAAGGACTTCTAACATTTTGCTGAGGATGATTTCTCTGACTTTGCTAATTCTAATTTATTTGATTTTCTCTACAATTCATAGCTCTATGACCAAACTTATTGCATGAATAAAAGTAACCATTGAAGGTTCTTACCTCTTTACAATCTCTTGTTATGTGTCCATGCTTGTTACAAGCATAACAAGTTTTGTTTACTGGCTTGCGCTCATCTTTAGATGGTTCTTCTATAGCTTCAGTGTGATCTTTAATCTTCTTAGCTTCTATAGGTTCTTCAGGAGCTTTCATTCTATCTCGCATAGCATCAATTTGAACCTGGGCTTCATTGAATCCAATACCAGTGGTATCTCCCTTTAGCTTCCAAGCATACAACTATGACTCTATTAGATCCTTGCTTGTGTGCAACTTGTCAATATGATTCTTTGCTTCAGTCAATTCAGATTCCATCTGCTTCTTGATGTTCTCTAACTCCAAGATTTCCATGTTTGCTTGCCTTAGTTCTTCATCCAACTGCTTGTTTTCTTTGACCTGTTCTTCATAGGCTTCCTAATTTTTAAATAGATTTTCATCCAACTCTTCAATCTGATCCTTCAGTGAAGTGTTTTCATCATTCAGCTTTTTTTATCATTTTCCCTAAATCACTTGTAGAACAATCTTTTAAATACTTTATCAGTTTCTTGATGAATACTTGAGAACCACTAACCTTTAGTTTTAGTTCTTCAATTTCTTTCTCAGATCTGTCAAGGTCTTCAAGAGTTGCTTCAAGATTCTTCTTTAGATGTTTCACTTCTTCTGAACCCATGATCTCCTCAAGTGGTTAAACTTTTCTTTAGAGGACCAAAGCTCTGATACCAATTTTTAGGAATGGGAACACCGAGAGGGGGGGTGAATCAGTGTTATATACAATTACTTTCTTTTACTTGAAACTAAACTCAATATCTTAATTGCTAAACTGAATATCAAAGCATGTAAAGTAATCAACACATAACACCATATATGGTTACGGGGAAACCTTGGCCAAAGAAAAAACCCCGATGGGAATTAATACCCACTAATAAATGTACTTGTGTATTATGAACCTATTAATGTTCCTTAGCCCTATTAGGAGCTGTCATTACAATGCATTAAGTACATAGACCTTATCAAGGGTCGAACCCTGTTAGGAGTCTTTTACAATTAACCCTGTTAGGGGTGAGGACACACTGCCCTAGAGCTCACTTCTCAAGTGGTGAAGACTACAACCTTCTGAGTATCAGATACACACTATATCTGTAATGGTGATCTGTTGCTATGACACTACTTATCTAATCAGTTCCTTATGTGCGTCGATGCTTTATCCTCTTGTAAATCTCTATCTCATACTAATTTCTCTTTGCATACTTATGCTCTACTTCTATTAACTCTATGTTTCATGCCATACTCAAATACAAAGGCGCATGTCTTATTTATATGCGCAAACAAAACTTATTCACAAAGTCGGCCTATAACTAATTACATACAATGCTTCCAAGTGAATTGGCTCAAGCGTGTTTACATACAATTAGATTTACATGTCTATAACACAAATACAATAGGTGCATATCCTTTACAAAACAATATTATAATCGCTAACCAAAATGCTAATAGTCGGTTGCATACTTTGTTCTGCTCTGCCGCTCACTGTCTGTGTTACTTTAACTCATTGTATCTTCATCATACTATCTCATCTGATCATGTGCTCTTAACCATAGCTTAATAGCATATCTAAAGGCTTATCTCCAAGGGCGCATACCAAAAATAGGTCATACGCACGTGCGTTGATGCTCTGTTCATCGGGTGCTTCACTGATTGTCCAGTCTTCCATACTTAGTCATTTTTTGATGTTCTAAGTTATGCACTAACTCCAAAACTTCATATGACTTTGTTGCCATAATAACAACACTAAATCATAGTCATATACAACATTATAGTCAACTTTCCAACACTATCCATAATGCTTACATTCTTGCAGGTCATAGGTAGGAAGCTATAAGACACCTCTTGGGATCTCCTCTTCATGGATTCTCTCAAGAACAATGGTTTATAGAAGTGTGTCACCTTTTGATCACACATTTGTGGCAACCATTGTGGGACCAGATATTCATTTTTAGCTCTATTTCTTGCATTTTTGGATTTCTTTTGTCACAAGTTCGTCATTTCTATTTTGCAGCCCAGAAAGTCGTATGACATTTCAACGTATACCCGTGCAATATTTCTTAATACTATCAGGTGACATTTCATACTTTCTAGAATAGTTCTCTGTCATACAGAGAAATATCATATTCCTTCTCGCGAGGTGTCACACGGCTTGTTTACAGACTGTCGCATTGTTCTAAAGTATCATCTAGTTTGCAGAGAACTGTCGTACGATTTTCTTGGCAAACTATGAAGTTTCATCCAGATTTATTCTCTATCACAGTCCAGTTTTTGGCCGAGTTTTCTTGTATTTTCCTGCATTTTTGGGTTTTCTGGTTGTTTGAATGTATTTAATTTTTATGATTATTGTAAATGTGATTTATGTGAGAAGGTCCAAGTGGATATGCTACATGGCTTGTGATGTTTCATTTTTGTTTTTGTCACTTGACACGTGTGTGTACTTAAAGCCATGACATGTCCACTTGGGATTGGATGCCATCAACCTAGGATGGTACCCCTTTAGGATTCCCATGTAAACCTTTGGTTAGAGAGCCTTAGAGTAAGTCAAACCATGTTGAACCCGAATTCAAACTTCAAGTGAATTTTAGGGAGGCTAAATGAGCCCCTAGGGTGTAGTTATGTTTTTTTTTAGCCACCCCACTTGATGTACCTTGGTTTGGGTGTTAAATTTTAGTCAATATTGAGCCCATAACTCATTTATGGTCCTTCAAAAGTACCTCTCAAGTGAAATTTCGAAAATGGAGGGTTGGAAAATGAAGACAAGCCCATTCCTCTTACCCCATTCTTGGTCTCCATCTCATTTATGAAGAGAGACAAGGATGGATGGCATGAGCCATACCTATTAATGAGTGTTAGTTGGGGGTTTGGTGGGGGACATCTTTTAGTAGGATTTTTGGGGGAAGATTTGGGTTGACACACACTCTCTAGATTTAGAGATTTTCTAATTTGGAGAAGACTTAGGAAAGTGGGAAACCTCTTCATCAACTTTCTTCCATAAGCTTGGATCTAGGTTGGTGGCATTCTTCATTTGCTTATTTTTATTTTCATGTTAAGAGAGAGAGTTCTCATTTTCATGTTTATGTATGCAAAAATTTAGTTATTGTGTTCTTGTAGTGTTTATGTTTTGAGATCTTGTTATTTTGTAGTAGTGGATGTTATGTGAATCTTGAGCTTGTTGTAATGCATGATTTCTTTGCATTGTAAATGTGTAGTTTCATTTGTTAGTTCTTGAAGTTTTCTTGTATGTGTTGTAGTGTTTTTTTGAGGGAGTTCTCAAGGCCATACTCACCCTTGGGAGGGAAGAGTAGCCTTGGGGGTGAAGGGAATGTTGGGACAATCAAGGGTGTAGAGTCTCTCCTTGGATAGGAGAGGGATGAAACATGGATGTATGGGCTCCATGTAGCCATCTCTATTATTATTTTTGTATATTGGGGGTCATAAGAAGTTTGATGAGATTGTCTTTGTGGTGAAAGATACATGACGAGGAAGCCAAGTGATGGCTTATCTCTTATCATGAGATGTGTTTTCTCCCCTTGAGTATGGTTCCACCTTCACCCCTATTTTTGAGTCATTTTGAGACTCTTTGTTATAGCCTTGGAAGGGAGTTTTCATTGTTTTTTGTTTATATGTTGTTGCTATTGTGGGTTGCTTGATTGTCTCCTTGTCTATGTGATGGTTCCCCAAGCTCGAGGGTGGCTTCATAGAGGCCTAGGTTGGGAGGTGAGCACTCCTTGGCCTATGTATTTTTATTGCAGGAATTTGGAGCCATTGAAGACTTCATGGTTGTAGTTGAAATCTTGAAGAGTTGATGATGTTGTCATATTTGAGTTGGATCACTTTTGTTTCAAGAATATTGTTATTATAAGGGAGTTTTGAGAATTCCTTGAGTTCCATGTATTTTGTAATAGAGTTGTCATTCCAAGTTTTGTATTTGTAACAAGTGTTGTTGTATCAAGTTGTGAACAAATTGTATGGAAGATTTGTTGGTAGTTTTACTTTTGAAAATATAGTATATTGTTCAAGGGAAGTTTTTGGGAATTCATGTTTTTATACAATAAGGAATACACAATGTATTGCTTCATAAAAGGAATGTAAAGATTTTGTTGGATTAGTTTATGTGAGAGCATTGCTTATTACTCATTGAGATACCTTTATGTAACCATTTTGATATATCATAAAGAGGAAATTTTATTGTAGTTTCATGTTAGAATTCATATTGGAAAATTAATAGGTGTTGTATTGGTTTCTTGTTCTTATTAAACTGCTATAAAAATTTCTAAGCTCCATTTGGTTAGCATGTTGTTGCTATAACAAAAAGAAATAAAATTCCATATCATGTTGGTAGGAAAAGTAAAATTATCAATAGTTGAGTTGATTCTTGTAATAATAACTTTATGAATAATTCATTGTTGAAAACATATAGAAATCCTCTTTACCTTATGTGCTCAAGGACTAGATCTAATAAACCTATTTCACACTTAGCAAATAAGAAAATGAAATAAAGAAGAAGAAGAAATCAAACTGAAAATTAATCTAGTGAAAGAAAAAAAAATACAATGCAAAGTGAAAAAGAGACCTATAGGTCTCTGGAAAATGTATGGTAAAAATTTCCCATACATTTTCCACTACACAGTCAATATATTATTATATATTCCAGCCCATGTGGATTAAGACAAATAAAAAAAATATACCTATGTCTATTTGGCCTACAAGCCTAGTTAGTAGATGGGACCCACCTGGGATCCCACCCCAAGGACCTATATATATATATATATATATATATATATATATATATATATATATATATATATATATATATATATATATATATATATATATATATACAAAGTGAAAAAAAGAACTCCAGGTCTCTGAAAAATGTATGGGAAAAATTTTCCATACATTTTCCACTACACAGTCAATATATTATTATATATTCCAGCCCATGTGAATTAAGACAAATAAAAATATATATACCTATGTCTATTTGACCTACAAGCCTAGTTAGTAGATGGGACCCTCCTGGGATCCCACCCCAAGGACATATATATATATATATATATATATATATATATATATATATATATATATATATATATATATATATATATATATATATATATATATATATATATATATATATATATATATATATATATATAGGATTTATGTATTCAAAAATAATAATATTGTTTAAACAAAAAAAAATTGCAAACTTTTTAAAAAAGTATTTACGTTTCAAAAGAAAACTACTTTACAAAAAGTAAGTTTAAAAAAAATTTAATTTAATTAAAATTTATTTTTTTTTTTTAAATGGTTAGTGGGGGGGTGGGGACGTGGCCCCCATGCCATCCTCTACCACCCGCCCACGGTGGTACGCATTGCAGTGGCAATGCGCCCGTTGAGGTGGGTACGCACTGCAATGGCAGTGTGTGGGCCCCACTAGTCGTTTCCATGGGACTTAAAACATTTATTATACACATTTTTTAAAATAACTCAATTTTTTATTTATATTATATTATATATTATTTATAATAATTAATATTAATTATTATAGATAATATTTATTATATATTTTATTTAATAAATTTATTAATTATTATTATAATATTAATTAATGTATATTGTTTAATAATATACTATTAATTAATATATTTATTTATTTATTTATTATTTTTTAATTTAAAAAAAAGAAAACTATATTAATGATTTTAATAAACGTGATTATTATTTGATTTTTGTATTAGTTGATTAATAAAATTATTCATTAATTAGTACATGTATATACCCGATACATTAAAATTTGAGTTTAGTAATAAGATAAGCTGGTAACTTTATTTTGGTTTATGGTTACTAATTAACCGATACTTTGCCATTAGTACGTTATTTTTTTATTAATAAATGTATGAATTAATTAATTATTGTGTATTATTTATTAATTAATTAATAAATTTAATGATTAACAACTTATACATATTAATTATGTAATATTTCATTTATTAACATATTGATCTCGGGTAGTCAATTTTATCCGTCAGTATAGTTTGATTGTGCAAAGTTTTGCGATGATTCCACTCTTGGTTAGTAATGAATTTACTGAGTTTTACCTAGTGCACTTTACGGAGATAGTATACCATGAATACATAACTTGTTTCATGGGAAACTATTTACTTGACCTAGTAAATTAATTTAACTAATGTACTAAATTGATTCCTCATTACGCTTCACTCCTCTTGCTTAAGACTTTCGTACTGGGCCTTCTCAGGATCAACTATTCAACTAAGGTCATCTGTTAACCCCTAAACCAAACTTATTTAACCTTTCAAAAAACAAAAAATTGGTGTGTTTTTGGAGTGAAATTTTATGGGCATGACATTATTTGCATGCTATTTTATGCCCTAACTTGTGATTTTGTAGGAATCGCTTGTCAAATAAGTTGCATTGAGAAAACTACTAACTTGTGGTTTTGTAGGTTGTCTTGGGAGATACGAATAAACATTGTGCTTGTATATACTTAATTTTCTAGGCACCTAGCTTAATTAGCTTTCTTTTGGTAAATGAACAAGTGTTTGATGTGCTTGGGAGACACTATGGAGTACGAGAGTATTCTCTTTTCCTTATGTAAAATTAAAAATCTAGACCTTTATTAGCTATCCATTTACTTTATTGCATTTAACTTTAGAGGGCTTGGCAAAAGAGCAATCTTTTGGGAATGACACAAGTGGGGAACAAGTGAACTTGATTGGTCCACCCCACTATAAACAAATGCTTCCTTCAATCCAAAGAGAGGGAAGACATGGCTATTTCTACTTCTAATGCTTCTTCTAGTGTAGGGTCTAGTTGCCTAAATCTTGCTAAGCAAGATTACATTTGACTAAGTGCTTGTTTACAAGGGAAGTACATTCAACTTGTGTAGGGCTGAGAGGTCTCGATCTTGCTTGCAAGACTATGCATTTTGTGTGTCATAGGGCTAAAAGGTCTTAATTTTGCTTGCAAAAACTACAGGGGTAGTCATAAACAAAGACCCTTATTAAGAACCTAGGATTTAGAGGCTGACCATTTTGGTCGTGTGACTTCCTTTATGCAAGGATTGATCCAAGTGGATTACCCGGATCATCCCAAGATACTCACCATATGTGTTCCTTTGGATGCTAAAGCTTGAATATGGCAATATGGAAAGACATGCAATTCGAGCATCGTTCTTCTCCAATTGATCCAAAACTTACATAGTCTTAGGAAAAGCCATTCAACCACCTAACCATGGGGCTAAGAAAATGTACTTGTGGGAAAAGGTTCAAAAACTACACTTTTGACCTTAGGTATAACTTGCTTGATGTGTCTTTGATTTGTGCAAGACTAGTGGAAATTATTTGAACATACACATTATGGTTCTATTTATGGAGTTTTCCTTTGAGACCTCACAAATGTTTGTATCATGCAAGGTTGTTTTGTCCCTTGCTTCATTTTTTAAGACTACTCTATGTGCCACAATCACTTTGAAAACACCAAACTTGTTGTTATACTTACTACTATACATCGTCATTTTGTCGAATTAGTCAAAACAACTGATAAAAGCAATGATTTCAAGTCAAAATTGTTCCTTTACTATTTTCTGATTAAATGTCACTTGCCTTTAGTGAGAAATATTGTCTGTAGTCTAACGAAGTATCGTCCATAGTCTAACGAAGTATCGTCTGTAGTCTAACAAAGTATCATCCCACTGTATGGGGATATATCATCCCACCTATATACGAAGTATCGCATGACCTTAAAGTATCGTCTTGCTTCACTGGGATATGTCATACAAATTTTGTCTCTTGCTTAAGTGTTGCCTACTTATTTGAGGTCTATCACCCAGATTATGATCCAAGTGGGCTTGGTCCAAATTTTTCTCTTAGCTAGTTTAGGGAGATTATATGTGACTCTTTTTTATCTCTTAGTCTAAAATTGACATAATATGATTTGTTTCTAGCTGAAAAGAACTACTTAGATTCCTTGGTTATGTTCTTGACTAGTAGAGTTGTTCACTTGTCTAATTTCTCTTGGTTATCTTATCTTATCTTGACTTTATCTTTTGACTTGAGTCACAAGTGTCGTACCTAGGGATCTTACCCACAGCTTGGGCACTTCATGACAAGTCATCTTGATCTATCTCTTTTTTTCTTTTTTTCTTTCTTTTGGACAAGTGAAGACTTTGCTTTTCTAGGATAGACATCAAGTCATCTTGTGTCATCTTAATTGGCTCGTTACACTCTTATTCATGTCAGTAACAACTACATACCAAATTGATCAAGGAAAGAAACCACCAGTCAGCTTTGACGAATTACCCTTTCCCACTAGGTGTCAGCATCATCACGACAAAGACCCTCAAGTTATCTTTGACTAGGAAGAGGAGAATACAAAAATCTGATTTGATCCTTTTGGAAGCACCTTTGATAGCACTTGTGAGACACCTATTGCCTCATCAAAATCTGAAAATAGTATATCTTTCACCATATCTAGAGAAGAGCATAACAAGCGATTTAATGAGCTTTTTGAGAAAAATGAAAGATTAAGACGAATGGAATTAGAAAGAAAAGCCTACATGGAAGAACAAGCAGCCTGATTGGCTCAACAATTTAACAACAATGGAAATAATGGAAACAATTCACCACCAAGATCTCCTCCAAGATCTCGACACAATGGATATGATTCACCTCCAAGATCTTCACATTCTCAAACAGGGAATACGAAGTAGGAAATTACTGAAGAAGAGCTCCTAAATTTTCAACAAGATGGTCATTACCAAAAGCTTATGTTAAAGACATTAGAGAAAAATGGTGACCAATACTTTTTACATCTAGCCTCTAGAGGATTAAAGCTTCCACATGACTTTGATGTTGATGGGTTGATTTAGAAAAGAGAACCCTCAGAACTAGAGGTTACCAAGAAAGAAATACAAAGTTTGAGAGATGAAATATCAAGCTTAAGAAAAGAAGCAGAGAAACCTAAATCATCATTTTCAATGGAATCTATATGTGCATTACCTTTGGACAAGAATTTATATATGATGTCTTTCCCAAGGGATATTGAGATTCCTAAATTTGACAAATATGATGGTAATGGAATCCACATGATCATGTCAGACATTTTTATGCTCTAAGTATGGATTTCATGCATGATAACACCTATCTTATACGACTCTTCCCTAGGAGTCTAAGTGGCCAAGCCATGGAATGGTTTACAAAGATTACTCCTCTGCTTAAGTCTTTTGATGATCTTGTACAAAGATTCATACAACAATATTCTTACAATATTCAACATCCAGTAACTATGCCTGACTTATCCAATATCAAGCAAAAGCAAGGTGAACCCTTTGTCACATTCCTGCAAAGATGGAGAAAGTTGCACTCAAGATATCCATGTCAACTCCCTGAAAATGAAAAGATTGACATCTTTGTCAATAATCTTATTCCTGAATTGCACTGTGACCTTAGAAAGCAAGTTTTCTTCACTTTTAATGACATGATTGAAAGTGCCTTTTGCATAGAAAATGTCTTGGTCAAGAAAGGTGAAATCACTTTGAGCAAAGAGAAATCCAACACTAATGATGGGTAAACAAAAGGTAAGAATAAGCCTTGGAACAAAAATAAGCATATGGTTAACAATGGTGTTGTTGATGAACCTAAGTCTAAGCAGCCCATCTTCAACTTGGCCAGTGCTATCTTAACAACTCGACAACAAGAGGCTACAAAGACCAATGATTCTAACAAGACTAGACCTCCATGGGCACCTAAGCCTAAGCATGATTTTACACCTTTGGGTAACTCATATGATGTGATACTCAAGACATTTCTTTCCAACAAAATTATCACATTACCAAAATTTTCTAAGCCTTATGAACCTGAGGTGAAACCTAAATGGTGGAATGATAATCATTAGTGTGAATATTATAAGAACAAAGGACATAAGACTCATAATTGCATAAGGTTGAAACATGTCATTCAGGACCTTATTGAGAATGGGAAAGTTGGAGTGGATGGTCTTGTCAAGAATTTTGATCACAAAGTTTTTAAGGAACCACTCCCTAAATATGATAAAGGGGAGACATCAACATCTAAGAAAGACGAAGGGGTCAAGATCAACTACACCTACACAAACAATGCCAATGTTATCAACATGCTCGAACCAATGGATGAAATTATTAACATGGTGAGAGATAATGGACCCAACTTATATTTTAGATATTGATGAGGTACCTAAGGTCATCTTAAGAAGTGCTAATTCTTCCATACAACCTCAACCCCCCAATGAGTCTAGTCACATGATAATGCTTAGGGGTGTTGACCCTCCTTCATCTAGGGAAAGTCTCAATGTTGTTACCAGAAGTCAACCCAAAGTTATGCACAGAGGTCCAAACTCTTCAAAACAATTAAATTCCAAAGTGACAACCTCTTCGAAGAAAATCTCTACTTCTAACAAATCTAGCTATAGTTTAGTGGATCAACTTCAGCGAACTCCCACTCAAATTTCAATATTTGACTTGCTATAACTATCACCTATGCATAGGGAAATCTTAAAGAAAGCTTTATAGACAACTAATGTCCCTAAGAACATTGACACTGATCAATTCTAGACTATGGTCAACCATATCATTGCTTCACATTACCTTTCCTTTTCAGAGGAAGATGACAAATCTTTAAGCCATCCACATAATCTTTCCTTGCACATTGAGATCCAAATCTATCAAACTCGAGTCAAACGTGTGTTGATAGATAATAGTGTCGGGTTGAATATATGTTCTTTTAATGTAATCAAGCAATTGGGATTGTCAGAATTCACTATTGATTCTACGAAGAAGATCACTATCAAGGCTTATGATGAAGTTGAGAAGTCCTATAAAGGACAGATTGTGTTACCCATCAGGGTTGGTCCAATAGAAAAAGAGGTGATGTTCCAAGTCCTTGATATTCCTCTTGCATATAACTTAATGCTAGGGAGACCTTGGATTCATGACATGCAAGCAGTCCCCTCTACTTATCACCAGTGCATTAAATTCCCTTTCAATGGGACTGAAATCTCTATCCCAGGAGATAATTCCATGTCTATGAATGCACTTATTGTTGAGTCCTTGGTACCAAACAATAGGGTTTCCAATGAAAATAAGACCACTCTTGTTGATTGTGAGAGAAAATTGAAAATGATGAACCTTGGAATGGGAGAATATCGACTTGACTCTATTTCTACACTCCCAATTTCCCCTCGCTCTTATGAGAAACCTTCAGAGAATAAAAAACCTTCATCTTCTGCAATGACATGCATTGATACTTTTGTTCAGTCCTCAGTACCCTTAGAAGATGAAAGAGAAGAACAAGCTATGGGTAAAAGCACAATAAACTGTCACCCTTTTACAAAGGAAAAGGCTAACAAAATCAAAGTTCAACTTCAATAGTATAAAAATGACATTTATGTTTGGAATTTGAAGATGATGTAAACTAACTAAATGTGATAAAATGGATGAAGTTTATGATTAATATTTTTAATAGTTTTTTTGAATAATAATTGATATGTTTTTTTAATTTTTAAAGATGATTTTTCAGTTGCTGAAAAATGCTAAAAATTAGGGGTCTAGTTCCCACCAAAAAATTATATGTAAATAAACATTTATTCTCCTAATTTCAAAATATGTCATAGATGACATATATAGCTAGTGCATGAAGAAATAAAAATTGGTTTGTGACCTATGTTTTCTCTTTTATAACAATTCAAATTCCAACTCATTGAAATCGATAGTTTTCATCTTGCAACATATTTTTCATAACAAATCTATCCCAATCAAAAAAAGAAATATATATTCTTGAAGAGGACTCTCTCCTCTAGTGCACCATATGTTTTTGAAATTTATTTAATATGATTTACTATTTTTTTCTTTCTCCAAATCAACAGCTCCTTGATTGTTAAAATACCTATTTGTGATATTTTTCAATTACAATAAACTATGTCTAATTAAACACTATAAAATCTATATCAGGATATTCTTGACTCTGATCTCTACAAAAGGGTATTTTTAAATTTTTTTTAAAATATCATTAAAAAGATTAGGATTTATTGAAATGCCATTTTTCTGAAATAATTTTATTTTTATGGTAATTGGACCCAAAGTGGTATAAAACATGCATTTAATAGATATTTCCAATTGGAAAAGTTAAAGCACTTATCTAACTTAGCTAGAATGAATTTAGCTAGACCATATGTTTGACCAAAACTAATTTTTAGTTAGAAATACTAAAATTCAGCTGTGCTGGTAAGTTAGCTGAAAAGGTGACACCTGATTGTGCCACCTTTCCTATCAGAGAATGGATCTATAGAGGAAAAGAACCCAAAGAAGTCATACTCAATGCTCCAATACCTCTTGAGAATTATGGAAAAGGATATGAATTATTAACTAAATGGATTATCCTGCTGATGTCCCTCTAAGTGACAAGAAATATGCTCTCATTTAGCCTATGAGTCATACTAATGGGAGAAAATCCAAGGATAAAACTAGAGTAGGATTTTCCAATACACAACCAGTTTTTAACCCATCTCCTAAAAATAGTGAATCTGAAGAAGAAACTTTGTCTGCTCCCATTTTTTATCAAGATGAAAACAAATTTGTTCCTTCTACTACCATCCTTTGGAATGAAGAAGGACCCTCACTTGAACATGATGATGAAACTTCTACATCTCACCACAACAAAGAATCAAAAGTTGAGGATCCTAATAGGGAACGTATCTGCAGAAACATAGCGCAACTACTACAGAGAGATAAAGATATTAAAACACAAGAGCCTGAATTGGATTTTCTCTTAGTTTCAAGACAACTAGGGATAGATGTGATCCATACCTATACTAACCAAACTGAGTTGTTAGACGAGTCACCTGTAGGGCCTGATGAGTTGAACTTACATACCGCTTTCGTTGATCAAGTTGATAATGCTAGGAATCATATCGATCTAGGTACTTTTGAAAGAGACCTTATAAGCTCTAAATACCTTTTCCCTGGAGATGATTCCCCTCATATCAATACCTTGGAGACCATCCCTTCCCTTCCACTTACGTACCTTGACTTAATTGATTGGTTGCAACAAACTTACCACCTACATTACCTACCTTTCAGAATGACTATGAAATTGCATGTTACCTTAATGTCATTAAACCTATAGTTTCTTCCACCAGTGAACCAACAACAAGATGAATGAGACAGATATCAAGTACCTTAGTCACAAAATAAAAATAAAAATGAAAAATAATAGATGTTTTGATGGTGAAAACCACTTTGTGGTAGTGTTAGAACTAAAAAAAGTAAAAACAAAAGATGTATTTGAGGGTGAAAACCTCTTTGAGGTTCCTAAAGATGAGGTACTTGATAGTCTACCGAGTTATTTTTAGGAAAGATCTCCAGTCTTAATAGAGCCCACACAAGCTATAAATCTTGGGACAACTGAAGCACCTTAGCTTATACATCTAGCTCAATCTTTGTCAGTAAATGAGAAACAATAGTTCACTAAATTTTTCAGAGAAAAAAAGATAAAATTTTCTTGGACATATTCAGACATGCCAGGGCTTGACACTAATCTCAGTATGCATCATCTATCTATAACTCCTAGTATCAATCCGGTAAAACAAAAATTATGAAAGATGCATCCACATATAGCTCTTTTGGTTAAAGCAGAATTGGAAAAACTCTTGAGCGTGAGATTCATAAGGGCTATTGATTATGCTGAATGAATATCTAACATTGTTCTTATTTCTAAACATGACAAGTTCATTCGTGTATGCACAAACTTCTGAGATCTTAATAAAGCATGCACTAAGGATGGCTTTCCAGTCCCTAACATAGACATGATAGTGGACATGACGACAGGCTATGAAATGTACTCTCTTATGGATGGATTCTTAGGATATAATCAAATCAAAATAGCACCTAAAGACCAAGAAAATATTGCCTTCACATGTGCATGGGGAACCTTCTATTGGAACGTCATGCCATTTGGATTAAAAAATGCAGGAGCTACCTATCAAAGAGCTGTGACCACAATCTTTCACAATATAATGTGTAAAAACATGGAAGATTACGTGGATGATGCCTTGGATAAGTCTAAAAAGAGGAGTACACATATTGCAGATTTGAGCTTGATATTTGATAGAATGGAATAATTTTAGCTCAGATTGAATCCAAAGAAATGTGCTTTTGGTGTCACCTCGGGAAAACTACTTGGGTATATCATTTCAGCAAAAGGAATCGAGGTTGACCCTGAGAAAGTCCAAGCAATAATGGAAATGCCACCTCCAAGAAACATAAGTCAACTAAGGAGTTTGCAAGGACATCTTTAGTCTATCAAGAGATTCATATCTCAACTTGCTAACAGAGCTCAACCTTTTAACAAAAATCTACACAAAGGAGATACATGTACCTAGAATGAAGAATGTAAAAAAGAGTCTTTTACAAATCAAGAAATATTTAGCTAAACCTCCAATTTTAATGCCTCTTATCCCAAGGAAACCTCTCATTTTGTATATATCAACAATAGCTACATCCTTGGGGGCATTACTAGCACAACAAGATGAAAATGGAAAATAAAGATCCATATACTATATCAGCAGAACATTGGCTGCCTATGAGATCAATTACAATAATATTGAGAAAGCTTGTCTTGCGGTGGTGTTTGCATCTCAAAAACTCAAACCCTACATGTTGACACATACTATACAGCTTATCACCAAAATTGATCCCCTAAAATATTTACTAAACAAAGCTACTCTTACTAGTCGGTTGGCTAAATGGATGATGATTCTTTCTAAATTTGGCAATGAATACATCGATCATAAAGCTATAAAAGGACAAGGAATTATTGATCAACTAGTTGAATTTCCTATACCAAATAATACTCCTATGCAAATTGACTTTCTTGATGCTTCTATCATGTATGTGACTGAATGCACCTGGAAAATATTATTTGATGGATCTCACACACAAAATGGTGTTGGAGCTAGAATTTTGTTTATTTCACCTCATGGATACACTATTCCCAAGTCTTACAAGTTGTTTCCTTGCACAAACAACATTGCAGAATATGAGGCTTTGACAAATGGAATTAAACTAGCTATCGAATGGATGATTGCTAAGCTACATATCTTTGGAGACTCCCAACTTGTTATCAATCAGACTAATAATGACTACCAAACAAAAGATGAGAAATTGATCCTTACAAAAAAATGATTGATGATCTAAAAAGCTACTTCTCTTTTGTCACATTTCAATAGATTCCTAGAGATGAAAAATAGGGTGGTTGATGCTATGGTCACCTTAGCTTCTATCTTACATCTGGAAGAACATGAATCAAGATGTCAATTCTTGGTGGAAGAACTACCTTATCCTGCATATGAATCTCTTGACAACCATGTGATTTGCACTATCATTGGTCATGACTCTTCTCGCTATGCCAAAATCTACTCTTACCTTCATGACCAAATCATTCCTGACAACTTAACCCACAATGAGAAACAACAGCTCATTCGCAATGCTTCCCATTATACCATCATCTCCGGTGACTTGTTTAGGAAGGGCTTAGAAGGAACACTTCTTAGGTGCTTAGAGAAAGATGAGTCTAAACATCTGTTAGCTAAAGTCCACGATGGTGTATGTGGGTCTCACTCTAATGGTCTTGCGTTAGCTCAGAAACTACTAAAGGTTGGTTACTATTGGTCTACTATTCAGATAGATGTTGTGTGCTATGCTAAATCTTGCAAGAAATTTCAGATACATGGGAACCTGATTCATGTTCCAGGAAGGGAACTTATCCCTTCTATTACACATTGGCCTTTTCAACAATGGGATTTTGATTTGGTGGGCCAAATTCACCCTAATTCATCTAGTGGACATAAATTTATTATCACTGCAATAGAATATTTCACAAAATGGGTTGAGGTTGTTCCTCTTTCAATTTCTACAGGAAAATAAGTGTCCTTGTTCATACTCAATCACATCATCTATCGCTATGGCATACCTTCCTCCATAATTACTGATAACAAAGGACAGTTCAAAAAGAGGGATCTCAAACAATTATGTAATAAATTCAAGATCAAACAACGCTCATCCTCAATCTACTACTCACAAGGTAACGGCCAGCCTGAAGCTTCTAACAAGACACTACTAAAGATCATGTGTCATTCAATAAGATAGGTAGAGATTGGCACTTACAGATTAATCCTGCATTATGGGCCTATAGAACTAGCATCCAAACACCAATTGGAGCTACACCCTTTGCACTTGTCTATGGATCTGAGGTCGTCTTGCCTCTTGAAGTTGGGATACCTTCCTTAAGAGTTTCATTGAGAGGCCTTATCACTGATGATGACTATAGAATCATGTGTATACAAGAATTAGAACTCCTGGATGAGCAAAGAAAAGTTGCATTTGACCACATAAGGGTATATCAAAAAAGGATGTCACAGAGCTACAATAAGAAGGTTTAGACCAGAGAATTTTAGGCTAGAGATCTTGTCTTAAGAGAGAATCCGAAGAATCAACAAAATAGAGCATAAAAAGGAAAATTTGAACCGAACTAGTTGGGTCCCCACATAATCATTATTTCTTTTGGATCTGGTGCTTATCATCTTTCTACACCTGAGGGAGAACAACTCTATGAACTTATCAACATCCTATATCTGAAGAAGTTCTACACATGATGCTACAGGAGCTTTGTACATATCTTCAAGTCTTGAAAAAATCTTTAAAATCATATAATGTCTTGAAAAAAATCTAAAAAGAAGAAAATTTCTTGAAAATATGATCATCTTAGTGAAAACTTGGCAAACAAGCGCTTTGATGCATCAATAAAAAAATCAAATATTAAAAAAATACAAAAAAAGCAAAAAATGAAAAAAGATCAAAAAAATAAAAAAATAGAAAAATTGTGCCTTGGTGAAAACCTGGAAACAGGCACCTTGGTACCAAAAATAAATAAATCTTCCAAGTGGTAAAAACCCGGAAACAGGCGCTACTTGAGACCCATGCACCTATATCTATCATCTTATTACTTTGTGCTCTGAAACCTTTCAACTCTTATTTTCTTATCTCCTTGGTCTAGAATTGATCTTTGTCTTGGGCTAGGGAGCATGAATTGTACTTCTTTAGTGTGTGATGGTGTCTTTTAGCGACCCACCCTAAACAATGTTTCTCAACACTACCTTCCTTTGACATCGAGTGTTTCTTAAACACTTATCAGATATTCTATCCTGATTCGATACTTCATATGTAGTCAAGGATTGCGCGATATTTCTCACTTATAGACATGAGTCCTAGTGAGTCAGTGATTATCTTTTATTTTCACACCGTGCTTAAACTAAAATGACTGAGACATGTTATGACTTATTGTGCGTTGTTTAATTCATGATTTTCACTGAGTATTCCCTCCCTAGTCTCTCCATGATGTCACAACTAGAGGATTGGGGGAATGGGGAATATTCTCTTTGATTTCTACCTGTGGGTATCACTTTGATGATCCCAGGTGTCTATTGCTTTGTTCCCTTGTAAACTCATGAGACTTAAAGCTATATCCTTGATTGTTACATTGTGTTTTCTTATGCAAGACCGTACTCATGGTTATCTTGGTGCTCATGCTTTGATACTAGTATAATCTTGCAACATTAACTTAGAAACTGTGTTCAGGTCATCTCGACACTTATGTCTCGATGCTTACATATGTTTCCTATATTATCTGGTGTAGATCATATTCATATATTCATAGTTGTGTTTGCACTAGTGATGGTTGTATGAACTTGTGGTGTCCCTTAATAAGGCTTGATGATAAAAAAAAAAAGGACCTGTTTACCCTTGCAAATCACACCTTGCATTTTCATGGTAGCTACATTTCTTAGGTGCATTCTTAGTTGCATTCAAGTTTGGAGAGAGTCTCTTTCATCATTATTGGACGAATCAGTCAGCTGCTCTCGATCGTGTATCTCCTTTCTTCTATCTAGATCATGTCTTTTCATCTCCTTGAGCTTTCATCCTCTCACCCTTTCTTGTCATCACAAGGGGTTAACCACATCATCATATCTAATCTACTCAAAGGATCACGTTTCAAATCATGCAGTGCATAAGGAATCTACAAACTACGAGAGCATCACATTTTCAAGTAATACAATAGAAAGACATGAGTATAGAATCAGATATCACATAATACAAGAGTAGAAAGTAAAGATACATCCATCAACATAAAGAGAATAAGACAACTATATAACACAACAAAAAACTCTAGTATCTCATATATATATAAAATGGATCGTGTCTGAGTACAATAAATGAGATCAAAATGAGAAATCCATAATACAATCTATGACTGGCTTCCTCCCTCCCGCATAGGTAGAGCTCAAGGAGGGGCCTGGGCTCTTTCTGGTGCCTATATAACACCCTCTGATCTACCTGCACTCTACAACTAATCAATAACTCTCTGTACTATAGGTACAGTGGCTATGTAAGCAACATAATAATAGGTCGCTCTAGCCCCATAACATTGTGCCTCCTTTCTGGCCTAATCTCACTCCTGCCTGAGCTCATGTATCCTGGCCCTATTGTCCACTTGTTGTCGATCCCGCATGGTAATGGTGATTTGTGCCTACTCTAACTCTTCCTCTAATGTTGTCACCCTCTGTGTCAGCCTGTCATCAAAAGTTTCCCTCTTCCCCAGCTATGTTGTAGGTCTCTCCTGTGCCTTGCTCCACCATGGTCTCCTAACCAGGTGCTCCTCTGGCTCATATATATCCATATCCTCTGCCATCCCTCATGACTTGGATCTAGTAGGTCAACTGCTAGGAGCACTACTCCTGGACCCACTGGCACTGCCTCCTCCTCCTCCTCTCTGCCCCCTCCTCCATCACCACCCTCATCACCTCTATCCCTATCGACTCTAAATCTCTAATTTGTTGGCACTAAAAATCTGGGGAAGGGGTGATCTCGACTCCATCTCCTATACTCAAGAGTAGTACCTACATCTGTAACCCTCAGTGGTAGGTTAGGCACTATTTGTTGTAGTTGTTACGTCTTCTATACATAGATATCATATCGCAACATGGGCCCCCATTTGAGGTCCTCCTCATCGTGATAGTTGGCATAGTCAGTGGTCTCTGTGCTGAGATCCTTTGCCCAACTAATGTTATACCCTACTAATCATGAATCTCTCAATAATACCTATGTGCCTGCCTAATAGTGGCCTGCTATAAAATATGAATGCTAGGTCCTCCCTGGCCTCAGCTCACTACTCACACTAAATGTATGACCACCATGTGAAAGAATGCAAATCATCCAAGCATTGTCGCCAATATAAGGTGTCCCCCATGAGTCTATTGGATGAAACCTGAATACCTATAGATCTAAGGTCATCCTCGCTATCTAGGCTGAACCCTGGGGTGGATCACAATGATATGCTCCCATGCCCACACCTGTACTATGATGGCCCCTGTCGACCAAATTTTCCCCTCCCTATAGAAAATATCGTGAAGCTCATGATACATATCTTCTAGGAGAGAGGATCCCCACGCCATCCATCGAGGTCAAGATAATAAATCCATGACTAATCTGCCCCAGCCGCACTGGAAGCCTCTCTGACTCCTGTCAATACCAAGCACGTGACCAATAAAAGAACATAGGATGCATGCCACATGATAATCAGTGTTGTAGGTATCCATCATATTCTCCCATGGGATGACATGGTCCAAGATGGTAAAATTTGCAAACACATTTTGCATGGCTACGATCCTATCAGCGGGAGACTAATCAAAATATATCTGCAAGATGCAATTTCAGTATCAATATCAGGATCAATGATAGTGAAGCATGACATATGACTTAATAAAAAATATGCAATCATCAAAGATATTTACTGCCTTTCCATGGTAGGGGATACATAGAATATGGTATACATCCTCCAATGTTACCGTGGCCTCTCCGGTGGGCAGATGGAAGGTATTATGCTTTGAATGGAATTGCTTAGCGAACCCAGTCAACAACCCATGGTTTTCTTGAATATGAGCCATCTTAAGCAACTCTTTGAGTCCCATGGACTCCAATATACCACTCTCATCAACAAATAACCAGGGCACAAGGCGTAGACCCACTAGGTGTGGAGCCCTAATGGCCAAGTCTAGAAATCAATGTTGCATCACAAACACAAGCGGAAATGCATCAAAATACATCACGAGATATGTCAAAAAACAACTTAAAGTATCAACAAAGCATTAACAAAAGATCTAATTACTTTAAGTTAAGTTACCAAGTAGTCAGAAACACACAAAAAACAAAATGACATTCCACAGTTCAGACTAATTTTGTATGACACTTCTTATTATATCGGTGCAACACTTCAAGGCGGTGCGATATTTCGCACCATTTCGCATGACCAATGGGTCCCACTAGTACGACAATCCTACAAAGCAGGTGCAACATTTCAATTGTGTGAAATGTTGTACCAAATTTCTCAATGAAGTCATGCGACAATCCAAATTTTCATATGAAATAATTCAAAAAACTAGTAAAACATGCAAAAAAATGCAAAAAATGCATTAAAATGGTGTAAGATAAGAAATGGTGGTCACCAAAATGTAGATGACCAAAGAGTGTTCTCCTAAAAATGTGCAGAAAAGGGGGAATATAATATATACTTCTTAATCCAAATTCCCAAAGGAAAGATCCAAATTGATTAACCATAAGAAGGTGATTAATGCATAAAAGAATCAATTCTATGAAGAATATGAAGAAAGAGGATAACCTTATATTCCGTTATAGAAAGTATGTATTGAAACCTTAATTGAAATGAAAACAAATACTAACCTCAAGTATGACAGATATAGAAAATGTTGTTTTCTGATATATGTGCTCAGTTTCGGAGAATTCTGCAATCGAATCTGGCCTGGAAATGCAGAAATAGAGAAAACCCATAAACCTTTTGTCTTTTGGAGCAAAGTCATCCTTGACCCAAAATAGGGGTAAGATCTTACCCCTGGGTATAATCTTACCCCAAAAAGTCATCCTTGACCTGCACAGCTCCAACGAAAATTTTGTTCGTGGATCTCAAAAGTTTGTCGAAAAGGGTACTCAGATTTGAATTGCAATTCATTGTCTCGCACCTGCACCTAGAAGAAAAAGACATTTTTTTTGTTTGGATGAGGGGTTTGCCTTGGTTAAACCCTATTTTGGAATCAACCTTAAAATATAATTGACATTGCAGCAAATAAACAAAGCAAATGGAACTATTCACCTTGCTTATGTTGAAATCCTTGTGGAGGATTTGAATCCTTGAATCCACAAGTATGGATGCTCCAAATGAATGTAGAGTTGAAGGTAGGATGTCTTAAATCAATTGCACTAGATCTTCAACACCAATCTTGAGTGGATCTTGGAATAGGAAGAAGCTTGAATGAATTTGGATGGAGAAATCTTCAACAAGAGAGCTCCAAAGAGATTGAATCCTTCAATGGCTATCAATGGATCTCCTTGATGAATTGGATCTTGAATGCTTGAATGCTTGAAGATGAATGAATGCTTGAATGCTTTCATTCTTCTCCTTGTTTTCTTGATAATTGCTTGATCACTTGATTTCACTTGAGAGATGATAGATTTCACACTTGATTGATGGATATTCGTGGATACTTGATCATGAAAAAGTGGATGTGAAAATGAGAGAGGAAGGCTTCCTTTTATACTAGTCTAGGCACAAACTTCTAGAGAGGCCGACATAGGAGAATTAAATTCCAATTAAGCCTTAACCCCTAGAAATGGACCTAGATTAAATACAATATAAGAGTTTACTGTTCTAAAATTCAAAACAGTCAACCCGGAAGTGGGAAATAATTTTTTTTGAAGCCCAACATCTTGAAACCTCCAGAATCTGAATTTTGGACCTAGGGTCAAGGTCGAGGTCAACTCTGACCTAGGTCAAAGTTGAGGTCATCCTTGACCTAGGTCAAAGTTGAGGTTGACCTTGACCCAGAAGGTCATCCTTGACCTTGAAGTCAAAGATCTTAGTTTCTCAGGATAGAGTGCCAGAAAGAGGCTGGAAATAGGTGGAGAGAGAAGCAAAACAAAGGGAAAAGCTAGATCTAGTCAAAGACCCAGTCAAAGCACTAAACATGACCCCAGACCACTTACTCGGAGGGCTAAACTAGTCCTAAATGGAAGTGCTTCCATTTTTCAATGATACATTTAGCTCCCACTTTAGCAAGAGAATGGACTCGATGCAAACTCTTGGTAAAGGAGATCATAATGAAAAAGATAATCTTATTGAAATCAAAGGGACAAAGAAATCCTCAAGCCCCAAGGGACTCAAGTCTTCATCGACTCCAAGATTAAAATAAGAGAGACATCTCTAGGAGAGAGAGAGAGAGAGAGAGAGAGAGAGAGAGAGAGAGGTTGTGATTATCTCTCCCAATGAGAACTTATATCCCATTGTGAACCACGCAAGGAAACAACACAACAGGAAAGATTGAATTGAACAGCCTAGTGAATGTGGCTACTCACTAGTCAACCCATCAAAGATTCACCCCTGAGAATATTCTATTCCACAAGAGTAAAACCAAAAGAAAAAGAGATCCAGTCTTAAGGAAACCTTCGACCTTAAGGGATCAAAATTTTGAAACTGGAGGGATCAAGAGATCCTATAAAATGAAAATCCATGCTTTAAGGATTAGTCACTAATCCATAAAGGGAGAGAAGTACCTTGAAAATATATATATATATTGAAAGTTTATGTTTGTAGTAGGTGAGCAGAGCGTATGCCCCCATGTTAAAGTCTTTGCTAACACTTTAATAGGACCAATGGCTTGAACAGAAACATAAACAACTCCACTAATTACGTTTCCACTACGAGATACCCCCAAACAAAGACAAATCAAGGGAAATATCGCATAAACATACAAAGAACACAGAAGGGATCTACATGTCATGGAGTTAGTATGATCATAAGATAATATATATATATATGATATTATTGCAAATGAATTGACATCATTCCCCAAAGAAAGTAGAACTACAATCACAATGGAGGAAAGAACACAGAAGAGTTACAAAAAAGAATCTTTTCGGACCATGACATGGAGACCAAAAAGAATCAGTGCTACCATGTTTCAAATCCAAGCAGATTGTTAGCACCTACAAAGTTTTTCATGGAAATAAAAAAATTTCTCTGTTCCCTACGGAGCTTTTCCTTGTCTCTAGCTTGAAACCCTAGGTCTAATTTCATATTTCTAGCCATTGGAGGGAAAAACCCTAAATTGTCTTGGCCTGGTTCTATTTCGTAGTTACCTTTTTGGGCCACTTAAGTGATTTTAAGCGCATGTGCGCTTTTCCCTCCCGGTTAGTCGCTAGTTCTCTAAGTTTCTAGGCAGTTAGTAATTCTATTCGACGACTTTGATTTTGCTGTTGTCACAAGATCTCTTGTTTTTAGTGGTTAAGTCCCATACATTCAGCGACTCTGCTAGCGTCTTATATATTCTCTTCAATCGCTAAATCACATGATGGTAGGCCCTTTATAAAGATGGTACAGGTGGATACACTATCAAATGGAGCTGAGGTGGCAGCTTTTCATTGGTCGAAGCAGTGAGTTGGCAGTTGTTAGTGGGCCCGAGGTCTTCAGTCTGTGAGGTGAGGTTAAAGCTCAGATTGATCTCACGGTTGTCATCGTACCATTGATATAAGATGCATGAGGTTTAATCTTGCGGTATAACGACGACCATTCAATCTTCCAGATGGTTGTATAATGCTAGGTGGGTCCTTTGTTGCTGACTCATGATGATGTGGCCGTTTCTAATTCGCCAAAGGTATTGAAGACATGACAAGGTTGCCAGATGGGTTTCTTTCTGAAGAAAGTACTTTGTCCACCAGGTGGATATAGAGAGGTGGCATTTTCTCATTGGTCGATGGGTTTAATGACATGGAGTGTTGTCAGTGGGGCCAATGTTTTTGACATTCAGGTAAGTTAAAGATTGAAATGATCTTGTGTTTGTCGTTATACCGCTTGGATAAGATGCATGATATTTAAGTCAGCGGTATAACGACAGTCATTGATCTCAGCATGCTCAGAGGTTATAAAGATTAAGTGATCTCGTGACTGTGTGTTCACGCAATCTCTTATTTCTTGACAGTTAAGTGGAAAGCCTCTAGCGATTTAGTGACATGGTTAGTCTCGTGGTCGCTAAATCAAACAGTTAAGTCAAGAATTCTTTCGCAACTTAATATAGACCGTAGGATGGAGGAAAAAGGAAGATCAACGGTGGTCATGAAGTCTCAGAAAGAAAGTTGAAAAGTCAAAAAATTGCCGCAACTACAAGACTCTCTTGCCAGTCGCCAAATCACTAAGTATAACTAAGGTTAAGTGAGATGTTTGGCGATCTTGCGACTAAAGGATAAATGTAAACCAGGATTCCTATAGAGTTAAGCTCTGAGCCTGGGAAAAGTGAAGAAATCTGATGATCGTGATATAAAGATAATCTAGATTTGAATGTTGACCATTGATCGCCTATCTTGCGCCATGCAAGTAGCCATTTCTTCCAGATTTAAAATACTTTAAGGGTTTCAGCAACAAAAGGACTGGAATTGAATGCTTGAGCGACTGGATCTGGTAGATATGATTTTGTGAACTACTGTGGCATGGTCCAAAGAGTTTGATGATTGATTGTAGAAGATTTGTACCGTGAGGAATGGGTAGGTAGTCGGCTCAAGGCATGTTGCAGGTGAATGATCAGACTGATAAACATGGTAGATTCATGATCTTCAGTACATTACTCAGAGATTTCTCATTAATGAAGATCATTCTTGGATTTGATCACTTGGTTTTCTCCCCTGTAATAAATTCTTGATTAATTTAGTTGGTTTGGTGGGTGAAAACCCTAACTCTTGCTATAAATGATCCATAGCTTGTTGCAATCCTTGTTCCTATAAAAAGATTTTCAAGATCATTTGGAAGGGTTCCAATTTTTGAGTTCCAGATCTTGGTTCCATGAATGTTCTGCCTTGTAAATATTTCCTTCTTCTCTGCATATAGGGTGTTCCCTCTTTCCTTTTTGGTTTTGAGAATATAATACAAATTGTAACAGTCTGTCTTATGTATGAGATTTCAATATATTTGTACTACTATCAGATTGTCTCCATTTGAGTTTTAGGCTTATTGATTGAAGCATCAAGGGTGTTTCAGCCTTTCTATTTGCATTTCCTATGTGTCTGCAATAGAGTTGTTTTTGCAGAAACAACTAAGTTTAGGACTGGTTTTTAGATGTGTATGAGCTGGGGTATCAAGGGTATTTCATGCTTGTCTTTCAGTGGATGTTGACTAATGTATTACCTATTGATAGGTCTCTTCTAAGGGGAGGGTTAAAATCCTTTGAATAGGTGATAGCACATCTAGGTACACAGGTGGATTGTTAAAGTGAGGTCTGATTAATAGTGTATGATTGATGTTCAACATCAATATATTAGAATGTATTGTCTTCTTGTTTCATAGCTCTCTGCTATAATGATGTATTTGACTCTATTGCCCATTGGATAAGGCACTGGTCTATGAGAAACTTAGGGTATTTCAGGGGTCCTTTCAACCCAACATCAAATCATTCAAGCGCGTTTCCTACTCTCCCCATCTCATTCTATATCATTTAGGGAAGGTGGGTAACTTGCAAGAAGGACTATATCCAACATAGTAGGAATCATAGCCAGTTCCAAACAAGGATGCTCTTGAGAATCATAATGTTCGATACTAGGTGTAATTGTCAATTATGATGAAAGCATATTAGGTAAATCAATGTCAATAGTCTCATATTCATCATTAACATCATTAGTATCATCAAGAGTATCTTCTTCATCCAGATTAATCAAAATAGGATCTAAGATACAAATAGAATCATCATAATCTTGCATCTTAACATCATTATTAGCAGTAACTTCTTCTAACACATCATGCATAGATTGATCAAAGAAGGTAAAGAAATTTGAATAATAGAAGTACGGGCCTTAGCTTGAGCATGGCGCTTCTCACGATGTTCATTAGCAGATTGATTACATTTTGTCTTTTTGAAATATGTTGAAAACTAGGAGGAACAACTATTAGATCCTTCACAGGTTCTGTAAGAGGATTAGTAGGATTCTCAGCAGACTGACAAGCAACACTAGGATCTTGACTAATAGAACTAGAAACCATAGATAAAGGAGGTATGGAAGGTGTAGGTAAAAGACCACAATTAAGATCCATTGAAGGCATGCTTAACTCGAGAATCTTGCGATGATTATAGGCTTGATATGAACAGAAAAGGTTATTAGGTCTAGAAGGACATGAATAAGATATTGAAGGCCAAAAGAAGTCAAGTGTAGCACAATCCCTGGGCCTAGAAGGTTGATATAAACTATGGTTAATCGTCTTCACTTCTTCATCATGAATGAATTTAAGACACTTATGGATAGGAGAAGAAACAACATGCATGGCATTCAACCAAGGCAAACCAAGCTTAACTTGAAATTGATCAAAAGTAGGAACAACACCAAAGGTAGCGTTCACAATTTTACCACAAAGTTCAACCGGAAAGTTAATAGAACCAAATGATGGATAAAGAAAACCATTACAAGTTTGAATCCACACATCAGATGTATCATAAGAATCACATTGCAAATTTTTCATAAAGAGATTTTCTTCAGTAATAACATTGACTAAGGATGTAGGATCAACTAGACAACCATGTGTAGGTATCTGAGAAATCCTAGCATAAAATGTAAAGGGGACCATCAGGCGCTTTAATAGTCTCAGAATCATCAAAGGTAATCAAGAGTTCCCGAGGTCTTTTATTCTTAGGTTGTTTTCAAGGTTTGGGTTGAGATTTTAGTTTAGGTTGAGATGGAACCTGAGGTTGAGTTTGAGGTTGAAGCGGAGATACAGATTGTGATAAATCAACATGCTCCACATGGTTAACAATATGATTAAGATTATCCATCTTTGCATCATAAACAATATCCATAGAAGATGGTTGAGCAATGTTATTAGTATCATGTGTAGGTAAAGGATTTGTATAGATTTGAAGGTTTTTATTAGGAGGAGAGACAGATTTGTTCCCACTACCATCAAAATTATCAATAGATAAAGCATTAGAATCAATTAAGTATTGAACCTTATGTTTTAAATAATAACACTTCTCAGTATCATGGCCATTTTGATGATGGTATTGACAAAAAGCTTTAGGATCAAAGGATATACACGCTATCTTAGCAGGTAAAAGAGGTCGAATAGGAGGTAAAGTAATCATATTAGTAGTTAACAACCTATTCATAATAGAATGTAAAGATTCAGAGAGAGGAGAAAACGTACAATTCAGATGAAAAGAAGTGGATGCAGAAGTGGTATTTTGAGATGCAATGGCAACTTGATCAGCAATTGTATTCGCTTGTTTATTTATCTTGACATAGTTGTTAGGTTTTTGAAATTTGTTTGGGTTAGGAGCATCATCACTCTTATCAAATGAAATAGGATCCATTGGAGTGTTTCTCTCAAATTGACTCACTTGTAATTAATAATGATGAAGTGTTGCACAAAGTTGTTGAAAAGAGGTAAATTTAGTATGCATAATTTTATCTCTAATATCCTTTTGTAAATTTGAAATAAACATATGTTGAATATCCATATCAGGAACAAGATAAAAAATTTGAGCATGCAAATGCTTAAATCTACCAATGAATTCAGTTAATTTTTCCTTAGTGTTCTATTTACAATACATCAAATCAGTTAAGGACACTTGCAGACCAATGTTATTTTGAAATTGTTGAATAAAAGCATTGGCAAGTTTTGGAAAAGAATCAATAGAATAAGGAGGCAAGGAACAATACCATTGTAAGGCCTTGTCATGAAAAGTTCTAGCAAACAACTTGGCTAAAATCCTATGATCATGATCATAGTCACTATAAAGGATTTGAAATATTTTAACATGAGTAACAGGGTCTCCCTTACCATTGTAATTCTCAAGACGAGGCATATCGGCTTGCTAAGGAATAAGAGTATGAATGATGTCTAAGGATAAAGGACTTCCCATGTCACATGTAGGAATGCTAAACTTGTTTTGAGTTAAAGATGCAAGTTGTTATTGTAAAGATGTTAGAGCCAAACTGATGATTGTTGAATCATTAGAGGAAATAGGAGGTATAGCAACATTAGAAACACTAGGTAAAGTGTATGAAGCGGCAGGAATAGAAGACACCACTAGAGGAACACTTGGAACCACAGTTGGAAGAGGATTAGAATAAGTAAAAGGAACATTATGGTAAGAGGTTGTGATGTAGGAAGAGATACAGGAGGAACACTCATAGTAAGAGAGGGAGTTGTTGTAGTCACCAAAGGAGGGGTATAAGTAGGAATACTAGGTAAAGGAATTGAAGAAGGTTCTATACTAGTAACTGGAGGAATCAATCCTAAATATTGAGCTCTTGAGCTAAAGGTTTAACATTTGAGTGCAGAAGGTGAGTGATACCATGGATAGAATCTTGATTATGGTTTTCTTGGATAAGCCAATTACCCATTTTATCAAGTTCAATTGAAAGTTTTTGGACTTGTTCAGGAGGAACTCTTAAAGCATCATCCTCATCATGAGATGACTAAGAAGATTTTTTCTCCATACTAGGTTTGGAATCATGAAGAATTAGATTATCATCTGAGATCCTAAGGAAAGGAGAAGAAGATTCGGGATCAAAGGCACCGATAAGTCTACGACTTCTTCTAACCAAAATATTATAGGTAGGAATAGAGGTACTTAAGCTCATATACCAATGCAATGCAAATGAACTAAACTAGGAAAACACAAAGCATGAACAAATGAATGTTTTTGTATTTTGATTTTATATGAGATGCAAAACATATTAAAGAAATCTAATACATGCAAGATCTAACACCATAAAAGAAAGAGTTGTCTATCATGGGTTCACCAAAATGTAAGATAAGAAATGGTGGTCACCAAAATGTAGATGACCAAAGAGTGTTCTCCTAAAAATGTGCGTAAAGGGGGAATATAAGATATACTTCTTAATCCAAATTCCCAAAGGAAATATCCAAATTGATTAACCACAAGAAGGTGATTAATGCATAAAAGAATCAATCTATGAAGAATATGAAGAAAGAGGACAACCTTATATTCTGTTATAGCATGTATTGAAACCTTAATTGAATTGAAAACAAATACTAACCTCAAGTATGACAGATCTGGAAAATGTTGTTTTTTGATATCTATGCTCAGTTTCATATAATTATGCAATTGGATCTTGCCTAGAAATGCAGAAATAGAGAAAACCCAGAAACCTTTTGTCTTTCGGAGAAAAGTCATCCTTGACCCAAAATAGGGGTAAGATCTTACCCCGGGGTACAATCTTACCCCAAAAATTCATCCTTGATCTACACATCTTTGACAAAAATTCTATTCATGGATCCTGAAAGTTCACCAAAAAGGGTACTTAGATCTGAACTGCAATTCATTGTCCTGCACCTGCACCTGCACCTGCAAGAAAAAGAAGGTTTTTGTTGTTTGGATGACGGGTTTGCCTTGGTCAAACCCTAGTTTGGAATCAACCTTAAAATGTAATTGAAATTACAGCAAATAAACAAAGCAAATGGAACTATTCACCTTGCTTATGTTGAAATCCTTGTGGAGGATTCGAATCCTTGAATCCACAAGTATGGATGCTCCAAATGAATGTAGAGTTGAAGGTAGGATGTCTCAAATCAATTGCACTAGATCTTCAACACCAATCTTGAGTGGATCTTGGAATAGGAAGAAGCTTGAATGAATGTGGATGGAGAAATCTTCAACAAGAGAGCTCCAAAGAGATTGAATCCTTCAATGGCTATCAATAGATCTCCTTGATAAATTGGATCTTGAATGCTTGAATGTTTGAACATGAATGAATGCTTGAATATTTTCCTTCTTCTCCTTGCTTTCTTGATAATTGGTTGATCACTTGATTGCACTTGAGAGATGATAGATTTCACACTTGATTGATAGATATTTGTGGATGCTTGATCATGAAAAAGTGGATGTGAAAATGAGAGAGGAAGGCTTCCTTTTATACTAGTCTAGGGCACAAACTTCTAGAGAGGTCAACATAGGAGAATTAAATTCTAATTAAGCCTTAACCCCTAGAAATGGACCTAGATTAAATATAATTTAAAATTTTACCATTTTGAAATCCGAAACAGTCGACCCGGAAGCAAGAAATAAAACTTTCTGAAGCCCGACATCCTGAAACCTCTGGAATCTAAAATTTGGACCTAGGGTCAAGATAGAGGTTGACTCTGACCTAGGTCACAATCAAGGTCATCCTTGACCCAAAAGGTCATCCTTGACCTTAAAGTCAAAAATCTCAGTTTCTCAGGATAGAGTGCTAGAAAGAGGCTGGAAACAGGTGGAGAGAGAAGCAAAACATGGGGAAAAGCTAGATCCAATCAAAGACCCACTCAAAGCACTTGACATGACCCCAAACCACTTACTCAGAGGGATAAACTGGTCCTAAATAGAAGTGCTTCCATTTTTTGACAATACAAATGAAAAAAAAAATTGACGGCTTACCGCCTGTGGGTACCCCTAAGGCCAGTTGTGCAATCGACTCAGCTCAAAGTTGTGTTGCTCGACTTCAACTTGCCTATCTGCAATTAGAAGCTCTAAACTCGCTCTAGAATCACTAGAAGATGAAAGAGACAAATGACTTGAAAATGACCCTTTAGGCCCCTTATATAGCATTTTGACCTAATTTTTCAAAGCCTTAGATTTCTGTGAAAATTGCACCCTTACCAAAGTTTGATGTCCTGGATCCATTTTTGAGATTGAAATTGAAATATGACTTCATCTTGACTGTCAAAATTGTGTTTCAAAATTTATTTCTTCCTATGTGCAGCTGATTAACCCTTTGAGGCTACTTCTCTTTGATCTTTTCAAGCAATAATCACCATTTCTCTCTTTCATTATCATCTCATCATCTCTTCTTCTAATCTTGACCTAATGCTACTATTATATCTTTTTTGCACTAAGGAAAATTCTCATCACTCAGTGGTCAAACTTAGTCTTATGCGCTTAATCAATCATCTAGAACCTTATCTTATCTTAATTTTGATCAAATCTATCTCATTTCTGCATCTCCTCTACCTCATTTCGATTTCGATCCCGAGGGGGTAGGAATAACCTATCATCTATCTCTTAAACTGCAATTTTATCTATCTCGCTAGTTCTCACTCGATCAAGTTCGGGATTAGCTACTTTTCGATCAAGTTCAGAGTCAGATCTATCTTACCAATCTTACCAACCTTTGCTAGTTCTCGTTTGATCAAGTCTGAGATTAGTTATCTTTTTGTGCTCTATTCGAGCAAGTTCGAAGTGAGGTCTCTATCATCTATCTTAATATCTGTTCTTTGACTCAATGTGTTCCCAAATTGCTCACACATTAGTCAAAGAGGGGCAAATGTAATCACCCAAAAATGGTCTAGTAAACCTTGAGCTCCAATCAAACATTAAACATTAAAAAATACTAGACCTTATCTTATGCTTAATCAATCTTTCCTATTTTTTTAATATCTTATCTCTTGATCTAATCATCACTTTAATCATTTATTTGATGATATCCTAAAGTTTGACCACTTTATACTAAACTTTATTTAATTAAAAGAACATGTCCCCTTTTAATTAAATAAAATCCACTTTATCTTGTGTGTGCGCATGAAAAATTAATTTCTTAATTTGAAAAAAGAAAATAAAAAGACAAAAGTGGAATCTATTTTGCCTGTTAATCTCCACCACTCATTTTTACCTAACCATTCTCATCCACTTGATCTTTCCTCTTGATAATCTTGTGCCCTAAAGTCAAAATGGGATTTTGCCTCTTAATCTTGACCGTCCATTCATTTCTAAATTCTATAAAAGAAGACTCTCTCCTCATTCTTGGCTAGTCCTAATCTTGAATCAATCAATCTAGTGTTTTGATCTTGCATTCTTAAGAGAATTCTAGTTTACTTGCATTCTTAGCTTAGCATTTCCTTATTGCACCTTAGCTTAAATCACATATCTTAACTAGGAGGTATTGTAATCTTGTTAGATTATCTTTTCTTTCTTGTTCTTGCAGCTTGCATTCTAGTTTAGATCTTGCATCTCATTTAGATCTCTCATATGCTTGCATCTTCATTTTGAATCTTCCATTCTATGGTGCACCTTGCAAGGCTTTCTTATTGAGGTTCATTTGAGAGCAACTATCCATAATGCTTACATTCTTGCATGTCATAGATAGGAAGCTATAAGCCACCATTTGGGATCTCCTCTTCATGGATTCTCTCAAGAACAATGGTTTATAGAATTGTGTCACATTTTGATCACACAAAATGCACCCCTAAAACTATAGAACTTAACCAACTCCACTTGATTGAGATGGAAAATAAAATGGGTAATAGTACCCATTGATCTTCCTTTAGGATAGATCACCCACCTAAAAATGGCATGGACAAATGTTTTTGTCATGGATTCTCTTAAGCCTATTTTAATATACAACTAGATGGTCATGTGCTATTTGTCTTATCTCATCCAATAGATCTAGTTGGGTGACTCTTCCATGTGATAGTCCACATTTTCGACTAGATTCTTGAGTGAGATGTGCAAGGATGGCAATTTGATCTCAATTGATAAGACCAATTCAACACCATAGACAAGGGAATATGGAGTGGTGCATGTAGGAGTACAAAATGAAGTACAATATGCACAGAGGACAAGATTAATATGGAGGTGCTAGTCACAACCAGTTTCATTAACAATTTTTTTTAGGATTTTTAGTAGGGTTTTATTGGTTGCCTCAATTGGTTGTTACCTTGTGGGTAATATGGGCTAGAGTAGTGATGCTTTATATGAAATTTGGCATATACATCATCAATATATTGATTATTTAATATCGTGTCATTATTTTTGATGATGATGGAGGGGATCCCAAAATGACAGATGATATGGTAGAGAACGAACTTGGATATTTGGACACCTATAGTGAGAGATAAAGTAAATGCTTCCACTCAGTTTGCAAAGTACTTTGTGGTAGTGATAATGAATTTGTGTCCATTAGATGAAGGTGGATGGATCTTACCAACAAGGTTGAAGTCCCAACATGAGAAGGTCCATGGGGAGGTGATGGGAAGTAGGTCTTGTGCTTGCATGTGGATGAGATCTGCATTCTGCAGACACTGTAGACATTTCTTGATGGACTCACAAGCATAATGTTCCATAGAAGACCAGTAGTATCCTTCTCTAATAATTTATTTGGCTAAGACCATCTCACTCATGTAGGCACCACAAATTCTAGTGTAAACCTCTCATACAATGCTTGGAAAACCTCATTAGAGTCTAAACATCGAGAGAGAATGTTGTGATAGCCTCAACAATATAAGGTGTTGGTGATAAGGGTGTAATGGGAGCATCGGCGAATGAGGTTTTGATGTTGGGTGTGAGTGAGATGGAGGGATATGATACCATATTTTAAGTAGGCATATAAGTCATAGTACCATGGGAATGGGTACAACCAATATACACATTATTTAAGTATCGACAGTTTCGTAAGCTAGTGCATGGAGTTGCTTGAATAGGAATTCATATTCTACAATGTTGTGTAGAACCTCTAGGAGGGAGATAATGGTGTCCATAGCATCTTCTATCTTATTTTGCAATTTGGGAACTTGAGTGAATTGTAGGACTTGGAAGTATTGTTTCATGCTATCTACCGTTTCATTATATGGCAACAACTTGTCATCTATTTTTTGGAATTCATCTATGATTTGTTTGATGATAAGCTTTGATTCCCAAAATACATGTATCTATTTAATGTTCCTTTGGATTGTTGTTCTGAGCTTAGAGATAAGAGCCTTATACTCTATGATATTGTTTGTGCATGGAAAGTGCAGTTTGAATTCTTTGGGGATATAATCATCTTTGGGGTGACAAATAGGATCCCTGCCCCTAATCCATGAGATGTGTAGGAGCCATTAGAGTATAATTTCCATGCCCATTGTTCTTTGACCATACATAGGCACTCATCTAGTAATTCGGGATCAAAGGATAAGCACGATCTACCAACTGTAATGCCCTTCTAGGGAAGGAGAGATTAACCTAAAAACTATTACTAAGTTTACAAAATAATTTTATTTTATTAAGAGTTTACAAACAATATTGAATAACAAAGTGAAATTAATAACATAAAGTCCATACATACTCATATACACAATCTCAATTACAGATTACAAATCTCAAGGGTTCTTTGACGTAGAATTACGTATATGCAATTAAATCTATTAAATACAATAATCATATAAATCTTCTACATAATAAAATGAAAGTACATCATCTCATAAAAGAATAGACAAATACATTTGAACCATAAGGTATACATGATAACCCACATCCACTGCACAAGTTGAAGGGTATGTAAATATAACCAAGTGCAAAGTACAAATACAATAAAAAGGAAGAATATGAACAAATCTCCAAGGAAGAAAGAATAAGGAACAACTGCCCTAAGGACCATCTGACACTAGTACATGAACATCAAAGTCTCAAATGGTAAGAGAATCACTACCTCCCGACCTTGTGAAAACCTGTGGTTCCACTCCCACCATGCTGAAGAGATAACATCAAACCCCACTCAAATAACAATACCAAAATCAATCATCAAGTAGTACTAAGCAAGGGATCTTGAAAGCTTCCTATCTCAAAGGTACAACTCAAAACTCATACGCAAACATACTAATCTAGAGGAAACCTAAGATCAAATTGGGGAAGTGTGATCACATATGTCAACCCCTTGGAACGATCTCACTAGACTCCGACTCCCAAGTGTGAACATATGTGAAAAATGAAATCCTCTCGTGTAGACAAGGATAACCGATCATGTCAGAACTCACCATCACTACTCGATGGGAAAACATCTTCTCCCACTCACATCCTTAGCTTATACTAGCACTCAATACATGGGCGAGGAATCCATTATCTTATTAATTCATTTTAAAACCTCATTTAATGTATTATTATCACTCATTAAGTAACTTACTAAGGATATCTAGATAGCCACTTTTAGGGTCTGGCACCTCCAAAGAAAGGCACTTCCCCTTTAACACCTAGATAACCTACCCTAAGCTCATAAATCTCAAAAAATCTAATAGATCATCATGAATCATAAAAGTAAAGATTTGGTTGCAAAATGTCACAGGAACATACATAACCATCTTTCATCACGTATACATCATAACAAATTCAAGAGCTTCTATAAGGTTGGGTCATAACAAAATCAAATGTCCTACACGTATGTAAGACAAACAAATATAACACAATATCCCTAACCATGCCTCTAGTAACAATCCTAATAAGGATAATGTAAAAGATTCCCTCTTAACCCATAATTATAGAAGGAAAACAATCATAACAATTTAATAATAATAAACTAATTTATAAAACACCATTACATAAATTAATTTATTAAAAAAATCACTAACACAACTTTTATCATATTCCTAAATTAAGTTCTTCTTTATACATGAAAATCAATTTCTACAAAGAATTAAATAAATTGATTTCAAATCAATAATTACTAAACTCATGAAATTACAAAAATATTGAATCTTAAACAAATTATAATAAGAATTAATAATATTAATTAATAAATATTAATATTAATTTAATTAATATTAACATTCATTATCAATAATTAATAATAAACTTATTAAAGTAAAATTAATTTTAATTTTTTTATAAAATAAAATTAATAAAAAATAAAATTTATTAAAAAAAACATCATTGAAAGCAATTGTGTGTGGGGGACACTCAATCCCAGCTACGGTTGCCTCGACTGTCAGCAGTCACGGGTTGTTGTCTGATAGCTCTGTTGTCATCGACAACTAGGGTTGTTGTGTGGTAGTCGTGCTACCGCCGATAGTTCTACTGACGTGTGATAGCACTACTACCGTCAGCAACTTGATGTCGTGGGGGTTGGGTGGATCCCAACCATCCCCAAACACATGCAATGTTATTTTTGTTTAATTACTTTTTTTCTTTTCTATTACATAAACAGTAAGCATAGCTCTCTCTCTCTCTCTCTCTATATATATATATATATATATATATATAATGAAGAGGAGATCATTCAATCATATATATATATATATATATATATATATATATATATATATATATATATATATATATATATATTAGTGAGAAATATAATAGGTGATTTCTATCAGGGAGTAAAACTATTTAGAATATTCGATTTGATACAAACCTTATGGTTTTCTACCACAAAATTTTATCAAACCCTAACGGATTTAAAACAAGATTTATCTATGGTATTTCCTAACATACCAAGTATTTATAAAATAAGATCTCAAAAGCTTTAAAAAACTATAAATCTAAGCAAGAGAAGAATTTCAAACATACATATCAACTAGATCCAATAGGCACGAAGAAAATAAACTTTCTTTGAAAATAATTTACTCTATGAGGTTTTCAAACCCTACCTCAAACCACCAATTGACATAAGCCATGAAGAACAATCAAAACCCTGAATGAAAATTTCAACACTTTCCCAAAAATCCTTCGATTCAATTCTTAGAGCCAAAACCTGCAAATCTGTGTGTGTAGAATAATGGCCAAATTCTCCTAATAAAGAAAAAGAGCCTAGAACTCTAACTCAACCATGCAAACCCGGAACTCAACTCAACTCCACAAACTTGTTATCATCAATCTCTCTTTTGCATGATTTTTTAGTTTTCTAATTAATAATGCTCTTTTAGTATTTCTTGTTTATATCAATTCACTTAACTAATAAAAATTACTTTATTCTTTTAATTTATTTTAATTCATTGTGCAACTAATTGCATATATCAATTATACTAAAATAATATTATTTTAAGTATTATTATTTATCCAATTGATAATTCATTATCAGCTAATAGATTTTATCTTTAATTGAAAATTTTGAATTTAATAATTAATTAAACCCTTAAGTTTCACAATTAGACTTTTAATTAATAAATATATTTAATTAATTTTCATTAATTAAATACGCTCATATTTAATTTTATATATTTAATAAGATTTAATTATTTAAACCGCATAATTAACCTTAGTGAAATATTTAACCATTTCACAACAATCACACCAACTAGTCAAAGATCAGAAAAACCAACTAAACCTAATAAAATAATAATCATGCTCAAGGGAAAGGCTTATGAATTCACGTCACCTGGACAAGTTCAAAAAGGTAAAATATCATTAACTTGTCCACTATTTCAGGACAATAAAATGGCTTAGGTTGGGATTCGTACCTGAATGTTATCTCCCCTCTCTTACCATTAAGACATTGTGATAGGGCACACTCATCTTGACAATTCAGGGAAGTCGATGCCCGGTACCTACAAACCTACATAAAATACAAGCATGTACATCCATATATATACACAACAAGAAATGGCAAGGACAGGGACATCGTGTGGATCCTGCAAGAAGGTAAATATGACTTCATCCCTTAACCACATCAAACATGTTGAACATAAAGGTAAAACATACATGATAGCCATACACATGCAAGTATGGAGTAAGTAAAATCATAAATATAAACAACATTTTAAACATATAAATAATCATCATCAAAGTAACTAACATCATCTAGCTACAAATATATGATATCTCATAACTATCCAATATCAAATCACCATATAATGTCATACATCCAAAACCCACATAATAAAGATGAAATAATCATGCACACATGAAAGTTGCCTAAACAAGTTTGGCAAAAGAAAACTATGGTTGGGCACTACATCCACCTCCCCTAAAATTAGGCTTACTCCTGGAAGCCTACAAACAAATAGGATATAAATCTCGTAATCTTGTTGTGTCCTCCCAATTCATTGATAACTCATTAATAGGATCCCATTGGACCCTTACCTGCTTGATGGTGCGATCCATGAGGTTCAACTCTCATTGTTTAAGTATGTGAAGGGGCTCAAAAGCTAGTTGTCCATCCTCTACCTATAAATAATTTCAATCAATAACATGTGCAACATATGGAATATACTATCTAAGTACTGAAACATGGAAAACATCATGAATGTAAGATAAGCTAGGCAGCAAAGCAAGACGGTAAGCAACTAGTCTTCTCCTCTCAAGAATCTCAAATGGGCCAATGAGATGAGGAACCAACTTTGATTCTTTCTCTAACAGATCAGACTCTTTCATGGACACACTCATAGAAACACCTTAACACCAACTGAAAATTGTTTATCCACCCTATGAGCATCTGCATACTTCTTTGCCTATCCTGAGTTGTGGTCACACTCTCACAAATACACTCCACTTGTCGCTCCATATCTTAGAGCATCTCAGGACCTAACATAATATGATCCTCTATCTTATCCCAACTCAAAGGTGTACAATAAGGATGACCATACAAAGCTTGAAAAAGCAACATACCAATTGAGCTATAATAATTATTGTTGTAGGAAAAATTGACCAAATACAAATAGTCCTCCCAATGAGTTTGTATATCCATGACATGCATCCTCAACATATTCTCTAGCACCTGATTAACCCGCTCTGTATATCCATTGGTCTCATGGTGACATGTCGAACTAAAATTTAGCTGTGCTCCAAGATCATGTCACAAAGACGTCCAATGTGTAGAAGTGAATACTAGATCCCTGTTTGATATAATCCTGTGGGAATTCCATGTAATATGGTGCAGGGGCATTCCAGGGTACTCGGTGAATCTGAACGGGAGGTGTGTGTTTGGCTGGTGTTACTTAGTTGCAGCCTTGACCAATAGTCTCGGTCATTGAAGGAAGCTCGGTCGCTGAAGGAACTCGGTAATCTCTGGCGCTCGATGAAAGTGTTACTCGGCGATGCCTACGGTGCTCGGTTGACACTGATGCTCGGTGATGCCTGGCATGCTTGGTTATTTCACTATTTCTCGGTAGTTCTGGTTTACCGACTAGAGTTTTATGTGATTTGTTGGGCCGAATTGGTGCATTTATTGTTGGTAGTTGTTGTTACAGGCATACATGTTGGATTAAATGTTTGTAAGGCTATTTTGAAGCCGACTTGTATTGCATTTAATAATTGTTGGGGGGAGTTAATGGTTTCATCCAGCTGACTTGTGGTTGATGATTAGTATTTATAAGATGTTTGGGTAGATGTTTAGGGGAATGGAGAGTAGAAGTTCATGACTTGGAAGACTTAGCAAATCAGATCTGAGGTTCTGAAAGCTGGAGTTGGCGAAGTTGTGGAAAAGATCTTGCATGATCTTTCAGATCAGATTGTTATCTAATAGTTTGTAGTTGTAGAGCTAGTGGTTACACACTTGGAGTCAAGGAGATTGCTTGGAGGCTTGCGAGCTCAAGTTTAGATCTTTCTTAGGGTTTCCATCAATTGATGATTGTTTCAGAGCTGAACTAGCTGGGATTGTATTGGATCTGTGTGGATCTTGCAGAATTGTTTTTTATTGTAATTGGCCCTAACCCGGAAGGCCTTAAATTCAGGCATGTTAATGAAAATCAGAATTAAATAATTATATTTTTGTTGTGTTGTTGAATATTTTGTTGTGTTGATTATTGGCTGCAAGGTTTGGACTGTCCTTGACTGGATCCACCATCCTTGACTACATTAGGTGGTATCAGAGTGAGAGTTGATCTTATGGAGCAAAGGTTGACCTAGCAAGGTTGATCTTGCGAAGTTGATCTTGTTGGTGAAGAGATCGTATAATCTATATTGTAGATCTAGAGCACTGAACTTGTGGATCTTGCCCTAGTTGTTTGTTCAAGGTGGCAGGTTGAGATATGACTTGCATACAACTTGGAGATTGCCACAAGGTGGTTGGTGTAGGGTTTGTTGTAGAGGGTTTCTCTTATCTTTAAGGATGCCTCTGAGAAGATTGGACCCTAGAGTACTTGCAGATCTATGTGATACTGTTGAATCTAGGATTACAGAGAAGGTAAAATCAGATTTCAGATCTGAGATGGAGTTGATGAAGAATGACATAGTCGCCGAGATCATGAGAGTTATTGCTAGTGTACCTCAGAATGTTGGTACTGAAGATGGTTATGAGGAAGCTGCTGAAGACTTTGAACCTATTGGATCTAGTGGTGATGATCGAAGGGATAGATCTGGTGAAGATAGAACTACTTGGTTGCCTAGATCTGGAGCTTGGTTAAGTAGTAGTTACCGAATGGAAGTTTCTACTTTCTCTGGTACTTTGAAGCCCAAGAACTTGATTGATTGGATTGGTGAACTTAAAGATTTCTTTGATCTGGAAGAAATTGAAGATCCTCTTCAGGTGAGATTAGCATAGACAAAGTTGAAAGGACATGCTACTCTTTGGTGGAAAGAACTACAAAGAGATAGAGAAGATGAAGGTGAAATGAAGATCAATCAGTGGAGGTTGATGGTGACAAAACTAAAAGCTAAGTTCATACCTTCTGACTATGAGCTTGACTTGTTTAAGAAGTTGCAGAATCTAAAATAGAAGGATCTGTCTGTTGAAGATTATACCGAGGAGTTCTACAAACTTACTATTCGGTCTGGACACTGAGAGCTTGGTAAGGAAAAGGTAGCTCGGTATGTGAATGGTTTGAGACTCAATATTCAAGATGAGCTTGGTATGCTGAAGATTGATTCTATTGGAGATGCTTATCAGTATGCTCTAAAGGTAGAAGATAAGTTGAAGAGGAAACGACATAGTAATCCTCGAGGGAAGGAAAAGATTGATCACTCGGTGAAGGATAAACTGACTGATGTAGAAGATGAATAGAAACCTGTGGAACCGAAGAAGAAGATAGGTAGAGTTGTATTTAAGAGTACTTGTTATAACTATTGAGAGGAAGGACACCATTCTTTTGAGTGTACATAGAAGAAGCTTGGTGATTGATGAATTACTATGGTGAATGAGAATGAACCTTAATCTGAGAACTTGCTGCTTCGATGAACATTGCTCAGTACAAAGGAGGAACCTTGTCAGAGGAGTAATTTGTTTAGGACCCGATGCAAGTCTAGAGGTAAACTCTATGATTGTATTGTTGATAGTGGTAGTATTGATAACCTTGTTGCTGAGGACATGGTTTAGAAACTTGGGTTGAATAGAATGAAGCATCCTTGTCCTTATAGGATTGGCTGGTTACAAGATGTTCATGCTCTAGAAGTAAGAGAATAATACTTTATTGATGTTCAGATTGGCCAGTATAAGGATCTTGTGTTATGTGACATTGTGAAGATGAATAGTAGTGATATATTGCTCAGTAGACCTTGGCAATATGATTGCAGAGTTGTGTATGACTGTGTCAAAAATGTGTTTACTATTGAGAAGGATGACAAGAAGTTTTCCCTGATGCCTTTGCTGGATAGAACACTTGGTAGGAGAAGCCTGAGTATTGGTAGCCAAGTTGAGTTGGTGGATCCAGAGAAAATGAATGATCAGAATGGAGAACAGACATGTGTGTTGTCAAGGAAAGACTTGAAGAGATAGAGAAAGTTGAAGTGGAAGAGTATGCAAAGTGAAAAGGTGGAGGGCTTGTACATGAAGAACCAGTTCTGGGTTTATGTGTTGAATCCCAGAAGATGTTCTTCTCACATATGAACATCTTTTTGAACTTGAGGTGTCTCATGCAGGGGCATTCTAGGGTACTCGGTGAATCCGCATGGGAGATGTGTGTTTGGCCAGTGTTACTCAGTTGCAGCCTTGACCGACGATCTCAATCATTGAAGGAAGCTCAGTTGCTAAAGGAAATCGGTAATCTCTGGCACTCAGTGAAAGTGTTACTCGGCGATGCCTACGGTGCTCGGTCGACACTGGTGCTCGACGATGCCTGCCATGCTTGGTTATTTCACTGTTGCTCGGTAGTTCTGGTTTACCGACTGTAGTTCTATGTGATTTTTGGGTCGACTTGGTGCATTTATTGTTGGTAGCTATTATTACAGGCCAACATGTTGGATTAAATGTTTGTAAGGCTATTTTGAAGCCGACTTGTATTGCATTTAATAATTGTTGGGGGGAGTTAATGGTTTCATCCAGCCGACTTGTGGCTGATGATTAGTATTTATAGGATGTTTGGGTAGATGTTTAGGGGAATGGAGAATAGAAGTTCATGACTTGGAAGACTTAGCGAATCAGATCTGAGGTTCTGAAAGCTGGAGTTGGTGAAGTTGTGGAAAAGATATTGCATGATCTTGCAGATCAGATTGTTATCTGATAGTTTGTAGTTGGAAAGCTAGTGGTTGCACACTTGGAGTCAAGGAGATTACTTGGAGGCTTGCGAGCTCAAGTTTAGATCTATCTTAGGGTTTCCATCAGTTGTTGATTGTTTCAGAGCTGAACTAGCTAAGATTGTATTAGATCAGTGTGGATCTTGCAGAATTGTTTCTGATTGTAACTGGCCCTAACCTAGAAGGCCTTACAACCGGGCATGTTAATGAAAATCAAAATTAAACAATTATATTTTTGTTGTGTTGTTGAATATTCCATTATGTTGATTATTGGCTGCAAGGTTTAGACTATCCTTAACTAGATCCACCATCCTTGACTGCATCATAATCTCACAATATCATGTATAAAGACTCTAAGTACTGAAGTTTTTATATAGGATGCTCTCATAAGAGAAAAGTGTGCCACTTTGGTCAACTGGTCAATAGTGACCATGATGGTATCGTGTCTATGAGGAGTCATAAACAAACCTATGATAAAATCCATCGAGATGATATCCCATTTCCATGATGGAATGAGATTAGGATGTTAAATCCCTAATAGATGATGACGGTCTGCCTTAACCCTCTGACATTATAGACATATTTCCACAAAATCAGAAATGTCACGCTTCATACCAGACCAGTAATATAGCTATTGAAGGTCTGCATGCATCTTCTTGGCACTTGGATGTGTCAAGTAAGGTGCACGGTAAGCCTTAGATAAAATCAATGTATGAAGATCATCTAATGGTGGTACATATATTCGGCTCATGTAACGCAAAATATTATCTGACTCCAAAACATAACTTGAAAACTTGTCTTTCAAAGGTCTCCTTGACTCAATCTCAGCACTCAATTCCTTGTACCAAGTATCTATAGGAAGTATCTAGATTATACGACTCCAAAAATCTACACCAAGAGTCAAAGCTGATATCTCATGCCTCCTACGACTCAAGGCTTTAGATACCACATTTTCCTTACCCTAGATGTACTTGACCTCAAATTCATACTCACAAAGAAACTCCATCCATCACCTATGCCTAGCATTTAAATTAGGTTGGGTCAAGATATATTGTAAACTATGGTGATCACTATGAAGCTCAAATCGATGCCCCAGTAGAAAATTTCCCAATTGAACTAATGCATGAACTATTGTTGCTAACTCAAGATCGTGTGTAAGATAGTTCAACTTTTGATCCTTGAGTTTGAAAGATTCATAAGCAATCACACGTCCTTCCTTCACAAGGACAGCTCCAAGACCTTCCAAAGAAGCATCAGCACACAACATGAAATCGTCCATTGGTTTGAGTATTGCTAGAATAGGTGCACTAGTCAAATGCTCCTTGAGGTTCTAAAAAGATTCTTCACACTTCTTTGTCCAAAAATACTTCTTCCCTTTCCTTTGAAGAGAAGTAATATGATATGAAACTCTGGAGAAGTTCTTAAACAATCGATGATAATATCCCGCCAAGCCCATGGAACTACAAACTTCAGACACATTGGTGGTGGTTGGCCAATATACTATAGCCTAAATCTTTGAAGAATCTACTAAAATACCCTCACCTATGATCACATGCCCCAAGTACTAAACTTCATACTAAAATAAGTCACACTTTGTTGCATTGGTATACAAATGATTGTCGTGGAGACACTGTAAAACCAATCGTAGATGTTCCTCTTGCTCTTCTATGGATTTATAATATATCAATATATCATCCAAGAAGATGAGAACAAAATGGTCAAGGTAAGAACAAAATAATCCATTGATTAGGCACATGAAAATAGATGGAGCATTTATCAAACCAAAAGAGACTAATGTGAACTCATAATGTTCATAGCAAGTGTGGAATGCAAAATTGTGAAAATATACATCTTGGATGCATAACTGATGGTATCCTGGTTTTAGATCAATCTTTGAGAATACCTTGGCCCCTTTTATTTGATCAAAGAGATCATCAATCCTCGATAAAGTACACATGTTCTTAATCATTACCTTGTTCAACTATCTATAGTCGATGCACAAGTGTAAAGATCCATCTTTCTTCTTAACGAAGAGTACATGTTCTCCCCATGGAGAAACACTTGGCTGAATACTACCCTTTACCAAAATATCCTCTAACTGGATCTTAAGCTCACTCAACTCCTATGTGGTCATCTATTAAGGAGCTCTAGATATAGGTTTTTCTCCTGGAACAAGATCAATGCAAAAATATATGTCACGCTTTGGTGGCATACCTAGAATCTCACTAGGAAAGACATCGGCAAAATCTTGAAGATTAGGATGATCAAGAGTCTTCTCCTTAGTTTCAAATTCATCTAGCTCATTCATAGTTACAAAAAAAACCTGAAACCGCTTTCACATGCTTCACTTGAGTTTCATAGAAGAAATCATACGAAGAGATATAGGAGGCTAAATTCCCACAATCTTAAAATCCTTGCCAACATAATCCTTTCATTTGATTATCTTTTGTCTACAATCAATACTGGCTCTATAAGAACCTAGCTAATCCATCCCAAGGATAATATCATATGATCTCAAAGGGATCACAGGAAGATCAACCAAGATAATGAATTTACCTAGGATCAACTCACATTTATGCACTAGAGAGTTTGTTGATACCCTTTCCCTAGAGGCTAACTCTACTTGCCAACCAATATCTTACTTTACTGCCACTAGATCACATTTGTCTACTACAAAGGGAGATATAAAAGAATATATAGCTCCTAAATCAAATAAGATAGAAAAGAAAAATACCTCTAGTATCACATGAAGTTTCTACCACAGTGCCCTAGTATTCTGCCTGACAATGATCCACTACTGCAAATACCCTATGAGATTTTCCAGCATATCCTATTGTAGGCTCAGAAGCTGCATGCCTCTGTCCTGAAAATGGTGATGCATGTTGAGGAAAATTCATTGTAATGTGACCATACTTTCCACGTGAGAAATAACCATTGCCTCTACCATGACATCTCCCAGCGAAGGGTGTACTAGAATTTTGAAAACTACCGCTGCTAGCAACTGAATGTGTGCTCTTTGCAGGTTGGTTGGGTTGGTTTCACCTATTGCATGAAAAGTTACAGAAGTTCTTAGATTGAGAGCTATCGCTCTGTGCTAGACAGTCCATTCCCTTATTTTGTTGATTATAGAAGTAGGGAGGAGGTTTCTTGAAGTTCCCTACCCCTTGGGATTGATTGCCTCTATAGCTTGTAGGTGTAGGAACACCAATCTGAACTCCCACCTGTCCACCATGACCCAAAGTCAAATTTACCTCCACCAAGGTAGACATAATAATCACTTCCTTGAGGGTCTTAGGTTCAAGAAACTTAACTCCCCCAATGATGCAACCATTAAGTCTCTTGATGAAGTGTTGCAACATTAGTGGTGACTTATCACTAAATCCTACATAAGGCTTGAGCTCAAAGAAATGATGCTCATAATCTCAAAGAGTCATAGAAAATTTTCATAGACTGTGGAGCTCATCTGGGCGATACCACTACCACTTCTCAGATAAGAAGCATTCCCAAAAATTCTTGAGAAATAGATCCTAAGAAACATTCTCCATGGTAAGCTCAATTTTCTTCTCCTCAATCTTCCACCAAGAAGCTACAAAAACTTTGAGGTGCATAACGACACACCTTTCCCTAACATTGGTATCAAATTGTTGCATGAAAAAATATCGATCCAATGCAATGAGCCAAGTCTGTGCCTCAAAACCAGTACCAAGACCATTAAAAGGAGGAGGTCATGATCTCAGAAGGTTTCTCATCTTATTGGCCTTTACAACCCCCTGACCAAGGGTAGTGTCCCTTCCTATAGGACTCCTATATCTTTGTCTCTCCTCATTATCAGAATGGTGTGATGCTTCTTTATTAGCCTTGTCACGCACAGGTAGACATTCTAGAATAGTCTGGAATTTTTGCATAGCATTAATCTCTCCTAAATCACCATGATGTTCACCACTATTCTCTTACCTACTCTCCTCAACTCTATGAATCATAGGAGGGCTAGTAAAATTGCTCCTTCCATGCCCTCTACTATAGCCTCCACTACGACCTCTAGCAATAGATCTAGTCTTAGTGACCATCTTTCCTACAACATTCAAACAAGAAGAACAATATCTTAAGTAAGTACAAAATTTCCATAGTTTCGAGTGTAGAAAATTTGGCTTTGATACCAAGCGTAATGCCATGCTAGGGAACCCAGGAGACATTAGCCTAAAAACTATTACTAAGTTTACAGAATATTTTTTTCTTAAGAGTTTACAAATAATTTGAATAAAAATGTGGAAGTAATAACATAAAGTTCATACATAATCATATACACAATCTCAATTATAGATTACAAATCTCAAGGGTTCCTTGATGTGGAATTACGTATATACAATTAAATCTATTAGGTACAATAATCATATAAATCTTCTACATGATGAAACTAAATTACATCATCTCATAAAAGAATAAACAAATACATCAAAACCATAAGGTATACATGATAACCCACATCCACCGCACAAATCGCAAGGTATGTAAATATAACTAAGTACAAAGTACAAATACAATAAAAAGGAAGAATAAGAACAAATCTCCAAGAAAGAAATAATAAGGAACAACTACCACAAGGATCATCCATCACTAGTACATGAACGTCAGAGTCTCAACTAGTAAGAGAATCACTACCTCCCGACCTTGTGGAAATCTATGGTTCCACTCCCTTCCTGCTGAGGAGATAACATTATACCCCACTCGGATAACAATACCACAATCAATCATCAAGTAGTACTAAGTAAGGGATCCTAAAAGCTTCCTATCTCAAAGGTACAACTCAAAACTCATGGGTACACATACTAATCTAGAGGCAACCAACACATGTAGAAAACCTAAGATGAAATCAAGGAAGTGTCATCACATATGTCAACCCCTTGGAACGATCTCACTAGACTCTGACTCCCAAGTGTGAGCATATGCGAAACTTGAAATCCTCTCATATAAACAAGGATAATCAATCATGCCAGAACTCACCGTCACTACTAGATGGGAAAACATCTCTCTCTCTCTCTCTCTCTCTCTCTCTCTCTCTCTCTCTCTCTCTCCCATCCTTAGCCTATAGTAGCACTCAAGGCATGGGCGAGGAATCCATTATCTTATTAATTCATTTTAAAACCTCATTTAATGTATTATTATCACTTATTAAGTAACTTACTAAGGATACCCAGGTAGCCACCTTTGGGCTTTGACGCTTCCAAAGCAAGCCACTTCCCCTTTAACACCTAGATAACCTACCCTAAGCTCATAAATCTCTAAACATCTCATAGATCATCGTGAATCATAAAAGTAAAGATATGGTTCCAAAATGTCACAAGAACACACATAACTAGATTTCATCACATATACATCATAACAAATTCAAGATATTCCATAAGGTTAGGTTATAAAAAAATTGAATGTCATACAAGTATGAAAGACAAACAAACATAACGCAATATATGTAATCTTGCCTCTGGTAACACTCCTAAAAATGATAACGTAAAAGATTCCCTCTTAACCCATAATAATAGATGGAAAACAATCATAAGAATTTAATAATAATAAACTAATTTTTAAAATACCATTAAAGAAACTGATTTATTAAAATAATCACTAACACATCTATAATCATAAACCTAAATGAATTCTTCTTTATACATGAAAAATCAATTTATACAAAGAATTAAATAAATTGATTTCAAATCCATAATTACTAAACTCGTATAATTACAAAAATATTGAATCTTAAACCACTTATAATAAGAATTAATAATATTAATATTAATTTAATTAATATTAACATTCATTATCAATAGTTAATAATAAACTTCTTAAAGTTAAATAAATTTTATAAAACAAAATTTTATAAAAAAAAAATTATTAAAAAAAATATCATTGAAAGCAATTGTGTGTGGGGGGCAGTCAGTCCCACCCATGGTTTCCCCAATTGTCAATAGTCACGGACTGTCGTCTGACAACTCTGTTGTCATCGACAGTCAGGATTGTCGTGTGATAGTCGTGGTCTCGCCAGTAGTTCTAATGCCAGTAGTTCTTTTTCTTTTCTATTACATAAATAGTAAGCATAGCAATATATATATATATATACACATATATATTGTATAAAATTAATTAGTGAGAAATCTAATAGTTGATTTCTATCAGGAAGTAAAACTATTTAGAATATTCGATTTGATACAAACCCTAAGGTTTTCTACCATAAAAATTTATCAAACCCTAACAGATTTAAAACAAGATTTATTATGGTATTTCCTAACATACTAGGTCTTTATAAAACAAGATCTCAAAAGCTTTAGAAAAGCAAAAAATCTAAGCAAGAGAAGAATTTCAAATATATATATCAACCAGATCTAATAGGCACAAAGAAAACAAACTTTATTTGAAAATAATTTACTCTACAAAGTTTTCAAACCCTACCTAAAACCACCGATTGACAGAAGCCATGAAGAACAATCAAAACTTTGAAAGAAAATTCCAACGCTTTCACAAAAATCCTTCGATTCAATCCTTAGAGCCAAAACCTGCAAATCTCTGTGTGTAAAATAATGACCAAATCCTCCTAATAAAGAAAAAGAGCGTAGAACTCAAACTCAACCATGCAAACACATCACTCAGCTCAACTCCACAAACTTTTTTAACATCAATCTCTCTTTTGCATGATTTTCAATTTTCTAATTAATAAAACACTTTTAGTATTTCTTGTTTATATTAATTCAGTTAACTAATAAAAATTACTTTATTCTTTTAATTTATTTTAATTGATTGTGCAACTAATTGCATATCAATTATACTAAAAGAATATTATTTTAAGCATATTATTATTTATCCAATTGATAATTCATTATCAATTAATAGATTTTATCTTTAATTGAAAATTTTGAATTTAATATTTAATTAAATCCATAAGTTTCCCAAATAGACTTTTAATTAATTAATTTTTTAATTAATTTTCATTAATTAAATACCCTCACATTTAATTTTCTATATTTAATAAGATTTAATTATTTAAACCACATAATTAATTTTAGTAAAACATTTAACCATTTCAAAACAATCACACCAACCAGCCCAAGATCAAAAAAACCAATTGAACCTAATAAATCAATAATCATGCTCAAGGGAAAGGCTTATGAACTCATGCCACCTGGACAAATTTGAAAAGGTAAAATATCATAAACTTGTCCACTATTTCAGGTTAATAAAATGGCTTAGGTTAGGATTCAGGCATGAATGTTATCTCCCCTCTCTTACCATTGAGACATTGTGATAGGGCACACTCATCCTGATAATTCAAGGAAGTCGATGTCTAGTACCTGCAAACTTACATAAAAGACAAGCATGTACATCCATATATATATACACAACAAGAAATGGCAAGGATCAGGACATTGTGTGGATCCCACAAGTAGGTAACTATGACTTTGTCCCTCAACCACATCAAACACGTCAAACAAAAATGTAAAATATACATGATAGTCATACACATGCAAATATGAGGTAAGTAAAATCATGAATATAAACAACATTTTAAACATATAAATAATCATCATCAAAGTAACTAACATCATCTAATTGCAAATATATGATACCTCATAACTATCCAATGTCAAATCACCATGTAATGTCATTCATCCAAAACCCACATAATAAAGATAAAATAATCAATGCACACATGAAAGTGACCTAAAAGAGTTTGGCAAAATAAAACTGAAAAAATAAACTATGGGTGGGCACTACACCAATGGTGCCTCATCCAACTGATCTACAATGATCCACCCCTTAATTGCTTTGTGATCTACATACTGGATATCGAACTCACCCAAGAGCATGACCCATTTTTAGACACCTAAAATTGTCCCACACTTGCAAGTGTTCGTTAAATACTATTTTTTCCTGTATTAATTGAATAATTATTTAATTATTTAATTGATTATCATTATTCTTCTAATTAACATTTTTCATCCTTAAATTTCTCATTAATCTAATCACTGCATTGTTTAATCACTTCCTCATTATATTAATTAAATAATTAATATTATTTAATTAATTGACCTTTAATTAAGTGGTCTTTATCATTTAATTGAACTCAATTTCTATTATCGCGCAATTTAAATAGTTATTCTATATCATTTAAATTGACTAATTAACTCTTCCAATTAAATTAATTTCTAAAAATTAATTTAATTTTGTTTCTCCTCTTCACTTTATCTCATTTCCATTTCCAATTTGATTCCACTTCTCTCCAAAAATTTAATTTTTAATTGAATTTAACTCAAAAATAAAAAATCAAGATTCTAATTTGTATTTATTTCATTTTAAAATTAAAAAATGCAAAAATCAATCTCCAAAAATGGAAGAAAATGCAAAAATCAATTTTATCTCAATTTTGCAATTTTGGAAATTAATATCTTTAAAATCTGAAAATCTTTTAATTCTTATCTTCTCATCTTTTTCCTAAATCAACTCACCACTTTTGAGCTCTCAACCATTGATTCTGATTTTCTCGAATCACTCTCGATTGTCCATTCAATTTTGAAAATCTATATAGACCCATCTTCATAACCATTTGAAGGACCCAGGTTTTGAAAGCATCTAACTTCTATAGGTTTTTCTTCTTATTATCAAGAAATCGGGCAACTTTCATATTTTTCTCAAATCTCTGAGTCAAGATGTTGTAGAAACCAACCCTTACTGTCATCCATATAAATCCCAACAGAGTGCAGAGAAGCAATGGAAAGTAAATAGGCAAGGTTTAGATTAGCTATATTTTTATTTAAATATCTTATTTTCAACTTCTTTCCTTTATGCTTGTCTTCTATTATTTTTAGGGTTTAGTGATTATTACTATTATGATTTCTTTGATAGCTCAGTGCTACTAATCTTCCTTTTGAGGCCTATGTAGATTCCCCTACAACAAGACTTTGATTGAAGGCCTGTCACTTCGATCAAAGTAGCCTACATTAGGGACTTCGATCGAAGCATAGTATTCGATCAAAGTGGCTTGTTTTTTGTTTTTTTTACCGACTAGGTTTTCTTTGTAAGGAAAAGTGGGACACACTATTTTCTGATCACCCCTAGATATCTTTCTCTCAACAAACTCTGCTACATACTAGCATTTTGATTAGACACTAGAGAAAATATTAATGGAACTCAATTATGTAGGGTTTATGTGGAAAAAAAACTAGAATATAAAGCAATTATATCTAACATTAGAGAAACAAATTTGCTACTAATGTGATTACCTTCAGAGCTTGCTTGGTGAGTGCGAATTCTGGACAGAACGAGGTCGGGGAATTTTAATAGTACAAAGTGGGCTCATGAGATAGAAAATATAGAAGAAGGATGCATTTTGGTGGCCACTGAGAAATTGAAAATCCGTCCTCTGCTTCCATAAGTTGTTGTCCTCCTATTACAGTGGCCAGTTAACTCTTCAACATGCAAAGGGATTGTTTTAAAAAGATGTTTCCTTATGGCATTAGCTCTATGGATCTCGTTGACCCAATGTTAAGAAATTTGTGTTTTCCTATGTTTATGGGAGGACTTGTAGTAGGAGGATCGGGATTTAGATCCAAATTTCATGTTTTGACAAGAGAAAAAGGATTTGTAGGATTGGAGTGAATTCAACTCAATTTGTATATAGGGAATATGGGAGTCACTTTGCAGAGCACCATGAGCAGTGACGTTTCCATGTAATTGTCTTTGGGGGAAAAGGAGTTGGAAAATAGACCATATCACAAAATGTGTCATTACTCATGTAGTTGCAAAGTTTTCTACATACAATACCACAAAACACCTAAAATTCCTAAGGTACAAAGGTTCCCCAAATTTCCATGAATAGTAGGTAGAAAGACATGCAAAATTATCACATTTTCAAACTTTACAAACCCTAACCACATAATCCAAATTTTCATGAACCGTAGATGCAAAAACTTGCAAAAGTATCACATTTTATAAATTTACAAACCCTAATCATAGAAAATAGCATTGGAAATGTTAAATCTCCAATTAGTTAGTAATGTTGAAATGGGTCATAGCCCTAGTAAGGTCAAATCAAATCTTAACCACTTCAAAGCTCCAAAACCTTTCAATTTGTTTGTCAACAACCACATTTATAGAGGTTTTTTCGGATGCCACCAAGTGTAGAGAAAATGGGGAAAAGGATACGTGACCTACAAAACAAAAAGTTGTTGTGAGAATAGTGAAGGTGATGTGGGTAATACAATAAAAATAAAAAAAATTAAAATCCCCACCTGGTCTACACATCCCTTCTACGATAACAAACATGGCTCTCTTGTTGGAGGATGATACCTTCAAAGCCCAGTGGATGAAGCACCATGGGCATATCCCATGGTGGGGTGAATGATGGATCAACTTGGATGGCAACAGAGGATCAAAAAATATTGAGAGAGCAAGTTGAAATGGGAATGCATATTAGAGATAGTTTCTTTGGGTTAGGGTTAGTCATATGTAAAATATTAATTAATAATTTATAAATCTAAAATATCTAGTAATAAGATAAATTTCAAATAGTTTTAGGATAATTAGAAAATAAGAGTAGTTTTTATTTATTTAGTTATTAATACTAATACATGCAACTATTAGTGCAAATGCAATCGAGGACTAGGTGTGGTTATTGACTACAATAGGTAAGGTTATGAAAAATGGTGTTTTGGACATCTTTTATGATTATGCATACAAAATATACCAAAATTGATAATGACTTCGAACCTTAGATTTAAGCAGTTAACCAACCCAATAAGATGCTATACAATTTTAAGACTATTTCAACATTAATAAATTGAATTTTGAGAAGCATGTAGTTAAGGAAACTCCTTGATCCTCTCCCTATATCTTTTGTATCATTGTGGAACAAATTATGCTTGGTTTAAAAATTGGTAGCAGTGACATTCCATAAGGCACCATTTGGTTGCGAGAATTAGAAAATGCTAAATTTGATCGAATGTTGGAAATGGTCAAATCATGGATTTGATATTCCAATTTTTCATTTTTGAAATATAGTTTGGACTGTTTGGTTGACCCGAAATATGAACAAGAAGATGTATTTCCTCCGTTTGGTTCCACATTTTGAAACTAGAATTGGAATTTGAGTATGGTTTTTTTTTTAAAAAAAAATTGTTTTAATATTTTTGAATTTAATAATTCATTTTTATTAATTAATTTATTTTTATTTTATCTAATTTTATAAAGAAAATTATAAACAAGTTTATTATTTAAACATGTACTGAATTTTTAATTTTTTCAAATTTTTTTAATAAGGTTAAATTTTAATTTTAATTTTTTTAAATGTATTAATTATTTCAATTTTTTTTAATAAGGTTAAAATTTTTATTTTTATTTATTTTAAAAATGTATTTATTTTTTTTATTTTTTTTAATAAGGTTAATTTTTTATTTTGTTTATTCTTTTAAACTGTATTTTTTTTTCAATTTTTTTTAATAAGGTTAATTTTTAGTTTTATTTATTTTTAAAAATGTTTTAATTTATTAATTTTTTTGAATAAGGTTTATTTTTAATTTTATTTATTTTTATATAGAAAATCATAAGCAAGTTATAAACAACAAAAAAGTCATGATTTGACCAAAATATGTCCAACGTATGTACATGAAATTCTAAAAAAGTTTCAGTATCCAGGATAGCCCTCTCTGTTAACCACATTTACACATATTGACCCAACAAAGTAGTGTGATTAGAACACAAACAAGGCATCACAAAAAGATGATTTCTACATTTTCCATAGAAGCAATCTTGATGACACTAGCTGCCTCTTGAGCCTTGCACAAGGTGCACTCTTTTCCTACATCAAGTATAGATGTAGATGGGGTATCATCGACCCACCGAAAGTATGGACATCCACTACTTCCATGTAATACCAAATCTACATTAGTTGTTCCTAAAATGATTATCTTACATTATTTCTAGACATAAATAATATGTTTCGATTTAACAACCTTTTTTCTATTAGGGAAACCCCAAAATAGATGCCCTAGATTACATGTTGTCCTGAGGTCTTCAACACGTAAGGGCCAACACCACATTCACCAAAGTCATCAATGGTATATCGGTTCAAATATTGCACTGTCATGCAACATATATTATCTTTTGTTGATTATTTTGTTCATTCATACATATTATAATTGCAATAAAAAATAACATACTAATGGAGATAACATCTAAGACCATATAACAACATGAGTATTGACAATCACATTATAAAAGGAAGATCCAAAATGAAGTAGTACAATATTTGCTATAATCCATAAAATAGAATGTAACATCTATACCAAGAGATAGAAGATGGGGAAGAACAAAATCTAAGAACAAAATGGTGGCGTGAAAACACACCGTTAAGTAAAAATAAACACAAGCCAATATCTTGCTCAAGATTCTTGTATCCTGCTCATAACATATCGGTGAGAAAACTTCTCATAATAAATAGAGTACACCAAAGAGTAACATAAAAAATAAACACAAGCCAACATCCTGCTCAAGCTTCTCATATCCCGCTCATAACAGTGAGAAAACTTCCCATAATAAATGGAGTACACCAAGGAGTAACATCAGAAATAAACACAAGCCAACATCCTGCTCAAGCTTCCCATATTGTGCTCATAACATATTGGCGAGAAAACTTCCCATAATAAATGGAGTACACCAAGGAGTAACATAAAAAATAAACACAAGCCAACATCCTTCTCAAGCTTCCCATATCCTTCTCATAACATATCGGCGAGAAAACTTCCCATAATAAATGGAGTACACAAAGGAGTAACATCATAAATATGGACTATAAGTTGAACGACATATGTGTAGTCTTAGAACTGTTCATTTTGAATTCTTCATGAACACATGTATATATGATGCCAAGCCAAAAAGTAGGTGTTGGAGCAATGTACAAAATCTGTACAGGCTGGAGTAGTATTTTCAAAAACTACTCCAGCTTGTAGTTTTTGTAAATTGCTACAAAAAGTTAAACCTCTCTATATGAAATACACAAAATTCCAATCTAAACTGGTATAGTAATTACAAAAACTACATCTTCTCTATATATGGAAACAAAATTGTAAATTGCCTGTCTTTCTTAGTATCATAACAGTTCGGCTCTATAGTATATGAAACAACAGTAAGAACTAATATGAAAAACAAAAAATTGGGGTAGAGCAACCATATGAGTACTATTGAAATAGTTTTGAAGAATTCAAAATGTACAGTTCTAATACTTTGCAATAGAACAAAAAAATTTATCAGTATAATTGATCTTCATCATGTGGTACTCCTTGGTGTATTCCATTTATATTTTGTAATGCAACATGGCTAACCAAGTCAAGATGTATAGACATATAAAATGGAACATAATAATGCCAATCACAAACAATATACAATCATCAGGTATAGATATAGTACATGCTTTTCCATTACAACACATGCTTTGAATATAACAGTAATATGATGCCAAACAAAAAAGTAGGTATTGGAGCAATGTACAAAATATGTACAAGTTGGAGTAGTATTTTCCAATACTACTCCAGCTTGTATTTTTTGTAAATTGCTACACAAAGTTAAACCTCTCTATATGAAATACATAATTCCAATCTAAACTGGTATAGTAATTTTTAAAAACTACATCTGCTCTATATATGGAAACAAAATTGTAAATTGCCTATCTTTCTTAGTATCATAACAGTTCGACTCTATAGTAAATGAAACAACAGTAAGAACTAATATGAAAAACAAAAAATAGGGGTAGAGAAACCATATTAGTAAAATTGGAATATTTTTTAAGAATTCAAAATGTAGAGTTCTGATACTTTCCAATAGAACAATAAAATTTATCAGTATAATTGATCTTCATCATGTGGTACTCCTTGGTGTATTTCATTTATATTTTGTAATGCAACATGGCTAACCAAGTCAAGAGGTATAAACATATAAAACAAAACAGAATAATGGCAATCATAAACAATATGCAATCATCAGGTATAGATATATTACATGTTTTGCCATTACAACACATGCTTTGACTATAATAGTAATATGATGCCAAGCAAAAAAATAGATGTTGGAGCAATGTACAAAATCTGTACAAGCTGGAGTAGTATTTTCAAAAACTAATCCATCTTGTACTTTTTGTAAATTGCTACAAAAAATTTAACCTCTCTATATGAAATACACAAAATTCCAATCTAAACTGGTATAGTAATTTCAAAAACTACATTTGCTCTATATATGGAAACAAAATGTGGTAAATTGATCTTCATCAAGTGGTACTCCTTGGTGTATTCCATTTATATTTTCTAATGCAACAGGGATAACCAAGTCAAGATGTATAGACATATAAAATGGAACAAAATAATATCAATCAAAAACAATATGCAATCATCAAGTATAGATATATTACATGCTTTGCCATTACAACACATGATTTGACTATAACAGTAATATGATGCCAAGCAAAAAAGTAGGTGTTGGAGCAATGTACAAAATCTATACAAGCTGGAGAAGTATTTTTAAAAACTACTCTAGTTTGTACATTTCATAAATTGCTACAAAAAGTTAAACCTCTCTATGTGAAATACACAAAATTTCAATCTAAATTGGTATAGTAATTTCAAAAACTACATCTGCTCTATATATATGGCTACAAAATTTAGTAAATTGATCTTCATCATGTGGTACTCCTTGGTGTATTTCATTTATATTTTCTAATGCAACAGGGCTAACCAAGTCAAGAGGTATAGCCATATAAAATGAAACAAAATAATGTCAATCACAAACAATATACAATCATCAAGTATAGATATATTACATGCCTTGCCAGTACAACACATGCTTTGACTATAACAGTAATATGATGCCAAGAAAAAAAGTAGGTGTTGGAAAAATGTACAAAATTTGTACAAGTTGGAGTAGTATTTTTAAAAAGTAATCCAATTTGAACTTTTTGTAAATTGCTACAAATGTTAAACCTCTCCATACGAAGTACACAAAATTCCAATCTAAATTGGTATAGTAATTTCAAAAACTACATCTTCTCTATATATGGATACAAATTTGTAAAGGAAGATAACATCTAAGATCATATAGAAACATGAGTATTGACAATCATAGAACAAAAGGAAGATCCAAAATGAAGTAGTGAAATGTCTGCTATAAGCCATAAAATAGAATGCCACATCTATACCAAGAGATAGAAGATGTGGAAGAACAAAATGGTGGTGTGAAAATACAAGCCAATATCCTTTCGCAGCTTCCATATCATGCTCATTACATATTGAGAAGAAAAATTCCCATAATAAATGGAGTACACCAAGGAGTAACATCAGAAATATGAACTGTAAGTTGAAATAATGAACGACATATGTGTAGTCTCAGAACTGTCCATTTTGAATTCTTCATGAACACATGTATATATGATGCCAAGCAAAAAAATAGGTGTTGGAGTAATGTACAAAATCTGTACAAGCTGGAGTAGTATTTTTAAAAACTAGTCCAGCTTGTAGTTTTTGTAAATTGCTACAAAAAGTTAACCCTCTCTATATGAAATACACAAAATTCCAATCTAAACTACTATAGTAATTTTAAAAACTACATCTGCTCTATATATGGACAAAAAATTTGTAAATTACCTATCTTTCTTAGTATCATAACAATTCAGCTCTACAGTATATGAAACAACATTAAGAACTAATATGAAAAACAAAAAATTGGGGTAGAGCAGCCATATGAGTACTATTGGAACAATTTTGAAGAATCCAAAATGTACAGTTCTGATACTTTGCAATAGAACAACAAAATTTATCAGTATAATTGATCTTCATCATGTGGTACTCCTTGGTGTATTCCATTTATATTTTATAATGTAACAGGGCTAACCAAGTCAAGAGGTATAAACATATAAAATGGAATAAAATAATGCCAATCACAAACAATATACAATCATCAGGTTTAGATATATTACATGCTAAAATAGAATGTTACATTTTGGTTATAATAGAATTTTAATTAGTTGTAAGGTGTTTGAGTTAGTAGAGATGAGCTTAAGATGCTATAAAATAATAAAAAGAAATAGTTAATATCTGATGTACTATTTAATATTTCAATGAATTAAATTTGAAATAACATATCATCAAGCAAAATTCCCATAATAAATGGAGTACACCAAGGGTTAACATCAAAAATATGGACTACAAGTTGAAATCATGAATGACATATCTGTAATCTCAGAATTGTCCATTTTGAATTCTTCATGAACACATGTATATATGATGCCAAAATCTGTACAACCTAGAGTAGTATTTTCAAAAACAACTTCAGCTTGTAGGTTTTGTAAATTGCTACAAAAAGTTAAACCTATTGGAACAGTTTTGAAGAATTCAAAAATGTACAGTTCTAATACTTTGCAATAGGACAAAATAATTTATCAGTATAATTGATCTTCATCATGTGGCACTCCTTGGTGTATTCCATTTATATTCATTAGTAATATGATTCCAAGAAAAAAGTAGGTGTTGGAACCATCTACAAAAATTGTACAAGCAAGAGTAACAACTATATCCATTTTTAAGTAAATCATGAATGCAATCTATAATGCATGAAATAACAGTAAAAACTATATCATCATAACTATATGTATATATGATGCCGAGCAAAAAAGTAGGTGTTGGAGCAATCTACAAAAAATGTACAAGTTGGAGTAGTGAGTTAATTGTGAATGGTGATTTGGGAAGAGAGCATCAATATATACTAGACCAGCCATATGTAAATTTGGTAAAAATAAAATATTGTCACACTGATATCAACTGTATGTTACTGATATAAAAAGTATCTTGTCTAACCTTGCCAATGTTTAAATAACAAGACTTAAACGGAAACAAAAGAAACTAGAGATCTCCAAACTTCATTACAATGTACTCCACTCTCTCCTCTTCATTCATTCTCAAGAACCCTTCGGCTCTTTCAAGTTCAACCATAAAGGTCTCATATGCCTTTAGCATAGTGCCTCGAATCAAATCAAGGATGCCTTTGAGGGCCTCATACACACTATCTAAGACAACATTTAAATCAGATTTATCCAATTTGACAACATGAGGCAAAGACATGTCCTCTTGCATTTTTTTTTATAGTTTCACAAATTGCATCCAACGAACCAGCTATGCTTATCTTCTTCCTCTTTCCCCTCCTTGATGATGGTGTTGAAGGACTTGGCCTACCACTTGCACTAGATTGATTGGAATGATAAAATTCATCATCCAAATAAGTTGTAGTCTCAAGAGGTGTACCAATAGGGATTTCCTCATCACAATCCAAGTCAAGGCCCTTATCCAAATGGTGCCCTTCTTGTGTCTCTTGAGTCATTGTAGCTATGGTACTTTTAGCTATGTAATTACCCACAATTATGGCTAGGTCATTGTAGTACTGGAAGGGTTGTCTCTTATACACTTTAGCATTTTTTAATTCTTTCCTTTGAATGTTGGCATAATTAATGAATTAGATCTTTATCTTTAATATATAGAGCAAAGTGTGTTGTAGCAACAAGCCCCTAGAGCATGGTATGAAAGACTTGATGGATATCTAACTAAAATTGGATTCAAGAAAGGAGCAGCAAATTGTAATCTATTCATAAGAGAGACATCTGAAGGACTACTACTTGTAGCTATATTTGTTGATGACATTATCTTTGGAGGTAATGACAAACTTAGTGCTGAATTTTCTAAGGAGATGTAGAGTGAGTTTGAGATGAGCATGATTAGACCTATCAAATATTTCTTGGGATTAAATGTGCAGCAAACAGAAAAAGGTATTTTCATTAATCAGTCAAAATATGTGAAAGAGCTATTAAAGAAATTCAAGATGGATGATTGCAAGCCAACGGGTACACCTATGATAACAGGATGTAAGCTTACAAAAGAAGATGATTCACTAGCAGTAGATATAAAATTGTACAAGTCTATGATTGGCAAACTTATTTATCTTACTCAAACCAGACCAGATATTTCCAATGCAGTTGGCATAGTTGGAAGATTTGTAGCAGAGCCTAAACAAATTCACCTCATGGTAGTAAAAAGAATATTCAGATACTTGCAAGGCACTATAGATTATGGTCTATGGTATCCTAATTCATAAAATGTGTAGCTTCATGTATACACTGATGCAGATTGGGCAGGATGCATTGATGATAAAAAGAGTACATCAAGAGGAGCAGTGTTTCTTGGTGAAAGACTTGTCACTTGGACAAACAAGAAGCAAAATTGTATCTCTTAGTCAACAACAAAAATAGAGTATGTTGCAAAAGCCCTAAATTATTCTACAATTGTTTGGATAAAGCAAATGATAAAGGATTTTGGAATTCAGATTGACTATCCAATTGTTATTCATTGTGATAACACTAGCACTATCAATATGTCAAAGAACCCTATGATGCATGCAAAGACAAAACACATTGAGATCAAGTATCACTTCCTAAGAGAGAAAGTGGAAGAGAAAGAAGTCAAGTTGGACTATGTGAGTACTAAAGATCAGTCAGCAGCTATATTCACAAAGCCCTTGCCAAAGGATAGTTTTGAGTATCTCAGGGAGAAATTGGGAGTAATTCCCTTCCCTGATTTTGCTTAGAAGAAAGAAGAAAAAGCATCAGTCCTCAGGGACTAATGGAAGGTTGACTACTCTACCTCAGGAGTAGTACTGGTGCTTAAAAAGAATGGCACCCTTTGCCATTGATTTCAAAGGGGGAGTAATATATAGTCATGAAAAATAGAAGTAAAGGAGTAATATACTAAGGGGGAGCAGTATTCATTCATGAAAGCAATTCAGTTGAGAAAATGGAGAATATTGAAGAATATTACAACAGATGGAGGATTCATCCTTGGGGGAGTTTTGATGAGGAAATGGAAAATTTTATAAAATAATTTCTTATTTGGATTGGTGGTGTTTTTCATTCCATATGTTTCCATCAATGCCAAAGGGGGAGATTGTTGGAGATTTGCCAGCAAGTCAGTGTTGGTTGTATGTTTGTCATTGATGACAACATATGGTAAGTAGCATGCGTTGAAGACTTATGTAGTAAGCTTTGAGTATATGTAGAATGGACATGTTATCAGCATGATATCATGGACATAGAGGTTAATTTCTAGAACATACAGTTATGTAGTAGCTTGTGTCAGCAGTGTTCTTGACAGAGTTACAAGTAGTGTTCTATGAGTGATTGTTTGTAAAGTCATCATGGAGCCTTGCACCTTTGGATATTTGATGAAGACATGTTAGTGGTGTTATAGTCATGGATGCAGAGTTTGATGATCGGTAGAAGTGAAGTTATGCAGTTGCTATTCACCAGTAGCAGTTTCATGTGTTCATTCAGGAGAGCTGACAGAGATTATATTGGTTCAGGAGTTGCTCTTATCATTTAGGTATGCATCCTTGGATTAAGGATTGGAGAAGAGTTAAGAATGTTTAATTAAGAGTGCATGATGTAATTAATCTTGAGGAGAAAGTTTCAGTTATTTTGGTAGAGTCGACAGTGTGTAGCGTGCGTCTACATTTATTAATATTGGACAGGTCCCAAATTGTGTTGTGTGCTTAGTAGAGCCGACATAATTATTATTGGAGTATGTTATGGTTTCTTTGATATGATTTCAAGGTGGTTCTAAAAGGCCAACTTGATTATATCATTTGGAGGAAAGATATTTGTAGGCAGTCACTTGTGATTGCTAAAGTATGGTTCTGAGTTGATTGTGAAGTGCAGAGTAGAGTGTGTTGCAGCAGCCCTAAATTGTTGCCATAATGATAGTAGGTGGGTAAATGTGCTCTGATACCAATTTTTAGGAATGGGAACACTAAGAGGGGGGAGGTGAATCTTAGTTATCTCTTGTAGAGTGTGTTCCAATATATGCTTTGATACTAATTATATAATTGATCTTTTTCTATGAATTTGTTGGCAAGTTGACTATACTGGTGTATATGACTTAATATAGCATTTTCATTATGGAAACAAAGTCATATAGTGTTTTGGAGTCAGCGCACTTGATGAGAAGATCAGCTATTGGCTGTGTTGAAGACTGGACAGTATACAGAGTACCTGAAAGTCAGAGCATCAGTGCACGTGCATACGACAGAATTATGGTATGCACCCTAGGAGTTAAGTTGGTAATATCATATTCATGCTAAGTCTAAGAGCACATGATTAGAAGATTTAGTATGAGGAAGATACAGAGAGTTCAAGTTGCACAGACAGTGAATGCCAGAAAAGAATAGAGCAAGCAACCGACTGTTGGTATTTTGGTTAGCGGTTATATTATTGTTGTGTAAGTGCTATGCACCTATTGTAATTAAGTTTTATACATATAATTATGTTTTTTTATAAATACACTTGAGCCAATTCAATTGGAAGCATTGTATGTAATCGGTTGAAGGGCCGACCTAGTTAATTGTTTTGTATGCACATATAAATATTAGATGCGCCATTATAAAGAAGCATGAGAGTTGACATAGAGTTGAAAAAAGAAAAGAAGAAGTATGCAAAGAGTTTTTAAGATGTATTAGAGCTTTGTAAGAGGTCAAAGCATCAGCGCACCAAAGGAACTGATCAGACAAGCAGTGTCACAGTGATAGTTCATCCAGCAGATATAGTGTGTATCTAAGATCAGAAGGTTGTAGCCTTCACTACTTGAGCAGTGAGCTCTAGGACAGTGTGTCCACACCCCTAACAAATTTATTGTAAAAGAATCCTAATAGGGTCTGACCCTTGACCAGGTCATTGTACTAAATATATTGTAAAGCAACTCCTTACAGGGTTAAGGATCTTCTAACAAGGATCACAAAACACTAGTACAAATTATTAGTGGGTGTCAATTCCCACCAAGCTTTTTACCTATTTGGGTTTCCCCATAACCACATTGGTGTTATATGTTGTGTTCATGTTTCTTATTTATGTTGATGTTCATTTTAGTTTTAAGCATTCAAGTTAAGTTTAAAGAACAAAGTAAAAGGATTAAATATAGTGAACATTGATTCACACCCCCCCCCCTCTTAGTGTTCCCATTCCTAACAATTGGTATCAGAGCTCTGGTCCTCAGCAAAGAAGTTTAACCACTTGGGGATATCATGGACAAAGCATAAATGAAACATCTAAAAAGGAATCTTGAAGCTACTCTTGAAGACTTGGACAGATCTGAAAAAGAAATTGAAGAACTAAAAGAAAAAGTCGATGATGCTCAAGCAGTCATAAAAAGGCTAAGAAAATATTTGAAAGAATGCTCTACCAGTGATTTAGGGATAATGATCAAGAAGCTGAATGAAGAAAATTCATCCCCCAAAGAACAAATTGAAGAATTGGATGATAAGCTAACCAACAATCAAGAAGTCTATGATGATTAACAGATTAAAGAGAACCTTCAACTAAATGAAGAATTGAGGCAAGCAAACATGGAAATCTTAGAGCTAAGAAACAATAAAAAAAGCTTGGAATCTGAATTGAAAGAGGCTAAGAATCACATTGATAAACTACACGCAAGCAAGGATCTGATTGAATCTCAACTGTATGCTCGAAAGCTTAAAGGAGATACTAGCGGCATTGGATTCAATGAAGCACAAAATCAGATTGACAACATGCAAGCAAGAATTAAAGCACCAGAAGACACCATAGATGCTAAGGAGACTAGAAGTCAAACTAAAGATCATGTTGAACCATCCAAGAATGAGCGCAAGCTAGTAGATCAAACTTGTTATGCATGTAACAAGCATGGACATATAGCAAGGAACTGTACAGAGGTAAGACCTTTCAATGGTTACTATTATTCATGCAATAAATTTGGTCATAGAGCTATGAGTTGTAAGACAAGTCAGAAGAACAAGACTCAACATAATCAGAGAAATCAGAATCAGCCAAATGTAATAAGTTCTCAGAATGTTACATGTCAGATATGTAACTATAATGGTCACTCAACTAGACAATGTAAAATGGTAACCCATATCAATGCGCTGAGGAATATAAGGCCTCCAGTTATTTTTCACTCATGTAACAAGGCTGGACACATCTCAAAGTTCTGTAGATCAAGGACGCAAAGTCAAGAAAGCCCTAAAAATCTAGAAGAATCAATACTGGATACTGAAGGAGAAGTCAAGTTTGTGAAAGCTTTAGAAGGTGCGAGCTTGATTTGGTCTGAGGCGAAGAAGGATAAGGTTGATGAAAATGTATTGGATGCATCCATAGTGGACACACCCTTTACATCTGGATGAATGGCCCTCAGGGTCATAGGGGGAGCTAATTTAGCTCTAGACCCCTGTGCGGCCGGTATACTCACCCTCAGAGTATGTGCCTTTGGATTTAACCTTTTGGAGAATAATAGATGCTATGTGTAAGAGCGCACTTCCTGAATGATAGTAGAACAAAAGTTGGATATTTTCAATGAAAGTCTAGTTTACACGGCAAGCATTAATGGCAAAATTTTTACTTTAAAGTACATAGAAGCTTTTAAATCTCTCATTGCATTCAAATTCAGAGTGATTGGAGAGCAGAGGAGCCCTAGCATTTGAGTGAAGGATTGTAGATTGATTCACCAGTGTTTAGCAAGTGCATTAGTTCGGTTACAAAAGCCCTAATCTGTCGCGCCGATTCAGAAGTCTTTGAGATTATTTGGAAAGCAATATATAAGTAAGTAATGGCTACTCCCATTGTATTTGATGTGGCGAAAAAGAAGAGATATGTGTTTAAGAGGCATTTGTTTAAATCCACACTAGACAACCTAGAAGGTGCATTCTCTTGCACTCCCATGGGTGTTATGCATGTGGAAGATATCAGGGCATACATATATTGCAAAAAGGAACCAGTAGGTTTGGCTAGAATAAGAGCACACATGGAAACAATGATGAAACCTGATAAAACCTTCATGGATGAGTATGCGCATCTTGAAAACCATCCGATAATTGAATATGCGACTGCATATGAGTTCTATGAGTTCGAATGGATAAAGATTCTACTTAGTAGGATTCATGACAACCTATTCTGGATAGGTGAAGTTCCAGTAAGGATCACAGGTGACCTAATTCATGATATGATAGGTCTTTCTAAGAAAGGTGTCATTCTTCTAGTGGGCAAGGATGTCAGAAAACTTGTAGAACAAACCTACAAATCAAGAAGTGATAGGCGCGGAATGACTATAGAGCCTATAGAGGAGAAATACATCAAATTGATTTCCATGATACTGGGATACAGGTTCCAACACACCAGCAAAGTAAATAGTGTGTCAGTGGCCACCATTCTAGCAGTAATAAGGTTGATAAGAGAAAATGGAGAGTTTAATCTGTGTGAGATCTTGCGCCCACAACACAAGTGCCCTCAAAGTAAGTCAAGGTGGCAGAGCCCACTAATGTACACCTATGACAGGTCCCTAGGACTCAGAGCCTGCAGTTGTAGCACCCACAGAGGTAGATAAGTCTGCGCCCATGATAGAGTCACTAAAGGATAGCACCATTATCATTGATAATGTAGAGATAGCCATGGCGGCCATAGATAAAGACTTGGACAAGTTTGAAGAAGCTTTTGTGAGTACACAAGAAGCTGAAATTTTATGTGGTGACAACTCACCTAAGTTGCAAAAAGAGGAAGTATTAATTAAGGACATAACAGATAAAAAGGAAGAAGAAAAGAAAGGAGAAGAAGAGGAAAAAGGAAATGAAATAACAGATAAGCCATCTATTGAAATACTAAGCAAAGTAAAGCTAGAAGTGATGGATAATACTCCTATCACTCCCTCGGCATCATTTTGGTCAAGCTTGACACTTGACACCACTAGTTTGGACTCGTGGGGAGAAGAAGACTTGATCAAGTTTAGTGTATTAGCTATGGAGAAGGCCAAGGAGAAATAGGTAATGAGGAATCCCATCCTTGTAGAATCAGTAAACATCCTGAACAACCTATTACCAACAGATAAGAAAGTGTCCAAGGTACACTCTGTTGATGATGTAAGTACAATTCTTTCACAGTTCAAGAGTAATTTCTCTAGCTTGGAAAAATCAACATCATTAGTTGCAGAGGAGAAGTATATGCAGAAAAGATTAAATGATTTGGTCAATAACTTATCACTAGACCTTAGTTCACTCAAAGTTGGACAAGCAACTTTGAAAGAGTTTGCAACAAAAGGAAGGAAAATTATTGTTGACTGTATGAATCAAGATAAGTTGATAGCCGACCACTACAAGAAGATTCAAGAAGCAGAGGCCATTATTGAAAAGGTGAGGTAGTTAGTAGAAGGTCCCTCTACTGATATAAACATTTGTAACAATGTATATTAGGGACAACTTGACAAAATTGAGAAGGCAGAAAAGGAGATGTCAAAGATAAGGGCTAAGTAGACTCAGCTTAGAAATGCTCTTGAGCCCTCCCTAGATGTGCTGAATCAGAATATCAAGGAGATTGATGCCACCATGGTGACATATGATCAAGGTCCTAGTTCAAATTTGGAGAAGATGGAGAAACTTCAGTATGCCTTATGCGCCCATCTCCAAACAATCAATGCATTGATTTCATTTTGGGAGCAAGAGATCAAAAATCTACAGATTGCATACCCGAATGTACTTTCAGTGTAAGTACTTGTACAGATTTAGTTTTGTAACACCTTTGTCATTAATTTCAAAGGGGAAGTATGTATAGAATATGGAGCTATAGCTATGTAAATAAAATGTATAGTAAGAAGATATAAGGGAGATATAAGATAGAGTATGGTTAAGTGTTTTTTGTATTAAGGAACAGTTAGTCACTTTTCCATATTCCTTTGTTGCCATCAATGAAAAAGGGGGAGATTGTTGGAAAGTTGACTATACTGGTGTATATGACTTAATATAATGTTGTCATTATGGCAACAAAGTCATATAGTGCTTTGGAGTCAGCACACTTGATGAGAAGATCAGATATTGGCTAAGCGTTGAAGACTGGACAGTATATAGAGTACCTGAAGGTCAGAGCATCAACGCACATGCATACGACAGAATTATTGTATGCGCCCTAGGAGTTAAGTTGGTAAGATCATATTCATGCTAATTCTAAGAGCACATGATCAGAAGATTCAGTATGAGGAAGATACAGAGAGTTCAAGTTGCATAGACAATGAATGCCAGAAAAGAACAGAGCAAGCAGTCGACTGTTGGTATTTTAGTTAGCAGTTATATTATTGTTGTGTAAGGGCTATGTGCCTATTGTAATTAAGTTGTAGACATATAATTATGTTTGTTTGTAAACATGTTTAAGCCAATTTAGTTGGAAGCGTTGTATGTAATCGGTTGAAGGGCCGACCTAGTTAATTGTTTTGTATGCGCATATAAATATTAGATGCGTCGTTGTAAAGAAGAATGAGAGTTGATATAGAGTTGAAAGAAGAAGAGAAGAAGTATGTGAAGATTTTTTAAAATGTATTAGAGCTTTGCAAGAGGTCAAAGCATCAGCACATCAAAGGAACTGATTAGACAAGTAGTGTCACAGTGATAGTTCATCCAGCAGATATAGTGTGTATCTGAGATCATAAGGTTGTAGCCTTCACTAATTGAGCAATGAGCTCTAGGACAATGTGTCCACACCCCTAATAGGGTTATTGTAAAAGACTCCTAATAGGGTCTGACCCTTGACCAAGTCACTGTACTAAATATATTATAAAGCAACTCCTAACAGGGTTAAGGATCTTCTAACAAGGATCATAAAACACTAGTACAGATTATTAGTGGGTGTCAATTCCCACCGGGGTTTTTACCTATTTGGTTTTTCCTGTAACCACATTGGTGTTATATGTTGTGTTCATGTTTCTTATTTATGTTGATGTTCATTTTAGTACTTAAGCATTCAAGTTAAGTTTAAAGAACAAAGTAAAAAGATTAAAAACAGTGAACACTGATTCACCCCCCCTCTCAGTGTTCCCATTCCTAACAATCCAAATGGTGCCCTTCTTCTATCTCTTGAGTCATTTTAGTTGTGGTAATTTTAACTATGTAAATACCCACAATTATGGCTAGGTCAATGTAGTACTAGAAGGGTTGTCTCTTATACACTTTGGCATTTTTGAATTCTTTCCTTTGAATGTTGGTAGAATTAATGAATTAGATCTTTATCTTTAATTAATAAATTAATAAGAAGGATTTATATTGAATAGATCAACAATTTCAAAAGAGCATGTTACCTTCAAAAGGTTGTCCCACACCCTCTCGTCAGCATCCATACATTGAATACTCTCATTCCATGCAAAACCACTCATACTTTTCAACTCTCTCGTAACTCTAAAACCTTTCTTCCATCCTTTCAACTTATTCTTGAAATTTTCCTTTGACAAATTGAGGTTCATCTCCGCATTGAACCTCCTCTCAATGGCGGTCCACACTTATTTTTTGAAGCCCCCTTCACCTTTCCTTCCTAGCTGAACTTGCTTGTGGAGAAAGTCTAGGAACTTTCATTCCATTTCTCTTGTCCACATAACCTTCTTGGCGGAAGAAGATACCTGGCTTACTTGAACCTCATGATCCATGCTCATCATGACTTGTGTGATTGACATCACCTACACAAGTTGTTAAATGCAATTATTAGCTACATGCAAATGAGGATGGATACTAAAGAAACACACATACAACAATGCCATATAATCAAACATATTGCATTTAATCATACTATCTAGCAATATCTATTAGATGTCTTTATTATTCATCCTCATTTCCATGCTATCCTCCACAATATCCTTGACAATATCTATCATTGACAAAACCTTCGACAATATCTTTCCATTCTATCCTTGACAACACATATGGTCTATATCATCTACCATTTACGATCTATATCATCTAACATTTCTGATCTACATCATCTATTATTAAATGTAGTTCACATAGTTCTACTATAAATTATATAGAGCTTTTGTGGTTCATACAGTTCTACTATATATGTTCTAGCATATATGCTCTGTATATATGTTATAGTACATATGTTGTAGTATATATGGTCACTATATATCCTCTAGTATACATGCTCTGTATATATAGATGTGATAATGTCTCCTTGTTGAGTGTGATGTACATATAAACCAATCATTATTATTAATCATGTTGATTATGATCAACAATATGTAGTCTTGTTGTGTATATGCTTATTTGATCATACAACTGAAGCAATAAATATTAACAAGAATTCATATATGAGTTGTTTATAATGATTGGCCACCACTACAATAATTTATAAATGAGTTGTCAAAATCTATACGAAACATATATATACTAAGCATATATACACTGAACATATAGATATGAGTTGTTAAAATCTATACTCAACATATATATACTAAGCATATAGATAATGAGTTGTTTGTAATGGCTGACCACCACTACAATAATTTATAATGAATTGTCAAAATCTACGCCTTTACCCAAAATGAGCCTATACATCTTCCACTTGAAAAGGTGGAATTGGAATTTGAGGGCCAAATTCTCATTTTTTCAATTCCCATTTTGAAACCATTTCGGGTCCTCATACAAACAAATTTAACATTTGGGGTCCGCATGAAAACAAATTTAAAATATTCGCATCATTTTCCTCAACATTTTGTGTGGGCAAGAAACAACAGGCTGTGGGTTTCCTGTGCTGTTGTGTTGTGTTGGAACGACTATGGTTTTCCTGGGTGGAATGATTATGTTGTTGTGTTGGGTTTGTAGTATATATGCTCACTATATATGCTCTAGCACATATGTTGCACTTTGTACTAGAGCATATATAGTGCACGTATATACTGAGCATGTGTACTAGAACATATATATTGATCATATATACTGAGTGTATATCAGAGAAAGATATTATTTTGGGTATAGGTATCGAGAGCTTGACAACAATATTACAACAACAATGTCTGCTTTCTTTTTAAAGAACAATAATTAAGGAGGATGTAACTTAGTAACCCAACATCAATGGGAAGATAGCATAAGGAGTATCATTAGAAAAATAAATGAAAATAAAAATGGAACACAACAATGGTATACATAATCAGAATAGCCATGTTGCAATAGGAAATATAAATGGAATACACCAAGGAGTATCATTAGAAAATTGGACTGGAGGCTTCATTTGTTTCAAAGAATTTTCTATATGTGAACTATTAGAACACATGATTTGATCATAAGCATTAGAATAGTATGATTGATCCTCATCACTTGGTACTACTTGGTGTATTCCATTTATATTTCCTAATGCAATAGGGCTAACAAATTCAAGAGGCATAGACAATAACCAACTAGGAATGAATATACAAACAAAAGAACAATGAAACCATCATGTATATCACTATATCTACATTAAAGTACATTAAAGAACAAAGAAAGATCCCCTAAAACTATAACTATTGTGTACGTATGTAGTCTTCCCACACCCTACTTGTTATATCATCTCGAAACTTCCCCCAATCATTATTATCACAGTGACTCAACCCATATGCCTCAAGTACTGGTACATTTATCCCATCACAATCATTCTCCTCTTCAATAGCCACTTTGGATGGAATGTCATCCTTTATAGTAATGAAGTTGTGCAATATGCAGCATGCCAAAACAATACGTGATTGTGTCAAGATTGGATAAGATGTTGCATGCCTCAAGATAGGAAAAAACTGCTTCAAAATCCCAAATGTATGCTCTATTGCATTTCTAAGCGAGGAGTGTCGGTGGTTAAACAACTATTGTGGAATTTTTATAGGGTTTGCTCTTGAAAATTCTTTCAGATAGTAACGTGTAGACCGATAAGGAGCGAGAAATCCTAGTACATTTGGATATCTAGCATCGACTAAATAATATTTTCCTACAATAAAAAGTATATTGTTAAAATGCGAGACATTTATTGTATTCTTCAGTAACATACAGTGTGAAATGGCATACCAGGGGGAACTACAAGTGGATCTTCTCTACTGAGATTTGAAGCTAGAACATGGCTATTTGCAACAGAACCTTCCCAACCAGCAAGAATGTATTGAAACTTATAATCAAATGAAGAAACATCCATAACATTTTGTGACAAGTTCCCTTTTCTATCACGATATTTACCCTGTAAGTTGACATCGATAATGACTAGTATATGGGTTCCATGCATCAATTTCTCCAACACAATCCTATAGAAAGAAAAACTATAGTCAATGAACATGTAGTAATAGGATTAACACTCAGACAAAGAAATTTGTACCACTAGGGGATTTACCTTGAAGTACAGATCAAAACAGTCCTTCCCACTAATTTCAGGAGGAGTATTTGGACTAGGTGGTATAAAATAGTCTGCATGGAGTGCTAAGACCATCATCATGACCTTATGGAAGTATCAACTTACTATCTCTCCTGAGTGGCCAAAGTTATGGGCAATCTTACGATTCCTCAGATTGTGGCCAAGGGTGTGGAGGAACATCACTAGTTGTCCTTCCAACTTTATATTTATTGTATCTCAAATGCTAATTCCTTTTTTCCTTAGAAGATTGGCTATCCGAAAGAAGGCTCTTGTATTCATGCAAATTTGGTCGTGAGAATCCACCTCATTGGAATGAATAATGTGTTTATAAAAACCAATTTTATCACTTCTTTTCTTACTCATTGGTCTTCTACCTTCTTGTGCAAGCACTGCTTTGGCTATTGCAAGGACAACAAGAACAACTACGAGAATACAAGTGATTGTGGTATTCCTAGATATGTGTCCTTGAACATTTATATTGTTGGGAAGATCCATCAATGACCTAAAATGTGCACGAAGATGAAGATTTGAGATACAAAATTGCCACTTGTAGGTAGCAAGAGTTCAACTCCACAAAAGAAATGCGACAACATGATTTTGTTCCATGTAATATGTCTATTGCGTGTACTTATTGATACTTTTGTTTGTATATGTAATCCTAGCTGGTTATTGTATACAGTTGTTGAATTTGTTAGCATTGTTGTATTAGGAAATCAATCAAAGGGATATTGGTCAATAATGATTTGGGCATACCGTCTAATCATAAATGGAGCAGATATAGTTTTTAATATTTTATATCATACTACTCTAGCTAGTACAATTTATGTAAATTGCTCCCAACACCTACTTAGTGCTTTGCATCATATATACATGATTTCATGAACAAGATCATAAGGAAACAATTAACAATATATACCTATGAAGGAGATCATAAGCCCACCATATATATACTTAGTGCTTCACATCTGATATGTCTGCTATGGTTGAGCTTAGAATTGAACTTTGCAAAAGAAAATGTATTAGATATATTAAGTTCTTGATATGTGATCAACATTACATATTGCCTTATTCTTTAATGATTATAGCTTCATCCATATGAGCAAATAAGCATATACATAACAAAACTACATAATGTTGATCACAATCAACATGATTAATAATAATGAAATAACATACATACATACATACATACATACATACATACATATATATATATATATATATATATATATATATATATATATATATATATATATATATATATATATATATATATATATATTGATTACATAGCAATCAGCATAAGTTCTTATTAATCATGCTAATTGCTATGTAATCATATTATGTATGTACCATTCCATGATGGAGTGATCAATCCACATGAGTGATTAAATCATTATAATCTTGAGAAGATTGTTAAATTTGTTTGCACGCGGACCCGAAATGGTTTCAAAATGGGGAGTGAAATAACGGGAATTTGGAGATGAAATTCCAATTCCACCTTTTGTTGTGGAATATGTATATGCTCATTTTGGATAAATTATTGTATGACAAAGCATGTAATATAGGTAATTTACAATTTTGTATCCATATATAGAGCAGATGTAATTAATATATAGAGTTGTGGGTTGTTGTGTTGTCGAGTTTGGGCTGATGATTTTGTACATTGCTTGAACACCTACTTTTTTGCTTGGCATCATATTACTGTTATAGTCAAAGCATTGTTCTATTACAAAGTATCAAAACTGTACATTTTGAAAAACTGTTCCAGTAGTACCCATATGGTTGCTCTACCCAAATTTTGTAGCCATATATAGAGCAAATGTAATTTTTGAAATCACTATACCAACAACACCAGCTGTTTATTGCAATTTTTGAAATTACTATATCAGTTTAGATTGGAATTTTGTGTATTTCATATAGAGAGGTTTAACTTTTTGTAGCAATGTACAATAAGTACAAGCTCGAGTAGTATTTGAAAATACTACTCTAGCTTGTATAGATTTTGTACATTGCTCCAACACCTACTTTTTTGTTGAAATTTTATGGATTTCATATAGAGAGGTTTAACTTTTTGTAGCAATTTACAATAAGTACAAGTTGGTGTAGTATTTGAAAATACTACTCCAACTTGTACAAATTTTGTACATTGCTCCTATACTTACTTTTTTGTTGAAATTTTGTGTATTTCATATAGCGAGGTTTAACCTTTTGTAGCAATTTACAATAAGTACAAGTTAGAGTAGTATTTGAAAATACTACTCCAACTTGAACAGATTTTGTACATTGCCCCAACACCTACTTTTTTGCTTGGTATCATATTACTGTTATAGTCCAAGCATGTGTTGTAATGCTAAAAAATGTAATATATCTATACCTAATTATTGTATATTGTTTGTGATTGACATTATTCTGTTATGTTTTATATGTCTATACATTTTTACTTGGTTAGCCCCGTTGCATTAGAAAATGTAAATGAAATACACCAAGGAGTACAACATGATGAAGATCAAAACTGTTCCAATAATACTCATTTGGCTACTCTACCCAAATTTGTGTTTTTCATATTAGTTTTTACTGTTATTTCATATAGTATAAAACCGAATTGTTATGTTACTAAGAAGGATAGGTAATTTATAATTTTGTATAAATTTTTTAAAATACTACTCCACCTTGTATAGATTTTGTACATTGCTCCAACACCTTTTTTGTTTGGCGTCATATTACTGTTACATAATAAGCATATAACTTCAGTCGTATGATAAAAAAAAAACATATACATAACAAGACTACATATTACTAATCATAATCAACATGATTAATAATACCAACAACACAACCATTACATCCAGGAAAACCACAACCACTCCAACACAACACAACAACACAACCATTCTAGATAGGAAACCCACAATTGCTCCAACACAACGCAACAAAACAACACAATCGTTCTAGAAGGAAACCCACAGCTCGACAACACAACAACCCACAACTCGATAACACAACAACCCACGAAGCCCTAAACTCACAAAAAAAAATCCCAATCGGAGCAACTAAAAAGCATCCAAATTTAAAACATCATCCCACAACTTGACAACACAAAAACCCACGGAGCCCTAAACCCAAAAAAATAAAAACCCCCAATCGAAGCAGCCAAACCTCAAACCCTAATACTTTGTAGATGCAACAAAATGACTGTGACAACAATGCAAATGAAGAAACCCTAGATTTTTTTGTGATTTGTGAGAGATGCATTGCACAAGGTCGATCAACACAAACATTTAAAAATAATGGCAAATTCATCCTATATGCTAACCTATAACCAACTCGATAATAACATAAACCATAGCAGAGCAACGAATAGAGGAGAAACCAATTTTATTTTGCAAAGTCCAAGGCTAAGCTCGACCATAGCAACAACCATAGGAGAGAAAGCAACCAATAGAGGAAAAAGCATAGAGAACATACCACAACACAACAACACAATCGTTCTAGCTAGGAAACCCACGACCACTCCAACATGCAACACAACAACACAATCGTTCCAGCCAAGAAACTGACAGCCGCTCCAACACAACGCAACATCACAACCATTCCAGCTAGGAAATCGACAGCTGCTCCAACGCAACGCAACATCACAACCGTTCTAGCCAGGAAACTGACAACCGCTCCAACACAACGCAACAACACAACCGTTCCAGCTAGGAAACCCACAACCGCTCCAACACAATGCAACAACACAACCGTTCTAGCCAGGAAACTCACAACTGCTCCAACATAACGCAACAAAATGCACAATTGTTCCAGCCACGAAACCCACAGCTCAACAACACAACAACCCACACTGCCCTAAACCCACAGGTCGACAACACAACAACCCACACTCGAAAAATGTGAAAGCCTTTTTGTCTGCGGACCCCAAATAATTTTGTTTGCCCGCATACCTGAAATGGTTTCAAAATAGGGATTGAAAAAATGGGAATTTAGGCCTCAAATTCCAATTCCACCTTTTCAAGCAGAAGATATAAATCCAAAAAATGGGCATTAGAATTGGTCAATTCCAATTCCGATTTTCCCTACCAAATTGCGAAGTTGATGTTTTCAGAATTTATCAATGCTAATTCCACCCAAATTCCAGCAACCAAACGGGGCCTAAATGGGTCATCGAAGATTGGAGGTGTATGTTTAGTCATTTCTTTTTAAAATTAAGATTCCCATAAATCTGAGGATTGAAGTGTACTTTGAGTCATTTCTTTTGAAAATTATAGAGTTGCCAGATTCCGATAAACCTGTAATCGAGGATTGGAGTGTATATTGTGTCATTTCTTTTGAAGATTATAGAGTTGGCCAGACTCCCATAAAATCTGTAACGGAGGATTGGAATGTATATTGAGTCATTTTTTGAAAATTATAGAGTTGGGCAGATTCGATAAATCTGTAATAGAGGATTGAAGTGTATATTCTGTAAAAAAAAATGTTAAGGCAAGTGGGCAGGAGCATGGGGAAGGCCGTGCAGGTCTTGCGGTGGTGGGAAGTTTCAGCAATGGGAGGCGCAAGGGGTTTTTCTTCCAATGACAACAACGATGTCTCTCTTGATGCGTCAGTCATACACGATGAAACCGCCAAATTGAAGGATGCCTCCGCCATTGCTTCCCCTGCTCAGGGTAAGCTTGTGTTTTTTTTTTTGCACTCTTCAATTTCACTACTTTCTATATTGATCCAGGAGTAGGGTTTTAGCGAGAGTTACTGCTTTTCTCTTGATCATAGAATAAGCAACCCGCTATCATCGGGAATCGGCTAGACGGATAATTTGTTTTGTTCGCTGTAGGTATTTACTTTGCCAATTGCTGTAACGATTCTACATTTAACATTTTTATATAATTTGCTCATTCAGCATTTGTATATTTTTTAGCATGTAAAATGTTGATTCAACATTTGTATGCTATATGCATTTTATATGTCGATTCAACATTTATTCATTTTGTACATGTAATACATTTTCTGCTGATTTGAACATCGATCTTCATTATGAATCGTATAATTTACCAGTCGAGCACATCCAGTGGACAAGCATTTTATATTATGTACGCTATTTTAGTTAAATATGTGTTATTTTTCTAAATTTAGATTTTCACTTCTAAGTACTTGTTTCTTGTTCAAAAAATTACACTGGTATCGCTACCGTTTCCCATATTAGTATAAGTACCTGTCTCGTAATAACTACCTATTGTAATCAGTAACAGTTGATTTTGTTATTTCCTTGATGGGTTCTTAGCTGTTAGGTTAAATTACTAGGATTTGGCGTAATGCCTTGTGAGTCTGATTTATTGTTGAACACACCACAAGACTGAGAAGGATGGGATGAATCAGTCTTGAATCTATACTTAAACTTTTTCGATCACAACTCCACATTAATTAGCTTTAATCAAATCAACAACCAAGAAAGATAAAGCATTGATTGTCATGTCCCCGTTTTGAAATCAGATTCAATGAAAATAAATAAATATACATTGTAATAATAATTATAATAAAATAAAAATAAAAATAAATAAATAAGAATATGAAATAGGATTTAATAATAATAAAATTAAAATATAAAAATAAATAAATGATAGTAAACTATAATAAAATATAACTAAGGAAAGGATTGATATCTCCAAATATGATAAAATAGAAGTACAAAGATAATCACTAAAGATCAGTTATGGATGGTTAACAGCGAGGGATATAATATTGATGTTCTCAGCATTGAGATTTATTGAAAGATAACAAAATATTAGATGAAGACAACAAGATCTTATTATAAGAGAAAACCATCAATGTAAGACAGCAGCAACTATGACACACTTGATTAGTCATGGGAGCAGTTCACCATGGATGAGAAAAATCAGTAAATAAGTATTTTGATTCTTCATCCATGAGATATCGAGGAAATTGAAGATAGTGTTCATATTCAAGGGAGCGGTTAAAACAAATATCATATGCCAAAATAACATTAAACATATTGATGTTGAATCTTGAGTTCTATTTAATTTGTGTGGAGCGGTCGATAGAAATATGTTAAGTACTCATTGAGCTTCATTGGCAGTTCAAACTTCAAATAACATACAAGACCGCTGTTATATTGACCCGGGAGTTATTGCTAAATATCAAATAAATAGTGGTGGACTTAAGCGATAAACTCCTTCAGCGATATAATTTCGAATACAACTAATTTCTATAATTCATGTTGTGGAAGACTAAGTATCCAGTAACCCAGCAGATATCAATGACTGCTGCCAAAGAGATGAATGTAATCATTGAGCTAACTAATCAATCGATGAGTTATTCAATGAATGGTTAGCACAGCGATTATAATTAGTAATATACAAACAGCAATCAAGAATTATATAAATAACAAATTATGATATGGAAAGGTACGATTAGGAGAGGATAATGATGTATCCTTTCCCAAGAAGAGATGCAACCATTCAATTCATAAGGTACTTAAGAGGATCAATGCCATTCCAATCAACGTCATCGAACATTTCTTATTATAGTTCATACCCATATTTGGATTGCTCTAGATGGAGCAGCAGCCACATTAGGCTCAGATGCATACATTCAGCATTATAAAACAGAAACAAAACCATAAGAATTCACTGTCATAAAAATCATAGCAGGAATAGCAATCCAATTGAGGCATAGCCGCTCATACGTGCCATGCATGATCATAAAGTTCTAATCAGAGAAAGCAATAAGAATTTCAGATTGCCTATTACATCAAGTCATCCTCGAGACAAGAAATTGGATCATCACAGATATAAGATAGTCTGTTATCAGAGGCAGCGATACCAAATTACAGATCAGTTTTGTATCCAGTCATCCATTAAGTCAAAGTCTGGCATATAGCATCAACTTACAGATTGATATAATAAGGATCATAATTAAATACATTTGATAGAGTCTTTTTAGTTAGTTGCAGGTCTATAGTAATAATTGCATATCAATATCTATTATATCATGGATCATATTGCTTAAGCCATTTAGAATATAAGTTTATATAAACACTAGGATGCTAGATGCACCCCTTTGCTCTGGATGTGGATTCAGATGTGTGTGGATGCGGATGCGGGGGGATGCGCTCCGGATGTGCATCCACACCTTGTGGATGCGTCTAGATGTGCATCACGCGCATCCAGCTGTGCAGCGCCCAAAAAAGTGACTTTAGCCAGTTAAAAACACATTTTTATATGCCTTTTTAATATTTTTTTGCCTCAAAACCCTAAAACAGCCCAATATGAGGCCATTCATTGTTAAAACATTTCATTTTGTTTTCTATTTTGCACTCTTCTCATTTGGTCTTTATTTTTTGATGTAGGAGCATCCTGGGTGTAAGAGCAATCTTGCATCACCCAAAAATATTTCTGTTTTTGTATTCAATAAGGGCTATCTTGTGCAGAGCCGCTATTTATGGAAACTTACTATTTTTAGTAAGTTGGTCTTACGATCTCGGAATGTTCTAATTTTACATGTGGAGGTTCATCTCAGTCATATCAGCCTGCTAGCAAAGTTTCATGGCTAGATCAGGTCTAGTTTTGAAGATATTGAAGATTTTCGGTATTGGCAGCAGGGTACAGAAACTTTGAACTCAGTTTTGAAGGCTTTAGAGGCCCCGGATGAGGTTGAAAATTTGGGTGATGGGCGCTTTGCGTTGGTCAAGCCTGTAGAGCGCTTAGTGGCGTTTCCAGAATGGGGTTATAATAGCCAATCGGGTCAATGGGCGATGACTTATGGTCATCGGAAGTTGGGTCACCTGAAATGGCGGAAAATAATTTTCTTCAAAATTTCTGTTTGGGTTTCAAAACTCATTTTGAGCCGACTTTGATGTAATAAATTGTAAAATAAAATAATTCTAAGTTTGGTTGGCCCTAAGGGCTAAATTTCTAGAACCTTCTCGAGTGGTGGAAATTGCCTATATAAAGAAGGCCCGTAGTGTTGTCTAGGGCAGTTTTGGGTATTGATTTGAGGCTTTGTCCTACAGAATATTGTAAGGGAATGCCCATGTGGCTTTGCATATTGTAATTCTGAAAGTTTGTAATTCCACATTTGTGGAGATAATAAGAAGCCAATTTTCTGTTCTTGCATATTATTGTTGTGGTTTCTCTATTTCTGTTATGTGTTTGTGGTATTAAGGGGAGCACCCTTCATCATTTTTGCATTTCGAAGGGCAGGTGATTATTTTCGAAGGGGATTGTTTGTCGGGTGTCAAATAGCTTCTTCAAAGGAGATCTAAGTGTTTTCTTGAGTCTTTTAATGAATTTTTTTTACATTTTGATGAATTTTTTCAAGTTTGTGATGAAAATTTTCAAGTTTTTTTTTCATATTTTTTTTAAGGACTAAAGAAACAAGTTTAGCTCTCTTTGCAATTTGCAAAATATGAAAAAAAAAAACAAGTTTGCATCCCATACAATTGTTATGAGATGACTTTTGAAGGTGCAAGAGGCATTGGGTCAAATGGTCATTTGCAACCAATAGGGTGTATTGGATGACAATTGCTGGGTTCGTGTGGAATATGTGTTGGAATTCATCGAGCCTATCATGACTATGCTTCGATTCACTGATACAAATGCATCTTGTTTAGAGGATGCCTATGATGGCATGGATACAATGGTAGATAGAGTAAAATTGGCAATACAAAAACATGAGAATGTCCCCACAGAATGTGAAACCTTTTGCAAAAAGGTGGAATCAATCATTCATCATTGTTGGGAAAAGATGACCATGCCATTGCACCTCCTTGCACATGCCCTATCTCCGAGGTACTATAGCAAGAAAGTACTTTCTATGCTAGGGAGATTAGCACCATATAGAGATGTTGAAGTTTGTAATGGGTACAAGCGGGCATTTAGTAAACTCTTCCAAGATGAAGAAGTGGAGCAAGAAGCTAGGATAGAATTTGGCATGTTTGCCTTAGGAAGAAGTCATACTCCAGTAGCTATTAATGACCAATATGACATGGATGCTATCACATGGTGGTATGTTCATGGTCAAAATTTTGTGCACCTCCAACCTCTTGCAATCAAGATACTCTCACAAGTTTTTGTTTGTTTTTTTACCACTTGTATTCTACAATTTAGTACTTAACAATCTTTAATTAAATAATTTACTTTGCATTTTTATTTTTTATTTTGTTGGTTTTCTATCCAAGTTGCTAGTTCTTTTGCTGCTGGATGGAATTGGAGTACATACTCCTTTATCCACTCAATGAAGCATAATTGGTTGGGTTCAAAATTAGCTGAAGACTTTGTTTATATTCATTCCAACTTGCATTACGTAAGAATCCCCACTACAAGGATGGGGCAGCAAAGCTTTGGGATGTAGCCCCTGAGAGTGCCAACTTGGATGCAACTGTTGAGGATCTTACTAGACTCACTATGGTTTATGATGATGATGACATTTCTACACATGATGCATCTAGTGCAAGTGGAACTGCTTTGGGTTCAAATGATCTTGAACTTGCAGCAGTTGGAGATGAAAATGCAGTAGATGATGATTTTTTTGATAATCCTTTTGATCTTAGTTACCGAATTCTCTCCCCCAACCCCTGGATGCGGATATGAATGCGTCTAAAGGCCGAGGTAGACGTAGATGCACCTAGTAAGCATATCACAAGGCTGTGATGCGCTTCTTGGGCTCATCCAAGGGGCGTCCGAGTGCATTCGGGGCCCTTAAAAATGCAAAATGTCAATTTTGATGTTAAAACCAAAAAAACATAACTTAAAACATGTGCTATTTACCTTTTTTTAATATTTTTTTCCTCTAAACCCTAAAACAACCCTAATAGAGGCCATTCATTGTTTTTTCATATCATTTTGTTTGCTGCTTTGCTCTATTCTCATTTGGTCTCCATTTTTGCAAGAAGAAGGGCAGGTGATTATTTTTGAAGAGGATCGTTCGTGGGGTCCCAGATAGCTTCCACAAAGGAGATCTATCATCTAAGTGTCTAAGGTAAGCATTTGATCTCATTCTTGAGTCCTTTAATGATTTTTGTGAGATTTTGATGATTTTTTTCAAGTTTGGGAAGAAATTTTTCAAGTTCTTTTCATTTTTTTAAAGAAATAAAGAAAAAGTTTAGCTATCTATTTTAATATTTTTGTATCTTTTTTTTTGCACTTGTATGCTTGACGTTCATAGTTTTTTTCTAATTTAAATTTATTTAATTTCTTATAATAGCAAGAAATTAGATTGTATTGTGCAAGAATGGCCGCCACTAGTATTGAAAGTTTAGTGGGAGGGCTAGGAGCCAATAAATTCAAAATTGACATAGGATCTCCTTTATGGAGACATACCACAAGAGTATCACAAGTTTCAGGAGGTAGGTCATATATTTGGAAGTGTAATGTATGTGATAGTAAACCATTCAATAGCTCATATTCTCGAGTGAAACTTCATTTTATGGGCCTTGCTGGTAAAGGAATGGGAGTATGCAAAGGCAAAGATAAGATTGGGATGTCTAATGCACAAATAGCAACATATGTAAAAGAACAAGAAGAGGCTGATAAATTGGTTAGAAGATCAAAACAAATTTCTTATAGTGGTCCATCTGGAAAGAAAAAAATGCAATTATCCACTGAACCAGTTGTAACCTCCAAACATCCATTCTTGCAAGTACGTGTACCGGAAGTGGAAGAGGAAGAAGTAGAAATCACCACCTGCAAAAGAGGTCCATTGGACACTACATTTAAAATGGAGGCAAGAGAGCTTGCTGATCAAGCCATTGCACGTTGCCTCTATGCCAATGGTCTTCCTTTCAACTTGGTGAGATCACTAAATTGGAAGGAGATGGTGGCAGCCATCAATAAAGCACCAGCTGATGACACAAGTCCTGGGTATGAAAAGGTGCATACCACCCTTTTGCAAAAAGAGAGGACTTTTATAGAGAGATCTCTTCGACCAATTAGAAATTCTTGGAAAACTTCGGGTGTTTCTATTGTTTCCGATGGATGAAAAGATACAAGAAACCGTCCATTGATTAATGTGATTGCAGTGCCCCCTGAAGAGGCAATGTTTTTGAGGGTAGTTGATTGTGAAGGGGGAGTGAAAGATGCACAATTCATTTTCAGAATTCTCATTGAGGCCATAGAGATGGTGGGCAGTGAGAATGTGGTCCAGGTAATCACGAACAATGCAAAAAATTGTAGGGGTGCAGGTGCTTTGGTTGAGGGTAGATATGACCACATTTTTTGGACACCATGCACTGTAAACTCCCTGAACTTGGTGATGTGGCAAGTTGGCACCCAAATAGATTGGGTGAAACAAATATACCAAGAGGGGAGGGGATCCAAATGTTTGTGACGAACCACCAAATGTCAAAATTGATATTCAATCTTTCTCCAAATTGGAGTTGTTGAAGGCAAAGTGTAATTACTAAATTTAATTAATTTATTTAATTTTAATAAATTTTATGTCATGTTCAATTATCAATTTGTCTATAAATTTGCTTAATATTTATTGACATATTGTTATTAACTTCTTTTGTTAAGACCCGATTTGCATCTCATACTATTGTTATGAGATGACTTGTCAAAGTGCAAGAGGCATTGAGCCAAATGGTTATTTCTAACCAATGGAGTATATGGAAGACTTTGAATTCAGAGAGGGCCAAAAAGGTCAAGACATTGGTCTTGGATGATAGTTGGTGGGCTTGTGTGCAATTTGTATTAGATTTCACCAGGCCTATCATGACTATGCTCCGATTTGTAGACACAGATAACCCTTGTTTGGGGAATGTCTATGATGGCATGGACACAATGGTGGAGAAGGTAAAAAATGCAATACAAATACATCAACATGAGAATGACCCAATAGAATGTGAAACCTTATGCAATAAGATGGAAACAATCATTCATCATCGTTGGGAAAAGATGACCACCCCAGTGCACCTCCTTGCATATGCCTTATCTTCGAGGTACTATAGTGCTGAAGTACTCGCTATGCCAAATAGAGTAGCACCATATGCAGATGAAGAAGTTGCTAATGGGTGCTACAAAACTTTTGATAAAATTTGGCTTACTTGCCTCAGGAATAAAACATAGTCTAGTTGTAATAAGGGACCAAAACGATATGGGAGCTATCACATGGTGGTACCTCTATGGTCAACCATTTAAACATCTACGACCTCTTGCAATCAAGGTCCTCTCACAAGTAAGTTTTTTTTGTTTTTTGTTTACCACTTGTATTCTACAATTTAGTTTGTAACATTCTTTAATTTGCTTTACATTTTTATGTTTAATTTTGTGAACACTATCCAGGTTGCAAGTTCTTTTGCCATTGAATAGAATTGGAGTACATACTCCTTTATCCACTCAGTGAAGCATAACTTGTTGGGCTCAAAAAAAGTTGAAGGCTTGGTTTACATTCATACCAACTTGCATCTTTTGTCACGTAAGGAGGAACACTACAAGGATGGGGCAGCCAAGCTTTTGGATGTAGCCCCTAAGTGTGCCAACTTGGATGCAATCATTGAGGATCTTACTAGACTCACTACAAATTATGATGATGATTATGATAACATAATGTGACAACACATGGTGCATCTAGTACAAGTGGAATCACATTGGGTTCAAATGATCTTGAACTTGCAGCAGTTGGAGATGATGAGGATTTTTTTGAGAATCCTTATGATTCTGATTAGTGAACATTGAATTTTGATTGATGAACATTGAATCACGAACTACATTTTGATTTTGTAATTGTAATGATTTTCTGATTTGCATTGGAATCGTGAACATAGAGTTAGATGTATATGATATGGCTTTTTAGTTATTAGTTATTTGAATATTTGTGAACTATCAATTGGCATTTAATATTTTTCTTGATCAATGATGAAGGATCATACTATCAAATGATTTAATTTTGTATATTTCTTGGATTTCTTTGCATATATATATATATATATATATATATATATATATATATATATATATATATATATATATATATATATATATATCCAAAACCCTCCAAAAAACTTTCGCGCACTTGCATCCGCACCCGAATCGGTAACTTAGCTTTTGATGATTGATGAATCATCATATCATGAACTACATTTTGTAATTGTAATGATTTTCTGATTTTCATTGGAATCGTGAACATAAATATACATGATATGGCTTATTTTTATATTTGTGAACTAAGATATTGATGCGCCCTGGTATAGCTTGGATCCGGATGCGGATGTAGATCTGGAGGTGGATGCCCCGTGTGTGCTTGCCGGAAGTGCATCCTAGGCATCCGGATTAAAAGAAGGTTATGGATTAGTATTATTATGAAATCTCAATATAATTATTTTTCGAGGCCATAAATTAGGGTTCAATTCTTTACAATTATTTCTTCGAATGGAAGTCCTTGAAATTTATAGGGTGAAGGCAAGAATCGTTATGGAACAACATGCAAGTTTGAAAGTTTGTGTAAATTCTTTGTCTTTGATCTGCATGTAGCATCAAGTTTAGAAGTTGAGATCTTGGCAAGGAATGCTGCTTGTAAATTAACTGGCCAACTTGTAATGATCTATGAGATGCCAAACTCATTGCACCTAAACACTATTTTACGCAAAAGTTTCTTAATGTTGTCAAGTTTAATTGTTGTCTGTTTACGTTCATACAGTCTTGAATTGTTTATAGTTTTATGATTTTATCACATATCATAGATGACTGGCTATAATAGTTTTATGATTGAATTGTTGGCAATGGATTTGGTGATGACAACTATCAACTAACATTTAATTATTATTCAGTTATTAGTTATAACTTGTTTGAATTTCAATTTGAATATGTATTGGTGAAGTATCATACTATCAAATGTTTTAATTTTGTATATTTCTTTCATTTCTTTGTATGTATAAACACATCCGCATCCCCCCAAAAAAATTTCGTGCATCCACGCACCCAATTCTCACATCCGCATCCGGATCCGCACCCGAATCGGTAACTTAGTTTGTGAACTATCAATTGACATTTAATATTTATCTTTAGCATTTGGCATTGATAAAAAATGAAGTATCATACTATCAAATGATTTAATTATGTATATTTTTTTAACTTTTTTGTATATATATATATATTTTTAAATGGTAACTAGGTTTTGACATATCTACAAATGACCAAATGTGCATATGATTTGATCAACTAATCCATAGATATCAACAAGATTATGCCACTGGGATGTACCATATTTGCTTGATGACACTACTTTATGCCTTAAACAACACTTAAGCATTAACCACAATCAATGGCTCATATTAATTGACCTCCAAAATCAAACTTCTGTGGCAGATTTAAAATGGTCAATTTTGTTGCTCCACAAAAGTTAATTTGCACCATGTTGCCCCATTGGAACTGCTCGATCTTGCTACTATAGGGACCCACTTGAGCATCATTGATTTACTGAAATCAACTAAGTGCTGCCATGCAACCATTGATATCTAACTTCGAGGAGGTATCCCACTACACATTGCCAATTATACAACTTGTCATGGATTATTTGCTTTGATGTCCCAATGAGGAACAAACATGTCAGCACATTTAGGAGAAATAACCATGTTGGATGTAAAGAGCCCTGCTGGCTCTATGCTAAAGAATTTATATTTTTTTGTTTTTTTTGAAAGTTTTGCAATTTTTTTGGGTTTTTGAGATATAAGAAATGCAACTGAATTCTAAATATTAAAGCACAATTCCAATTCTATAATATTATTTGCAAACAATCCAAATTTGCGAATATACATATATAATGTTGTTTGATTATTAATAATTCCAATATCAAATGTGCACCTTAGCATATATGCGAATCATTGCCACCAGAAAATTACAAATGCAACCTTCTTGAAGAAAAATGCAGCCTCTATTGGTGTTGACGTAGGCTCTGGAAGTCAACACAACTTCCAATGTAAAAATCGCAGCCCATTAAAAGACTGACGCTGCTCAATTTTGGAGATGGCAGCCTCCACAAATCTGATCGCACCTCTTTATAAACTAGATGCAGCTCTCAGCATGTCAAACACAACAAATAGTGAACAATTTTAATATACAGCAGCACCAAAATTGTAACCAGCATAATCAGAATTAATTCTCTGATATTCAGAGCACAATTCACCACATCTTTCAGTGATTCAAAGTGTAGACAGAGAGGAATCAGTCCTCACAAAACTCTTGTTGAAACCTTTCAACAAATTCTCCATGTAATTAAAACAATAGGCAAGAATGAATTGCTTTTGCACAAAGCATTGCTTTTATAATAAAAGATATCTTTTTCAAGACACCAAAGGCAAAAAGCTTCTCTCACACACTTTCACTTAAATCCCCTTTGCTTTATACTTAGGCAAATATTTGAATTAACTCCTTTTGGCTCTAGAAACGACCTTTTCATCAATATCATGATATTCTGACACACAAGGTCATTGTTCCCTGTGCCCAAGATTTAAAACTTTTCAACCTGGTTCCAACAAGCTATGACACTAAGGTGACCAATATAGAATACCAGCAAAAATAGCAACCTTAGCGTATTTAATTAAATAATAATCATGATTCACCCATCTTGTGAAAATGACTGAAGAAGCATCAGAATCGAAATCTGACAGCACAGTCATGATCCTGATGGAGAAAGACGATGAATGAATCTGACGGGGTGACTTACTAAAAATAGACGCTCCCTCCAAGATTCTTGGAGCCCAAACCAAAAGCCAAAAATAAAAACTGAGAGCATCATTCAACTCCTCTAACTCATATGAGCTCATTGGAACCATCCATTGACTTACTATAAATAGTAAGTCCCACCAAACAAAGCCATAACCCTCAACATGGTCCTCTAATCACCAATATTAGCCTACAAGGACCTAGTAATAGGCTAAATCCATCCACTATCATGGTCATGCTAAAAATGGGACATTACAATCCCCCCTCCCCAAGATTGCTTGTCCTCAAGCAATCATAGGAATCAAAGAAACATAATTATCCACCCAGATCCCAAGGATAAATATGTATAATGTCCCTGGCGTCACCTGCAAACTCCTGTGATGATAACACAATCTTCAAAGCTATCCTGAACATACTGTCACCATACCAACAATGATGACTCACCCAATCTGCAGTGCTAATCCTATCTCCACGTGAATCCTAGTAGAGAAGAAACTCACATCCATCCATAACAAGGAAAAGTGGATATTCGATATCATCTACTGGATCAAAACTCCATCACATTCTACCAATCTGCCATGAGTATGAACTATGAAGTCTATTTGTGCAACATGAACTAGTACTCCCAAAAGCATCTGTACCATAACCCAAATATCCATCCTTTGCAAAACTGTCATGGATATGCCGACTCTACAAGTAGCCTCCTGCTAACTTACAACAACTAACTCTATCAACTGAAGAGGGTGTGAGCCCATCCCATAAAGGATGGTATGAACCTAGAGCCAACCCACACTTGCGTGAAACCAAGTCCTCTACCTGTGGGTCAAAAGAGAAATGATGAGCACTCCTCACTGTGTTGTTGCGATAAAATGATCCGATCTCTGTCAGAGGCTCATCATCATCAAACCAAGAACCAAGAGATGGCTCCAATCTCTGTCTCCCAACAACTGGTTCGGCAGGATCCTGGGTAACCATTTCAACAAACCGAACCACAAAATCCATGTGGGGAAACATTGTAGTCAAAGTCTCTACAATCTATCCCACCAAAACCTAAATACTGCGAGAACCCCGGATGAGAGTACCCTCAGAAGCTTCGAATGGTCCCTCTTGCAATTCCAGACTCTCAAGCAAATACTCCATAAATGACTTTGTGCAGTAGAAATTAAATGAAGTAGAATCAACCTGCTCTCCTGCAATCCACAACTGATCCCTTTGATATTGTGGCACTACCAACTGTCTATCACCACCAGCTGTGTGAGATGAAGTAATAGATTTTCTTCCGGTAGAAGGAAACAAATCCCCATGAAAGCTCGTCTCCAAATTAGATGATACCCTACCCAAGTCCTGTGAAGGAGTAGTGTCATGAACTGGCACACAACTCTCTGATGAATCCACTACTACTACATTAGGACTCTCAATAACCTGTTCTGTATCATGTGACATCGTGCTAACTATTGGAGGACCTAGTACAACAAGAAACTCTCTGTAGTCCTTCACCAAAGTACTCATCTCATCTGTAACTACTGCACCTATATCAAGGATGGATGTAAATGTGTCCTCAACGCATCCATCACTACAATCCGTGAATATCAACTCACCACCAACCACCACTATATGAAGTTGAACTGGATCTATGGCTGGCATAGACTATACTCTTTCCAACTCCATGGTCACCTCACTCGACTGCATCTGCAACTCCTGAAGAGCCAACTGGGTGCTCTCTAACACCACAGAAGTCACATCAAGCTCATGGATGAGCTCAACTACCTCCTCTTTCCCTAACAATGCCTTGTAACAAGTGCTACCCCACTCAAGAAGGTAATCCTTGTCAGCTACCAACTGTAAATAATTATGCTTCAAGATCCTGATAGCCTCTTGAAGTGAATGAATCTTTGCTAGGAAAAGGCAACTACCACCGTGCTCATCTGACATAGGAGCACCCCAACCATATACAACCAACATCTACTGGATAGCATCATAATGCTCAAGAGCTGAAGATATATCACTATCACTCACCTTCAGCTAACTGGTCACATGATGTCTCTGCATGCCTTGGCTCCCATCTACGCTCCCTGACTCACTAACTGCACTGTGATAGGAAGTTGTATCCTCACTGCTCACCACATGATCACTAACATCATGCGCACTAGCAACCTCGCACATGTCCATCAACGAGGTACTGCTACTGTGTACCTTTGCAAATATCTCATTTGAAGAAGTGGAAGCCACAACTATATCAAACTCCTCGCATGCCTCTGCTTCCCCCTCCATTGTAAGTCTCTGTAAACCATGATCCTGGGACCTATCATCATCTCATGACAACCCCGAGTCATCACTCAATGTTTGACATGATTGACCAGACTCACTGCGGCATGAAACATCCTCATACACATCATCAGAGGTGCCCATAACACTAGTATCCACATCTTCTAATTGAGACTCCTCTGATATCTCATGTTGCTGCATACATGACTCAATGTCAACATGTAGATCAACATCACTATGGCATGAATCTACATCGTGTAACTCCTCAACACTCAAATCATGAGTGTCATCACCAAGTGATTTCGTGCTTGTCTTCTACACATGAGAAGACTGTTGTCCCTTGCATTGACCCAACACTATGACTGCTGCCATAAAAATCAGAACTGTTAGTGCTCATATCCTCCTCGTAGTCTTCAAAAACAACACTCTCCTCAGGAAAGTCTAGACTGCAATGGTATTAACTGCATCTTCTGCACTTGCATTATCCACAACATCATCAACATACTCACATAAGGGACTGCTGTCCTGAAAATCAGACCCTATATTACCCATATCCCCACTACTACCAACTGATGTAAGATTGCCATCAAAGGTAGTTAGCATGTCCTCAACATTTTCCGAATCACTAACTTTGGAATCCTCACGATGCTGGGACTTGGTGCTGCTGTCCTCTAATGAAACAAACACATCCACATGTCCCTGTGTAGAATCTCCAACATCATAACTGCAGATAAGACTAGTGGCTGCTCCACTAAGCACAAGATCATCTTCACCATGATCACTAGCTGCTGTAAACTCATTGTGAAGACTCCTGAATGTCTCACCTGTGAAATTCTCTAGTTTCTCTTCCTACATTCTCCGTGAAGAAGACTTTTTGAAGAAGGAAACCATAAACCTAGTTGCCTTGTCAACAATCACCGGATCTGAAAGTTGTGCTTTTAGCCTTTTCTGTGTTTGCCTCAATTTCTCCATTTCATTTTCTAGGACACCTGTTTGTTTCCTGAAACATGACACACTGCTCAACTGGTTTCCATATTTACGAGATTTTTTGTATTTGTCTATGATTAAAATAACCTGCGAGAGTGTTGATTACTCACAAATCAAGCATGGGAACTCAAGATTTCCAACCCCACGGGATGGCAGGAAACCGCTCTGATACCACTGTAATATCCCCAACTGGGATATTGCCTCAAAAATGATTTTGGTTGTCAATTATGAATGTTTGACATTTTGCAGACAAACTTTGATACCACTATAAAGAGCCCTACTGGCTCTATGCTGAAGAATTTATAATTTTTTGAAAGTTTTGCAATGTTTTTTGGTTTTTGAGATATAAGAAATGCAACTGAATTCTAAATTTTAAAGCACAATTCCAATTCCATAATATTATTTGCAAACAATTCAATTTTTGCGAATATACATATATAATGTTGTTGGATTATTAATAATTCCAATATCAAATGTGCACCTTAGCATATATGCGAATCACTGCCACCAGGAAATTACAAACGTAGCCTTCTTGAAGAAAAACGCAGCCTCTATTGTTGTTGATGCAGGCTCTGGAAGTCAACACAACTTCCAATGTAAAAATCGTAGCCCATTAAAAGACTAACGCTGCTCAATTCTGGAGATGGCAGTCTCCACAAATCTGATCGTTTCTCCTTATAAACTAGACATAGCTCTCAGCATGTAAAATGCAACAAATAGTGAACAATTTTGATATACAACTACACCAAAATTGTAACCAGCATAATAAAAATTAATTCTCTGATATTCAGAGCACAATTCACCACATCTTTCAGTGATTCAGAGTGCAAACAAAGAGGAATCAATCGTCACAAAACCCTTGTTGAAACCCTTCAGCAAATTCTCCATGTAATTAAAACAATAGGCAAGAATGAATTGCTTTTGCACAAAGCATTTCTTTTATAATAAAAGATATCTTCAAGACACCAAAGGCAAAAAGCTTCTCTCACACACTTTCACTTAAATCCCCTTTGCTTTATACTTAGGCAAATATTTAAATTATTTCCCTTTGGCTCTAGAAATGACCTTTTCATCAATATCATGATATTCTGACACACAAGGTCATTGTTTTCTGTGCCAAAGATTTAAAACTTTTCAACCCAGTTCCAACAAGCTATGACACTAAGGTGATCAATATAGAATACTAGCAAAAATAACAACCTTAGCCTATTTAATTAAATAATAATCATAATTCACCCATCTTGCAAAAATGACTGAAGAAGCATCAAAATCAAAATCTGACAGCACAAGCATGATCTTGATGGAGAAAGACGATGAATGAATTTGATAGGGTGACTTACTAAAAATAGACGCTCCCTCCAAGATTCTTGGAGCCCAAACTAGAAGCCAAAAATTAAAACTGAGAGCATCATTCAACTCCTCTAACTCATCTGAGCTCATTGGAACCATCCATTGACTTACTATAAATAGTAAGTCCCGCCAAATGGAGCCATAACCCTCAACAGGGTTCTCTAATCACCAGTATTAGCCTACAAGGACCCAGTAATAGGCTAAATCCATCCACTATCATGGTCATGCTAAAAAGGGGCATTACATTGGAGGTATCATGTGGATGACTTGTATATTTGTAGTAGAGCAGGAGATGGGTTTTTAACCCACCAAGCTGGTCCCTGAATGCACAAAAGACTGGTAAGTAGTCATTTGTCAAAAGAAACAAATCACAAGAATACACTGACTGGAATTAGCAAGTCTACAACAAAACATAATTAAAGAGGCATAAAACAAAGGCAAAAATTGTCAGCCTCCATTCACACTTTGATAAAGCAGTCCACCATGAATTTACGATCAAGAGCTCAACCAAGGGTAAAATATGAAGACATACAGGGGCAACGAACAACTTGTATTGGCACAAGCTTTATTTAGAACTATAGTAAGGATATTTCATATTGGGTGTCCACAAATCCTTTAATGTCATCACTCCCTTCTTTGCTTTGGTACACATCATTTTGCAATGAACTTGAACTCCTAAGCCCCTGACAACTTTTCATGAATGCAGAATACTATGACCCCAATGGTCAAGTAAACTTTGTCATACTTCCATGGATGATACCTCCTTATTATGGAGGCTTTTGGTCCCCAAAAGCTTATTGGGACTTAAGATGATCAACTCCTGTCCTCGTGCTCTCATTAGGACTCTTCTCAACATGACTTGGCAATGGCAACACCAAACCACTTGCCCTTAACACAAAGATGAAAATTCAAAGACTTGGCTAGTAATCCCAAAAGTTACACTATATCTTATCTGGACCATATAGGTATAGGACTTGGACTTGTCACAGCCATTTTGAGTTGAGACTTGTACATGGATCTGAACTTGGCTAAAAGCTCAGCTAGACCCTACAAAATTTAAAACAAAAAAAAAATTACCATATTTCACAGTACTTAATGTTATGTTTATCCATTCTACATCAAATCAACTGCATTGATATGTAAAACTAACCAAATACCTGTGAACATATATGATATGTATTGGTTCCTGAAAATCCTTATGAAATTTCAAGCCATAAGTGTTACTACCTGTCAGGAGACAGCATCAAAGATCTGCTATATATATGGCCAATAACTTTATTTTCTTTTCAAGATTTGACAGGAAGCTCATGATACTTTTTTTGAAGAGTAGGTTGAACTTTAAGGGATCACAATTAATGATTCTGTAACAAGAAAATAAGTTCATTTGAAGGAGATTTGACAAGAATAGAAGAGAAATTCAAGTTTATGGCATCTTTTGAAAGGTTAATGGCAAATCCATTAAAAACATTATAAATGTGAAAAGATTCAAACTCAAAGGTAAAAATATCCAAGTCTTCACAATTCAAAATAATCTCACATGATAATTTATGAAATGCGACCTTCAGAAGCTTTACTTTAGACTCAAGGCTCACAGTACTCAAAGGGTCTGGAAATGGCATTTACAACTCTGAAGTTACAGGGCAGTTACAGAAATTTAATTTTGAAATGTATGCCTGTCAGTTCCTTCTTTTTACAAAAAGTTATAGCAGGAGGATCTCTTCTAGCTAGAGTTTTTACCTAGACCACCTAGAGAAATGAGATCCCAGGGAAGATAATATTGCATTTTCAACACAGCTGTTCCATGCATCATCATTACCAAAAGCGAGGAAATTAAAAGAAGGGTGACAGTGCATAATATAAGAAATGCATATGACAGATGAAGGATCCTTTGTTAACATCACTGGTTATTAAATCCTGAATGGTACTTTGCTATTTCTTCACTATTTATAGTGCCCAACTCTTTTCTTTTATCCGAGGATCCTGTAATCTCTGTAGACAGATGGCAAGCTTGAGCCCCAAGAATACATGCTCCAGTCACATTACAGCTCAGTATTTTCTAGTTGATTTATTCTTTTCCAAGATAAAACACAATGTGGCCCAGTACTGTCCCCTAGATTATATCGTGCTCTCTTGTTTGTTCAGATGTTGACCCTTGTCATGAATGGATTGATGAATTGTTAAAAACATGGAACACTTCTAATGTTGAACCATCAATGCCAAATAGTCATGCCTGGATCTATTATTGTGGATATTAGTCTTTAGTTCCGTTATTTCAAGGCCTTTACCTGTCTTCGTAGACACAAATTCCGAGTGGAAAATTAGTTTGTTTGTCACCTTCTGTTTTCCAGTTTGCTTGCTTTTCCCAAGTCCTACAAGCATTTTCATCTCTATCAACACTATGTTTTCATATACAATTTCATATATCTTCCTCAAAGAGGTTATGGTAATGATGCCTCTCTTTATGTTGGCAGTTTATCTTTCCTCTATGAATCGAATGTTACTGTTTGGTTTTAAAGGCATTTGGTATAGAATGCACAGTTTGCATATTTTTTGGTAGTCAAAATAAAAGCTTAGAATGATATATTCTCAAAATGACTTTGATTTAATTATTCCTGTGACGTTATCATGTTATCTTAGTAGATGATGTGTATCACAAGGGGAATATACTGTTTTAGTATTTACCATAGTTGGAAGGTATATATGGTTTATATGGTATTAATCCTGGTGGTAGAGCCAGAAGGTTTTTGCTCATAAATATGATTCCATAATGATAGACTAAATATGATGTAAGAAGCAAAGTAAGTCTAGGAGGGCCTTTGGCAAGGCACATAATATTTTTGTTTCAGTCTAAGTTATGAACATTTAACATTGAAAAATATGGAAATCTAAATGTAAAATGAAATGCTAAAACTGCGGGAAACATCTACACCTTTCCAAAAGCTGCAGAAAATATTACTAATAAGTGGAGACATGTTTATATTTATCATTTCTAGACATTTTTGTTTTTTAATTAAATCAATAAGATTTCAGCTCAGCATTGTAAAAAATTTACCATATAAATTGGAATTTGTTGCTGATGTTTTCTAGCATCTTTGTTTGATACCTTGGAAGCATGTTGGACTTTAAGTTTTAACCCTAGGTTTTTGTTCATTAATGAGAGCATTGAAATTGTCTTCCTTGCCCAAGTACGTACTCCATTTAGATCCCATATTTATTGAGGAAGCATGTTGGACTTCAGCCCTAATTTTTTCTATATTACTGAAAGCATTGAAATTGACTTCTTCAATCTAGATAGTTCTCCAGTTAGAACCCATAAAATTCATATACTAATTTTGACCTTGTTGCATGCAAAAATTATCTTGAATGTTATTAATACTGACATTTTTAAGTCAAAGCAGTATCAGTTAGATGATAAATAATATAGATGAAGAAATGGGAACCATAGTAAATAGGCCTTTTTGCATTAGATTGAAACTAATATGTTTGCTATAATTCTACTGTGAGCCAATTCAGACCGTGCATTTGGAGATTTGATTGCGGCAACTGGAATCACCGATGTGCAGATAGAAAGCTTGATTCTTATGAGGAACTTAGAAGGGGTCAAGGGATTGCCACCCCTCAAAGAATTAGAAGATGCTCGCCTTGCTAGAATGGAAAAGAAGTCTATTCGAGGTGAACTAGAAAAAAAACGACAGCAAGAAATAGCAAAAGCTAGAGTAAAAAAAGTAGATGAGAAAGGACGGTCATATGGAACAGGAAGAAGAAAGTGCAGTGTTGCTCAAGTCTGGATTCAACCGGGGAAAGGAATATTTATTGTCAATCGCAAAAGTTTTGATGCATATTTTCCCCAGTTAGCTCATAGGGCTGATCTTCTTTCCCCATTTGTTTTCACAAAGACTTTGGGTCTCTGGGACATTGTTTCTAACGTCAAAGGAGGTGGTGTGTCAGGTATTTTCTATAGAAGTTAGTTCTATTTCTACACTTAAAATATAAGTAAAGATAGGTGCCCCACTTGTGCATGTGTCTCTATCTCCTTCCAATAGTTCTCACACAGTCATTTTCTATCTGGTCACATTCATATGCTTTGTGCTTTGTACTGCATGCAGTGGAGGGCCTTATGATTCTTCTTTGTAGTTAGTATAGCAAATTTATACATCATGCACAATGTCATGCCCAGACTGTGGTGATGACAATATTGTCATTTGCTGCTTGGCATAAAAGCTGTTGTTATCTCTGTTGTTCTTACAGGTCAAGTGGGAGCACTTCGACTTGGAGTTAGTAGGGCATTGCAAAACTGGGAACCTGGATTGCGACCTTATTTGCGCGCAGGTTCTATCCTTAAATTTATATTCTTGTTTGTATGGTTATGTGCTTGTGTTTTGAATTTTTTTATTATTATTTAAATTTGATCTTTTTGTTGCATATTTTTAGCTGGATTGTTGACCAGAGATCCACGTGTGGTGGAGAGGAAAAAACCTGGGAAAGCAAAAGCAAGGAAGAGCTTCCAGTGGGTTAAGCGATAAAATGCTAGAAACATGAACAATCATCACTACTGCAAAAGTGTTAAACAACACCATGGGGAATGGTTATGGCATTTATTTTGTTGCCTCTAGTTTTCATTATACTGTAATTCAAGTTAGAACAGTGTGGGTTCTTACCCTTTGCTTCAGATATGCTTGTCACATTCTGTAACTTCTCGAAGCTCTGAAATATGCTTGATATGGTGATTACCATATTTGCGAACATTTAATTTGCTGGTTTAGTTCTATTTACACTGGGACTTAAAAGTGAGGGTTTAGGTATTCTCAATTAATTTTGTCAAGATTTTCTCGTAAGTGGAATCTTATTCTTTACATTTTTATGTGAACGATTAAGAGGCCAGTAAGCCTGCAAAAGTTTTAACATGGTTATTGTAATTTTAATTAAAATATGTTATAATCACATCATAGCTTAAAAGACTGAAAGTTTTGATCTGTTTACATTGGTGTCAGATTTGCTACTTTTATTTGCTGGTAAAGTTGTTGGCTAAAGAATCGCATGACTGGAGATCAATATTATAACAGTTAGCTGATTCATATGAGATGACACACATTATTTTGAAATCTTTCAATGTTCTTACTAAATAATCATAATGTTTTTATTTACTCCAACTATTAACAAAGCAATGGTGATATTGTAAAAAATCTAATTTGAAGCAGTAATTAGAATTTTCATGCCCTAAATGATAAATCCTAACAATCTCATCTGATGCACATATCACCAGTGAACTTGTTGATCTGACTAAAATATTCTAGCCCAAGCATCATTGGATGAGTTCAGACCCCGTTTGAAAGAGTTGCATGGTCTACAATATGCAGTTAGATTTGCAGTTACCTTCTTCAAAAGCCTTGTAGTTCATATACTTGGCAAAAACTGCCAAAACACAGTTTTCATGGCAACCATGAACTGTTGGTTGTGGGCGATTCTTTTTTATAATAATGTTTTAATCCAGGTTTAGGTAATTCAAGTAGTGCTTAAGTCATTATACAACTTAGATCAATGGGCTGATAGAGAGGAAGATATGTAACAGTTGAAGACGACAAACAGTTAGAATGAAACAGAGGACAAAACATAACCAAGTTCACAACTACTTAGTGTTGTTTCAGAATTTTCCTTGTAATGCGTGCACATGTAAGAGTAATTTGTTTTTTACAGTTAAAAGTTGGGAAGGCTTCAGAGGAAAGAGCCAGGGATTGGGTTATAGAGTCAAGATAGGGATTTGCAGTGAAATAAAATTGGGACTCAAAAAAGGGCTGAGCCAGTGAGTTTGTTGTATTTCAATATAGAATCCCTCAAAATAATGAAATTAAAGCTGATTTTATGCTCAAATGGAGCATTCTATTGTATATATGGATTATAAATTAGCAGTGTGGTTGATTGATGTTTTTTAAACTTTGCACACAATCATTTTGACCTTAAGAGCTACTGTAAGTTTTCTATTCTTGAATTTGAATAGAGTTGAGAGGACATGAATACGAATTATTCTACTTAGACAGCTGTTTGTTAAGTAGACTTTGTACACAATCATTTTGGTGTTGAGAGCTACGTTAAGTCTTGTGTTGTTGAATGTGAGCAGAACTGAGAGGAAGTATGGTTTGTCTGTCTTAGCATTTTGTTGTATACATGCATTGCGAAGTAGCAGTATAGTTTATCAATGTTAATTGAAATCTGTGCACAACCATTTTGGTGTTAAGAGCTAGATTTAGTCTTGTATTGTTGAATTCAAGTAGAACTGAGAGGAAGTGAATGCGATTTTGTAGGAATGAGTCAAGATGAAGAAATGCTAGGATACCTATTCCAAGTTTTGGAGGTAAAGCTTTAGACCAGAAGAAATGATCTTTTGTTTGTAAGCCAAAATTGGAAGTTTGAATCCTGGTGGTGTGATATGCCTGAATACTTAATTGGAGAAGTATTTTGATTATGAACAAGTAAAGGATGCTCAGAGCATTAAGTTTGCATGTACTAAGTTGAATAGTCATGGGATCTTAGGATTAGAAAGGGAAAATAAAATTTATAAACTTGGGAAATGAAACTTTTTAACATCTGCATATTAGTTGAGTTTGTTCAAGTTGCAGAACTTGAAACAAAATTACCACTCGTATTGAAGACCACTAGGGAATTCTCTGAGTCGACCATAAGAGCAAGTCAAATAGAAATAGTTAAGAAAAGATTTTCTAGATATGTAAATGATCTCTGCCATTCCACAGTAGATGAATTTCGTCTATTTAAGTTGTTTTCTTTAGAAGCATACCTGTGTGGTGTCAAGGATGAGGAAATTTTTTTAAGGAGATTGTATAATGAAAATATATTTTTGGAAGAGGCCAAATACATTGAAAGACAGAAGCTAGCTAAACAGAAACAAAGCGGGCGACATAACAAATAGAGTGAGAGGATATCATCAAAAAAGACATGGAAGAGATTTTAGTGGCATAAGTCTCAATTCTGGAGATCTGGAACATAGGACATTACAATATTCAAAATAGATAAGAAAACAAAAATGAGAAAAGAGTAGTGCAGCCTCATTCTGAAGGAGAAGTGGAAGAGATGGCTTTTGAATACCTTGCATATGGAGAGAAATTATTAATGAAGAATTTTCTTATTACCACGCAAGAAAGAAATAGATAAAACAAAGGTAGGACATTTTCAAAAGCGAGTGTAAGGTTGGAGGTTAAAGAAATAGACCAAAACAAAGGTAGGACATTTTCAAAAGCAAGTGCAAGGTTGGAGGTTATTCTCGCCTGTTGATTATAGATAATGGTAGTATAAACAATTTGGTTGCTATTGAGAGTGCAAAAATTGGACAATGTACATCTCATCTAAATGCATACAAAGTCTCTCCCCTAGAAAAGGGGTTTCCTAATGATAGTTTTTGAGCAATACAAGGTTGATTTCCATATTAGGAAATGCCACAATTAGAAATGGTGTGGCATGCTGCCTATGGTTGCATTCTATATGTATTTATGCAGGGCTCGATACAATGACATGAGTGTAATACATCATGAATGAATGAATGAATTTTAATGATGTCCACAAGACCAACAGTAGAGACCAAGAATTGTATCCTAAGCCATCTTCATGTCCTTCTCGATGTCATGTTCATTGAACAACAAAATACTTTCCAAATCATGAGAGATGGGGAGAAGTTTAAGTCACCATGAAAGGAGAAAGTAGCATGTTTCATAATATAATTCAATGATCTATAATAAAGTAAAAATGTGTTTTTCATTGATTCCAAACCCAAATAAAAAGTGTTGTGAATCTTGAGATGCCAAAAGTATTAGAATATTATTGAAAGAATAAAGGGAAATTATTTAGAGTGAACTGCCAACTAAATTTTCACCTACGATGAAAGTTTCACTCTATATGGATTTGATATGACAAGCTAGTTGTCAAATAAGGCTTACAGAATAATGAGTCTACCACTAAGTGAAGGGTCAAACAAGCAAGTGTAAGATTTGCTAGTTTGGAGGTAGATTAGAGAATGTTTGACCTTGTCTGTAGTATCAACAATTCTTACATCAAAGAAAGATGAAAGGATGGTGTGTACGATTCTAAGATAAGTTGAAATAAAACAAAATTGTAAAAACTAGCCATACTAGCAATTTGTTTTGTAAACTTGTAATAGTAAATATAAATTCTACTTTAGATAACAACAATTAGAAACACATCATTAACCGATTTATTGTAGTGTATTGTTGTCGTACAAATGCCCTATCCTCCCTCATCGTAGGACCGTAGCACTGTAGGACATCGTAGGCCTGTAGGCCCAAGTTGTTCTCACTGTAGGACCAAGTCTTTATGTCGTATGACCGTAAGGAAATCCTCTCCCTTCGGATACTTAGTCACCCAACGTGATCTTTCTAATGCATAGACAAGTTGGATCGTCAGTAACATGAAATATCAATATTTAGAAACAATGAAGATTTGTACATGCAAGAGAAAAATTGCATTCAATAATGATAGCACTTCAGATTATAACGAATAAAGCTTTAGTACAACAATCTTGGACCAAGCACAGAGCATAATAGGGTGAGGAGTTACTCCCACCAAAACTATGAATGCCAAGTATAGAGGATCTTTCACCTCCAAAATGGCAAAATACTGAATTCCAACTGGAAGTTTGCATATGCAAATAAAGTATCCAATTCGTATGCCTACAACAACCTACTAACCGGCCTTAAATATGGCTTCAGGGAAACTTCCCAAAGGATTACAAAAAAGTGTCGATAGGCCAACACACTACCTAAAAACAAAATGGGCCCGAGGGATTAAACTTTAATTTCTAGGCCCTACATACAAAATTATTAAGTTAAATTATTTGATAATATTAGTGACATTACAGTTCTCATAACCCGAGAATTTCTTGCCCCCAAGCAATTACAAGCTTAGATGTTCCAAGATCTTCTCGCCTTCCCATGTGGCGTCCTCAATCGATAAATCCTTCCATCACACAAGGAATTCCTTGATTGTGCGCGTTGTCAACCTCTTCTCTCTGACGTCAATGATCTCAGTCGGCTCCAAAATTAGTTTCCCTTCCTCGTCAATGGGTGTCAATTCCTTTGACAGTGTGACACGCTACCTGAAAGCCTTCTTGAGGAATGACACATGAAAAACATTGTGAATCTGACTCCCCTCAGGTAGTTCCAACTCGTAGGTAACTTCGCCCACCCTTTGAACCACTTTGTAGGGTCCATAGAAGCGTGACTTCAATTTCTCCTTACTGCATGTCTTCAGGGAAGATTGTCTGTACGACTGAAACCAGAGGTATACCAGATTGCCAACCTCAAAACTCCGCTTAACCCAATGTTGGTCGTGTGTATAGTCGAATGTGGACCTCTAATCCAACTACGCACGCAACATGGTCATTACTCACATGATCGAATTACGAGAGAGAGTATGAATTACTCAATCTGAAATTTGTGGTGAAGCGACCTGTTGCCTCCTATGTAGACGGGGTGTTTAATTACTCTCAAAACGAGAGCCAATAACCATAAGACTGGTACTACAATGGAGGATTTTCAAAAGCTATAATGAAGATAAGCAAACTGAAATTAAACTAAAATGAGTGCAATTTAATCTAAAAATGCTTTGAAGGAAATATGAAGTGAAGATTAATCTAAATAGCTTGAAAGAAAGATGATATTAAGCTAATAACAGTAAGCAAATTAATCTAAGAGCAATAAGCAAATTAATCTATAATGAGAATGCAATATTAAACTAAAATGAGAAAATTACACTAATATGCAATGAAAGCTTGGAAAATGTAAATAATTGAGACTAAAATTTGCTATAGTTTAATTACTCTCAAAATTGCTCTCTTTTGAATGAAGAAATGAGGTTTATTAAATAGACAAGCCCGGGGGAGAGAATGAAGAGGTTCTTGATTTGAAACCCCTGACTCTTCATTCCCATTTGAGACAAAAAGACGTGAATTACTTAATTAAAAGAATGGAAAATGCCACACAGGGTGACCTTTCGAATATTATGAATTATTAATTCAAATAGGAGTGTCCATTCAGATAACAAGTAATTATTAATTCCTTTTCATGTATATTAGCCAAATGGGGTGGGTTTAATTTAATTCCAAGCACTTAGGACTTTAGAATTAAATTAATTTATCATAGGGGTAATTTAGCTAATAAAAGTTGAAGACTTTAGGAATTAATTTTAATATTTGATTAATGCAATTTAGGGTTTTTGCATTTGACATCAAGTCGAATTAAGTCAGGTAGGAGAGAGAATTGCCTAGCAAAGTAGGACTTCGAAGATGTAAAATTGATGAAAATGCACCAAAATTGATTGAATTTAATAGGTGCCAATTTTGGGGTATTACATTTGCCTCTCTTTGAATTGATGTGCGAATAGCGCATTGATTCAAAGAATAGTCTGAAGTGACAAATGACGAGAAATTCAGAAGTCTAGCTGGTTAGGTTGCCAAGACACTGAACAGCTCAAAGCACGATATTCTGAAGTCTAAGTTAGATTGTGAAGACAACGGTCTTGAGAGAACCAGAATCAGGGTTAGATTGCCCCAATACCAATTGAGATTCAGATTTAGGACTATCTCCAAAATTAGGGTTAGATTGCCCCAATGCGAAGCTTAGCCCTCTGAGACCCGGGTTAGATTGCCCAAATAATGGTCTAAAAGAGATTTTGAGAGCTATCTCCGGAACGAAGATGGACTCCTAGGAATTAGGGTTAGATTGCCCCAACACCTAAAAGATTTTGAGAACCATCTCCAGAACAAAGCTTGATTCCTGAGGATCCGAGTTAGATTGCTCATATACCTAAGAGATAGATGACCAAATAGCAAGATGAAAGGCACCGAGATGCCCCTAGCAATGAGAACTGATGATTCATATTAGACTGATTCAAGAATTGATTCGACAAGATTCAAATGATGCAATCATCTTGCCCCCTCGGGAGCGAAATCGAAATATGACATATCGGAAGGATGGTTGACAACAAGAGGTTGCAGAGCAGAAGCAATTAGACTAGATTTGAGAAGCTGCAGAAGCAAATCGGAGCAAAGCAGAGGTCTTGTTGACCAAGTTTGACCATAGTTGACCATGGTTGACTTTGATGAAAAGAGCAAAGATCTTGAGAACATGATGCAAAGATCAGGGTCTGGTAGGAAGATGACGCCAAACGGCTGACTGCACAAGCGTCCGATCCCAAAGGGACCCAAAATTTAAAATGCAATTTCAAGCTATCTAGAGATGTCAGATGTCGATTTTGATCTCGAAAATAGATTCAGAGCAGTCGATTTAGCCAAGGGTGCAATTTTCACGCAAAACAAAGCACTTTTGAAAATAGGTCAAAAGCTATATAAGGCCCGGAGGGGTCATTTTCAATTCATTATTCACCTTCGTCTTCTTGTGATTTTGAGCTCTGAGAGGGAAATGGAGGGTCTTTCGCTACATACACATCGATTTGAACGCTCCCGATGACACACTTGACTCGCGGAGTATGACACACCTGTAAGTAGTCGATAAACCTCCTTGCATTTCAATTTGTACCGCTTTTTAGGTTAATTGAGGATGATCTAGCATAGTTTTAGGTCGTGTTCTTCCAATCTCGCGCGAGGAAGTAGTTTCCTCGCACGAGTTAGGTCTTCTTCGCGCGGGCTCTGTCTGGAAGCTCGTGTGAGCTGAAAGGTGGTCCCGCACGAGATTTCTCCTGTTCACACAAGGTCAAGTCCTATCTCGCGTGAGGAAACAGTTTCCTCATGCGAAAAGCTGCTGCAGAGTTTGAATGCTCTTGTCAAAATTTGTCAAATTTGTGTAAAATCAGCCAAGTAGAGCGTCGCAGAGTCATGTCTAGGATAGATGTCTTGCTGCATTTTTTGTTGTTGTGTTGAAACCATCATGTTGAGATACTGATCCAATGTCGTCGCTTGCTTTGCAAGTTGACTTCCTTGACGTTGCCTTCAGGACACACCATCCCATTATCACCACATTAGTGTAGAGACTGACAGATGCAAAGAGTACTCATATTGAGGGACTGGGCCTGGATACTTGTGTGATCTACCCGACATTCAGGTAAATCAAAGTCTTCTTGGTGCATTGGTAGAGCATTTCCATTTGGAGACGAACACTTTTCATTTTTCGATGGGGGAGATGACGGTGACTCCCAAGGATGTATACAGGATTCTGCGGATACCCGTCCATGGTGCTTGAGTAGAGTACAAGACACAACCACGACAAGGTATAGTATCCTTGAGGATGATCTTCAGAGATGATCTAGTGATGGACCGGGCTATCTCCTGGGATGATTTTATCAGCAGGCACGGCGACGCTCATCCATTTGTCGTTGTTCTTGCTATGTTCCTGAGCTACTACCTTGTTCTAGATCGAGGTCAGCATGGTCTAGAGTGCGGCTGGGGTACGATGTCGCGGAGGATGTTGGAGAGGCCGGCCGTTAGGTTTGGAAGGGGCGAGTGCATGTTAGCCCATATGTACCATGAGATGCATGAGATAGTATATCGCGGCATGAGGACCATGGCGACAGGTGTCTTCGTTCTTCAAATTTGGGCCTGGGAGCATCTCCCTATTTGCAAGCCTATCTTCCATGATACACGGCAGGCTCTTGAGCCTTATATTTACAAGTACACAGGCCCGATGAATCAACCTCTATTGGGTAAGACGGAGCAATGGAGAGAGCAGCTGGATGACATGGCAGCTATAGTCTGGAGACCTTGGGTGGCTACTGAGCCCTGGGATGATGCTCAGAGAGAGCTGTCACACATGTTTGTATCGCATCCACTGATTGGACAGAGTGTTACTATCATAGAGAGATTTCTTGTTACACGCGTCCTGCGCCAGTTTGGTAGGCAACAGGACATATCACATGAGTATTGCCCCTACGCCCGCTTCGCCGATGAGGAGAAGAAGGGGTGGCACGCGAGATTGGATCCAGGGCAGTGTGTGATAGAGGCATGCATCCCAGCTGCACGATGGGATTATATGGTGGATGTCACCAATGCAATGCCTGCATACAAGGACCAATGATTGCACGTCCACATCTGAGATTTACTGACCCTGTTGGTATGGGAGCACAACAATAGCCTACACAGCAGCAGAAGCCACCAGCACAACAGCCACCAGCACAGGGATAACAACAAAGAGTGTTGAGACCTCGATCAGGACAGACTAGCATCCCTGCTAGGACTATGGGCTCAGATGCAGGAGCTGGGAGCAGTGGGGCCCAGCAGAGGTTGACTAGGCAGCGGACAGGTGATACATCACAGCAGGCACCTTATGATGATACTGATATGCTTGATATTCCGGCAGGAGCAGGTACTTCACAACTGCAAGAGGCTCTCAGGAAGAGCCGTGAGAGGGTGAGACAGGTCCAACGGGAGCGGGATGACTATCACACTCAAGTCATCAGGGAGGAGACCTGGGTAGCTGACAGAGACACTGAGATCAGGCAGCTACGGGAGGAGCTAGCACGATCGAGGATTGAGACCAGATATGAGGCTACTCAGGCAGCTTATTACTATGCAGCTTACTACGAGGTCATTCCAGATTTGTCGGAGCAGGTACCACCCTTTGCTGATTATGCTGGAGCTCCACAGGTACCTCCACAGGCACCACCACATCAGGCACCACAGGCACCCCCACAACAAGCACCTCCACAACAGCTGATGCCCCTTCCACAGAGACCATTGCCACCACCCCCTCCAGGTGGTGCAGGACCTAGTTAGCACCTTTTGATATATATTGTACATTGTAGCCCATTTTTGACACTATGCTCGAGTAGCACCCTCTCTTTTGTACATGACATTATTCAAGATATATATATATATATATATATATATATATATATATATATATATATATATATATATATATATATATATATATATATATATATATATATATATATATATATATATATATGAGATTGACGGTTTTGATATCATCATACTTGTTGACATATTGCTTTGATATTGATGTTTTATGAGATGTTTTTATATGCTTAGAAATGTATGAAATGCACATGTTTCCTTTTATGAATATGAATATGGACATGGTGATTTTTATGATGATGCAATGTGAGATGTAGTGATAGATGGATAGAATGTATGCACATGTGCAATGTATGATTTGAGTTATGCTTATAGTGGATGCACATGTATATATAGATGCAAATGAATTTATGAATGCAAATGCAAATGAAATGAAAATGCAATGGATATGTAATGTATATGGTACTAATCATCTCATGTAGGATTGTCGCAATATATGACAGGTACTAATAAAAAAGATTACGTTTCGAAGATCAAGAGCGAGGACTGGACACTTGTGTAGCCAAGACGAAACCGGGACGAAAGATGAGAACCTTTGATGAACAGAAAGCAATCAAGAGAGTACCAAGATATCGTCTCAAATGCAAGCTTAGCATGAAAATGAAAGCCTAAGCTAAAATGTGAGCCTAGAATGAAAATGCAAACCCTAGGACTTGGTTGTTGGACTCATCGTATTTATCATCATAGAGTTCGTTTTAAGCACAGGATGATCACAAGATGCCATACAATCCTCACTAACATCACAATTATGAGAATATGAATATGACATAAGTCTTAGATTTGTCGGAATGAGATGTAAGCATTAAGGCACAAGAAGCCAGAATGACCTGAACACCTATTCTTTTTGATCTAGCAAGTTAACATAAGCATCAAAGCACAATTGTTAGAATGACCTGAATGTTTCTTGCGAACAAACACACTAGACACATGAGAGTTCCTTCTTTTGCCAAACAGTTCTCGCAGTGACCCTTACGTTCACTTAGCAGGATGAGCATTAACAATTTTACTTGTAGTAGAAAGAAGTCACTCAAAACAGACAAGGAGAAGAACCAACCTCACCAAAGCATCCATATAAAAGGAGTCGAGCTACGCATGGCCATCCAATACGAGATGAAGGCTCTTACAAATGGACACCCCTCTTATGTAGATTCATTGGATCATTGGAACTAAACCAACAAACAGAAAGCAAAGAAAAGATCATGCCCCCAGTCATCGCGTTTCTCAATCAAGAAAGACATCTTAGATTCGCTCGAGGGGAAATGATAAAGAAAACAAACAAAAAAGCAAAGGAAAAGCTTAGCATGCTTCAAAGGAACACAAAGTCAGTTTTAGTCTCAGTTTTACGTTTGTGTTCAAGCGAATTGAAGTCGAATTGGAAGCGTACAACGTTCGAAGTCTCGATGGGATAGCAACAACAGGCAGACGCAATGGGGACCATTGGTGATCGTCGCGAGAGATGAAGTCTCAAGAAGATATCGGAGTGGGAACCAAGTATCAACATGTGAATGCAGTGAGAACCACTGGTGACCGATACGAGGAAGATTCTCAAAAGTGAGAATAAAGTATGAGTGAAACATCAGCAGGCAGACGCAGTGAGAACCACTGGTGACTGATGTAAGGAAGAGATCCTGGAAGAGAGGGGTTCAAACGAGGGCCAAGTATCAGTAGGTAGGCATAATGGGAATCACTAGTGACTGATACATGAGAGATCTTCAAGGAGAGAAATCTCAAAAGTAGCTAGGCATCAGCAGGCAGACACAGCGAGAATCACTCATGACTGATGCATGAACAAAAACTTCTGAAAGCAATAGGACAATGCCCCCTAGACCAGGAAGGTGCCCCCAAGTATGAACCAGTTCCAATCCATGGAGAGTTGAGGAAAATCTTGAAGACAACTGAAAGCAAGAGCATGAGCTATTTTTGTACTTTTCTCTTTTTTTTATTTTTTGAATATTTCATTTTTTTTGTATTTTGTATTTTGTATTTTTTTTGTAGTTTTTGAATTTTCTATTTTTTTATTATTATCAAGGTGTCTGTTTACCAAGTTTTCACCAAGATAATAGATACATCAAAGCGCCTGTTTACCAGGTTTTCACTAAGATTATCATTTTTTAAGGACATTTTGCAATTTTTAGGATTTTTTGCAATATATCATTTTTTGGGATTTTTTCAGGACCAATAAGTATGTACATGAGCACATGAGCAATGTCTCAGTTGTAGAATTTCTTCAACTGAAGAATGTTGATAGGCTCTTTGAGCTGTTCTCCTTTAGTGGTGGAGATTCGATAAGCATCAAACCCAAATGCTGCAGTAATGACATACGGACCAAGCCAGTTTGGTTCAAATTTGTCTTTCTGAACTCGCTGCTGCTGGTTTTTGGGGTTCTCTCTCAGGACAAGATCACCCACTTGGAATTTTCTTTGTCTAACTTTCTTATTGTAGGCTTTAGACATCCTCTTTTAGTATGCTCTTAGATGATTGAACGCCACCTTTCAACGTTCATCAAGTAACTCAAGCTCTTGAAGTCGGGATATTCTCTTCTCTTCATCAGTGACGAGGCCCTTCAGAGAGATTCGCAATGTCAGAATCTCAACCTCAATAGGTAATACTGCTTCTGCTCCATAAACCAAGGCAAAGGGCGTAGCCCCCATTGGTGTTTGGATACTTGTTCTGTAGGCCCACAAAGCCGGATTAATCTGGAGATGCCAATCTCTACCAGATTTATGAACTATTCGGTGCAAGATTTTCAGAATTGTCTTATTAGAAGCTTCTACTTGTCCATTACCCTGGGGATAATAGATAGATGACCAATGCTGGATAATTCTGAATTTGGTGCATAAGTCTATCAGGTCCTTATTTTTGAATTGTCCCCCATTGTCAGTAATAATAGATGAGGGTATACCATATCTGCAAATGATATAATTCAGTATGAACATAGCAATAGTCTTGCCATCAGCTATAGCTAGAGGCACTGCCTCAACCCACTTAGTAAAGTAATCAATAGCTGTGATGATAAACTTATGTCCTCTTGAAGAAGAAGGATGTATCTGCCCGACCAAGTCAAAGGCCCTTTGCTGAAATGGCCAGAAACTGATGAGAGGACTAAGCTCATTAGCAGGAGCATGAATCAAATTCCCATGAAATTGGCATTGTTTGCAAGTCTTGGTATATTGAACGACTTCTTTTTCCATGTCCAGCCAGTAATAACCAGCTCTAATAAGTTTTTGAGCTAACGTCAGACCACTAGAATGAGACCCACAAATACCTTTGTGTACCTTAGCTAGCGCACGTTTGGACTCATCGGGTTCTAAACACCTAAGGAGGGTACAATCTAGACCCTATCTATACAAGTCATTTTCTATGAGGACATACCGTGAAGCAATACGAATGAGATGATGTTTTTCATTCCAGGTATAGGTGTCTGGAATGATTTGATCACGAAGGTAGGAAAAGATATGGTGGTAGTGAGATGAGTCATGTCCAATGACTGAATAGATCATCTGAGATTCAGGAATATCATAGGTAGGGTAGTGTAATGCCTCCACTAGGAATTTGTGTCTGAAGTCGTTCTCTGACATTTGTAACATTGAAGCAAGAGTGGCCATAGCATAAACTACCTTATTGTCTGCCCTTGGAATCTACTGGAAAGAAATGTGTGCAAAGTACTATTTGAGATCATCCACCATTCTTTTGTAAGGTATTAATTTGTCATCTTTAGTTTGGTAGACATCGTTGACTTGGTTGATGATTAACTCAGAGTCTCCAAAGACCTTGAGCTCATCCACACACCATTCAAGGGCTATCTTCATTCCATTAATGAGAGCTTCATATTCAGCTATGTTGTTTGTGCAGGGAAACAACATTTTATGTGCTTTTGGCAATGAGTATCTTTGCGGTGTAACAAACAGAATGCCTGCATCAGATCCTTGCTGAGTGAATGATCCATCAAAGAACATGCTCCAAGATTGATGTGTGAGAAGCATGATGGATTCATCTAGAAATTCAATACTTAAAGCCTGGTGATCTTTCAAAGGAGCTTCCGCCAGCTGATTAGCAATTTCTTGCCCCTTAATAGCTTTTCTTTCCACATACTCAATGTCAAATTCACTAAGTATCAACACCCATTTCACTAATCTACCCGTGAGGGCAGCCTTTCTCAACAAGTACTTCAATGGATCAATTTTCAAAATAAGCCTTGTGGTGTGAGCTAGCATATAATGCCGCAACTTCTGAGAAGCAAATACCACTGCTAAAAAAGCCTTTTCAATGACAAAATAATTCATTTCATAGGAAACCATTGTTTTGTTGATATAGTATATGGCTCTTTCTTTGTTGTTCTGATCTTCTTCAGCTAGGAGAGCACCCAAAGATGTGCTTGTCGTTGAGATGTATAGTATAAGTGGCTTCCCATGAATAGGAGGCATCAGAATTGGTGGATTAGCAAGATACTATTTTATTTGAGTAAGTCCCTTGTCACATTCCTCATTCCATTTATAGGTCAAATTCTTATGTAAAGTCTTAGTGAATGGTTGTGACTTGTCGACCAACTATGAAATTAAGTGCTAGATAGATTGTAGCCTTCCTTGTAATCCTCTCATTTGACTGATATTCTTGGGTGGAGGCATGTCCATAATAGCTTGCACTTTTTCAAGATCAACTTCTATGCCTTTAGCTGAAATGATATAACCCAAGAGTTTCCCAGAAGTAACACCGAAAGCACATTTCTTTGGATTAAGTCTGAGACTAAATTGTTCCATGCGCTCAAGGATGGGACCCAAATCTGTGAGATGAGTTCTTCGCTGCATGCTTTTGGCTAAAGTATCATCCACATAACCTTCCATAGTTGTATGCATCATATCATGGAAAATAGTGGTAACAACTCTCTGATATGTTGCTCCAGCATTCTTAAGCTCAAAAGGCATGACATTCTAGCAAAAGGTGCCCCAGGAAGATGTAAAAGCAATCTTTTCTTGATCTTCTGGCGCAATTTTGATTTGATTATAGCCAAAAAATCCATCCATCAAGGAATACATCTCATAACCTGCTATCATGTCTACTATCATATCAATATTAGGTAGTGGGAAGTCATCTTTTGGACATTCCTTATTTAGATCTTTGAAATCTATACACACACGAATGGATTTATCATGTTTAGTGACTAGAACAATGTTTGAAATCCATTCTGCATAATCAATAGTTCTTATAAAACCAGCCTTAAGAAGCTTTTCTAGTTCTGCTTTAACCAAAAGCGCTACGTGTGGATGCATCTTTCGTAGCTTCTGTTTAATAGGTTTGATACCTGGTGCAATGGACAAATGATGCATGATTAGATTGGGGTCTAATCCAGGCATGTCAGAGTAGGTCCATGCAAAGTTTATTTTCTTTCTTTGAAAGAAGCTTGTGAACTCTTCTTTTTCTTCAGTACACAATGATTGTGCTAGATGAATAATCTATGGAGCAGCCTCTGTACCCAAATTTACCGACTGTGTCAGCTCAATCAATACTGATGAAATCTCTTGAAAGTGGCTCGGAAGCATATCAAGTATCTCATCCTTGGGTGCCTCAGAGAGGTTTTCACCCTCAGATACGTCTTTTATTTTTACTATTTTTGACTCTGATATTGCCACAAAGTGGTTTTCACCATCAGAGCATCTATTTTTTCTTCTTTTAATTTTTTGACTAAGATACTTGATATCCGCCTCTGTCATGCTGACACTGCTTTCGCTGGTGGAGGACATCATAGGTTCAATAGCATGGAGGTAACAGGCTAGATCATAATCATTCTGGAACATTAGGACTTCATTGGATGTTAAAGGGGAGTTCCAGTTTATCAGATCGGGACGACGGAGTGAAAGGGAAGTAGTGACTAGTTCAACTGCGTTCACGGTATAACCATCAAAAGCGCTAACGAGCAAGTCAAGACCTAGAGCGATCTTGTCCAAAGGAGCGTTTGAATCCCTAAAAGACCTTGCGTTGGAAGTAGAGGACACATTAACACTAGTGGCATCTAATTTGTGTGGCCTAGCGCTAGACCCTTCACCTACTTTGAGGAGTCTTTCATACACGTGAACAGTATCTATGTCTACATCATAAGTAGCATCAGACAAAGAGTCGAACTCATATTCATGTGAGTCAATACTTGATGTTGGAATTTCATTAGCAGCATCATCATACTCATTATTATTCCTCGTGGCATTGACAGTTTGCTGAAGTTGTTCTTGTTCAAGATACTTTTGAAAATATGGTGGCCTATATTTTTCACCTGTAAAATTGGGATCATCATTCAATGTTGCTTTCCATTCCTCATATGTGAATTGATATACTGAAGAATTTTTATCAGAATCATTATCAGTATCAGTATCTATCTCTACCATATGAACAGGTATGATAGGCTCATCAGGTTCTGCAAAGACTGTAGCAAGTTTTGGAGGAATAGGATATGGAAATGTATCTTCATCAGAGATGGCCTCTAGATTTACTTCTGGAGTGGCATCTTCAATTTCTTGTTCAAGTTCAGGTTCAGGCTCAGGCGCTGACACAAATTTCTTGGTCCCCAAATGAAAGGGAGTCTTTTTAAAGCCTAAGCCACTAGTATCTTTTGTGCGGTGACCCGTAGCTTCAATGGGTTTTAGAAAACCATTATCATTCTTTCCTATAGGACCACTCCCCAACTTATAAGCGAAGCACTTCATGATCTTGAAGGCTTTACTATATGGTTCTTGCTCTAAATTTGGAGGTGGAGTAGTTGTTTCATCTGTTTCTTTTCCCTTATAAATCCAAGCTCTGATAGCTCTCTCTTCATCCTCATCTTCTAAAGGCGTAGAGGCCCTTACAAAGGTGCCATCATAAACTATTTGAGGAGGAGCATTAGAAAGTTTGTTATTCTCAGAAGGTCTCCCATAAGAGCGTGGGGACAGAGGTAGAGCAGCTAGTGATAGCACAGGTTCAATTCGGTATTCTCCCATGCCTGTATCCTTAACTCTCAAAGTTTGTTCCATTTCCTTTAGCTTAGCATCATAAAACTCAGTGGATTCTCTATTAGCTAGAACAAAGCTATCTGTAGATTGCACCAAAGTGTTGCAAGAGAAATTGGTATTAGCAAGTACAGTGACTTCCACCCCATGGAATGGAAACTTAATGCATTGATGGTACGCGGATGGAACAACCTGCATCTCATGAATCCAAGGCCTACCCAACAAGATATTGTAAGCAAGAGGAATATTGAGCACTTGAAAAGTAACATCTCTTTCAACAGGACCTACGTGAATAGGTAGCACAACTAAGCCTTGGGACTTGCGTTCCTCCTCATCATAAGCTTTGATGGTATTCTTTTTGTGGGGGTCTATACAATTCTCATCATATCCTAGTTGAGTGAGCAGTTTAGCGGAACAGATATTAAGACCAGCACCGTTGTCTATGAGCACTCGACGGATGCGCTTACGACCTATCATGACCTCTATATGCAAGGGAGCATTATGCGGGTGACACAAAGAGTGATCATCTTCTTCAGAGAAGGATAGATAGTGAGGCGAGGTCAAATGAACCACCATAGATTGGAACCAGTTGAGATCGAGATCCTTGGGAATGTTTGCTTCAGCAAGGGCCTTATCCAAAATCTTCCTGTGAGCAAGCGAGATCTTCAGCAACTCAAAAATGGTAATTTGAGCATTGGTTCGCTGGAGTTGATCTAAGATGCTATAACTAGCTGAGCTAGCTATAGGAATAGATTTTTTGTTTTTGTTGGTGGGGACAACAATAGTCTTATCCGCAATTTGCTTTGGAGTGGATGTGGAAGTATCGAGTCTCTTATCCACAGTTTGTTTCGGAGTAGACGTAGAAGTATTGGGACCTTTCAAAACAACTCTTCCTCGCAATCGAGTGACAACATTAGCACAATCTTGAGATTGTTTAGATTCAGATGAATGAGATGTAGCACTACGCAAGATAAAAGGAGTCTTAGATTTGGGAGCATCGTCGCTCCCTTTAGAAGTGATCACGTCACAATACTCTATCTCGACAGGTTCGATCATACCAATAACATTGTCATTATTAGTGTATGTGTAATTGACTTTAGCATTGGTATTCTTGGTGTTTGAAGACTCACCCTTCTCATGAGGAGGGAAGGGATCCTTAAAAGCTTGATGCTCTGAATTCTTATTATGGTTCTCCACAAGGATGTCACCATTGTCAATGAGATCTTGAACTTTGTGCTTCAGTTGGAGACAAGTAGAAGTCTTATGACCAATATTTTGGTGATAGTCGCAGTAAGCATTATCATTCCACCAATGAGGTCATTGTTGTGGGTCATAAGTACACTTTTCCAAAGGAGTAAGAACTTGATTCTCTATAAGAGTTTTATAGACCACATCAAGAGGTTCTCCCAAAGAGGTGAATTCGCGCTTGGGTCGAGAGGCCCAAGGTTTGTTCCTAGCAAATCTTGAAGTTTGTTGATTATCTGTTGTGGTCTTTTCGACAGCCTTAGTCACTTGTATACTGGAAGTAAGATTAAAAATAGGCTTTGAAGGCTTCACAGTAACATTATCCACCACTCCATCATTTACTACATCTATGTTCTTATTGACAATCTTTTCTTTATCCTTGTTTGTGGAGAATCCTTGTTTATTGTCCTTATTCAAAGTTAATTCTCCCTTTTTGATCATAAAGACCTCTATTTGCACTGCTTGTTTGATCATACTATCAAAAGTTAGAAGACCTTGCAGTTGCACTTGGCATCCAAAGTCTGGGACAAGATTGTCCAAGAAAATATCGAGTCTCTCGGACTCTAGTAGCTTGTGAGGACACCTCATACATAATTGTCTCCACCTTTGGAGAAATGTTAGGAAAGATTCTCCTTGTCACTATTTTAAATTGCAAAGATCCTAGATGTTGACTGGATGTTGAATGTTATGCGAGTAGTGTTGGAGAAAAAGATTAGCTATTTCGTTGAAAGTCTTAATACCAGTAGGCAACCTAGAGAACCATTCCATGGCTAGTCCACCCAAACTACAAGGAAACAAGCGCATAAGATAGGTCTGATCGTGCATGAATTCCATAGACAATGTGCCAAACTCCCTTAAGTGATCTTGGGGATCGGTTGCACCCAAGTATTTTTCATATTTAGGGAGTTCTACACCTCTGGGAAAAGGTGGCATATGAAGACTTCTGTCAAAAGGGAAAGGACAAATACTTTCCATCGTCAATTGTTAAGTGGGTTTATCCTTATTCTTTGCAAGTTGACTAATATGATCTTGCATGTCTCGAGCCATCTTTTGCAACTTTGCGGTCTCGGTTTTTTTCTTCCTTAGCTACAAGCATTTCAACTTGATAGTCTCGGGGTAGCTTGGCCCCTTGTTTAGCTAGCTCAAGGAAGTATTTTTCTTTCTCCTCTAAGAGAAGGATCTCCATCATTTTAATAAGACCCTCATTAGCTTTGGCAACATCTATATCTTGTTGAGTTATCACCTCATTTTCATTCCCAAGAATCTCATAAATACTTAGAATCTGATCTTGTTGATGATCATCTTGGTTTTGATCGAAAGGAGGAGGGCGATAAAAGTACACGGGTTGTCGATCGCCTTGAGGTTTACTTAGAGATTGGTCATCATTGTGGGACTGATTTTGGTCATGTTGAGATTGACCATGAGGTTGCTCATTCCAAGGTTGAGCATGATGTAGGTCATTAGAGGATTGACCATGATATCGATTGTTTTGAGATTGATCGAAGGTTTGACTGTACTTTCTTGGTTGAAATTCAAATGGATCTCCCATCTTGTTGTAGGCTTGTGCAGTACACAAATTCTTAGTGAAATGGTATGTCCAGTGTTGAAAGGGCGCAACCACGGTAACCTTTGGTGAATGAATAGGATCAAAAGATCTAACAAATTTAGGCGAGAAGATATCATCAATAGTATCACTAGGTTTAATGATAGGACTATTCTCAGCAGGATCAACAGGTATGATAATAAGATTAGTCTGAGGAAGAGGTCTTCCAAAGTTTTGAAACAATGAGTTGTTTTGGAAGAACAAGTTGTCTTGCTCTTGAAATGAGAAACTAGGTTGCACTTCAAACAGTGGATTAAAACACTCTTGAAATATCAGAGGTGATGGTTGAGATAGACTATCTTTTGAAGTATTCAATGAGGAAATTGAGGATATCTCACAAAGTTCAGATTTTGCAACAGATTCAGGATGATCTATTTCTTGATTAGGAGGTTCACTTCTACCTTGATCAGGATTCTGAATGGGATAAGTCTTGCCACTTCTAGTCGTGATAGTCATAGACGAAGATGAAATGAGAGAAGACTCAGGATAATGCTAGACTTGGTCTCTAAGATAACGAAAGGAGATAAAGGCTAGAACAACCAAGATATGAGATGGACCTGGTACAAATCATCAAAAGAGGTGGCTAGAACAGCCAAGATAAGACTATCACAACATGAGATACAAAAAGCATAAAGAGATAAGGTAAACCAATGAGAGACGACATGAGTCAAGGAAAAGATCAATCAATTCCTAACTCGAGACAACTAGTTTCTGACAGTGAGTGACAGGAAAACAAAAAAATAGACCTCAAACAAAAAGAAGATCGAATAAAAAGTCAAAAAGTCAACGGCAAACAAGTCTCTATTTTCAAAAATTGGGCTACAATCTCGTGTGAGAGAGTACCAGGCCACGCGAGAGAACACAAACCTTCACGCGAGAGAACAAAGTCTCACATGAGAAAGTGCTCTGAAGTGTGAAACTTTGCGTGGGAAAAGTCCAAAATCTGACAATCTGACACAGTTTTTGAGGTTAAAGTTGAATTTTGAGGTACAGCCTGAATAGATGTCTGACAGAAAATCCAGTTTCCTAATAGGTTTGAAGAACAGTTTAATCAACAATCTCATTTTGGGATTTCAAGCATTCGTTTAAAGACACAAAGGTTTAAATCAAGCAGTTGTGATACAAGAAGTAGTCGTTAACAGACCTATCAAGGACAAAGCAACTTGATAGCATCAGGGGAGTCTTTGTTTGATAATGATTGGACAATGTTTAAGACTCGATAAGAAACACATAGCTTAGCCCTACAAAAAAATGGTGAGAAGCCAAAACCTTTTCCCCATTGCTTATGCACATACGTGCACCTCACATAGTCGTGTCACCCCCTAGAGGGCACCCGTGTTTTCGATGTTTCCAAGGACTCAATAGTGTACATTCAAAGGTTACCCTTGTAGTAGGGGCCAGTGTCACAACCACCTTCAAGTGTCCAAGTGTATGCCTATGATGAGAATCTATGGGAGAGATTCTTCCCCCTCCCTGCGCAAAGATTATGACTCCTTTCGGAGGTGAACCGAGTAGACCACTAGCTAAGGAAAGTTTTTAATAGGCTTCTGTTCATGCTAACCTTCGGTGCCCCTGATATAGGGTTGAGGCCTCGCAGCCACACCAACACCCGAAAGTCATACACCCCCGCAAGCAGGGCTAGGAGCGGTGCCACTCAGTATAACAGATAGAGCCTTCTCAAGATGATAGTCAAAGTCTTGAGAAGGAAGCTAACATGGTTTTGGAATCTTTAGACTCAAAAAAATGTTCTTTATTAGAGTGAGGTAGAATCACCGGTGAAAGGTGCGTACTCACTTGGGTCGTTCCCGGAGATTCAACTTCCGGCAGGCCCTCTAAAGGTGACACAACTTGGCTTAGATCTGAGGGTTTGATTTTTTGTTTCTCTCAAAGAGAGAAGAGCATACTTCTCTACCTCGTCACTTCACCCAAACACATCAAGAAGATTCATCACCGAGTTAGCTTCACTCCACCACATCTACCAGCTTTTGGGTTTCTGTTTCTCTCAAAGAGAGAAGAGCATAATCCCTTGGCAAATAGAAGCGTAAAGATTCACTACCTTTCTCCGCTTCCCCAAGAATTTGTCTTATTAGTAAGATCATTAGGATTTTGGGTTCATTCATGGTCATCACCTCCATGTAATGAAGAGCCAAATTCCCTACTCACTATCAAAATCCTCAAGAAATTTTAACAGAGCCCTATTTAGACTATGTGAATGAAAGCAAGAAACAAACACAATATTTTAGAAAGTCTTCGACTATCGTCTTGCAATCAAACCATTAGCATGTTTTATGTTCTTGGTCAAATGTCCTGCAGAAAACCATTACGCTGTGAAAATAACAGAGAAATAGTAAACAACAACAAACAGGAAACTGTCAGAAATCTGGAACAGGAAAGACAGAAAGTAAAAATTTTAAAACACTGTATCCAAATCTCGCACGAGGAAGTACTCCATAGCGTGTGAGAAAGTACAGGGTGCCACACGAGGATGCATCAACTCGTGCGAGAGAGTGCTACAGGGAGCGAAATTTTGCGCGATACACTCTAGATTCTCGTGCAAGAATCCATACACAGACAGTACGGATGCATGTCATAGCTTAAATTTCCTATTAGAAAAAATTGAAAATGAGGCCAAAAATTGATCTTTCTACCCCATGGTGGGTGCCAAAATTGTGTATTGTCGAATGTGGACCTCTAATCCAACTACGCACGCAACATGGTCATTACTCACATGATCGAATTATGAGAGAGAGTATGAATTACTCAATCTAAAATTCATGGTGAAGTGACCTGTTGCCTCTTATGTAGATGAGGTGTTTAATTACTCTCAGAACGAGAGCCAACAACCATAAGACCAGTACTACAATGGAGGATTTTCAAAAGCTATAATGAAGATAAGCAAACTGAAATTAAACTAAAATGAGTGCAATTTAATCTAAAAATGCTTTGAAGGAAATATGAAGTGAAGATTAATCTAAATAGCTTGAAATAAAGATGATATTAAGCTAATAACAGTAAGCAAATTAATCTAAGAGCAATAAGAAAATTAATCTATAATGAGAATGCAATATTAAACTAAAATGAGAAAATTACACTAATATGCAATGAAAGCTTGGAAAATGTAAATAATTGAGACTAAAATTTGCTATAGTTTAATTACTCTCAAAATTGCTCTCTTTTGAATGAAGAAATGAGGTTCATTAAATAGACAAGCTCAGGGGAGAGAATGAAGAGGTTCTTGATTTGAAACTCCTAACTCTTCATTCCCATTTGAGACAAAAAGACATGAATTACTTAATTAAAAAAATGGAAAATGCCACACAGGGTGACCTTTCGAATATTATGAATTATTAATTCAAATAGGAGTGTCCATTCAAATAAAAAGTAATTATTAATTCCTTTTCATGTATATTAGCCAAATGGGGTGGGTTTAATTTAATTCCAAGCACTTAGGACTTTAGAATTAAATTAATTTATCATAGGGGTAATTTAGCTAATAAAAGTTGAAGGCTTTATGAATTAATTTTAATATTTGATTAATGCAATTTAGGGTTTTTGCATTTGACATCAAGTTGAATTAAGTCAGGTAGGAGAGAGAAAATTGCCTAGCAAAGTAGGACTTCGAAGATGTAAAATTGATGAAAATGCACCAAAATTGATTGAATTTAATAGGTACCAATTTTGGGGTATTACAGGCTAACATACATTTTCTGCTAGTTCTAAGCTTGTTGTAGGTTATCCTTGAGAGTTCTCAAGACATCCAAACTCTCATGTAGCCAGTCTTTGGCCCTCAGTGCGCGACTATCACCCAACACCAAATCCATGAATGATGAAGGTTCATAGCCATACAATGCTTTGAAGGGTGCCATACCTATCGACATGTGATAGGTAGTGCTGTAAAATGTTCACCCAAATGTAGCCAACAGAACCATGCCTTTTGTTTTACTGAAACATAATTACCCTCTAGCCACTTGTTCATAATCTTCATCTGTCCATTTGTTTGCGGGTGGTAGCTTATGCTTGGCGACAACTCTATTCTTGCCAACTGAAATAACTCCATCCAAAAGGTGCTGAGAAAATGGCTATCCTCGTCACTCACTATGTTCTGTGAAAGTCCATGCAAACGAAATACCTCACAGAAGAACAACTTGACCACTTGAGTTGCCTAGCATCTAGAGGAAATGGAAAATAAATGGGCATACTTGGTCAAACAGTCTACCACAATGAAGATACAATCCTTTCCATGCAGTTTGGGAAGCCTCATAATGAAATCCATCAAGATTCTTTCCAACTTTTGGTCGGGGATTGGTAACGACTGAAGCAATTCTACAAGAATGGTGTGCTCAGATTTGTTCTACTGGCAAGTGGAGCATTCCTGCACATACTACATAAAATCATTCTTAAGGCCCTACCAAGAAAACCTTTCTCGGATTTATCTGTAGGTCTTCAGGTATCTTGGGTGTCCAACCCAAGGAGAGTCATACACCTCCCTAAGAATTCTTTCCTTCATCTTGGACTTGGGTACCAAATATATTCTTCCCTTGTAGTAAATGATGTCTTCAACCACCTTGTATCTATCATCCTGCACTTGTCCATCCATCAGCTGGCACACAAATGTGTTCTTGGATTATTCAACCAACAAGTATGCCTTCCAATCCATCGAAATATGGGATAAAGAATAAATGGAAGGTCTTCTTGATAGGGCATCGACCACCACATTATTTTTCCCCTTCAAATACTCAATATCAAAATCAAATATTTGGATTTTTCTCACCCACTTCCGTTGCCATTTGTTCAAGTCCCTTTGCTCCAAGAAATACCCTAGGCTATTTTGGTATGTCTACATGACAAACTTTGCTCTGACGAGGTATTGTTGAAACTTCTTCAATGCGTGCATGATGGTGAGCATCTCCTTTTCGTAGATGGAGTACAGTTAATCTTCTCCCAAGAGCTTCTAACTCTCGAATGTAATGGGGTGACGATCTTACATTAACATCGCCCCAATGCCTTCTCTCGATGCATCACACTCCAGAATGAAGGGTCGAGTGAAGTTTGGTAGTGCTAGAACTAGACAAGAACTCATGACTTCCTTCAACTTGTTGAAGTTGTGTTGCACTTTATCATCCCAATGGAAGGATCCCTTCTTTGTCAGATCTGTGAAAATCCCTTCACAAATAATTTGTAATAACTACACAATCCAAAGAACCCACACAACTTTGAGATATTTTTGGGAGGTAGCCAATCTAGAATGGCTTGGATTTTCTATTGATGTACTTGAACCCTGCGGGCATCGATGATGTGTCCCAAATACAATATCTCCTTCATTCCAAAGTCACATTTGGACATTTTGGCAAACAATGATTACAACTCCATGATTCCCATAACTTCGTCCAAATGCCTTAGATGCCCTCCCACATTTTTTGTAGATGAGTATGTCATCAAAGGACACCAACAAGAACTTGCACAACTGCTAGTTGAAAATGTGATTCGTTCATGACTAGAAGGTGGTCAGGGCATTGGTCAACCCAAACAACATGACCAAGAACTCATAGTGTTTGTAATGGAAACAAAAGGTTGTCTTCTCCATATCTTGTTCCCTCGTGTGGATCTGATTGTAGTCAGAGACTGTGCTATGTAATTCATCTAACAACTCGTCGGTCCTTGGAACGGGGTACCTGCTTTTTATAGTCTTTTTGTTCAATGCACGGTAGTCCACGCACATTCATAGAGATCTATCCTTCTTCTTACCAGTACTACTGATGACGCAAAGGGACTAGAGCTAGGCCTAATCCATCCTTTGTCAAGGAGTTCCTAGATCATATTCTCTATCTCATCCTTAAACTTCTTAGGATGGCAACAGGGTGTGGTGATGACAGGCTTGGCTCCATCCTCCAACTCAATGGTGTGCTCAAAGCCATGATGGGGAGGTATGCTAGGTGGAACGTCAACAAAAACCAAATTGTGCTTACCCAACACCACTTGAAGCTCGTCATTATGGTAGTATGCTTGTTGCCTCCTCAAGGGTTCGGTTGAGACACTAGTAAATTTTAGCTTATTTTTCGACGAGGATTAGTCAATTTTTAGATGACAACTGGTCAATCAAATGACCATAATTGTTGTCAAAGTTTTTTCATCAATTATTTGACATATTATGACATCGTCAAAATTGCAACGTATATAGCAGTTGAATTATCGATGAACATGTCGTTGAAATAATCATGTCGACCTAGAAGAATTATCAGTCATTCCTTTATCTATGAGACCAATGTTGGTCAAAATTGTGAGGACTTATGGTTGGAATAGTCGTCGATTGTATAGCATTCTTGTCGAAATGACAAAACAATGGTGGTCGAAATTGTGATGAGGGGTGGTTGAAAAAGCGACAAAAAAATTAATTTTTTTTACAAAAATAAAATATATTATCAAATTAGGCATAACAATAAACTTTTAATTCTTTACAAATAGTCACTTATTTTCTCGTGAAGACATAGTCTGGTGTTTATATTATTAAACTCTCTATTCAATGCAACATTGATAGGAAAAGCATTCATTGATTGGTATTATAAGTTTTGATCATTCCATGTACTGATTATATTGTGTTGAAGTCTTAAAATTAAAGAATTTCAGTCCTTTTATTGACTATTCTTGTACAGTGCTTGGCATGCAAACAATCTTTGTCAGCAAGTTTTGATCATTCCATGTATTGCAAGTTTTGATTGTGCCATGTACAACAAAAATAATTTTTCCAATTTGGATTTTAAGTCTAATTTAACTATTTAAAAAAATATATAAATATATTTGAAAATTGACACAATAAAAAGCGACATCGTAATGAAAATTGAAAATTACAACTTACATTATTTAGCGAAAGTTTCAGATGCAACTCCCAAAATTTTGCATACATAGATGTTGGCAAGCGATCCTTCTTAGTTGTTGTTATTGGTACTCCAACCATTTCCATCATGATAACTCTCCATGATAAATCCAGTATGCTCTTGTGTGATCCAATATGCTCTTGTATGATCCCAAACCTACAAGGAGAAAAAGGTATGATGTCAAATGTGTTATCAAGAACTAACCAAATGATCACTAGCACATTTCGTGCATGGATGAGAAACAATATCCAAAGTTTCTAAATTCTGAGAAGAGGTATGAGTGGAGGCCAAAGAAGGGATATTTGTGAAGGTTTTATAGAGCTTCTCCTTAAATTATTGAGCTTCTCTTTGTTTTGAGAATAGTTTAACATTCTCTACTTAACAGGGCCAACCACGTGAAGGTGGAAGCTCATCTGGCCCCTCCTAGGAGCCTCTTATGACCCTTTACAATATTTTAAGACCTCTAAGATGTATTCTTTAGGGATTGTAAAGGGTCGTAAAGGGTCATAAGGGGTCCTAGGACACAACAGCTGAGAAACATAAATGTAGGCATCATGGTCACAAGTTTTTGGAAACACAACATAATTGAGTGGTATACCCAGATGATGCAACACAACCACTACTCCTCCAGTTCCAAGTCGACACTGCAGGATCCAAAACCCATAGATAAGGAATAAACTTAGAGAGCAAAGGAGGAGGGCCATAACGACCAAAATAATATAGGGACCCTGTATTATTTTGGTCATTACGGCTCTCCCCCGCTCTCTAAATTTATTCCTTATCTATGATTTTTGGATCTCGCAGTGTCAACTTGGAACCGGAGGAGTGATAGTTGTTTTGCATCATCTGGGTATACCATTCAATTATGTTGTGTCTCCAAAAAATTGTGACCATGATGCCTACATTTATGTTTCTCAGCTGTTGTGATATCTACATTTATGTTTCTCGGCTATCGTGTTTATGTGCATGTTCTTTATGCATTTGGCTTCTCTCCCTCGCATCCAAAATAAGATTTTCCCACTCTGAATTGAGAATACACGTGCAATAGGCATGTATGTTTTATGAAACACCTATCCACAACAGAATGGGAAGACATCTTTCTAGCCTGGGCCTGGATCCTTCAACAATTAGCTTGATAATAAGGTTAATTTTTAATTTTGTTTAATTTTATATTGAAAATCATAACGAAGTCATAAACAACAAAAAGTTTATGAGTTTATCAAAATATGTCCAACATATCTACTTGAAATTCTTTAAAAAAAATAGTATCTACAATAGCCCTCTGTTAACCACATTTACGCATATGGTCCCAAAAAAGTAGTGCACAAACTACACAAAGAAGGCATCGCAGAAATATGATTTATACTTTCACCATTGAAGCAATCTTGGCGACACTAGTTGCCTCTCGAGCCTTGCACAAGTTGCACTCATTTCCTACATCAGGTATAGATGTAGATGGGGTAGATGTAAATGTGGTTTCATTGACCCACCGAAAGTATTGACATCCACTATTTCCCTACAATACCAAATGTACATCAGTTCTTCATAAAATGATTAGTTGTCACATTATTTTTAAACATAAAATATAATTATGTATCCAAACCTTTTTCCTATTTGGGCAAACCCAAAATTGACGCCCAAGATTACTTGTTGTGTGTGACATCTTCAACATGCATGGGCCAACACCACATTGACACATAGGCACATTGACCGAAGTCATCGACACTATTTCGACAAATATTGCATTGTTATTATTTTGTTCATTCATACTAATTATAATTACAATAAAAAGAAACATATTAATGTAGACTTGCACATTTTTTGGCTAAGTCGAAGTCTTTGGTTTAAATCACTAGACACTCAAAACAAAATGACAAACCAAAGACAACCATGCAATAAAAAGCAATTACTAAGGAACCAAGGAACTAATTATAATTGCAATAAAAAGTAACATACTAAAGTAGACAAAATCTCAAATGGGGAGACATCTTTCTAGCGTAGGCCTGGATCCTTCGATAATTAGCTTCATAATAAATGAAGTAGATGAGAGTTGAGCAATTAGCTTCCCAAGAAAAATCTCATAAATCTCATAAAATCTTCATGTGCCCTTTGTGCATACCTAAATGATATATTTGAAACAAGGGTAAAGCTAAAAGAAGCTAATTTTTCATCACAGTCTATAGTTGTTGCAGTAGCAGAGCATCAGGCACCACCTTTAGCACAATATGATCATCACTAGATAGGTCTGTATGTTTTATGAAGTATGGTCATTGTACAAATTTGAAGTAGATGACTTACCACTAAAGGTACTAAGGAAACAAGAATGACAACTACAACGACCAAACTTCATAAAACATACAGACATGTCTAGTGGTCATATTGTGCTGAATGTGGCACCTAATGCTCTAGTGCTATTGCAACAACTACAGACTGTGATGCAAAATTAACTTCTTTAAGCCTTACCCTTGTTGTTTCAAATATATCATTTAGGTATGCACATAGGGCACATGAATTGGGGTACACATAGTTCATTTATGATATTTTTCTTGGGAAGCTAATTGCTCATCTCTCATCTACTTCATTTATTATGAAGCTAATTACCAAATGATCCAGGCCCAGGCTAGAAAGATCAAAACTTATAATACCAATCAATGAATGCTTTTTTTTTTATATTATAGATAGTTTACAAACTTTGATCTCATTCAATCAACAACAAGAGACAACCACACTAGATAGTTTACAAGTTTATGAGCTCCTTACGAGTAGCCACTCTAGAAACAACAATTGGAAGACCAATAGTAACAATTTAGAATTCCACAAAGATGTCCCTCTTGGGATTTGAACTAGGGTCTCCACAATGAGAACTCATTGCTTCAACCAACTAACCTAAACCCCTTGGACATCAATGAATGCTTTTCCTATAAATGTTGCATTGAATAGAGAGTTTAATAATATAAACACCAAATTGTGTCTTCATGAGCAGAGAAGTGACTGTTTGTAAAGAATTAAAAGTGTATTGCTTGGTAGTTCATTACATTGTCTTCTTCGACCATACACACCTCCCCACAACTTCTAAGACTCCTCTCCCATAAGACTCCTCTCCCATAGTGATAGAAGATAGATCCATTTTGTGCGTAACCTGAAGTCATCGTATTCCATGAGAGTACTGCATCTTTTGAGAAATTTTTTTTGAACGTTTCAAGGGACCAGTATTTCTACAATTAAATCATCATAACTTTCCTATTATTTAACCATCACACATGGCACGGACTATCTTCAAACTGACAATACGTTGCATGTGTAGTACAAAACTATTATTATTTGGCAGATTAAATGCAGATAATTACTAATAGATTAAGCATATTATTACTATGCTTAATGTTCCATTTAAATGCTAGTATATAAAGAAGACAATCAGAAGACAATCAGAAGACAATGAAGATTTGTCTAACCAATAGTCTACAAAATTAGACCTTTATTTGGCTAGGTCAAATCTTCCTTCGTGCTAGCAGTCTATTCGGTTGTAACAGTCTTAAGTTTTTGTTAATATATGGCAATCCCATGAACTCTAAGGGCCCAATTCATCCAATAACTTGATCCCACATGATTTTTGTCTGCTGCTGCAGTCGAGTTTCATCTTGTCTGGTTGAATACATATGAAATATTCAATCTATGGCATCATTGTTCAAAAAGAAAACTAACCTTCCCAACTCTGAGCTTTTGAACTCTTATAAAGCATTTCCTTAACTCACCTTTCACACAGTGGCATTGAATCCCAATAGTGAAAATGTGAGTTAGGGCCACATCTTCCAACAAAGATTGTTTGCACGCTAAGCACTGTACAAGAACAGTAAATAAAAGGACTGAAATTCCTTGATTTTAAGACCTCAAAACAATATAATCAGTACATGGAATGATCAAAACTTATAATACCAATCGATGAATGCTTTTCCTATCAATGTTGCATTGAATAGAGACCAGAGGATCTAGGAGATCCACATTTGGATGGTAAACATCATATGATATGATGTTTCTCATATGAATATGAGATATATGGTTATGAAGAATAGTTGTGTTCTCATTATATCTTGTAGATAGAGATCTACTATCATAGATGAGAAATATATGGCATCATTGGATAAGGAATCCATTTTTTGAGTCTCAAAGACTCATGGATTTAGGAAATCCACATCCAGTTGGTAAACATCTTGTTACCACGATTTTCATATGGATATGAAATCTATGGTTGAAAATGATTTAAGAACATATGTGTTCTATGTATCATAGATATGAGATCTATGATTCTTTTGGATATGGGATCCATGTTGTTTATTTTTTTGGCATCTCTATCAAAGATGATAGAGGGAGATCATCGGGTTGATTTTTGTCTCAAGTCCAAGAGGGAGTGTTAAGTTTTGTGGCCTTTACGGAAAACATCCTCTTACTTGGGAAATAAATTGATGAGGATAAATAATAATAATAAATATTGTTTATATTTATTATTTATTGTTTATCAATTAATTCGATATATATATGAGTTGATTGAATTAAATAATAGAAGGCCCAAGGTCGGCCACTTGATATAAATGTTTTATGGTATAAGTCAGCCCCTTGAGGAATGGTTTCATCCTCATATATATTCGTTCAAGTCTTGAGGAAGAGAGACACCAAAAACATAATGTGTCTTCTCTCCCCAATATTTGAATTTGTGAATTTATAAAGGCAACAATGAATTCTTGGAGGTAATAGTGAATTCAAATGGTGATTAAGCACAGTGAATACATCCATTAGAGAGCAGCGAATTTATCCATTAGAGCAGCGAAATTCAATGGAACATCATTCCTTGGACTGAGATTTCTCTGCCCTAATAGCAGCACAATTAGGTGCGAATTCAGATTTAGGAGGAGTAGATTTCAAGACAGAATTACAGTGGCTTTGATATGATCGTAGGTCAAAGGAAAGATCAGATTGATGTCATTTTGGAAGCCCTAATGAGCTGACCTAGCCCATTCACATTCATTCACCTTGGAGACTTATAAGGGATTGATCTGAAGATCATTTTAGAACTACTATCCGGGTACTATCTCTCCTTGCTCTACATCTATTTTACTACATCTCGTGCTTAGTTTTGTTAGACCTCTATAGATTGAAATATTCCTAAGTAGAATCTAAAAAATACTAACAATAAACACCAAACTGTGTCTTCGCGAGCATAAAAGTGACTATTTATAAAGAATTAAAATTTTATTGCTTGGTAGTTCATTACATTGTCTTCTTCGACCATACACACCTCCACACAAGAAGGAATAAAACCAAACCATAGGATGGTCTAGGAATTTAGAAGACATCCTTTATTACAAAGCAAAACAAAATATAGAACTCAAGTCCCAAAGCAAAACTGAATGGCCTAGATGCCCTGCACCAATACACCCCCCATGTAAGTCAACATTCTAAAGTCCTTGAATCCAAGCAAATGTAAGTCAATACACCCCCCAGCAGATCACATTGACCAATACACCCCCCATCCCACCAGCCACACCCATCCACTCATGTCAAGATCTTGTGAATCCAAGAAAATGTTGTAATACCCCAAAAATGGGCTATAGGTTCATTAACCTCCTACATCATCAATTCGAACGAAATCGACATCAAAGTCCTAACCAAAGGCACATCTGAACATCATCGAATCCTAATTGATTATCTCAAATTCTGCATCGGGGAATATTCCTAGCAATATTCTTATTTATCATAATTATCTTTAATTTAATGATTATTTGGCGATAAATCTTATTTATCCTAAAGTTTGATTAATTGAATATTCTCAATATTTAATTAATTAGATTTAATTATGCCACTTAATTGTTTAATTGGAGTTAATTCTATTTATTCCTAAATTGTATTATTTAATTTTGACAATAAATCCAAAATCCTATGAATAATCGATTAAATTCTTATTTAATTAATTAAAGCAAGTTGTCAATTTTTAATAATATTGTTTTTGAATAAAAGTTTGAAAAATAATTGATTAACCCATAAATCAATTGTTTTATTTTTCAAAATCAGTTAAGTTGGAAATAAATCACTTTATTATTAAATTAATTCATAAATAAAACATGCACAATCAGAAAAGCAGACAACTATCAATTATCAATTAAATCTAAACTCTATTTTGAGTTGAACTCTGCTTTTGCATGTTTTTGTGAGTTAATTATCCTTTATTTAAAAATAACTCAAAAATCAACCTGAGTTATTTGAGTGATTTATGGTTTTTTTTCATGCACCTCCAAAGCCCTAGATTTCTATAAATTAAGGCTTCAGCTCTTCATTTGAGATCCATCCATCCACAAATTGCACACTCACGCTGTCGAATTGGAGACTGAAGAATCGATCTTGAGAATTCGAGTTGTTGTGAGATTTTCATTGTTTTTGCATAGTATCCATATCATTTAGAATATCATTGATAGATCATTCTAGCATATCAATTTTCATATTAGCATAGATTCATATCAATTTTTCATTCATAATTGCATAGAAAACCCCAAAAAATAGATTAATTGCATTCATTCCATATCTAGATTTTGCATTCAAATCCTTCGTTTAGGTGTCTTCAAGGTCACTGATCTCGGTATAATCTGAGAATACATACTCGCATCTATTAGAAGGCAGTAAATTGCCTAGTTAGTTTAGTTTTTCATTTATTGCATGATTTTGATTTCAACTAACCTCTAATGTTTTACTGAAGTGTTGTGTCTACAGATTAGGTACAAAATTCACATAGACAAATGTAAGTCAATAACACCAAATATATCACTTAGAAGTCTTGTGAAGAGTCTTGGTGAGTTTAAGCCTTTTGAAGAACTTTAGAAATATTGAATACATCATTGCTTGCCAACTATTTGACAGAGCCTTGGAAATCATTGGTTCTTCAAGACAAAGATTGTTTGCATGCCAAGCTCTGTACAGGAATAGTCAATAAAAGGACTGAAATTCTTTGATTTTAAGACTTCAAAACAATATAATCAGTACATGGAATGATCAAAACTTATAATACCAATTAATGAATGTTTTTCCTATCAATGTTGCATTGAATAGAGAATTTAATAATATAAACACTAGACTGTGTCTTCACGAGCAGATCACATTGACCAATACACCCACCATTCACACCCATCCACTCATGTCAAGATCTTGTGAATCCAAGCAAATGTAAGTCAATAACACCAAATATATCACTTAGAAGTCTTGTGAAGAGTCTTGGTGAGTTTAAGCCTTTTGAAGCACTTTAGAAATATTGAATACATCATTGTTTGCCAACTATTTGACAGAGCCTAGGAAAAGACAAATATTGTTTGCACACCAAGCACTGTACATGAACAGTCAATAAAAGGACTGAAATTATTCGATTTTAAGACTTCAAAACAATATAATCAGTACATGGAATGTTCAAAACTTATAATACCAATCTTAACATGAGTGGATGGGTGTGGATGGTGGGACAGGGGGTGTATTGGTGAAGAGTCTTGGTGAGTTTAAGCCTTTTGAAGCACTTTAGAAATATTGAATACATCATTGCTTGCCAACTATTTGACAAATCCTAGGAAATCATTCATTCTTCAAGACAAATAATGTTTGCACACCAAGCACTATACAGGAACAGTCAATAAAAGGACTGAAATTATTTGATTTTAAGACTTCAAAACAATATAATCAGTACATGGAATGATCAAAACTTATAATCCCAATCAATGAATTCTTTTCCTATCAATGTTGCATTGAATAAAGAGTTTAATAATATAAACACCAGACTGTGTCTTCATGAGCAGATATCATTTGCTTGGATTCAAGGACTTTAGAATATACTCCAAAAAGTTAAAGTAGCCAAGTCAAGGATGAGGGGAGCTTCTCTAACTTGGTGGAAGTTTGTACAAAATGAAAGAGAAAAAGAGGGGAAGACTCCTATTTCCTCCTGGAAGGGGATGGTGATAAAAATAAGAGAGACCTACCTATCAGATGACTATGAGGTACAATTACACAAGAAAAGACAAAACCTAAGGCAAAAATACCTAGACGTGAGCGCCTATATAGAGGAGTTTCACAAGCTATGTATTAGGTCTCATGTTATGGGAGAAGAAAGCTTAAAAGTGGATAGATACCTAAAGGGGTTAAAGTGGAATATACAAGAGGAAATAAGCCTCTTTAGCCCAAGAACGATTCATCAATGCTACCAACTTTCTCTTAAAGTGGAGGAGAAGATTAAGAAGAACCATGAAACAAGAAACATAGGTAGGGTTAGAGGAAGAGACGACAAAGGTCATAGAGGATGATTTGGAGGAAGAAATTCATAGGTAATGTGTTGTGGTATATCTTGATGGCATCTCAATTTTCAGCAAGAGTAAGGCAAACCATTTGATGCATTTGAAAATTGTGTTACAGAGATTGCATGAGGAAAAGCTAAACATAAATTTGGATAAGTGTGAGTTCATGAAATAGGATTTGGTGTACCTTGGATTTGTTATATCATAAGGGAACTTGAAAATGGATACTAGTAAGGTGGATGCAATAGTAAATTGGCCTACACCTAAGTCTTCTATAGAGGTAAGAAGCTTCCATGGTTTGGCATAATTTTATAGGAAGTTCATTAGGCAGTTTAGTGAGATATGTGCACCAGTCCTAGACACCATAAAAGGTAGAATGAAAGATAAGTTTTAGTGAAATGAGTAGGCAATCAGGGGTTTTGAAACCTTGAAGGAGAAGATAGCCACACAACCTATCTTGGAACTACCTATTTTTGAAAAACTATTCACTATTGAATGTGATGCCAACAATATTGCTATAGGAGAAGTCCTAAATTAGGAAGACAAACAAATGGCTTTCCATAGTGAAAAGCTAAGTGATGCCAAAAATAAATACTCCTCATATGACTTGGATTTGTATGCATTATTCCAAGAACTGAGAAAATGGAGACACTACCTCCTCCCTAAAGAATTTGTGGTATATATAGACAATCAGGCTTTGAGCTTCCTAAACTCTCAAGACAAGCTAAGCCACAAACATATGAAGTGGGTAGAATACATGCAAGATTATACTTTCATAATCAAGCATACAAAAGGACAAAAAAACAAAGTTGCAAATGCTTTGTGTAGAAGGCTTTTGGCAGTCCAAGAGGTACAATTAAGGAGCATTGGTATAGACAATTTAAAAGAATTTTACCTGGATGATGAAGACTTCTCAGCTCCATATAAGGTATGTAAAGAGTTTCAAAATTATATTCACAATGATTACTCTAATTATACTCTTCAAGAAGGTCTATTATTTATGGGAGGACTACTTTGTGTGTCTAGAGGTTCAATGAGAGAGAACCTAATCCAAGAGAAATAAAATGGGATTCTTAGTGGTCATTTTGGGATAAATAAGACTCTATAATTGGTTCAGAGGTACTACTACTAATTTTGTTGGTGAATTTAAGCCTTTTGAAGGACTTTAGAAATATTGAATACATCATTGCTTGCCAACTATTTGATAGAGCCTAGGAAATCATTGGTTCTTCAAGACAAAGATTGTTTGCATGCCAAGCATTGTACAGGAACAGTCAATAAAAGGAAAAATTCTTTGATTTTAAGACTTCAAAACAATATAATCAGTACATGGAATGATCAAAACTTATAATACCAATCTTGACATGAGTGGATGGGTGTGGATGGTGGTATGGGGGGTGTATTAGTGAAGATTCTTGGTGAGTTTGAGCCTTTTGAAGAACTTTAGAAATATTGAATACATCATTGCTTGCCAACTATTTGACAGAGCCTAGGAAATCATTGGTTCTTCAAGACAAAGATTGTTTGCATGCCAAGCACTGGATAGGAAAAGTCAATAAAAGGACTGAAATTCTTTGATTTTAAGACTTCAAAACAATATAATCAGTACATGGAATGATCAAAACTTATAATACCAATCAATGAATGCTTTTCCTATCAATGTTGCATTGAATAGAGAGTTTAATAATATAAACACTAGACTGTGTCTTCACGAGCAGATCACATTGACCAATACACCCCCCATCCCACCATCCACACCCATCCACTCATGTTAAGATCTTGTGAATCCAAGAAAATGTAGGTCAATAACACCAAATATATCACTTAAACTCACCAAGACTCTTCACAAGACTTCTAAGTGATATATTTGGTGTTATTGACTTACATTTGCTTGGATTCAAGGACTTTAGAATATACTCCAAAAGTGATTATGTAACGAATGAAGTGAGAGGGAAGGATCTTGATTTAGGTCAATGGATATTTCAACATGAGTTTGGACAAGATCTTGACATGAGTGGATGGGTGTGGATGGTGGGATGGGGGGTGTATTGGTGAAGAGTCTTGGTGAGTTTAAGCCTTTTGAAGGACTTTAGAAATATTGAATACATCATTTCTTGCCAACTATTTGACAGAGCCTAAGAAATCATTGGTTCTTCAAGACAAAGATTGTTTGCATGCCAAGCACTGTACAGGAACAGTCAATAAAAGGACTGAAATTCTTTGATTTTAAGACTTCAAAACAATATAATTAGTACATGGAATGATCAAAACTTATAATACCAATCTTGACATGAGTGGATGGGTGTGGATGGTGGGATGGGGGGTGTATTGGTGAAGATTCTTGATGAGTTTAAGCCTTTTGAAGCACTTTAGAAATATTGAATACATCATTGCTTGCCAACTATTTGATAGAGCCTAGGAAATCATTGGTTCTTCAAGACAAAGATTGTTTGCACGCCAAGCACTGGACAGAAACAGTCAATAAAAGGACTGAAATTCTTTGATTTTAAGACTTAAAAACAATATAATTAGTACATGGAATGATCAAAACTTATAATACCAATCAATGAATGTTTTTCTTATCAATGTTGCATTGAATAGAGAGTTTAATAATATCAACACCAGACTATGTCTTCACGAGCATATATCATTTTCTTGGATTCAAGGACTTTAGAATGTACTCCAAAAGTGATTATGTAATGAAGGAAGTGAGAGGGAAGGGTCTTGATTTAGGTCAATGGATATTTCAACATGATTTTGGACAAGATCTTGACATGAATGGATGGGTGTGGACCTATTGCAGCTTCCCACCTTATATCGCCTCCTTCAGCACTTCTTTGCTCACGGACTATGCCAAAATAAAATAAAATGAAATGTGCTGGTAGGCGGGATATATGTATAAAATTTGACTTGTAAATAACTGTAACTCGATTAGATCATTTAAATTCATCAACTTTTTAGCTTTTATTTTTCGCACTTCTGTGATATTTAACCACTTATTCAACATTTTTTTACAATGAAACCAAAAGTAGCATCAATTTAACCTTGAACTCAGTTGATGAGGAAACAAAGAACCCGCGCTTAGTTGACTGGTTGCTCTATATCTCTGGAAATTCACGAGCCACTTCTAATGGTGTTCATGCCACTTCTAATGGTGGCGTGAACACCATTAGAAGTGTAGAGATTAGGGTTTCAAGCCCGTGACAAATGAAAATGATTTGAAAAAAAAAATGTACCCTTCATTAAGTAAATGCCAAAAAAATTGAATCTCTTACCAAGGCTACAATAAAATGGTTGAAATCGAATGCCTATTCCTCTCAATGCTTTCTCGGGTTTGAGAATAGTAATGTGGAAGAGAAGGAGATGCCAAAACTTACAAGATGGATGCATATAGGGGGTGTTGACATACAACTTCCCTCCTTATACCCTCACTTCCCTCCTTATATCCTCCTTCACCACTCCTTTTCTCGTGGACTATGCCAAAATGAAATAAAATGAAATGTGCCGGTAGGCGGGATATATGTATAAAATTTGACTTTTTTTTTACTTCTATTCCCGTGTTGGTCAGAATTATGACCACTATTTAGGATTGTATCTCCGACCAACCCGAGCATAGAAGTTAAAAAAATCAAATTTTTCTTCTATAAACTAACCATGGAGAATCATTTTATAACTTGGTCGGAAATGTCGGTCTAAAAAGTGGGTCAAATGTACTAGTGAGACCAAACAGTGTGCTGCCTAGACTACATCATCATGTCTGAAAATTGCCTCCATCCTTTGTGCCAAGATTTCCCTCAGACCGCTATTTGACATTCCCCTCAGCACAACCTTTTTGCCATCCACTTCGAAGGAGAACTCCATCCTTTTGAAGCTTTGTGTGTACTCATCAAGAGTCTCCATCCATTGGATGCCCAATATGACCTCCATTTCATCCAGATCTACTACAAAGAAGTCATTTGTCACTGTGTGTTCCCCCATGGTAATGCTCAGTTACGGAACCAGATGGGTACATGACAAGAGATTTCCTCCCTCCACCTTGACTAACCCTTGGAGTGCCTTTGAACGCAAACCCCTTCGTTTCATGAGTGATGAGTTGATGAAGTTGAGTATAGCCTCACTGTCGAGCATGACCATGACCCATTATCCCTGGAGGGTACCCTATACCTGGAATATCGTGCATCTCAGAGTACTAGCAAGGGTCATGATGGTACCTCCTCACCCTACAAGTGTGGAAATCATCCCTGCATGGTTTAGATTAGTCTCCTAGGCAGTTTGTTGACCATCACCTTTGGGTTGAGGTTCCTCATGTTCCTCGTCGTTTGACATAACCTCAATGTAATGAATCTTTCCTTTGCACAAGCATCATTTCCCTGGTTCCCACATCTCCTTATAGTTAAAATAGAGCTTCCTTCTCCTAAGCTACTATATGGTGGCTTCATCCAATGATGGCTTCTTCAGAGGGGGCTTAGTATCTTTCTCCTTTGGAGTGAGGGGTGGCTTGGGGTGCGAATAATTCCTAGAAGAAGAAGAAGATGATGTTGCCATGTCACGTGCCTTCTTAACTGCTTCAATGAGTATGATAGTGTTAAATCCCTTCACCCAACCCTTTAGAGGTTCCATCAGCCCATCCATAAAAATACAATCAATCTCCTCTTTGAGCTATTTGATACCAATAAGGACAATCTATGGAATTCTGTAATATAACTGTCGACTGATCCAAATTGCTTCAACTGCCCCAACTCCTTAAAATTGAGTTCAGGATCCTTCCCATCGAATCGGTCTATAATTATTTCTGTGAATTTAGTGTAGGAGGTTATTTGATTGTGGCTGAGGGTGACCATTCCATGATGCCACCATTCATGGGTGATCCCTTCAAGGTGAAGCACCACAAATTTGATTACCTCATCCTTCGGCATCGGGTTAAGATGGAAATATGTGTTTTCCTTTTGTACCCATTCCCACGTCGATGTTGATCCCAATCCATCAAACGGTGACAGGTTCACCTTTCCTATCTTTCATTTGAGGTCATCGTTATAATATCCAAGACTGTTACTACCTAAATATCTCATTTGTAGATCAACATAATCTCTTAAGGATATGTCTCCTTCGAGATTCACATTCCTTGAGTCTTGCATTAGTTGCTCTTGCATTTCTTGGAAGGTGGGCTCTGACTCTCTTTGAGGTGCTTCGGTTCTTGGAGGGAATGTCAACATCGATGGTTGAGAGCATGAATGAGGGTTTTCTCTCACTGTGATAGAATTATCACCATGCCCATTTTGTTCTTCATTTGTCCTCCCTTTTGCTAGCCTCTACAACATCTCCTCCATGAGTCGTTGTCATTCTTTCCCTCTAATTATGGTTTCATTTAGTTGTACCTAGCTCTTGGTTATCTCCCTTAACAATGTCATGACTTCCACAGTGGGATCTTGTGGTTCCCCCATTCTATTAGTGGAATAATACCTCCTTCTAGTGTATATTTTGAGCGTGTTATGCATCCACGACCCAACATGCTAGTAGAATCACTGCCTTCGATACCACTATAGTGTACCATTTTCGTATGAATTCCCTATTCTCCCTCACTGTAGGACCTCATCATAGGACCATAAGACCGTAGCACCTCATAGGCCCCTAGCACTATAGGACCGCAACACCGTATGCCCATAGGCTCGTAGGCCCATAAACATGTAGCACCGTAGGCCCGAGTTGTTTTCACTATAGGACCAAGTCTTTTTGTCGTAACATCATAAGGAAATCCTCTCCCTTCGGATACTTAGTCACCCAACATGATCTTTCGAATGCAACGACAAGTTGGATCACCAATAATAGGAAATATCAATATTCGGAAACAATGAAGATTTGCACATGAAAGAGACAAATTGCATTCAATAATGATAGCACTTCAAATTATAACAAATAAAGCTTCAGTACAACAATCTCAGACCAAGCATAGAGCATAATAGAGTGAGGAGTTACTCCCACTGAAACTGTGAATGCCAAGTAGGGAGGATATTTCAACTTTGAAATGGCAGAATATTGAACTCTAATTGGAATTTTGCATATACAAATAAAATATCCAATTCACATGCCTACAACAACCTACTTATAACCTGCCTTAAATATGGCTTCAGGGAAACTTCCTGAAGGATTACAAAAAAATGTCGATAGCCAACATGCTACCTAAAAAATAAAAATGGACTCAAGGGATTAAACTTTAATTTTGAGGCCCTACAGACAAAATTATTAAATTAAATTATTTGATAATATCAGGGACATTACATTTAGACAAACAACAAAAAACATCAATCCAGATATGATGCTCATGAAACAAGAGCACTTGGAATAATGCAAGAACTTGAGTTGTCATGAATAGCAACTGGCTGCCCAAGTTCTTGTTCTCGACTCAATAATGCAGCAAACCCAACCATGATGACTGTTGACCCATCCACCCCAGCCAAGTGAACTTAGCAAGTTATCTAGGAGAGCAAACTTGAAATGACAATGTTAAGGACAAAGTCATAGGGAATAAGATATAATCTAAGTTCTTCAAGGAGATGATAGGGAAGAGGAATACAATGCATCCCATACTACATTTGAGGCCCATCCTTGATCCTAAAATGGGTATGTATGCCAATCAAATAATTGGGAAGAGGATTGCAATACATCCCATACTACACCAAGGGTCCATCCTCGATCTCAAAATGGTTGTATAGGTTGAAAGTGAGATTTGTACAAACTGAAATATATTCAAATTGACCTCATTATTATCCTTATCTAGACATTAAAAGTATATATATAGCTAGTAAGGGGGTGAAGGTAGTGACATTTTATCAAGAATAAGGATATATATACTTTTTCCCTGTAGTACATAAGCCTACAAATAGGTTGGTGCAAAGTGAGCTATAACCTATGGCAATTATAGGTATAATGCAACTCCAAATTATAGTTACTACACTTCTAAGTTATCTTGTTTTGAATCAAATTTCTAAGTTATCTTTGTGTGTGTGTGTGCACGCGCGAGCACATGTGTGCATGCACATGCATGTCTTTGTGCTCTGTGTGTGTGTGTGTGTGTGTGTGCGCGCGCGCGCGCATGCGTGCGTGCGTGTGTGTGTGTGCGCGGGGGTGCAGGCATGTGTGTGTATGCATGTGAAAGAAGAATATTTAATGCATTTATAATATGTATTGGGATGATTTAAAAATGCAAAATTGTTATCTAATTTTAATGGCTACACATTCGCAAGGAGGAGCTTTTATACTTGGGAATTTTGCTTCCCTATGAAGGATAAAGAGATGGATCTAGAGACAATCAAATTTATAGTAGTCAAGTTTGTTGGGACTTAATTTGACAATGCTAAATTTTGTTCAATTCTTAGCTCCTTTGTGCACTTAGGCCTCAGTATTTCCATCACATACAACTAATTTGATAAATATTTATATAGGTCTTTATTATTAATATTGCATAAGTGTTGTTCTCGCTCATCCCTCATGTGCTTGTCAGGTGTTCAAAGTTGCAATTTGTCTCAAATATTCTAAGTGTAGGGACTTTGTTGTTTAAATTTTGAAGGATTATGCTTATGTCAATGATTTAAAGTTTCCCCTCTAAGTATGCCTTTAAAACAAACTTTTCCTTATTCCTTTGTCTTTGTCACAACATCAAACCTACCCTCTAGACAAAGCTTTCATCTATTCCCTTCATCCCATTTTCCTTGTTAGGATTTGGAGTTTAGCATCCATTTTATCCAACTTTCACTCTTTTCCTTTGTCTTTGTTTAAATTTTCAGACTTTGCCTTACTTGCATGCCTTTCATACGAGCTTTGAGTTACATATTCTTTACACTAAGTCACCTTTCAAAGGTAGAGTTTCAACCATCCTTTACCCAAGTGTCTTTTTTATTCATATCCTCAATCCTTAACTTCTAAAATTTTCTTCTATGTACTTTTTTTTGAGTTAGATATGCAAGAATACTTTTAATGACATACAAGGTATGAAGCATCCTTGAACCTTGATCCTTGACACTCTTCACTATGTTATCTTTTTAGGATTGTTGGTTCAAAGTTATTCATATTTACATTCCTTGAAGAATGATTTTTCTATCATCATCCCTACCCTCAATCCTTGATTCCTTGATAGTAGTACGAGTCATGAGGTCTCGTGATCCTTCAAACACTAAAAATTCCATATTTTGCATTGTTTACTATCACCTACCTCTTTACATGACCTAGAGTACCATTATTAATGCAATTTGACATTGCTAATACTCCACAGAGAATTTCCTTTCCACAAACAATTGTTCATCTTAACAATGTGAAATTGCGTTTACTTCTATTGATGGAAAAGCAAAGGTGACAATGTAACTATTGTTGTGGTAGTTGAAATTTTAGCTCTTAATGGTTGTCATGTCAGCTCATGGTTATCAATCACGTAGATTGTCATTAATGTGTGTGTGCTTAAGGGTATGGCTTCCATATAAGTCAAATAGGACATGGCTAAGCTCCCTACAAAATCTACCATTAACCAAATTTGAAAACACGGAAAATATGAGATTTTCCCCAAATTTTCACCATCTGTTTTCTTCATTATCTATATATCTTGTGGTCAAAAACCACAAAAAAAATTGTAAAACAATTGTTATGTTTTCACGAATCTAGAAAAAAAAGTTAAGACATTTTTATCTTTGATACGTTTTGTAGAGATCTTAGCCGCTGCCAGTCAAATATGAGTGTCTTTGTCACAGAGATGGGTTGTTTTTGTCCTCACGCTCTCCTGTTTGTTTGCTGGAATTGATCTGGAATTGAAAAACAAGAATTTGTGAATTGGTACGTCCAATTTTCATTTTGGTCCAAAATGAGCATTCAGCAAATTCCACCTCAGGACCTGGAATTAGAATTGAGGCATAGAATTGGAATTGGGAATTTAATTTTGTGTGTGGAAACAAATTTCTGTTTTCTAATTCCAGATCAATTCCAGCAAACAAAATGTCTTAATCACTGTTGTCCCTGATTTTTTTACTATAAAAAATCAGGGGTAACCCTGTAAATTTCGACGTTTTAAAGCTCTCTGTAAGCATTTCGAGGTGAAAGTGCACATTAACATGGCAAATCGGGATTCCATGCGTTCACTGCAAGTAGAGATAAACATGCAAACTGCATTTCCTTCATTTGCATTTTCATTCGAAACCTTCGCTTTCCACTCAAAGTCGCATTAATGCAGAAGATGTGTTGCACTTGTTTTCTATGCATCTTCCACCTAAGGTGAGGACGTTTTCATTTCTCGTGTTTCCTTGCTTTTTGTTTCTTTTCCATTTGGCAAGTGCATTTTTGTTCAGTTTTAATCTCTTTGTTCTTTGCATTCCATGATGTGTTTTCATTTTCGTTTGTTTTAGCTTGGCTTTTGTTTGTGCATTTCCTCCTCCTAGAGTCGTCTTTTGCAGAATATTGTGGGTCGTGGGCAGACTTTGAGGTCATCGTTTTTCTTTAACCAAGCATCATATAAACTCTTCTTGTCATGGATGCCAGAGTTTCTTGTCTAAAACTGTCATTCAGGAACAAGTGATTCAATTTCTAAGGTATGGTTACAAGTGCATAAAAAGTTGTAATATCGTGATATTGCTATCAAGATTCAATTGTGTAGTTTTTTTGAGTCAAACTCATTGACCCATGCTTCATGAGTAGTGGTTCACACAAAAATATCTCCTACTTATCAAGTTGCAATATCGTTTTGCTCGATTACAAGTGAACCCTTTGTGTTCATCATTCGCTTGTAATGCGACATAAACACATTACAAGTTGCATTTTTATTTTCCCTAAGTGCAAGTTAGAGTTCACTTGCAGTCGGGTTTTTTGAGACCCGATTGCAGCTAAACTTGTATTGTCATGCACTTGCAGTGGGGTCCTCAAGACCCGACTGCACTTCATGTTGCTTTTCCCCAATTACAACTTCCTTCCACTTGCAATGCAGTCTCCGAGACTCAAAATTCACTTGTAACCCCTACTTTTGCATCTTATTCAACATGCCCTTGCCAGTTGCCTACAAGATCATAGTACTGTTTTGATTGGATGTGCACAAAGGGACAATAAATCATATGTAATGTTTCCATAATAGTGGTTACTTCAGAAAGGTGGAAAATATAAGTTTACCATCATAGAATGCTTTCCAGACAAAGATATCAAGTGGTTCATGTAGATGTCCTTACATTCCAAGTTTCCTATTTTAGTCGCAAAGAACTTCCCTTCTAAAGAATTGGTACTACCCCAAGCATGAGAATGAGTTTGGAGTTTGTTAGCCAAAGGCACGAGAATCATCAAGGATGCAAGATGACATTCCATCACTAGGTGCCTCAACCAAACTTGAAGTTTCCAAACATGCACCATCTTATAGCATCATGAAGAAAAAACAAAGGATGATAGAGTCGTGTGTTTGGACACTTAGATTAGTTTCAATTATGCATATGTAAATCTTTATGACAAATTGCATGTAAAGTGACAATTTGTATTCACATGTAATAAGATTACATGCAAAATTGTAACTTGTAATTATATGTAACCACGTTGCAAGTCAAAATACGAGTTGAAATGTTGAATAAGTCAATTGTAGATGGTTAGTTGTGAAAAAAGTCTTAGTTGAACTTCTGCCACTTTTTTCTCTTAACCCTTCACCAATATATCGGAGGGTGCTTTATGTAATATTTTAGCTTTTGGAAATACAACAAAACTCTGCCAATTTGTTCACCACTCTAAGACTTTGAGCTTAGATGTAAATCAAATTGTATTCAATAAAAGAGGCAAGTTGTTTTCAAATGTTGTGCTGATTCGAGTTGTTATACGATGACATTTTTTGGAAATTGTTTGAGTGTTGTGTTTTTGTTTGAGAGGCATTTAAACTCAATATTCCAAACTTTGAACTGCTAATTGTGTTTAGAGTTGTAGTTTAGTTTTCAGACTTGGTCTTGCAGATTTTGAGTTGTTTATCACATTTGAAGCTAGTGTAGAACGCTCAAGCAAGGAGGTAACTTGCAAACTTTGTGTTTCTTTTATTTTCTATGTTTGTGCATGAAGGTGAAGTATGTGTTGGAGACTTTGAGCTACATGTATGTTTAATCTTTATTCCTGAATTCACATAAGTAGTGTTGTGGAAAGAATATAAGCTTTCACAAGCTTCTTGTTTTTAGCTTTGCTAAATTGTACTTAAGATATTGTTGTAAAGATAGAATTGTGTACTCTAAGATAAGAAAATACGATGAAAGAAGAACTCCCACTGTGAAATAAGGGAGTATTGGGAATGTAATGCCCAATGAATTAGCTTAGTGTACATAATCTTACGAGTTGGCTTAGTGTAGGTTGTTTTTAGTAATAATAGATAGGGGGAGCCCTCCCTTATAACTATGAGAGACTATGTCTCACACTATGGTTGAAACCACTATTTTGCAATTGATCCCAAAATTGTCAGTTGCAAAATATCCATCCAATAGTCACAAACAGGGTGTCTTCCTTGCCACTTTTGATGGCATGAGTGTCATATTAGATTTGATGAATGTGACAATATTATAATGGTGTACAAACCTTGTAATGGCCTAAATTTGCACCCTTGTGTAAATTTCCACTTCGCATTACCCCTACCTTAGGCTAAGATTCAATTGTCCCATAACCCTTGTCATCCACTTGCCTTTGCCATGTCAGCATCCATTTAAGAATTTTGACCATGCAACCTAGACAGCTTAGGACACGTGCACGCCGCAAAGATGTTCACACAATGTGTTTGTTGGCATAAAGCTTAGTTGTCATCATTGGCAAACATCAATCACACTAATACTCATGATAGAACAACAATGGTGAATTGATAGAATTACTAAGTAAACAGTATACCTTAACCGGTCACATTTATACCAATCTATTCTTGTCCAACCAATCTTGGTAGATACCATAGGATGCAGATGACTAATAGGTTGCACACCAGTTTGCACTCCATTGCAAACTTACCGGTCAGTGCTTTATAATCCAATCCAGATTATGTAGAGCATTTTTCAGATGAACTGGAGTTGACTTTGTTTTCTGCGAGCGTTTCGAGGTAAACTAAAGATTTGTTTGCAAGCTTTTTGATCAAGAGTTCTACATGCAAAATTTTTGGGAGAGTTACAGCTTGGTTGCACCGTTTGGTGTAATTTCAATCAGATAATTTCTTATAAATTCAGGTCATCATGCACTAGAAGATGTGTTGTTGAAAATTAAGAGTGAAGAGCAAGAAGAGCAGAAGAGCGGAGTCTTCTAAGAAGGGATACAGTCACAAAGAGTGAAAGAGAGAGAAATATTCAATAGCCAAGCAGAGGAAAGAGTGAATAGGTATGATCTAAATCGACAGATATAGTGTCAAAATAATATCATTTATTTTCTTGTGTGAAGCGCATTTAAATTCCTTAATCAGGGTGAACCCTAACATGTTCTATTGTTTAAATCCCTTCACCGAGTAACATCTTTGCTGATGTTTTAAGTCCCCTAATAAGGCGACTCCTCATAGGGTCAAGATCTTAACTGATCTCTTTTTAAATCCCTTAACCGGATAACACTCTAACCAATGCTTTGTAAGCCTTTAACATGACAACTTTATTACTACAGTAGTGGAGTTTCGTGGGTTTTGTCCCACTGTGATTTTTTCCTTCTAATTGAGGGTTTCCACATATAAATCTTGTGTTGACCTATGCATTTAATTTTTGTTTATGATTGTCAAAGCATTCTTTTGTTTTCAGTATTAACAGGAATATTAATTTAAAGAAAAGAATACAAGAAATTGAATTTATTAATTCACCCCCCTCTCAATAACCGGTTAGGATTAACAATTGGTATCAAAGCCTAGTTCTCAGGTATAGAAAGCTTAATTTCTTGAGAAAAGATCATGGAGGGTTACAGGTATCAGACGCAGCTGGAAGAATCCAATGAAATGATTACCTCTCTTGAAAAAAGACTGAAAAGATCTCTTGCCAAGAGAAAAGAGTTGGCTTTACAACTGAGTGAAAGTCTGGAAACACTTGAAGAACTCTCTGGACGGAGTGGTTCTGATGAATCTGAAGAAGTGGTCTCTAATCTCATGGAGAAGAATTTGAATTTGACCAATCAAATCTCCAATTTGAAAAGAGAATAGGAAGGTCATGTTCTAAGGATGACCAAACTCATTAAAGCAAGCAAAAAAGCTAAGGATGAAAATAATAGTGCCATAGAAGCACAGTTGACTGTTGAGAGAGCTAGAAACCTGGTTGAAGATACATTAAGAGAGAGTGATACTATCATACTGCAACTGCATGCGGACATATAGGGCATAAATCAGGATAATGCAATCATGCATGAACACTTGCATGATAAAGATGAAGCATGCAAAGAAATGGTTGTTCAAGTTGAAAAACTGAAAGAATAGCTAAAAACTTTTGAGGAGAGGAATGAGAAACTCATAAAGTATAGTGAAAGTTCTGAGAATCTTGATGAGCAACTGAAAGCTCAAAGAAAGCACAAGGATCCCACAGGACTTGGGTGCATCAATCAAAGTAATAAGGAAACTGGTGAGTCCTCTGGAGTCAAGAAAAGAAAGAAGGAAAAGAAGAAACCAATTGGAGACAAAGGTAAAAGAGTCTTCAAACCCTCTTGTAAACATTGTGGAAAACCGGGTCATAAATCAAATGACTACAAGAATGCATCAATGAAATCGTTCACCACTAATAGTTACTGCAACAACTATTCTAAGTATGGTCACAAGACCTTTGAATGCAGGTCACGTTCTAACAGTGTATCTAGTGGAAGCAGGGGAAGATTTAAAGGTTATTGTTATGCATGCAATAAATTTCTACACAAGGCAAAAGAATACAGGTCTAAAACTAGGGTATTCAAATCTTCACCGAGATTGGTATTCCATAATAGGAATTCTTACCAGGGCAAATCTATTTGTGCTACCTGTGGACCATCAGGGCATATGAACATTGAATGTGACTCACCCATGGACAAAGAAAGAAGGGTCAATCCATGGAGAGGAACTGCTATGACTTGTTACAAGTGTAACAAGATTGAGCATCTAGCTAAAGACTGCAGGAACTGGTCAATGGACAAAGGAAAAGGCCCAGCTAAACATGTCAAGAAGCATGTGACTCCCAATCAAAAGGGAAACACCACTAAAGAGAACAACATGGAAGTTAAGAATAATTGGTCCAAAAAGGGGACAAAGAGCTTTGAAGGAGAGAAATTAGAGACAAAGTCATCATCCACCGATGGTGATATCTCTTCAAAAAATTAAGCCAAAAGGTCTTAAGGGGGAACAAGTAGCAATGCTATTGTCCCTAGAGTAACTAGTGAGATATGTTCTCACTCTATCAAGGATAGAAACCAAGAAGGATTCACTGGTCTAACACCTGAACCGGTCAAATGGAGAAGCTGACGTATCATGGTCAATGTCTCAACCGAGGTTAATGTTGTAAACAGGTAAAAATTCAGTGAACTGGTTGATAAAGGTAAGGTTAAGTAATGGTAATTAATACAGTAACCATTAACAAAAGTTATCATTTGTTAATTACCGTTACAACCTAAGTGTATAAAATGGAAAGCTGATTACTCATTTCACTTTACATTGTGTTTTGTGATTATTATTTTTTAAGCTTGATTAATCTTTCTTGTTGTGATTTGTGATCTTTGCTTTACAAATTCTATGAATTTGCCAAGAACTTTTTGTGTGTTTCCGGTCAGGAGAAATGGCATCATCATCTTCTGTTGTGAGCCTCATCGATGTCAATCAACATGACAGACCTATGTATGATATCATGACAGTGCAGAATAGAGCGAATGATATGGTTGGTGCCCTATCATCCATTCATGATAGAGTGTTTTTGACTGAGGATGTAATCACATTCATCCACATCAAATAGGAGGAATTGCGTGAAACATTCATCCAGAGTGAATACCTTGGGCTCTATGAAGATGGAAAGCTTTATCCAACTGTGTTTCAACCCGACTGGATTCAGTTAGTGCTTAGCAAAGTACACAATCCAAGAATGTGGCTAGCTAAAGGTGTCTTTACTCCGATAACCAAGAAATATTTGCATAGAGTAATCAGATTCAATGCCACAAGGGAAGCTCTTACCCTGAGGACAATTGCTAACATTGAAGTCACTCGACTCACCAAGTCAAAATCTAACAATCGTATGATGACTGTGACTGATATTGTAGATGACAGTGTCTGGTTTTCTATTATTTTCATTGGTTACAAAGTTTACCAGTCAAGAAACCTCAACAACATACCAGGTGGTGTGATACATGCAGCACACATGATCATGCACGATAATGCTTAGTATGACATTTGCACTATGTTGAGGAGCCAGATTTTTTAGAACCTGAAAAAGCTCAGTATGGTGAAGAAGAAATTTATGAAGTATGGGACACTATTGGTATGTCTATTTTTCTACTATCAAAATTTCATTCCAGGAATAGGTAAGGTTACCTAGTTAGCAGACAAACTGGTAATGATTCAAATAGGTGAAATAGTTAATAATTTGGGGAACCGGTTTAACAAAGTAATAACTGATTACTTTGAGGCTTATCAGCTAAGAATGCATCAGAGGGAAAGAATTCATTCTACTATTGTAGAGGAGTACAAGGATGAAATTTTCTTCCTAGTGAGCACCGATCACTGTGTTATCCAAGCTGTTGATCCAAGAACTGAGTTTGCACCAGAGCTTGGTTATGAGATTTCAACCAAGACTGCCAAAGCTTACGCTAAGGTACTTCAAGAAAGTAACTTGGATCTCTCTACCAACCGGTTTGGCACTTACGAGGAGATAAGTAAAATTCTGAAGTAAAATGCACCTTCTAAGGTACCAAAGAAGGTATATGTCAAACAATCTCCTACTCCAAGAAAAAGGAAGCCATATGTGCAAGAACTAACAATTCAAAAGAAGAAGGCACAACCACTAACAACCAAACAATCACAAGGTGAGGACATGGAGGAAACAAAGATAAAAGAAACCACCACCTATCTCAGAAAGAGGAAGACCGGGAAACTAGTAAAGGAGGATGTACCAAAAGAAAGGAAACCAACCATAGATGAAATGGTTGAAGGAGTAAAGTAAAAAGGTAGAATGGGTGTTGTTGGAAGAAGATATGAGTTGGAAAATCATGATGATAGGAGAAAACTGGAAGAGGTTGTAGTATACTGTCTTCACCAGTTTAAATTAACTCCTACTGAGATTCATGGCCTAGTACATGCAGAGCTACATGAGATCATTGAAGGAAGATGGAAATCTTCTATAGCTCAGGAGAGAGAGCTAAGGATAAGGGCACTACTGGAAGTGCAAAACCATTTGATCCTATTAGAGGCAACCAATCAAGAAGATCTGTACAAACAAAGCTTTAAAATCAAGAAGAGGATTGGTCAATTCCTTATAGGAGAAGTTGATGTATTTCATGATGAAGGTTGGACAACCATTCTTAAATGATAACATCAAGTTGAAGCCGAATGTCAAAAGACCTCGATGTAATCAAAAAAGGACACCGACAGAGGGAAGGGCATTCTGGGAGTCAAGACACCGGTCCAAGCCAAGCCTGCAATTGAACTTGTCATTGTAGACATCACCAAAGACACAATAGGTGATCTAACTCCACCAACTATCCTTGCATCTCCAAATAAAGCTAAAGCTCAAACTCTAACTCTTGATGATATAGTTGATGAAATTCTAGACTTTGGAAAAGTGAGCAATGCAGCTAAGTGGTTCAGTGCTTTAGGCACTGGTGATAAAGATAAAATTGAAATTTCTCTATTAGAGAGCTTTCTAGATTTCAACCAAGGTCCTAAGGACTATAGGCCCCTCTTCCCAGCCAAACTAAACAAAAGGCTAATGACTAAATGGAGAGTCGGTTTAGCAAAGAACAATAAAATCTTAAGGGAATTTTTGGAAAAAGTTAAACTAGATCTTGATGAAGATGCAATCAAGATTCATTTGGAAGAAGAGTAACTTAATATAGATATAAGAGACAAGGAGGCCAAAATAATAAATGGTCAAGATAAAGAAGTGTATGAAGAAATAGTCCAACTGTGGAAGAATTATGACTTCAACACTCTACAGAAGGGACAAGAGAAAATAACATCAAAAAAAGTTTATATTAAAACACCTAAGTCAACAGGTCCTTAGGACATCTCTCAAGATGAACAAGCAAAGGATTTGGTACCACTGGAATAATTCACAACTAGTGAACAAGTCACAACAAGTGATCAAAGTACAATCGGTGAGAAGAATAATATCGGTGAATAGTTCACAACCAGTGAACATGTTAACATCGGTGAAGAGATTCCAACAAGTGTACAAGATACACCACTCAAACCAATAGAACTTGAAATAGGGGAGTGATCGGCTAAGGTGACTGAAGAAAAGGAAACTAAGAAATTTGAGATGATCAAGAGTGATCAACAGGTTGTAGAGGAACAACTAGAAGAAAAGCAACAACCAAAAGAAGAGAAGCAACCAGGAGAAGTACAACAGCAAGAAGAGCCTCAAAAAATGGAAATGGAGGAAGAGGAGAAGCTTGTTGAAGAAGAGCTAGCAAAGGACATAAAACAAAAGCAACTGGTAGATGTACCAAGTACTTCTTCATCAAAGAGAAAGCTATCTTTTACAATAGACCCTAAATCTAAAAAAGGGAAAGTTAGCACGTCTCCAACAGGTGACACTGGCAAAATCTTTTGGTTGACATAAGCAAAATGTCAACTACACAGCTGAAGCAGCTCACAAAGAGAAAATAGGACATGGTTCTCACAAGTGTGAAAAATATTATGTACAATTTTTTACCTGACGCTGACATAGAACATAGATGAAGAGGAACCCATAATTGATGAACTAGAAATACTGGCACAAGCAATTGGTGAAGATATTGCAAATCTAGAAATAGTTGCCATTGATCATTATGAAAAGAAAACAAAAACTATTCTTCATGGAAAGATTGAAGAACTTAAAGCCACTATGGCTACCAGCACCAGTGAGCTAAAGCAACAAGTACAAGATGTTGGGAGGTTAATTACAAAAACTTTAAACTGTGAAGATTTTGTAAAAGATGTAACAGAGAGAACCAAAAGGACAACAAAAGAGCTCAAGGAGACTACATCAAAGTTTTATGCAAATACCTCTTCTATGACTGAGTATAGTTGTGAGCTAACCAGTTTATCTCTCACATTGAGAAAGGCATAAGAAGAAAACACTGAAAGAATCCAAGATCTCATTGGATTTCATCTATTCATCGCACCTAGTTTTGATTTGCTGCAAAAAATAGTAAATGATGTTGAAAGACTTCTCAATGAGCCTAACTATAAGACAATTGAGGATATCGAGAACCTAATTGTCTCTCCACAAGAAATGAAGTATACCTTAGATCAAGTCATAGGTACTTGGAAAACCTTCCTAGTTTCTACTAGGAATTCTATAAGGATATCTTCAACAAGGTCCAATTATGAGGCATACACACCCTTTGTCCCTTGGAAGCAAAAAGGGGAAGATAAATATCAGGAAATTGGAAGAGAAATGAGAAGTTATTAGATGAGACTGATCAGATGACAAGGAGAGTTTAGAGCGGTACAATAGGATACAGGTAGAGAAGGTCAGTTGATAGGGTGATACTCTAGAGGGAGTGTATGTGTTGATGAGTTTTGCCACCAACGCCAAAGGGGAAGATTGTTGACATAAAAGATTAGTTGTCATCATTGGAAAACATCAATCACACTAATACTCATGATAGAACAACAATGGTGAACTGATCGAATTAATAAGTAAACAACATACCTTAACTGATCATGTTTATATCAGTCTGATCTTGTCCAACCGTTCTTGGAAGACACCACAAGGTGCAGATGACTAACAGGTTGCACATGAGTTTGCACTCCATTGAAAACTTACCAATGAGTGCTTTATAATCTGACCCGGATTATGAGGAGCATTTTTCAGATGAAATGGAGTTAGCTATTTCAGATGAACTGGAGTTAGCTTTATTTTCTGCAAGCATTTCGAGGTAAACTAAAGATCTGTTTGCAAGATTTTTAATCAAGAGTTATGCGTGCAAGATTTTTGGGAGAGTTACAATGTGGCTGCACCATTTGGTGTAATTTTTATAAGATAATTTCTTATAAATTCAGGTCATCATGTACTAGAAGATCTGTTGTTGAAAATCAAGAGTGAAGAGCGAGAAGAGGAGTCTTCTAAGAAGGGATACAATCACGAAGAGTGAAAGAGAGAGAAAGATTCAATAGCCAAGTAGAGGAAAGAGTGAACATGTATGATCTGAATCGACAGATACAATGTCAAAATAAGATCATTTCTTTTCTTGTGTGAAGCACATTTAAATCTCTTAATCAGGGTGAACCCTAACAAGTTCTATTGTATAAATCCCTTCACTGGGTGACATCTTTGTTGATGTTTTAAGTCCTCTGATAAGGTGACTCCTAACAGGGTCAAGATCTTAACCGATCTCTTTTTAAATCCCTTAATCAGGTAGCACTCTAGCCAGTGCGTTGTAAGCATTTAACCAGACATATTTATTACTGCAGTAGTGGAGTTTCATGGGTTATGTCCCACCGTGGTTTTTTCCATCTAACTGAGGGTTTCCACATATAAATCTTGTGTTGACCTATGCATTTGATTTCTATTTATGATTGTCAAAGCATTTTTTTGTTTTCAGTATTAACAAGAATATTAATTTAAGGAAAAGAATAAAAGAAATTGAATTTACGGATTCACCCCCCCCAGTAACCAGTTAGGATTAACAGTGTTAGCATCCATGAATTTGCAGATGTGTAGATTGTCATTGAGGCATTAAGAACTGCTAATCTGTATTCGTGATACCCAAATCATGAGCCCATCAGTGCGAGATTCAACGTACATGCAATATATCCTCTCCTTGGCATTCATTTGGTCCTCTTATTGGTTGTTCATACACACTTATTCAATCATCCTCTAGCTTCTTGCTTGCTTCTTAGGCATTCTACACATATACATTTGTAGGTTTTTGAGTTTCTTACACCATCTCCAAGATTTGACTCATGGTTTTGGCTCTACCATCTACATTGAACTCCTATTTCATTGAGGGGACTCTCCTTACTTTTCTCTATCGTGTTCTTGTTAGCATATCAATTATCTTTATCTATTTCTTTGATTATTATCATAACTATAATTTTACATACAATTATCTATCACTGAATCTGTGTCTACTTGATTGTTGGGGAGATGGAAACACCAAAGTAGGGGCTTGACTAAGGAAAGTCTCCAAACAACCCCAACCATCTTCTCATTTATCTATGTGCAAGTTCTATAGAAAGAGTAGCTCAATAGGCTATTTCAACAACTGTCGAGTCGGGTGTCCTTCCCCTTTCTATGTCATTTACATCATATAAACTATACATATGTCATTATGTTAGCTATTCCTTATCGCTTTGCATAATAGTTAGCACTATGTTAGTTTGTTTTCTTTTTTTTATTGCTCTTTATACCCCATCTGTATAGGACGTGCACATGTTGTATTGGTGTCCCTCACTCGTGATGTCATCCAAAACCCATGCTAGTGTTTGAGGTAGTGAGCTTACAAAATCTAGTATCTATTCTCTATATTTAGTTCTTTCATTCTCAATAGTCTAAATATTTTTATCAGTTAATCTACCTTAGGTATCACTATTCATTTGCATTTGATATTTAGTTTACATAGAATACTTGCATCTAAATAGTAAAAAACAACCAAACAACTCTTCTACAACAAACCATACTTGATCTCCTTAGCTTTGTGTATACACCTAAAAATGGCAAGCTAAATCAAAGTGAGGAATCAAGGACAAAATCGGGGACTAATCAAAATCAAAGCTAAAAGGATTAAATAAATAAAAAAGATCAAATAATTGTGCAATTGATTTTAATCAAATTAATTATATAGTTAAATCAAATTTAATCCAACCCATTCAATGGTACACATGGCTAAAGAAAATTAATTCAATCATTTATTAATTCATATTTTTCTTCACCAATCACATGTGGACAAAATTAAATCAACCAATGGGAATTAAGGATTGAGCTCACATGGATCAAAGCCAAATCAATTCTCCACCACACATTTGGAGAATACATCTTGACCATTCATTTTGTCTCTTTGTTTCAACCTTTGATAACAAAATACTTAAATTGTCTCGACATTTGAAACCATCAACTTGACTCAAACCTAATCATGGTTAATCTTACCCTATCCCTAAGCTTTGGAAAAATCTATAAAAGGAGGCAAAAATCAAAAGAAAAGGATCCACTCTCATAATTATTAATTGCATCCACATTATAGTCATTTCAATTGTGAATTCCTAGCATATTTTAGCATAATTTGAGGTAGAATAGGCATAATTGCATCATAAATCATATTTTTCATTCTAGAGTTGTCTCTAATGAATGCTAGATCTGAGAGCATTGCTTTAGCTTTTCTAGAAGATAAAGATGTCTCCTCAAATGAAGAACTAGGAAGAGAAACAAAGAATCCCCCCCTCAATTTAGAATGTACACCCATGATAGGTGTGCTTGGATCAATGTAGAAACTGCACCAAGAAAAATGAATTATGTTCCTCCCTTTAGGAAGAAACAAGGTCATAGGTGTATCAATGAATCCTCCCTAATCTCTAGGAAGAATCCTCAAAATGTATGATGTCTCAGGAAACTAAATAGGAATCTCCAACACATGAGTATGATCAAACTGAACCATGCAATGTGACATCTGAAGTGAAGTTTGTGGCCCATGAAAACCAATGTCCAAAGACTCAAATGTCTTCTCTGAAGTTAAAGAGACCTCCAAATTTTGTATCAAGGGATCCATAATCATGTCAAACTCGAAATAAGGATCTAGTGGAGAATGAAGATGAGGTTCAAAGTGTTCCCTCGCAACAAATGAAGAATGATCATCTTCAAAGAGAAGATGAATGTCATCAATGGTGTCTCTCAAATCTTCAATTGAAGACTCCACAAACAAACCTGCAATGTCTGTCAAGTAGTCATCCCATGGAACTATAACTGGAAGATAAGGAATATTCTACTGCATTGAATCACAAGAGCCAATGGCTATAGGAAGCAAGCATCATCAAGAGAACCAATAGATGTGATCTCAATACGAGGAGAAAGAGTTACAAGTAGAGGCTCTAGAACTTTTGGGAGTGGAGGAACATGAGGATCTCCATACATTTCCCAAAGATCAGTCCAAATATTAGGAATAGTCTTTTTCTGATCTTTTTAGTCATCAAGGGAATCCATAACATCCATATCCATATTCCAATAGATAACATTAAGAATTTTGTGTAAGAGTTCCAATCGAAAGAAGGACTAGTAGGTCTATACTCATACAAATAGGGCAAAAGGTTATGCTCACTAAGATGAGAAAGAACCAATTCACTCCATTTCTTATAGTTTCCTCTTGTCAACCTAATTAAACCATCCATAATGCACTTATCACATGAAAAAATGAGATCAAAAAATCAATGCACCCCCAAAATGCAATGAATCAAAGAATCCCCTAAAATAGATGATTTTGGAACTTTATATATAATGCATGTACAACTGCCACTTGTCAAAATGAACCAAAGTGGATTTTTGATTTTGATGTTTACAACAGAAAATATGAAGTTATGATAGACTCAAACAAATAAGACACAAGACCACTCAAGGATCCAACAAATTACAAGTGTCAAACATAGGCCAAAATAGACCAAATGTTGAAAGTATATGTCTAATAAAAAAATTTCCAAACTGATACCAGATCTAGAAAGTACACAAAAAATTATGCACTTTAAAAAAAATAGCACCTGAAAATGTGTTCATATGAGCCCAAATGAAGCCTCTAAAGTTGCAAAAATTAGGATTTGCAATTTTTAGAAAATATCAAGAACAGAGATCAGAAACCACATGCACCATTGTGTAGATCATGAAATTATTCCCCAAAACAAAACAAAAAATTGCTTTAAAAAAGGAGTCCAGATGATTGAGATATCGTTGTTTGAAAATTGCTTCTGAAATTTATTTTTTTGAATCATCGTCATCGTACCTTGAAAATTCAAATGGCTCTAGATTTGGCTTCAAATGTTCGATTTGGATGAAAAAAAATTTTATTTAGAGGTTTTTGAACCTCCTCAATGTGATGCCAACCTTTGATTTGCACCAACAAGCTCCAATTTTTACTTGCAACAAAATTATCTCAAAATAGGCTATACAATGACACTCCTATGGATTTGATACCATATAAATTTTTTGATATCGCTCTGATACCATGTAATAATTTTCCTAAGGAAAAGAATGAAAATTCCAAGATCTAGAAGCTTAATTGATAGCACAAGAGAGACAAAAATGATATGATCAATTGAATAACTCAATAATGATCAATAATGAAATAGATACAAAATTAATTAATTACAATGTAGATGTGCTTGAATATATAGCCATTGCATTATAACTAGAATATATGCAAGTGATAACCTATCAATCACACTAGGTGTAATCACATGTCCACCAAAGGTGGATCATCCTCCACTGTACATCAAAATATGTGCAATATGTGCAACAATGAGAGGATGATAATGTGATAAGAGCACCAAAAGTGGATCTCACACCTAAAGTGGAATTTCTCCTACACCATGTACCAAAATTAAATGCAAACTCCTAGGTGTCTCAATGACAACTAATATGCAATGCATTATCCTAAGTAAACTTAAGTAAAGTCTAATTAGTGAATACTTAATTACACCAACACAGTTCATTATTGAGTCAGGTTTGTTGCTTTGTCTTGTGTCTACAAGTCTCAAGTCCTAAGAAGGTCTGCTTAACTTTAAACTTGAACTCATGAAAATGATGGTTCAAAGTTCAAAGTTCATAATTTTTCATAAGTAATGTTAAACATTTGTCAAATAGTGGAAGCCAACTATTAGCCATGATGTATGTGAAAGTACATTATTTATGATTTTGGTAAGTGCAACAAAAAGGGGGGTAATGTTGAAACATTAATGCACATGTGCCAAAAGGATTGGAGTTTATGGATAAACTGTAAGATTTCAAATCGGCGGTGCTTCACATAGGCAAAAATTAATGTGTCATACTCTCCCAATCTTTAGAAAATCCTTCTTTGCCATAAGTAACCTACGTCATTATGTAAAATCATTCACCAGATAGTTTGTTGAAGCAGAGGTGGCATATGTAAGATAGGATAGACATCAGAGCATTGCATGTGAAGAAAAGGTGAGTCTTGAAGCCTTTTTCTACAAAACTTCCCTCTTTCAAGTTTTATAGTAGGAATTTTTGTTGTTTTCCCTTTGTGTATGATAGATTCTCTAGAAAGTTCTTTGTAAAATGTCAATTTTTTGCCGCAAGCTTCTAAAGGTAGAGAAAGCTACTCGTCTAGTTAGTTCTCTACCATAGATTGTAGATACTTCTCTAGTAAATGTCAAACTCACAGAGGTTGTGCAAAGAAAATGTAGAGGAAGGGTCTATGTCAAGATAAGTGGCTTAGAGAGGTCTTCTTGAAGTGGTTGGGTTTGTGATTGTAGTATCTTGTCCAAAAATGGTACTTGAATGTACCAATAGGTACAATGCTGAAGAGAGGTGTATCCACACAATTTAAAGAGAACTTTTGGTTAAGATAAGCCGTGAAATAGTAATGGTCACCCTAAGAATTCCACACAAGGAGACATATGAAGCATGGACTATTGAGGAAGCTAGTAGTCAATTTTAACCTAACAAGAAAGAGTACACCAACACAATCACTCATAATTGGTTGATGAAGCCAGAAAAGGGGGGTTCTTTCCTTCCCAGACCATTAACTATTGAACATTTGATCAGGGGAGTAAAAGATATGGTGTTATTTCTAAACAGGATCAAAGGTAATCCTCATGTATTTCTATGGGAAGATTGGATGTACTATTTCATCCAGAAAATCTTAGGAGTGGAAAAATTTGTTGACTGGGCTGAATTCATTTTAATGGAATTCATGAGGAATTAATTAGGGTAGATAACATGGCTACTTTCCATATGTCTTCATACTTGTTTTATATTCTATCCCACTGTAGAGACTGGGAAGGTTTCCCACATGAACCATGGAATGAAGAAATGAAAATCTATGAGTACTATGTACATTTGCAACACAACAGAAGTGTGGAGGGCTTCAAAAGGGTTAATGATGTGTTTTTGGCTCATCTTGTTTTTGAATTACAAGGTAAAGAGAATCAAAGACTCTCAGATGAGGTTATTGAATTGATTACTATATATGGTAGTCACTTTATTCAATTTCCAAGGTTTACTTATCTTAGGGTTGGGGGATTTGAAGGAGAAGCTTTGAAGTTACCCAGATATTGTTTAGATAAATTTGTTTTAATGGAGATCTGCCAACAACTGGATCATGTTGATAAAAATATCAAGGAAAAGAAAATTTCAGACATAGTCTTCCCAATAGACCTAGATTACTATGGTTGTCGGTTAGTACAAGACACCATGACCCTAGAGGAGTTAAAAGTTATGAATCTAAAATTGTCTCATGCTAGATCCAACTTTGATAGCAAGAGATTTTCCCAAGGCCATCTGAACGTAACCCCCACATTCATGCACGAACCTGAGTTAGAGGATTTTTGGGCAGACTGCTCTAATGAGTTTGAAGTGTGGAGAAGGACATGATCTAGATTAATATTGAGGCAGATTATATATTTTAAGTTGAAATTAAATGATGATGGAGTCGAGGACAAAGAGGGTGAAGAAGTGTTAGACTACCAATACATTGAGAAAGTCCAAGGTCTTCCTATTCTAGATATAAAGTAGAATAAAAGGGAGGAATATAATCTAGAGGCACAAACCTCCAATGTAATCAAGCATACATAAAGATGGTTTGAAGAACAAAGAGTGACTAAGTCCACCATCAAGAAGTCAACTCCTTAAAGGAAGTCTGCGTGGTTAGGATCTCCCAAAAGTATTTTTGCTTCCACTAACTCTATCGTTTAACCCTTTGTTGTAGGTGCGATCAAAGTCAAAGTTGAACTTGAACCCCTTTCAAGAAAAGTTCAAGTTCAAGTTCATCCCTCAAAATGTCCTTGGGTCACTCATTCACGGAGTAAGAAAAACAACAGACAGCAACTAGGTTTGAATATTTTGATAGATCTAGAGTTAACAGAGGAGGCAAAAGGACCAAAGAAACCCACAAAGAAAAGATGGATGCTGACAAGCAGATAGATGAAGGGGATGGTCAAATCATGATGCAGGAGCATCCTAGGATTCTTGGCAATCCTATATCAACCAAAAATATGTTTTCCTTTGAAGGTAGATTGTTAGTTTTGATCTTGGTTTGGTGGATTCCTTGCTCGATTTGGGATACTGGTTACTCATTTTCTGTGGTTACCAGGGTGTTTGGTCTTTGAAGAATGCTCAGTGACTGAAGGTGACAATTCCCTAGCACTTGACGATAACTACATTTCTCGGTCACACTTGGCATGGTCGGTTGAGTGGTGCTCGATTATTTCTTCTGTTGCTCAGTGTTCTTGCTTACCAACTGGATCATTTTGGATAGATCGGCTTGGCCAACTAGTGCATTTAATTTGGGTCGCGCTCCTTGAGTTATGGATTGACCATTGGATGTGTGGGGACTTAGATCTGGTGTGTTGCTTTCTCGTATGCGGATCTTATGACCATTTGGGGCCATCTTTGAGAGTTTATTTATTTTGTAAGGCTATGTGAGAGTCGACTGATGTTTTAGCATTTAATATTTGATTGTAAGGGTTAATTTTTTCATCAGCTAACTTGTGACTGGGAATCAGTATTTATAGGATGCTTGGATAGTTGTTTAGGGCATCAAATTGTGGGAAGGAAGGTTAGTAGCCCGCGAGCTTAGGAACATGAAGATTTCTTGGAAGTCTTAGTACAAGTTCAGATCTTTCCTGGGTGCCTACCAATGTGTTGTGTGTTGCAGACCTAGGCTAGTGTCATGTCCCCATTTTGGCTGACATCGTTTAGCGTGCCAAATTTGCCTATCCCCGACTCTCGTAGGCAAATGGTGGAGAGAGAGAGTCATTTTTGCAGATCAGATGGTTATATTGGCTTTTGGAGAAGTTTAAGAGGTTATATTTTATTATTATAAGTTATCGGGGCCTACATGTTCTAATTTTAAGTTGAGTTGCACTTTTTGATTTATAATATTATTTTATTATAAAAAGTGCTTTTTAATGAGATTTTATAAAGGAGAGTTCTAGAAGTTCTAGGAAAAGTGAATAAATAGAGGGCTAGGCCTCTCATTTCTACATGCTTGGTTTATGATATCTCTTTTACTTCTTCATTGTGAAGACATTTGTGGGTTTGGATCTGCAAATCAGTATTCAGTCTTTGGGAACGAATCACTCCCTTGGATTGGCAACTTTGAGGGTGTGAAATATCACTTGAATTGTTGCATTGAGGAGTTGGTATTCAGCCATCTCACTTGGGCTTCATTGAGAAATTGTTGTAAGGGTTTGTTTGTGATTGAAAAAGCAAATCCGAAAAAAGCAGTTCGAAAAAGCGGATCCGAAAAAGCAGTTCGAAAAAGCAAATCCGAAAAAGCAAAATGAAAAAGTGGATCCGAAAAAGCAGTTCGAAAAAGCAGTCTGAAAAAGCAGGTCCGAAAAAGCGGATCCGAAAAAGCAGACTCGAAAAAGCAGGCCCGAAAAAGCAGCCCGAAAAAGCAGCCCGAAAAAAGCAAGGACAGTTTGCAAGTTCAGTTGGCAGTTTGGTATCTTCATTGCATCAGTCTTCATCACCATTTCATAGCAGATTATAAGGAGCGATAATCAGGTTTTTATGTTCTGAAAATATATGTCTATTTATGGTGAATTTGTTGTTGTACTATCGCTGTCATAATCAGTCCAAAACTGGCAAATAACAGTCTCAGAATTTTATTGTATTTGGGTATCATAGTTGATGTTAGTGTTTGGTAGAGGGTTTAGAAATTGCATTACATGACATTGCTGTTGTAAAGAAACCAGTCATCTATCTTTCAATCTAAACAGGGATATTATTCATAGCATTGCATTCTTGTCAAGGGTTTGAAACATTGTAAATCAGAATTGCATAGTTGGACAGTCACTAAAATCTGCTATTGTAATTCAGTCAATTGATGTATGTGACAGTCAGTCCATTATAAACAATTGTTCAAATCAGATCTGCATACATGTATAGGATTGAAGATGAAGGTCTATATGTTGTCATCCTTCCATGTTAGTGTTTACATGCATTGAATACCACAGTCCATATATTCTGAAATGGTTATTGATTTCTTCATTTTTTTTATATATCTATTTGGCACTGTTTATGTCATTGTATAAGTGTGGAATTGCTGCACAACAATTAGCCCTATTAGCCGTTCACATTTTAGCAGCTCTATTCAGTTGCATGCCAACTGTTTGACAAAATTCCTAAGTTCAGTTTGAGGGTTTCAGTGGCCTTTATAGTAAGGGTCATTACAGCTAGCTGAATGCTAATGTTGTGGAAAGATTTGGATCCTGCAAGATCTTGTAGACTGTTACTTGCATTGTAATTGGTCATAACTAGGAAGGCCTTATAGCCCAACACATTGCATGTAATCAGTGATTTCATGAATAAAGACTTTTGTTTGATTTTAGATCTGTTGTTGTTATTGTGTATTTTCGCTACATATTGGTTTGGCTGTGTTAGCATACAGTTTTTCCCTTTTCTTTAAATTAATCTCAGACTCCCTTAAAGAATGAAAAGAAGAGAAAAATCTCAACACTAACAAATGAGTTGCTTAGAAAGCCAACTATCTGCAAATTACAAGGTGTAGCTACCTTCTAGAAAGATTTTCAATATGATTTTATTGAACACAGAAAAGTAACATCATGCGTGCTTTTCACCAAAAAACACTTAAGGAAAACATTCAGTCCATGAACACGGAAAGAATGTGTAGATTTTAGAGAAACAGATCTACTTCTATCTAATCTCAAACTTTGAATTTCTTGAATCTAAACTTCAATAACAATTCTCTCTATCACTTCTAAGCATAAAATCCATCCATATCACGGTTATGCTTTATTCAACACAACTTATCTCCATAGGAAAATAAATCACATAAGATAAACAATAGTATTTATCAATTCAAAAGCTTAAACATATACACAATACCATAGGATATTTCATATATTATGTAATATCAGTCTTCATAAAACTTGAAGTTAAGTTCTTAGAAAATAGTTTCTTCAAAAACTTAGAGAGTCGAACCCTTAATCAGTAAAAAGTTTTTCAATAAATAGCCGTGCAGGGCTTTCACAAATAACTTGGTAAAATTGTATTTTCTTGAAAGTAAATACTTCTAGATGAAATAACTATCCTATGCATAAAGCAAAAAACATGGGACTAGGAGCGAAACGCCTTCAAAAAGTTGCCAAGTGTTCCAAACAGTTAAGGGGTTGAAGCCGCTACAAGTTGTGTCACCTTCCAATCTTCAAACGCAGCTGTAAACATGGATATGTTGAAGCCGCTACAAGTTGTGTCACCTTCCAATCTTCAAACATGGCTGTAAACATGGATATTACCAATTGAGGTGGCAAACCAATAAAATCAATCCATTTTTTCCAGACTTCTTTCTCCCTTTTGATTTTAGTTATCTTTCCTTTGTGCATAACTAAATGATCTTGCTAAAGAATGATCATTGATTCTATCCGTGCAACCTTTGTGAATTCTTTGTCTGTAGGGGCCTTCATCCCTTTGAGCTCATCAAACTAGGCATTTACATCGTTGATTACCTGTTCAATCAATTTATCTGACTCCTCTTGGGCTTCCTGACACCGCTTACCAATCCAGTTTATATCATTGAAGATGATCTCTTTAATTGTCTTTAGCCCCTTCAGGAGGTTCTTTACCTTAGAAACTCCCAGGTCTACAGCTTCATTTCTCCAGTCTATACATTCCTTTATAACATAAAGGATTTTTTAGTCTAGTCCTAGTACTGACCTCCCCATGAGGAACTTCTGCAGATCGTACTCTTCAACTTCCTCCATCCAATGGAGCTCTTTGGTCCAAGTAGTCTTATCTATCTCCCGTTCTTCAATACTAGCTTCTACTTTCTTTACCAGGTGATCTCCTTTGGTGTGGGTTTGATCTAGGTGAGTTAGCTGCTTGATAGCTTCTATTTTTACACGTTCTACCCAATCATCAAATGCTTTGCTAACTACTCTGCTTCTTTGAACTTGGTCAAGAAACCGTTGATTATCTGGAGATTTCACATCAATGGAGGTTGGCATTTCACTTAGAGGAAAGGGTTTAGGATGTTGGATGGCATTAATATATTGGGCCATACTCTTCATAGCCTCTTTCATTTCTTGCTTGTCCCTGGCATCTTTCCAGACTCTACTGGCAATCTTCTTATTTGACACTTCAAAGAATCTCATATCGGCGGCTCTGGTGTCCTTCCCTAAATCCACCCTAGATATTTGAAAATATTGAACTGAAGCCTCCCCTTTAGCTTTTTCATCCACATGCTTTGCAATCTCTACCATCCAGTGACCACTGCTTTCATCGAAATTGATTCTAGACTCCATCTTTATTTTCTTACCCTTTGAAGATTTTTCCAAACATCTGCTTACTACATCATCAATGGGTACTAACAAAGGAACCACATTTCTTTTCTGGCAACTGGGGTCTCTAGCCATGGTGGGGCAGCGGAGGATTTCTTTTGAGTATCATAGTTACTCAAAAGAACCAGTGAGTCCTTCGAAGTATTCTCTGTTTCCTTCTGTATTTATTGATCATCTGCCATCTTAGGTATACTGGGGTCTACAACTAGAATTTCCTATGGATCAGCATCTGATGAATCCAAATCCATGAAAACACTGGGAGTAGCTACCTACCTCTTAGCCTTTTCTTTTACTCTTAAACTTGATCTGGTTACTCAAACTTCGGGTTCAGCTTGGTGTTGAACTTGAACTTGAACTTGAACTTGTGGAGAAATTGGTTCAAGTTCAGGTTCAACTTTTCCTACACAAGATTGATCAACACTTATGTTAGTTAAAATAGAAGCTTTCTTCGTTGAACTCCTCTTTTTGGTCTTTACTTGTTTCTTAGCGGACTACAGAGGAGTAACAAAAACCCTTTTCTTTAACAACCATGCCTTTGTTCTTTCAATAACCCTTTTCATTCTTTTATGTAGCTCATCCTCCTCTGGATCCATCCAATCTAACTCAGGAATAGGTAGGGACTCGACCTTCTCCAAGTATCGAGAATCTAAAACATCAATCTCACTATCTTCCTCTATCCCATCTGTTTCCATATCCAGCTTGAAGGTGATGATTTGTTTCAAAGTTAACTGGGACCATAGCCTCTTCCTTACCTCAAGTTCATCAGAGCAGTTGGCCCAAAAATCCTCTAACTCAGGGATGTGCATGAATGTTTTTGGGACATTGAGATTCGCTCTTGCAAAGCCTCTATAGTCAAAATTGACTCTGGGAGTATAGGTCTGTAGATAGAAATCGAACAACTCTTCTTTTATAGCCATAACATCTTAAAATCTTTTGCACCTATAGTACCCTAATTCAATAGGGAAAAGAACACCTGAAGACTTTGTCGAGCTCCCTACTTTTTGTTCAACTAGAACGAGCTGCCTATAGAGCTCCATTAAGACTACATCATCTAAACAAAACCTAGGGAGCTATTGTGGTTCTTCATCAAATGCCCCAACCCTAAGATAAGTAAATTTAGGAAACTATATAAAATGACAACCATAAACATTTATCACATGTTTAGCTTCCTCAGAAAGCCTGCAATTTTCTTTCCCTCATAACTCAAAAATTAACTTCCCTAAGAATTTGTCATTTACTATTTCAAACGTGTTGGAGAACTTTTCCTTCTGTAAGCATGTGAAATAATCATAAATCCTTGTATGATTCATCCATAGTTCATGGGGTAACCCTTCCCAGGCTTGGCAATAGGCTAAAACATAAACAAGATAAGAAGACATGTAGAATGTAGTCAAATTAGTCACAATTAAGAGCTCTTTGTGGGGTTTCTCTGCTATTAGGTCAGCTGAGTCTATAAACTTATCTCCTTCTAAAATCTTCTAGATGAAGTAGTACATCCAGTTCTCCCAATGAAATGCATGGGGGTTCCCTTTCACCCTATTTAGAAGAAGGACCATATCAGCTATGACTTTACGGAGGTGCTCAATTGTCAGAGGTATTAGCAACCTAGATCCTCCTTTCTGTAGTTTCACAAGCCATGCCTGGGCTATCGAGGAGCTGTATCTTTTCTTATCTACCTCATACACATGGTATGCTTCTACATAAGTCCAAGGTTCATATGGTTCCTTATCCAGAATTCGCAGAGCTTCCATCAATGTCTCTCGACTAATTTTGACCAAAATTTCTCCTGACACATCCTTGATGCATCTACTCTTGGCGTCATACTTGTTAGCACACTCCAACACCAATTCAGGGAAAATTAGAGCCAAAGGAAATGCAACAGCTTCTATAAGTCCGCTTCCTACTAACTTTCTAGAAAATGAACCTTCGAAAGCATTTCAGAGTCTATCACATAGCTTCCCTAGATTTACATTCAACAAGAAAGTATCTCCAATGTTTGGAAGAGAAACTAACAGGTGGGTTCTAGTTTCTTCCTTCAGGAGCTTCGAACGAAACAACATCATCTTACCAACATGCAGTGAAAAGACTTATAACACAAAAAGAGCCACTGAAAACTAAAAACTGCAAGGGGAAAGATAACTCATCAATTTCTTGCACACCAGTTTTCTGTAAACTTCTCACCCCCAATTCCGTCACTCCTCTTTCTTCCTTCTCCAGCCAAAATAACTAACAGAAAAGCTCTAATCATTCTTCATTTATTAGCAAATGGCTTGTAGGATCCTTAATAAATCTTCAAAGCATGTCTCTAATAAATGCTTTAATGGAAGAATGATTGATTTGACATGTCGAGCCACTTCATTAATCCTCCAACTAAATCAGTAGGAATATCTCAATTCCCGAGGACATTCCCTGATTACCATATCTATGTAATAATGACTCCCTCTACATCACACCATCAACTATCATTTCCAATATTCACATGCATAAGCCACTGAGCTGAATGAGACAATCTCTGTACGGTAACCTTCAAAATTTAATTAACACCTGGAGTGCTTAAAAATAAAAACCTTCTTTTGAAAGAAAGGACAATCCCGTTGAATCTCCATGTGTAAGTTATTTATATTACGAATGTGAACTTGAACTTGAATAAAATTAAGGTTCAGGACTAGGTTCAAGTTCAGGTTCAACTTTGGGACCGATAGACCTTTTTGTGGAGAAAAATAGACATGGGCGTTGGAAGACTCAGAAGTGGTAATGGGTTGAACTTGAACTTGAACCAACTTAACAAAAGTTCAACTTCAACTATATCTTAAGGACTTTTACCAACCAAGGAGCTAAGAAAAATGAAGGTAACAAGTTGCAAGTTCGGTCAGTCCTTAATTGGATCCACCAGCCTTGACTGCATTAAGTGGTATCAGAGCCAATTTGTTCTTGTTTGAGAAAAGTCCATTCCTGTTGGAGCTGAGTGGATCTTGTGTGTTTGTGTCTAGATCTTGATTTGAAGATGCCTCTGAGGAGAAATCATGAGATCTCTGAGGAAGAGGAAGCTACTGGTGAATTTAGATTGATGATTTTAGGGCCTTGCAGAAACAAGTACAAGATCTGCGAGAAGAATTGAGAAAGAAGAAGCCTACCTTGAAGGAGGATAGTGATGATGAATCTAAGGAAGATCATTTTGACGAAGCTGTAGAAGAAGCTAGAGATCTTGAGGAGAACTGAATTCTGAAAGCTATGTCTAAGATTGGGAAAAGACCTAAGATTGAAGTTTCTACATTTTCTAGAAGCCTTAGGCCAGAGGAATTGATTGATTGGATCAATGAGATTGATGAATACTTTGAGTATGAAGAAATAGAAGATCCTGATAGGGTTAGATTTGCAAAGACTAAATTAAAAGGTCATGCAAATATTTGGTGGAGAGAAGTTCAGTTGGAAAGAGGTAGAAGAGGAAAAGAGAAGATCACTAAGTGGAACCGAATGGTTGATAAGTTGAAGAAGCAATTCATTCAGGTGGATTATGAATTGGACATGTTTAAGACGATGCAAGCTTTGAAGCAGACTAACAAATTGGTACAAGAGTATACTGAGGAATTATATAGAATCCTGATTAGGACTGGTCATTCTGAAGCTGATAAATAGAAGGTTGCTAGGTATGTCTATGGTTTGAGACCTAGTATTCAAGAAGAGTTACTTATTGTGTGGATGATAACAATCGGTGATTCTAATCAGATGGCATTAAAGATTGAAGAGAAGTTGAATAAGAAGTATGAAGGAAAATAGAACAATAGGAACCGAGGTGGTAAAACTGGTGAGACAATTGCTGAGAGTAATGTGATAGAGAATCCTAAGACTGATGTGGGATCTAGCAGTGGTCATGTCACTAAGAATGCTTGATAGAGAGGAAGGTGGAAGAATGAGTTCACCGACACTTGTTATAACTATGGTGAAGCTGGTCATAGAAGTTGGCAGTGTCCTAAGAAAAGAGTTGCATTAGCTGCTGAAGAAGACATTGAGAATGTTCCAGAGAAAGGTGAATGTCTTATCACTAGAAGGTTAGCTGCATGTGTCCATGAACTAGTGCAAAGAAGGAATTTTTTCAAAACCAAATGTAAGTGCAAGGATAAGGTATGTAATGTCATAGTTGATGGTGGTAGTTTTGAGAACTTTGTTTCAGATGAAATAGTTAGTAAATTGAATTTGGAAAGAAGGAAACATCCTAATCCTTATCAGATTAGTTGGATACAACATGTTTCTAAGGTGAGAGTTGAAGAACAATGCTTGGTTAAGTTTAAGATTGGATCTTACCTTGATGAGATATTGTGTGATATATTGCCTATGGATGCTTGTCATCTGTTGCTCGGTAGACCCTGGCAGTTTGACAGGAATGTTTTGTTTGATGGTCATGCTAATACCTGTGTGGTTAGGCATGAGGGAGCTTAGCATAAGATGATACCTTTATAGGAGACATGGGTTAAGGGATGTGGAGTTATCAGGTGTTGTCCTCAGGAGCAGAAGGTTGATGAACCTATTCCTGTTAAGTCTAGTTTGAAGGAGAAGGGGAAGGATATCTCTGAAGAGTTTGTTGAGATTAAGAAGTAGATGGTTTTACTGGCAGAGATGGTTCAACATATGGTGACATTTGTGACACAAAGAGATGCAGATGATACTGAGTTGGTTGAGGAGTCAGGAGAGGATGAACCTTACCGAGGCACAGATGTGATCGGTATTGGTCAGAATCGGTTGCTATCATTTGCCGACCGGAGAGGTAAACAAAGTGGAAGACATAAGGACTTTCTGCATGAGACAATGAATGAAGTGAAGACTACTTGGGATGAAGGACCAAAGGAGATATGGGTGAAGAACATATTTGGCATACCTTTTCTGATTCCCTTGAGGCGTTCCTGATTTCCTTATGAGAAAAACCTGGGGTGTCTGATGCAGGAGCATCCTAGGATTCTTGGCAATCTTGTATCAACTAAAAATATGTTTTTCTTTGAAGGTAGATTGTTAGTTTTGATCTTGGTTTGGTGGAGTCCTTTCTTAGTTTGGGAGATTGGTTGCTCATTTTTTGTGATTATCGGGGCGCTTGGTCTCTGAAGAATGCTCGGTGACTAAAGGCGTTGGTTCATTGGTGCTCAGTGATAACTATGTTGCTCGGTCATGCTTGGTGTGGTCTGTCGACCGATGCTCGGTTATTTCTTCTGTTGCTTAGTATTCTTGCTTACCGACTAGATCATTTTGGATAGATCGGCTTGGCCGACTGGTGCATTTAATTTGGGTCACGCTCCTCGAGTTATGGATTGACCGTTGGACATGTGGGGACCTAGATCTAGCATGTTGCTTTCTCTTATGCAGATCTGATGACCATTTGGGGCCATCTTTGAGAGTTTATTTATTTTGTAAGGCTATGTGAGAGCTGACTGATGTTTTAGCATTTAATATTTGATTGTAAGGGTTAATTATTTCATCAGCCAACTTGTGGCTAGGAATCCATATTTATAGGATGCTTGGGTAGTTGTTTAGGGCATCAGATTATGGGAAGGAAGGTTAGTAGCCTGGGAGCTTAGGAACAAGAAGATTGCTTGGAAGTTTGAGTACAAGTTCAGATCTTTCCTGGGTGCCTACCAGTGTGCTATTTGTTGCAGACCTGGGCTAGCTGAATGCTGATGTTGTGGAAAGATTTGGATCCTGCGAGATCTTGTAGATTGTTACTTTCATTGTAATTAGTTGTAACTGGTAAGGCCTTACAGCCTGACATATTGCATGTAATCGGTGATTTGATGAATAAAGACTTATGTTTGATTTCAGATCTATTGTTGTTATTGTGTATTTCTGCTACATATTGGTTTGGTTGCAAGGTCGGTCAATCCTTAATTGGATCCACTAGCCTTGACTATATTAAATTGACTCACTAGCTTTGATGGGTAGTGTGGAAATTCAAACAACCCAAGCCAAACCTTTTGGAGCACCCAAATGGCTAAAGATGTCTATGAACAAGAAGAGGAGCATTGTCCGTCTCTCACTCCTAGTTGAAGACATGGTGATAAAATGCCTTGGGAAGACTTTGAGGAGTAAGAAGCTAAAAATGAAATCTAGGTTGAATTTTGATGAAGGTACAGGTCATTGGATGTTTGAAATAGCCAAGGTAGCCATAGGTAAAGATGAATATGAAATATCTCTCTAGGACTATGAAATACAAAGAGATGATCTTAGAAAGGGCGCGAGGGAGGTGGATATGAAAATCTTTGAATCATCAAACAAAAGGATTTCGTCGAGAATATGGAGGATGCAAAAGATAAGAAGGAAATGAAAGAGGCCTTAAGACAAATGTCTGAATTCATACATGCTATTTAGAATCTAGGCCCTTTTCCTATTTATGAAATCCACGCCATGCTAGAAGTGAAATCCCCAATTAATCAAAGATTCTTGGACCAAATACAAAGGGACTGAATGATTGCCAAGGATTTTGGAGACTGGTCAGACTCCGTGACTCCTGAGGTAGTAAAATACATAAAAAATCTAAGTGGTACACATAAGAGTGATTTAGGAGTTATAAAAAAGATGCAGATAAAGATAAGTTCTTGGGAGGAAGAAAAGGGAATTTGGTTAAAGGAAGTGACATGGATGGAAGAGGTGTAGAATTATGGACTGAAAAAGTTTATAGCCAAAAATCCTATAGCTATTTGGATGAAAAGGTATTATATGTCTCCAAAGTGAGTATTGAATAGAGGAACAACATCATAGAACAAGAAATTGATGAAGCAAACAAGCCGTTAAAGGAATTGGAAAACATCAAAGATATCACACAAAATGATATAAAATGCATAGATGTACAACTAATGGATAATGATGAAGGCTCGGTTATAAGTAGTGAGGAGATAATCAAAACTCTACAGGAAAAGATGAGAGAGGCCAAAGAATCAAAGTCGTTCAGTGCATGCGATTTCTCAAGGATGGACCTCATTGAATCAATGTTGATCATTAGGAAGGCAACATCAGGAAGGATCATCTGAACATGCATGAAGACAAAGTTTCACAAATCTAAAAGGATAAGGAGGTATGGAAGTAGTGTATAGCTTACATAGGCCTACCACATCAACACATTATCTCCTCTTTTACAACAACTTACAAGATCTAGAAAGTCACGCGTCTCACTACAATAGCATCAGAGAAGCTCACTGGATCCACCACCCCAACAATCAGCTGACCATGTGAAGGATGCACTTGAACTATTAGGGCTGGTTTATTTTATTCTGTTATTCTTTAAGTTAGTTTTTATAAATACCTAAACAATGACTCCTAGTGGAGTAATTTTGATAACTATTTTCAAGCCCTGTGTGGCTATATATTTGAAAACTAAAAACTTTGATAAGGTCAGAAGTTAGAAGTTAGAAACAAGATTTTAGAAGTAAGTTGGAAGTTTTCCTTTTGATACTATATGCTGGATATGAATAATAAAGATACATAGATCTGTTGGTTTATGATAGTGTTTTATCCCCTTTTGATATGTTGGTTGGAGGCAAATTTATTTCTATTTCTATTGGAATGGAGGTGGTTTCTGGATAAAGTTCTATGCAATCTTTGTTATTATAATCCTAGTATATTTGAGTTTGCATTTTATGTAGTGGATGTCAATTATTCCACTTATATCATAAGTTAGTCATAGATTTAATTATGTAAAGCATATATGTAATCTTGTTATGTTTAGATTCATTATGATGGCTGAATGTATGCCACCTGTATAGATGCTTTCTTGTTAAAAGTGTCATGAATGGTTACCTTATTTCATTTTAGTTGAAATAACAACAATATATTTTTAGAGGGAGTTGTACCTACAAATACAGAGAACTAACCATGAGTGGTTGATTCAACTGTGGTTAATAATTTATTCTTTCTTAAATGGGTTCAGAGTCTTTACAAATCAGACATTTTACACAAGGACAAATATGGTAACCAACATGAGTGATGGAGGAGGATTTTTCCAATTTTGAAGAATTCCTTGCACTTAGGGAATTCCCTCTCCTAGGTGCCAATTTTGGATGGAGAAGGATTTTCTACAAACTTAGTATGATTTCAACATTTTCATACTATTTTCATCTTTGGTTGCTTCTTGAAAAGGATTAAGGATATTTCCATACTTAGTGAAATTTGGATCATTTGCCTTAACTGTTCATTTTTCTACATTTAGAATTGGATATCCTCTACTTATTCCTTCTTCAATGCTCTTTTTTTTTCTTCCAAAAGTAGACCTACCTAAAATGAACTTACTAAAAATAGTAACTTCTTCCAAACTCAAAATTATGCTAATTGGGGACACAATGAAACTTACTAAAAATAGAAATTTCTTAAAATAGTAAGTTAATCAAAGCACTCAAAATTTCACTAGCATTCCCTTTGAAAGATCAATTTCCTTTTCATGCTCGACCAAATTCACTATCATAACTTCCTTTTTTAGAGGCAAAGGCAAAAGACACTCCATTCTTAACTTACCATAAATTATCAATGCCCCTTTAAAATACTAGGAACCTAAGGAAACTACACTAAAACAAACAACTAAGTGAAAAAAATGTAGGGGGGTCCCCATTTTCAATGGGGTGATGTGTGAAAAGGTCACAACATCTAGTCACTCCATGGATGAAATGTTTGAAAATACTTCAAGGATAAAAAAAAAACCCATTCAGACCCAGCATCTCTAGTTAATCCTTCTTATGCCATCATGAAGAGAGGAAACATACTCAAAAGTGGAGAAGAGTAATATATTGGATTAGAACACCTTTATCCATGATTACCCAAGTGTGTACAATTGCATTAATTCCATCTCATAAGATCATTAGGATTCCTGAGACTAGTTGAGACAAGCTATATAAACATCTTAACTTCAAAATAATCTTGGACATTGCCTCACTACCATCAAGCGTTCATAGCCTCAATGAGGTTGTCACCATAATTTGTATGGAGATTTCTCTACTTTCAGAAAACTATTCTTTTGAACACTTGTAGAGATGTCTACATATTCGCAAAACCAATCATTTGATCTTTGTTATCTTCTTTTCTTTTCTTTTCTTTTTCTTTTGATATTTCACTTTTTCTTTTCATTTGGATCATAAGAAATGAAGCTCACTATGGGTTTGGGAATTAAAGTGTTTCTAAAGAAATATTTATGATTTTCACAAGCCATAAATTCTCCCAAGGAATCAAAATGACTTGGAGTAGTTGATTAGGTGTGAAAAGTAAAATAATCTCAAGATTCAAGTGTTAAGACACAATAAATAATTAAATTTCTAAGTCAATTGTGTGTCCAAACTTGATGATAGACATAAGAAAAAGCAACCTTGACTTCCAAGCATCTTTATAAATAGTTATTCAAGAAATAAAGTTAACATAACTTAGTGGAATTCGTACAAATGAATACGACGTCACCTTTTTCACAAATGTAGAGTCCAAACATTTAGGCCACTTGAAAACCAAAACAAACAAAAAAACTAGTTGAGTGGATAGGCTCAATGGAAAACAACACCTAACCTATGAAAGCAAAACCAAAATTGAAAACAAAAAGGGAAACCTAATTTAACTATATAAAAGATAGGCCCCAAAAGGAAACATATGGTTAGAAGTAATGCTTTAGGAATTTTCCATTAATGGAAAATGAAATGTCCTCTCCTATCAAAGTCTTCAATCTAAATACATTATCTCCCAAGATTTCAAAAACTTATACGGGCCCATCCATAACTTATCAAATTTATCGTGATCACCCCTTCATTCATGGGCTTTATCCCAACACAAGACCAAGTTAGAAATCTAAAATGACTTAATAATGGCTTGTTTATCAAACAACCACTTGACCACTCCCTGATGTTTTGCAAATTTCTCTAAAGCATGAACTCATTTATCTTCCAAGTGCAGTAACTGGGATAGATGTGTTTGAACCCTATCTTCTCCTTCCCTATATTCTTGCATGAATTGCAAGGTTGGGATTCTCAATTAAACCAAAAATAATGGATCTTTTCCATAAACTAGATGGTAAGGGGATATTCCCAAAGAACTCTTAGTTCGGGTTCTATTTCCCTAGAGGGAAAATCTCAATTATGTGTCTCAATCCTTGGCATTTTTGTCTAGTAATATCTTTATAGCACTTAGTAGGTTTTTGTTCATTGATTTAGCTAATCCATTTCCCTGTGGATAATAATTTGATGAATTTTTTAGTTTTGTTCCATATTCAAAAACCCAATTAGGAAACTTCTAAGACGTGAATGCAAAACCATTATCACACACTAAAGCACGAGGACATACAAATCTAGTGATAATATTTTCTTCGAGGAACTTGATTACCACATTAGTTGTGCAATTTTTCAAGGCTTGGGTTTCTGACCACCTTGTACAATAGTCAATAATGATTATGATGTACTTTTTTTTCATAGAGAAAGGTGGATTGACCATACCAATAAAGTCCAACCCCCACTTAGTAAAAGGTCATACTTCAATAACATGATACAATAGAATAGCATGATTCTTTTCATGTATAGCAACTAACTAGAAAGTGTGACATGATTTCTCATTCTTGTATACATCTTTGAATAATGTAGGCCGGTAGTATCCTACTCTTGAGATTTGATGGGCTATGGCCATATCACTTCCATGACTAGTTCTGAACCTATTTTCAAAGTGTTCCATGATTTTCTTTCCTTCTTTTCCAACACACCTTAAATAGATCCCCTTATGGTTATTTCTATATAGCACACATCTTTGAAGCATGTATTATTAAATATTCATTTTTAAAGCTCTCCTTTGTACAAGGTTCAAATGGGAAGGACACATATGATTTAAGAAATAGTAGACAATGTCATCATACCACTCACCTATGGATACATGTCACCGACTACATAAGTTTGTTGTACTAATTTGGGTCTTATTGGGGAAATTGTTTGAGTTAGATCTTTTCCATGTATTAGCATCATTGATTGTGTTTCAATGTAATACTCCTGGATGGTGATCACCCACTTTTCTCTTATTTCTCCCAACTTGTCCTACATTAACAATGTCTTCATTGTTGCATTGGAAACTATATCATCTACCTTGCTTCTCAAAATGTAGTGCATAAATTTTTTTATGGCCTTCACTAAAGTGTAAGATTTCTTTTAAATGTTTAGGTATCTTAGCTCTACATATTTTAGTGGTGCACTCATGAGTGCAATCATATGCTCATCCTTCTCATCTTTTCTTTGAGTGAGGATTTTTGTGCATGTGTGCTCTGAGGCAAAGGAGTACAAGAATAATGGTTTTTAATAGTCAAGACTGACAAGTACTAGAGTATCTGCAATGGATTGCTTAATTTCTTTGTTGGAGGTGAAAAAATTATCTTCAAGCACCTTTTTTCACCATGTCAATTAGTGGATTGACTATCTCAACAAATCCAATTATGAACTTCCTCACAAATATGATCTTACCAAAAAATGACTTTAATTCCTATTGATTTGCAAGTAGACCTATTCTTGAAATAACTTTGATGTGATCTGGGTTGATTGAAATTACATGTCTTATAAAGTTTCCTTTGGTGAAACCGAACATGCATTTCTTAGGATTGATAGATATCCAATATCTTCTACATCTCTCAAATATATTTCTTAAATCACTCACATGGTCCTCTCTTCTTTTAGAAAATACTGTGAGATTCTCCATGTATATAATGATGCACTTCTCAATTAAATTACAAAAGGTAATATCCATGTCCCTCTAGAAAATAGATCCTACATTCATCAAAATAAAAGGCATTCTTCTATAAGAAAAGGTGTCCCACTTAGATCTGAATGTAGTCTTTAATATGTCCCCTTCTTCTAATGTAGGAGCATCTTGGGTTTATGGAAATCTTTTATCTCGGTAGCTTGTTAGATGTGCTCAGTAAATAATTTGGAGTTTTCTATGGAGTGTTCATGTTGTTCACCAATGAGTTGAGTTACCTGCCTCTGCTCGATGGTGCCTTTCATTGAGTGGCTTTGTTGTATTTTGTTTCTACTCGGTGGTGTTCTTCACTGAGTTGGTTTAGTGTGTCTGTGTTTCTTGGTGGCCTAGTTCACTGACGAGTTTATTTTGTTTGTTTTGGTTGGCTGACTTGTGTATTTAATCTTGGTCACGATCGTAATGTTGGGATCTCTCATTGGGAAACGTGTGGACCTAAATCTGGGTCATTTCTTTCTACAATGTTGGATCTAGAAGATCCTTTGGTCGACCTGTTTGATAACCTCAAGTATAAATGTAATTATATGTTCTAGGTTTAGGGTATCAATTAGAAGAAGAAAGACATGAAGCGGGAGATCATGGATCTCACATGCATGAGGATTGTAATGTTCTGTAATTGATTCCTATTTGTATTGGCTGTAACTGGGAAGGCCTGACAACCCAACATGTATCAATTTTGAATGAATAATTGATAATGATCTACTTCCTTCTCTCATTTTTTGTGTTATTATTTTCATGTTGTGATTTTGTAAGGTGGGTTGGTAATTGGATGAGCCTTTGGCCCCACTTATCTACCTCCCTTGCATCAAGTGGTATTAGAGAAAGGATTTATCTAGGTTTGAGAATCTAGGTCTTTAGTTAGTGGTTCCTTCTTGTAAACCCTAGTTGGTTATTTGTTGCGGGGTACCAGATTGTGATCTGACCTACAATTGTAGAGGGTTTCAAGATGGTTTGAGGAAGGAGAGATGCAAATTTAGGTTTAGCTTATATGCTAAGACAAGTTGTTGCTAGATTGGAAGCTATTGAGATATCCCAACACTGAGGAAGACATCTTGATGATGCGATGCAAGAGCATTTTGAGTTCCTAAAGATCTTTGTTAGTCTTGGTGGAATTCCCTGGCATAGGGATACAATACTTTGTTTTTGGCAGTTTTCTGAGTTTTTGGGTTGTGATGATCTATGGAGATCTTTGGAATGTGTGCTGAAAGGATTTTTTTCCTTTATGTATGTGGAATATATGTATAAGGTCATAGCTCTTAAGGTGGCATGGTTTGAGATAAATTGGATGGACAGTCTCAAAGTTACCATTATTTTCCTTGCCGTCGGAACTGTGTTTTCCTGCAGTTTTGGTGATGATTGTGAGTCTTGGCGCCCATGATCCTGAATGATTTAGCCTATTATCCCTAGGTGCCTTAAAGAGGACCTAAATTAATATCTTTTCCCAAAGGTGCATGTCCTAATTCATTATGAGTAAAAATTTATGGTTGTTTTTCCCCAGGACCTATTTTCTGCCAGTTTTCGGGTGAAACATGTAGTGTTTCTTCTTGCGTCATGCCGTGTGATCAAATGGGGCCTTGCACCCTTAAAGGAAGGTTATTGGGTCATGTGTGGACCTAAATCCAAAGGTGCATCAATTTATGTTCATTCTTGCATTAGTTTTGGTTTCTCTTATTGGACTGGACCTATATTGTAAGTAAAGCCTGATTGGCCGACCTGTGGCTTAGCTGGCTATATATTGAGAGCTTGGGTAGATGTTAAGGAAGTTAATGGGTAGTAGATGATCATTAGATCATTAGGAAGAGTAGATTAGAAGTAGATTTTCAAATCTAGGACTTGTAGAAGAACTAGTGGCCTACGGGCTTAGGACAGTAAGGGGTTGTTTGGAAGTGTGAGTACAAGTTTAGATCATGTGGTGGTTGTTCCTATTAGAGGTTTCCTGTTGTAGATCTGAACTAGTTGGTGGTTCCTTGGATCTTGTGAGATCTTGCTGACACTTTTTTATTTCATTGTAATAGGCCGAAACTCAGAAGGCCTTACAGCCGGGCATGTTGAATGAAATTCTATTTTGAATCATTATCTTATTTTATTCCACTATGCATATTGTTGTTATAATTAGCAGTGTAGCCTTGGACCATCCATTATTGGATCCTCCATCCCTACCCTACGTCATGATGTTAGTGTGAAGAAGAGAAAGGGGTAGTCAAACCTGCACCTATAATGGATCAAGGAGAAGAAAAATTCCTGAAGACATTGACTAGTTTGAAGGCTACACCAAAGTTTAACCCTCCTGAGTATAGTGGAAAGCTAGATTCATATGAATTGATGGAATGGATCAACGAGATGGAGATATACTTTGAGTATGAGAACATATCAGATGAGAAGAATGTGAAAATTGCAAGCACAAAATTGAAAGATCATGCATCCTTGTGGTGGAAGCATCTACAATTGGATCAGAAGAAGAAAGGTAAAACCAAAATTAAGGTATTGGAAAAGATGGTAAATAAGTTAAAGGTCAAGTTCTACCTTGTGATTATTAGATTAATCTAGTTAGGAGAATGCAAAGTTTGAAGAAGAAAGATATCTTTGTGAAGGATTACACTAAGGAATTATATAGGTTAGATATAAGATCTAGACATATTAAAGATGAGGTGGAAAGGGTTACAAGGTACCTAAATGGGTTAAGGACTTCTATCCAAGAAGAGATTAGTTTGGTGAAAATGGAGATTATTGAGGAGGCTTATCAGTTTTCCCTAAAAGCTAAGGAGAAATTGAATAAAAGGCATGAGCAAAGACAAAGAGGAAGAGGTGGTAGATTCCATAGAGGAAGGGGTAGATCTTATGGTAAAAAAAGTAGATCCGATCAAGACAAGACAAATCAAGACAAAGGCAAGACCGAGTGGAATGGTGAAATTTAATCCTGAGGAAGAGGCCATTACTCCCGAGGTGGCTATGGTAGAGGAGGATTCTTAAGAACTTGTTAAAATTGTGGTGAAGAGGGACATATATCATTTGAGTGTACACATGCAATTAAGAAGGTCGGTAGGAGCATAAATACTTTGGTACATGAAGATTCACCGAATGAACTTGAGAAGGAAGGAAACTTGATGGTCAAAAGAGCATTGTGGAGTGAAAAGACTAAGGAAGATCCATTAAGAAAGATTTTTTTCAAGACCAGATGCAGAGTTGTAGACAAAGTTTGGAAAATGATCATTGATAGTGGAAGTTCAGAGAATCTGGCATTAGAAGAAATGGTTTCAAAGTTGCAGTTAGAAAGATTGAAGCACCCAAAGCCCTATTAGATTTCATGGATCAAGGATGAACATACACTTATGGTAAGTGAACAATGTTTTGTAAATTTGAGAATTGTAAAGTATTATGATAAGGTGTTGTGTGATATTATGCCTATGGATTGTTGTCATATTTTGTTGGGTAGACTTTGGAAATATGATAGACGTGATATTTATGATGGAAGATTGCACAAATATACTATTTGGGCTGATAGCAAGAGATAAATCTTGTTACTTTTGATTGAGGAATCTGTTGGAGAGATATGTACATCTGTGAAAGTTTTTTTGATGGAAGGTAAACAATTTGTTAAGGATTTAAAGAGAAATGATGTTTGTTATGTTGTGATTCCTAACAAACAGAGTGAGAAAACATATGATAAAGTTCCTGAAGAGGTTGAGAAGTTGCTCACCAAGTACAGGGAGATCATTTCAAATAATGTACCTGATGGTTTGCCACTAATGATAAGTATTAGTCATTGTATGGATCTAATTCCTGGAGCTAGTTTTCCAAATAAGGAACCACACTAACTGACACTGGTCAACCGAGAATGAGGAACTCAATTGACAAGTTCAAGAGTTGTTACTAAAAGGTTTGATCAAAGAAAGTTTGAGTCCATGTGTAGTACTAGCTGTGTTGGCACCTAAGATGAATGGAGAATGGCGAATGTGTATTGATTCCAGATCAATTAGCAAGATAATATATAAGTATTGGTTTCCTATACCAAGAATGGATGATATAATGAATTGTTTGGGTGGAGCAAAATATTTTACCAAGATTGATTTGAAGAGTGGATATCATCATATCAGGATTAGAGAAGGTGATGAATGGAAGATTGCTTTCAAGACAAAAGGAGGTTTGTATGAGTGGTTGGTTATGTCTTTTGGTTTAACTAATGCACATAGTACTTTTATGAGGTTAATGAATGAGGTTTTGAAGAAATTATTGGGTAAATTTATGATTGTGTATTTGGATGACATTCTTATATCTAGTAAACCAAAGAAGATCATTTGTTGCACATTAGGCAGGTATTGCAAATATTGAAAGAGGAAACGTTGCTGATTAATTTGAAAACGTGTTCCTTCGTGTAAGAGGAGATTGTATATTTGGGATTTGTGATTTCAGCTGATGATTTGAAGATGGATCCTAAGAAGGTTGAATCTATTCTTGATTGGCCTACACCTAAGAATGTTGGTGAGGTAAGATCATTCCATGGTTTAACTAGTTTTTATCGAAAGTTCATCAGAAATTTTAGTTCAGTTTGCAATGCCATGACCGAGACAATGAGAGGAGATAAAAGAGAATTCAAGTGGACACATGGAGCTGATAAGAGTTTTGAGACTTTGAAACATAAGGTTATTGAATTTCCTGTGTTAGCTTTACCTGATTTTAATAAGGTATTCCAAGTTGAATGTGATGCAAGTGGTAGTGCAATAGGAGCTGTGTTGAGTCAAGAAGGTAAACCTATTGCTTTCTTTAGTGAGAATTTGAATGATGCCAAAGGAATCTGTGTTGTATACTTGTTGAGCGTCATTTTTACACAAGGACAACGGCTGGGAATTTGCGTGAGCAACTTCCCCTCTTGGAAGACTGACATAATCAATCTCAAGGTTCCTTCTGGCTGGGTCTCAACCACTTGGATAGCTCAATAGAAGACAAATATGAATCTGTTTAACAAGGAGGCCTTTGCTGGTTCTTTTCTCAAGGGAAACTATAAAATAAACTTTTAGGAAACCAAGATATCTCTTTTTTGATATGATGTTCAGATTTTAAGAATGAAAGCAATGCTAATTTAATTGATCTACTGAAATAACTTGCAAGGATGGTTAGAAGATGTAAGGTAACAAGAGATTTGAAAGAAATTGCTGAAAGAAACCTATTGGACATATGCTAGCATAACACCACCATGCGAATTAAATAACCAAGAAGATGAGAAAAACCACACAACAAAGATCATATCATGTCACAATCTTTAGTTGAACGAATGCAATCATCGACGAAAGTTGAACAAATGCAGACGTATGATAAGTCAAAACTCATCAGATCACGAAGCCACTCTAGATGCGCGCACACGTGAGACAAGTTAATCTTTAGGCACCAAAGAATAATCTTCTCAAAAATTTGTCACAACACAACAATGTAATACCAGCAAACACTGAACTAAAAGATCACAGACTTAAAATCACTAAACAACCAATTGGCTCTTTGAAACAAAGAATGAGCAAATCACACATTCACAAATTTTGCATAGACAGCAGAAAAATCCCACCATGAATGAAGCAACAATTGTATGTCTTGTATTAATGATTAAGTTGACCTTCATTACATCATTTTATTACAATTTATAGAGCTCTGTTCTTATTTTCGCAGCTAGGGTTTTGTTGCAACTAAACTTCAAAGTAAAACTAAACTAAAGCTTTGCATTAAATAAACTACTTCTAAAGCTTAGCTAAACTATCCTAGCATAGAGTTAGACCTTGTGCATTACAAATATTTGAACAAAACAAGCATTAGACATCTCAAAAATGGGCTAGAATTGGTTCATGCGTGTGGTGATCTTCATGTTTGTCCTCGAGATCATTGGCTTTAGTTGCTCTACGTAGTCCTGACTAAAAGAGATCCCACAATCATGCCCAAATAATCCTAAGAAAGAAGCCCAGATGATTGAGAAGTGATCTCTGAGAAAACTGGAGTCAACTCCCGGACGTGCCCAAAAAATGCCCAAAACCTAACACTTGGTCCGAAAATGCAACACCCAAAATTAGTTAAGTGTTATCCTTATCTCTACTACTTTGGATTTGTTGTAGTTGTTGGACTTCTAGGTGGTCGAAAAATCCCTATGGCCGAAAGGGCCAAAAATCCTGTACTGAAAAAATGACTAAGTACCAAAACTACACTTTCTGTACATGGGAGCTGACAAATCTTGAGCTAGAGGTCCACTAGCTAGAAGGTACTTTTGGATGTGCCTTCTTGAATCTATCTACCACCTCCAATACCTCATTGAAGTCTGACATCTTAATGCCTTGGAGAATCTCCTTCTGTTTGTCTCTGAAATCTTTCAATCCCCTGGCAAAAGCCTTTATTTCTTCTTCACGAGGCAACATTTTTTGAATCTCCTCCCTTTGATAAAACATTTGCTGAAGATCCTCTTTTGACATTACCCATCGGAATATATTCAAGTATGGATTGACAATATCATTAACCGAGTGCATAGTCTTATCATCATCATCATTGAACAGATCTAAATCTAACCCCTCAAAGAACTCCTGTAACTCATTAACAAATAGCATGCCATCATCCCTTTTCTTATTCAACCTTTTGAGCACCTTCTCAAATATGGCCAATGTCATTGTTATCTCTTGGATCCTTTCTTCAAAGTTATCTAATTCTACTCCTTCATAAATCTTCATTAGCACCTAGAAGCGTTACTTCCTTATCATTGTCAACTCATCTAATACCTTTTGCCAATTTAGGATGGTTTCTTCTACCCCATTCTCCTCACTCATGATCTCTACCAAAGAAGTTATTCCTGCCAAAACACCTCGAAAGGGCCTTAAAATCTACCTAAGAGATAAGCTAGTGAATTGCTCAAAATCTAGCTTCCAATTAGCACAAGCCTATACAAAAGAATGTGGAATGTCAGTGTCTATATCCCCCTTCTTTTCCAAAATTGCCTGTAATGAGGCTTTGGGGTCATTTGGGTCAATTGGACCCACCGTCTTCAAAATAAATTTCTTCATTGCTTCATTCTATTCTTCCAATGCTTTTATTCTTTCCTCATCTTTACTCATGAAGCCCAAAGCATGCTTCAGCCCCAAAGTAGCCAAGGTTTTGCTACCTTCTCTGGTTGGTTCTCCCAAGTCCACTTCTTCTAACACAGTCCTCCAGAGTGATCTCCTTCGTGCTAATATCCATTGTGGGGATAGCCACCTATGCCTTCCACCTCCCCACCTGATCTTGCGTTACATAGGACATTCTCCTTGCCTGGGGAACTGGTGCCATTTGGTGGAAGGCGTGCCCTAGCGCGGTCATATCAACCTCTTCATTAGTATATACCCTAACCCTTGGTTGCACTTCTTTAGTAAACCAAGTGGGCTTTGAGAATGCATTCAATGGCTTGTAGGGAACAGCCAATGCAACAAAAGTCCCCACGTGTTCTGTCCTTATCTCCTCTGGAACTTCTTCTTCTTCTATCTCCTGCTCATTCCCAATACCTTGTTCTGGCTCTTCCTCACCAGCCGTCTATTGCTCATCAGCTGTTTTCTCCTCAGTATCCATTTGAGGCCTATCTTCTTTTGTATGTAGCTCTTCTTCTATCTATGATTTTCCCTTATCACCTTCTTCCTCAGATCCAATATGAATTTCTTCTCCCCCTTCTCTGTCGATGACTTCAACTTCTTTCTCAGGTTCCTGTGAGCCCTGGGGTATTGACTCCATATGAACTTGGGGAGGAATGTTGAGTGGGGGAGGTGTAGAAGATGTGAGGGGAGTGGTAGAATGGGCTGGTGGAGTTGGAGTTGGGAAAGGAACATGGGAAGAAGAAGGTTGTTGAGATAGCGGAGCATTTTGTACAGGAGTGGAAAATGAGGTAGTGGGAAGCTCTTGAAGTGGAATGGTGGGAAGTGTGGAAGAGTGCGATGGAAGAAAAGGAAAAATGGATGCCTCCAAAGGTACTTGCATACCTATTCCCTCCTCTGAGGTGATCTTAACAGATGATTCCTTCTCGGGTCCTGTAATTCCTTCCTGGTCTTTGGCTATTTCAACCTCACTTTGCCCTTGAGGTGCCTGTGGTAACTCTTCTCCTATGCCACTAAAAAAGCTAGTGAACTACATAGGACCCTATTGCTCCACCTCTTTGAAACCATGCAAACCCACAAAATTAGAGATGTTGAATTCATCGTCACCTAAGGCATCCAAATTCATTGGCTCTACCTGAGCAGCCCCTCCATCATCCTTAGGATCATCTTCCATTATTCTCCTTTTCTTTAGGAATCCCGCTGACCATGTCCTCCTACTAAGGGGAATTTCATCCAACAAATCCTCATCTTCCTCTTCCAGAATACCCATCTATGTAGGAGTTGAGCCTGCCTTTCTTTAGTAAACATGACCCTTGGTTGCTCCAGTCGGCTTGGGTCCTACTATTTTGAACTTTGTTCTCTTTTCTAAGTTGGGAGAACTATGATCACCTGATGATGGTGCCTCTGGTGGAGCAATGCTCCCAGTCATCCTGGTCTTCACCTATTTGGAGTGTGTGACCAGACCATAGGTGGTGGGGCATTCATGGTGATACACAGTCTCGGGCTTTAGAGGGGCAGCCCCCTTGAACTACGGTTTCAATATCTTCTCTCCCTTCTTTTCCAAAGATGGCTTCTCAGGGAGTTGCTTCATAGGAAGTGGTTGCACAGGAAATGGTCGAGCAACCAAAGACCTTGTCAGCTTGATCACATGTTGGGCTCTAAAGTCCATGCTATCATTCTCATCTTGATCCACCTCTGCATTCAAAATGGCCCTAGTATACACCTTGTCCGTGTTATATATAGAATCTAGGATTTTATCAGAGTCGGCATCCAACACCTTCTGCGAAATTTTCAAGGAAAGGGCACCCTGTGCCAACTCTAGGCTCATCTGGCAATAGTCACATATTCTTACTTCATAATCATCCACGCAATTAGCCCAATGGTCTTCAATATGTGGCTCATGGATATAGTGTCTTCCCATTATGTGGCTATAAGTACCAATGGGGTCAAAATGTGGCCTCACCAAACTATAGGTTGCCAGTGGGAATTCAGCCCATTCTCCGACCAATGATTTGCAAACTTTCATGTCTGGAACACAATGAGGACCGACTAAAATAGGGAAGCTCCAACAATGTTTCTTCTTGTGTCTGATATGCTTGTGAGCATCAGACAATTGCCTTCCTATCTCCAGTAAAACTACCCTATCAGGGGGGTACCTTGGGAGCTTCTTGGGTGCTAAGGTGCTTCATGCAACCTGAATATATGTGAATGTTTTGAATTGAATGTAAAATGCCCCAATGGCCTTTACTTTGGCAGCTACTTTTGTTGATATCCTTTTGGTGAAATCACCCTTGATGGAGTGGATGATTGTAAAGACGAAGGCATCATTAACTATCCTAAATCCTGGGCTATTGTGTGGGAGGAAGTCTTTTCACGCCAATTGAGGATACAAAGTGAAAGGCCATGTGCTTTGTTCCCCAATGTTTCCAACTTTAGTCAACCTCGGATATACTGCCCTAGCGGCTAGCAAGTACACAACATAAGATGTCATGTAAAAGTGGGGGTCAATTTTTACCCAAGTCAGCCGTTCATCCAATTGGTCGCTTAGAATAGAGGCCCAATCGAACCTTGCTTATCTTTCTTTTATTTTCTGGATGAGGAAAATCATCCAGGGCTCCAACTAATGGGACTTGGGTAGGCCATACACCCTGCTTATCATTGTTATGGTAGCCTGGATATCCTCTTTCATATAACCCCTCCTCATATCAATTTTGTCTAGCCTATTCTTGGGTAAGGGTTGCATCAAGTACTCATTGTTAACAATGTTGTGGGCCCTCTGCGTATCTTTGTTATAGAATTACATCCCCTTATTTACATTAAAGTTGAAGAACTTATCTACCCCCTTGGGTAGATGGAAAACATCCTCGATGTTGTCAGGCCTCAAGTCCAGGACCACTTCCCCCATGCTATTTCTGACCATGCGCTCATCTGGCACATAGTGGTTGGCTAGTGTGTTAATCAACTCCGCCGATTGGATCGATATAGGGTGTGTTGCTACATTCACTAAGGAGCAATGGACCAATGAGGTATAGTCCTCTAAACGACCCACTGGTTGAGCACACTTGTTCAGATATTTGTTCCAACTCACATTCCCGATAATAGTATCGGTTATCCCAGCATGCAAGTCTGCAAATTTATACGGTGGGTGGTATCCTTTGAATTGGTATTTCATTGCCGGCGATGCCAGTACCTTCTCGGCCATATCTGCAAAAGTGCACAAGGCCTAAATTAGTAACATAATGAGAGAAAAGAAACTGGGAAAGCACCACCATTCACTGAAATCATGATTTCAAAGCAAAAAAAACTAGAGATCTCGGCCCTTTCACCTTTTCGGACTCATCGGACATAGGAAATGACGACAGGTCCAAAAGGGCTGAAAAGGCCGAAAGGACCATGGCTTGGAGGCAAAAGGAACCAAAGGAAAACTGGTGGGAAGAGACTTTTAGTGTTATCGGACCTCCAAAACCCTGAGAAGTCTCAATGTCTGAAAAGGACGAAAGGGCTGCAAACCTAGAGAATGAAGAAACAAAGGTAGGAGCACTTCCTTCGGGGGTTTCGGGGGATGCTATGTTTCAATGTGCGAAAACATCGAAACACCGACAACATGAGTACTTAGATGTTTTCCAATCTGGTGGGTGCTTTGCGACTTTCAGACCCTGAAAGTTTGAAACTAGGGTTTTGGGTGGACTCGAAAATGAGTCCGTGGCAAGTTTGACCACAAACTCACCTAGGGATGCAAGGTGACTACCTCGACAATCCCTAAGGCTGAAAAGGCTGACCTAAAAAACAACCTACACCTAAGACCTAAGCCGAACAGACGGAAAACACTAACAACCTAGACCTAAGACGAAGCATGAAAATGAGAAACAAAAGGAAAGAAACTAGAAAAAGAAAAAACAAAGGGGAGGAGACCACCTACCCAAAAGGCGAAGAGCCTGATGAAGACCAGCAAGGAAACGGGAGCGAAACGAAGTGAAAGCAACTAGCGGTGAAAAAGAGAGCGAGCGAATGACAGAGGAGCAAATGTGCAAAGTGAGGGTTTGAAATGACCTTCACACCTTTTATAGGCAGTGCGAGACCTAGTGATGTCATCACCCTACACGGTGGCCTTTCAGCCTTTTCGGCTATCTCAGAGGTTCGATAGGCCGAAAACACCAAAAGGCTGACTCTGGCGAGAGTCAGACCTTTGGTATTGACAACCATCGAGAAGTCTGAAAAAGACAGCCACCCAAGATCGCTCGTCACCTTCGCACCTTTCGGACCACCGAAAGAATGGAAAGCCGACAAGGCCAAAATGGCCGAAAACTTCATTAGCAAAAAACACTCGAGCTGGGGCCTTTCGCACCTTTCGGACCACTGAAAGGTGCTAGAGGCCGACAAGGCCGAAAAGGCCAAAAAACTAAAAAAACTAAGGACACCAACCCTAAAGACAACAAAATGAGACAAGCAAAAAGCAGAAGGGGGGGCCCTAAGGCCATAAGGGCCAAGAAAGGGGAGCGTGGTTGTGGGACCACAACAATACTGATCATAAGGTTTTATAGTATTTGGGTAGTCAAAATAAGTTGAATCCAAGACATATGAAATGCATTGAGTATTTGCAGAATTTTACATTTATGAAAAAAAAAAGAGTGGAGTATCTAACCGAGTCATTGATGCATTGAGTAGAAGAATATCTTTGATGAATGAAATGAGAATTGAGGTTCTTGGTTTTGATGATATAAAGAATTTGTATAAAAATGACCCTGATTTTTTTGAGCCGTGGAGAATGTGCATAGCACCTATTCTAGATCAACTGAGTATGTGGGATGGCTATTTCATTCAAGAAGGTATGTTGTTCAAAGGAATTCAATTATGTATACCAAGAGGATCAATGAGAACTAATTTGATAAAAGAGAAGCATAGTAGTGGTTTGGATGGACACTTTAGCATTGATAAGACATTAAGTTTTCTTAAGGAAAGGTATTTTTGGCCACAGTTGTATAAGGATGTTCAAAAATTTGTGAAGAGTTGTGGAATTTGTCAAGTTATAAAAGGAGTAAGTCAGAATACTGGATTGTATACACCGATTTCTATTCCTAAGAAACCTTGGAGTGATATCAGCATGGATTTTGTTCTTGGCTTACCGAGGACAACAAGAGGTAATGATTCCATATTTGTTGTTGTGGATAGATTTTCAAAGATGACATATTTCATACCATGTAGGAAAACATCAGATGTAGTGCATATAGAAGATCTTTTCTTCAAGGAGATTATTAGATTGCATGGATTACCGAGGAGTATCATCTCTGACCAGTATAGTAAGTTTGTTGACTATTTTTGGAAGACCCTATGGAAGAAGATGGACACCAAGTTGAAGTATAGTTCTACATTTTATCCACAAAATGATGGAAAAATAGGGGTTGTCAATAGAAGTTTGGGTAGCCTGTTGAGATGCTTAGGTAGAGACAAACTGAGTAATTGGGATTTAATGTTAGCACAAGCAAAGTTTGCATATAGTATTTTAGTGAATAGGAATATTGGCTAGATACCATTTTAGATTATTACTAGCATACAACTGAGGGGTTTAGACTTGAAAGATATTGATGGAGAAGAGAAGATGAGTGCTGAAGGGGAAGAATTTTTTGAATTTATGAAGTCATTGCATGAGGAAGTGAAACATAAGTTGGAGCAAAGTAATTAGAAGTACAAGGATAGAGAAGATAGGTCAAGAAGATATAAGATTTTTGAAATTGGTGATGAGGTAATGGTTCATTTGAAGAAATGAAGATTTCCCATTGGAACCTATGGTAAGTTGAAGACGAAGAAATTTGGTCCCTACAAGGTATTGCAGAAGTTTGACAGTGGAAATGCTTATGAAGTAGAGCTACTTGATGAAATAGACATATCACCGATATTCAACATTTCATATTTGTGCGAGTATCATGTGCCTGAAGAATAAGTGATAGTACCGAGTGATTATCCTAAGAAGCAAACAAAATAAATTGAGAATATTTTGGAACGAAGAGTTCGCATAAGCACAATAGGAAAGGAATACATGGAATACTTGGCAAAGTGGAAGAATAGACCAAATAAAGACTCTACATGGATTGATCAATATGAGTTGGATTCAACTCAGGTTGTACCTCACTCATGATTCAAAGAATCATTTCTTTTCAACCCCGAGTGTCTGATGCAAGAGCATCTTGGGTTTATGGCAATCTTTTATCTTGATAGCTTGTTAGATGTGCTCGGTAACTACTTTGGAGTTCTCAATGGAGTGTTCTTGTTTTTCACCAATGAGTTCAGTTACCCATCTCTTCTCGGTGGTGCCTTTCATTGAGTGGATTTTTTGTGTTTTGTTTCTTCTCGGTGGTGTTCTTCATTGAGTTGGTTCGGTGTGTTTGTGTTGCTCAGTGGCCTAGTTCACTAATGGGTTTATTTTGTTTTTTTTGGATAGCTGACTTGTGTATTTAATTTTGGTCATGATCTTAATGTTAGGATTTCTCATTGGGAAACATGTGAACCTAAATCTAGGTCGCTTCTTTCTCCAATGCTGAATCTAGAAGATTCTTTGGGTCGACCTATTCGGTAGCCTCAAGTATAAATGTAATGATATGTTCTAGGTTTAGGGTATAAATTAGAAGAAGAAATACATGAAGTGGGAGATCATGGATCTCACATGCATGATGATATTAATGTTCTGTAATTAATTCCTATTTGTATTGGTCGTAACCAAGAAGGCCTCACAACCCGACATGTATCGAGTTTGGATGAATAATTGATAATGATCTGCTTCCCGTTGGAAAAATGGTCAATGATCCCCTCGAGATTTATGACATGGCTTAACCACCTCTTGTGTCTTCTATACGTCTAGTGGTTGTATCGGGCATTAACAGGTCGATCTTTTGGTGCAACAACAACCACTACTTTTAACAAGTGGTATCAGAGCTTGGTCACAGGTTCGAATCCCCTCGGGTAACGCTGAGTGGGAGATTGTTGGCAAAATGGTTAGTGCTCCCCTCAGGATTTGTGACATGGCTTAACTACCTCCTGTGTCTTCTATAAGTCTAGTGGTTGTATCGGGCATTAACAGGTCGATCTTTTGGTGCAATGACAACCACTACTTGTAACACTTCCTTCTCTCATTTTTTATGTTATTATTGTTGTGTTGTGATTCTACAAGGTGGTTTGGTAATTGGGGGAGCCTTTGGCCCCACTTATCTACCTCCCTTGCATCATCTTCTACTGTCACTTGATTATATTATAAGTAACTATTTAGAAATGTCACCATCCGCGATCCATTAATAATTTATAATAGTTCATCTAGTGATAGAAATGGGTGATTAGATCATTTTATGAAGCCCTATTATGATTCCAAAAGTCTACACATAATCTTATTTCTCCATTCTTCTTCCTTACCAAAACTAGATTGGCGACCCACGTCAATTGTTTGATTGGAAATATGATCCTTTTCAAAAGTAGTTTCTTTACTTTCTGATATATCAAAGGTTCTATTAATGGATTGAGTGGTCTCTTCCTCAACCAAAATAGTTTATTTCATGTCTTGAGTGGGATTTTATGTGTGATGAGGAAAGTGTGACAAGTATTTAAACCTTAATATCCCCATGCTATCATGTCTTAGAATCCCTCATATTCTTCAAGATACCTTCTTTTTCCTTAGGTTTATAAAAAATTCCAATGAAAACATTCTTAACTTTCTCTTCTATTCCCAGGTTCACTATTTTACATTTACTCCCTTCAGTAGCTTGGTATCTAAGAGAACTCAACCTATCTGGGTAGACAAATCTTTCCAGCTTTACCATAGCTTAGGGAATGGCATTTTTCTTTAAAATTCATGATTTTGTCTACATCAAATTTATCTTATTTCAATTCTTCTTAGTCAATCACTTGAGTGGAAAACACATTTGAATTTGTGAGAAAGTCAAGAATATGCTTGTTGTCTTTAAACACTTAGAAATTAGTGATTTTGTTAGGAACATGGGGTATTGAAGTTAGATCTACCATGAATTTCTTCACATAATCCATGGTAAGAGGTTCCAATGAACTAGATGTTTGTGCTAATGAATTTATCAATAGAATCTTTTATCAATACACTTGTTTTATATTGAATGTGCCAAAACTCTTGATGAGATCCTAGACTCTATTGTGGTAGAGACTTAACCTTCTATCATGGCATGCACATTGCTTTCTCACCTACCTCACAACTATATTTGAATCTCCAAGTACATGCAGGATCTTGGCACCTTTTTGAATAGAAACCAACAACCCAAGACTAGTGATTCATGTTTGGTAACAATATGAACCACATCAAATTATACATAGAGGAATTTTTAGTGTAATAAAGTAGAAGTAAATTATACATGCAAATAAATAACAACAAATAACTCACTTATGTACTACCACATTAATAATCCACCTATGGTACATAAAGGAATATTTAGTGAAATATTCATTCCATATTGGTAGGGTTTAGTTTTTTTCACCCTAATCACCTAACTCCAAATTAATCATTTTTATAATCAATTCACAGTTTATGATTTTCCAATCACAATGACATTGTTTGTGTTGAGCTAGGAGGCACCAAAAGTTGCTCTTTCTAGTGAAGGTTCAATATGAAATCCTATATCCTTAGAGGACATAAAAAATCTCTAGAAACCAACAAGGCTTTGATACCATGTAAGAATTCATGATAATCCAAAGATCTAAGTGAATGAAGACAAGTTACACAAGCTATAAGAAAATACACAATTAATAAAGAATGTGTATATTAGTTATTCTAATGTTGAAGATAAAAATACACAACATAAAGGATTGTATATAAATATATTAGGGCTCTAAGATGAATGAATCAAGGAGATCATGTCTAGATATTATACATTAAGTTCATAATCATTCTCAATTAGATGGAGAGTTAACTTAACATAGGTCAAGATTTGAACTACAAATCAATGGTTTTGATAACTTGAAATCTAACTAAGGGAGATGTGGCCTTTATTGAACAATGATCACACTTGTCAGCCTCAAGTCAAGGTGAACAAATATCATTATCAGTTACTTAGGTGATAATAATTAAACATTTATAATTTCCTAAATAAACTTATTCATGGGTACAAATATTACATCAACAATTCCTTCTCAAGTTTGTCAATTTTATTAGCTTTCATACTTTCCTATATGCCGTCTTTCTCTTCTATTTTCTATATTTTTTACTTATGTTTCCACACATTTCCTTGTTGCTCTGTAAGTTCCTTTGCTACACATCCATGATTTTTTTTATGATTGTTCCATCTCCTTATATTCCATGATTATAATGTCCATGTCATTCATATTATTCTTACCTTTATCAATCACATGTTTTGTAGTAATAGGCTCATACACATTCCTACATTAATAGAAGATTTACAAATCTTATCCACTTGGTTGAGTTCTTTTGCATTTGCATAGAGTTAGAGTTTTACCACTTTTCATAATAAGTATAATCTCTTACCCCTCTACTCTATACTTTATTGTTTTCAATGATAGTTATTTCTAAAGCAAGTTATATTTTGCGGCTATATAAAATGTGATAAATGTTACTCATTACATGCTCTTTCCTATTTTTTATGTTTTTGAGAGAGCATTCATTATGAGAAGAATTTAAGAATGATTTATTGCTTTGTAAAAATCTGTATCCTTTGAGTGTAAAAAAATAATTAAATTTATATAGAGAGCATTCATGTTTAGTGACAATATGAACCACATAAAATTATACACAGAGGAATTTTTATTGCAATAAAGTAGTAGTAAATTATACATGCAAATAAATAACAACAACAAATAACTCACTTATGTAGTAACACATTAATAATCTACCTATGATACATAGAGGAATATTCATTCCAAATAGGTAGGGTTTAATTTTTTTCACCCCAATCACCTAACTCCAAATTAATCTTTTTTATAATCAATTCATATTTTATGATTTTCCAGTCACAATGACATTGTTTTTTTTGAGCTAGGAGGCACCAAAAGTTGCTCTTTCTAGTGAAGCTTCAATATAAAATCATATATCCTTATAGGACATAAATAAGCTCTAGAAACCAACAAGGCTTTGATACCATGTAAGAATTCATGATAATCCAATCTAGGTGAATGAAGACAAGTTACATGAGTTGTAAGAAAATACATAATTAATGTAGAATGTATATATTAGTCATTCTAATGTTGAAGATAAAAATATACAACACAAAGGATTTTATATTTAAATATATTAGGGCCCTAAGATGAATGAATCAAGGAGATCATTTCTAGAGATTAGACATTAAGCTCATAATCATTCTCAATTAGATGGAGAGTTAACTTAACATAGTTAATAGGTCAAGATTTGAACTACAAATCAATGGTTTTGATAACTTGAAATCTAGCTAAGGGAGATGTGGCCTTTATTGAACAATGATGACACCTACCGACCTCAAGTCAAGGCAAACAAATGTCATTATTAGTTACTTAGGTGATAATAATCAAATATTTATAATTTCCTAAATAAACTTATTTATAGGTATAATATTACATCAATAATTCCTTCCCAAGTTTGTTAATATTATTAGCTTTCATACTTTCCTATATGCCCTCTTTCACTTCTATTTTCTATGTTTTTTTACTTATGTTTACACACATTTCCTTGTTGCTCTGTATGTTCTTTTGCTACACATCCATGATTTTTTTATGATGGTTCCATCTCCTTATATTCCATGATTATAATTTTATCTCCATGTTATTCATATTAATCTTACCTTTATCAATCACACATTTTGTAGTAATAGGCTCATACTCATTCCTAGATTAATAGAAGATTTATAAATCTTATCCACTTGGTTGAGTTCTTTTGCATTTGCATAGAGTTAGAGTTTTACCACTTTTCATAATAAGTATCATCTCTTACCCTTCTACTCTATATTTCATTGTTTTCAATGATAGTTATTTCTAAAGCATTATATTTTGCGGCTATATAAAATGTGATAAATGTTACTCATTACATGCTCCTTTCCTATTTTTTATGTTTTTTTGAGAGCATTCATTATGAGAAGAATTTAAGAATGATTTATTGCTTTGCAAAAATCAGTATCCTTTGAGTGTAGAAAATAATTAAATTTACATGTTGATTGTTTGGTTTTTTACATTCATCTATTTAATAACTCACATGCATATCAAAGTCAAGATAAAAGTTAAAGCTTACAATTACACACACATGCCATTTTTCTTTATAATATATGCCCACTTTAATTAGAGTGTCTTAAATACAATACATGTCCTTAAGTGACATATTTATATGAATTTAGCTCATGATATCACTGTATCTTGGTCTCACTATCGCTCATCTCTAAATATTTGGTATCAATATCTAGATTCCTCATTCATCACTATATATTATATATGTGGGTGCAAACTTGACCTAGGTACTAATGCACTAGCATATTTGAACCTCAACTTTTCAAAATTTAAAATTAATATTTACACCTTGTTGAGCTTTAACTATTATAAGTTGACATAAAACATATTTTTCTTGATTTGTGTGCTATATTATTGTATTTAAAGATATTCACCCTTTCATTTGCATTCATGTAAGAATCATCAAGGAAAACCTAGAGTTATTTAAAAATATTGTTATGAACTTTCATGCAAGCATTCTAACAATATTACTAGAGTAGATCATCCTAGGTTTATTAAATACATGCCTACTATCCTTTGACACTCTTAAGTGTTGTTATATTGGCCATCCTTAAAGTTTGACTAAGGAGAACACAACTCCTCACAATTCAACAAGACTCCTAAAAGGTGTTTATGAACACCACCCATCCTTGCACAAATTTAGATATTAGAAATTGAGGTGAACAAGTTCCTATGAGCAATTTATGCTAGACCAATCCCACAAGTCAGGTTTATATTTGAGTGTTAGGTTTAGACCTATACTCATGAAGGTAAACCATAGTGAACATATTCAATTGAGAATTTTGAGAGATATGTCTAATCAATCCTAAAAATTCTATTACCTTAATGAATCAACTTTTGACATCTATCAAAATTTATTTTCATTATCTATTTTTTTATAGCTAATATAACATTTAGTTTAGACAATTTTATGTCATAATTATTTTTTATAGGTTATGTCCTTATATCCCTCTATCCAAAAACTAGTTTATTTACTTATTTGATGAGGTTAAGTGAAAGAAACAAATTTACCTAATTATATTAATAACAATTATCCACTTCCTACTAGTGGATTAGCTCTCATCACTTAGCACTTTTGTCTATCGTCTCATTGGTTCATTTGACTTTGCCTTGTGTGGACTTTGGTGTGTGAATTTGTCCACCCACCTATTTTGTGGAGTAATATTAATCTTTTTCTTTAAAGTAATATAATAATCTTATTCATTAAAATCATTTTAATAATCTATTGTGATGTTCATCTTTTCCATTTCATTTTATTTTTATGGTGACACCAAAAAGTCTTATGTTATAACTATAAACATATAAATCTTAAATTTGACAACCATATATTAAAAATAACTCTTAAATAAAATATAAAGTAAATAAACAAGATATTCTCACTTTAAAATAACAAATTACTAATAAATTTATGATCTATTTTTCATTTGTAAATAAAATAGACACCTCAAAATAATCTCTTTATGTACATTTACCTAAAATAAATATTCTTATTTTTACATCTATTGTAAGATAACATATAATCTTCATTTGTTTAACAACTTAATAACAAAAATAATTATTAATGTAGTAAACTTTATTACTCAAAACTCTATACATTTATCACTACTTTTGAAAGATTAATAAAAACAATTATTTTCTACTAAAATTCCTAACTTTTCTCGAGTGTCCTTTCATTTTTCCTTGCTATGAACTTTTAAATTAGAAAAATCTTGTGCGAAATTATTCTCAGTTTTAATTTGGAGTGGCAAGCGATTCTGGCCTTGGTGCCTCGTTTTCGAACGATTATCTAGAGGTACAGGGTTCGATACCCCGCGAGGTCTACTGGGACGTCATTCTCGATCTTTCATCACGAGGATATTAACTAAAAGAAAGAGAGCCGACGAAATCCCTTCTGAGACTGCTATGTTAAAATCTGAAAAACTCCAGCATGAACAATGGCGGATCAGCAACAGTAGAAACAGAGAAAGCAAAGAATGAGAAAAAACCGGTGGAAGCGGGCATCGATGCGTTCGGGCGCGCCATTGCCCGCATTGCAGTGGGGCAGATATGCGAAAGCGCGGGGTTTCAGTCGTGCCAGGAGTCTGCCCTCGAAGCCCTCGCGGACATTGCAGTGCGGTACCTCCGTGACCTCGGCAAGTCAGCGCACTTTTATGCTAATCTGGCGTGCCGCACTGAGTGCAACGTCTTTGATGTGATTCAATCGTTGGAAGACATGAACCACCCTCAGGGTTTCGTAGGCGCCTCTAACACCCTATCCCGTCGTCTCTCCGCTTCTGCAACAGTGAAGGACATCATTCTTTTTACAAACAGGTTAGCTATATTTTATCATTTTTTTAAAAGAAATTCTGTGCTAATTGGATGGTTCCTGGCGGAATTTAAAAGAAAAATTATCTGCATGTTGAAAAGATTGGAGTTATTCAAAAGTTAACTTAAATGAACCTTCATAGCGGTGCTGTTCAAAGGTTAGCTCTGGTAGAAGCAGGGAAAATTATTCATTAAAGATGGGGGAGGGTTTTAGAAAAGATTTTTCCTTTGAACTCCTAAAGAAATGGCTTTTTGACTCGTCGCCTTATTATTCATTAGGGGAGATTTTTCCTTGTGAAGTTCTATATTTGGTCACCTCTCCACAGCTTGAGTATTGGTTCGTTGTTTTACAAAATATACAAGAACATTATTTGTAACTAAAAAAATTAGCTCTAGTAGAACTTCATAGGGAAATATTTTCAATAATTAAGGGAGAGAATTAAAGAAAAGATTTTTTATTTGAACCTGGAAGAATTGCATTGGGGTTGATGCTAGACTCATCTTCGCATTTTTGCACTAATCAGCTATGTTCTTCTCGTCGTATTCAATGAAAAATCTCAAGTCTTGGATTTGTTATTCTTCATTGATTATTTTAGCTAAACTTTTGTACAGGTTCAAGTATTAGTTCTTTCATTTACAAAAGTAAACAAGGTCTGCGATGCAGCCAAAAATAGGAGATTTGTTCTATGTTTAAAAATTTCGAGCGATACAGGGTAATAGCTAATTGCAATTTAGGAAATAGGTGTTTTGTTCAATGAAATTTCACTTTATCATTGAAACTGACAGGCAGAGCTATAATCTCTAAGTTGAAATTGATAACATCTTACAATTGGATTTAAAAACTCTTTTAAGTGAAAAATGATTATTTGCACCACCACACCTATAATATCAAGACATAGAAATTATAATTTCCAAGTGGCTATAACAACATAGAGCGTTTGGGAGTGCCTCCTTCCCTACAAAGCCCCTCCAAGTACCCTTTATGTAACTAGTCATGTTCAAAGGAAAGTTTCATGACAAACACTGCACGTCTCATATTTAGTTTCAATTTGCATACTTTTGATTGTTATTTGAAACATGACAGTCTTACAAAAAACCTATCAAAGCACATTAAAATAAAATTGCTTGACAATTTGTTAAGAAGCCATCCAAGGTAAGGCAGGATGGGCGCTGGGCTGGGTTGCAGGGATACTTGATATTGATCAGCATGTTATTAAACATGACATGCTGATCAATAGTGCATACAAATAGCTAAGCAAACATTTTTGGGCAGAAAAGTTTTTTGCTGAATAAGCGAAAACCGTCAAGAAATACAAAACATGCATGCAGCCCTATGGGAACCCAACCTCTCACATACTAAAGCAAACCAATATAGCCCATACACTGAATGGACATGCCAAAAATTCTGTTTCTTTAACCAATATACACAATTAAAAAATATGTATAAGAGTTCACTTACCAAACCAAATAGCTTCTTATGAAGCAGTTTGTTAGCCATATACTAAGTCACAAGGTTCGAATTCAAGTTTGAGTTCGGCAAGTATAAAATTCGGATGAAGTTTGACAAGGGCAAAAAATTCGGAATAAAATTCGACAATAAATTCGCCTTAAATAAATTTAATTTTTTAAAAATATAAGTAATGTATCTAATAAATTATCTAATTAGTTTAACAATTAAGACCAAAGAGAAAATATTTTTAATTTAAATCTATTATAATTAATTATTAATATTTTAATAAAGCATTTAATATAAATAAAAATAATATTTAAATTTTTTATTGACATCTAAGTAAATATTTTATTTAAAAACACAAATTTTAAAAACTTATTTTTAAATTTTTATAGAATTAAAAAAAACATTAGAAAAAGCATTTTTAAACGAATATCAAAACAAAATGGAAAAAATCCCCCAAAAAATCTAAAACAATAAAATTGGAGTCGCGTTGGACTTGCGTAGATAAAAATAAAATCGTTGCGTTGGCTTGTTTGTGTCGAACTGTAGCTTTCTCTCCCATCCATGCATGACACCTGTTGTTAAACTGTTGCCCTAGCCGACAGCTACCCTTTCATTATGAGAAAATCCAAGAAAAAGCGCCCGACGAAAATAAAAATTTAAGAAAAATGAAAACATTTTTTTGAATGCGAATTTGTTAGCGAATTTTAACGAATTTCTTTTCACCACTTAATATTCGACGGATTTCGAACTTCATTGTTGAAGTTCGCCGAACCTTGTGACTTAGGCCATATACACTGAATGGACATGACATGCTGATCAATAGTGCATACAAATAGCTAAACAAACATTTTTGGGCAGAAAAGTTTTTTGCTGAATAAGCAAAAACCGTCAAGAAATACAAAACATGCATGCAGCCCTATGGGAACCCGACCTCTCACATACTAAAGCAAACCAATATAGCCCATACACTGAATGGACATGCCAAAAATTCTGTTGCTTTAACCAATATACACAATTAAAAAATATGTATAAGAGTTCACTTACCAAACCAAATAGCTTCTTATGAAGCAGTTTGTTAGCCATATCTGGAGAAAACTGATCTCAGTCTGGATAAGAATGGTTCCAGTGACAGAAACACCAACTCTTGGACCATATAACGTGCAGATATAATCGACTTTCTTTCAATTCAGATGGCTATATTCAATCTGCACCAAGATCAATGGATCAAATTCATAAAAAAATTGTCAGTGAAATAGCAAGTAGCAAATCTAGAAAACAGACTGGGTGTTTGCAGATTTCATGAAATTAATTGATTGATCAGCTTACTCAAAGGTAGTCAATTGGAATATACGAAATCGAGTAGTTGGAAAAGTTTAATGGTAGGGTAGAAACCTCTATTTCTGTCACAATCTCTTTGGCTTGGAATCTTCTCACAAAGTACCCTATGGACAATGCCTAAAAAACGACCACTATCATTTCAAGTCAGTGTGTAATTTGAGAACATAAGATATGGTATCTTATAACTCACTTCACTACAAAATTGCTCATATTGTCTAGCAAAATCGTAAATCAGCCTCAGATGGATTGAAAATGGCCAATTAGAGTACAAAAGAATTTGCTTATTTTTGTTCTTAAGGATCTTAGAAGGATTGGAAATGACCAGATATAAATCAAACTAAGGCTAGGTGAATGTGCTTATTGGAAATTCTGTCAAGTTTAAAGGAATTATAGTACAACATTGTTGCATTATTGTATATACCATAGAAGCATAATCGTTTTGGGAAAAAATCGGCAAAACAAAAGAGTAGGAATTTTTGAAAAAATTGGGAATTAATCAGGAAAAAATCGGATTTGCAAAAAAACGTAAAAAATTTAAGTAAAACAATAAAAGATTACCAGACCGCGTAGAAAACAAAGAAGGAAAGCAGATATACATTATGGCAGTTCTTTACATCTATGACTCAGTTCAATATTTTTTCACATATAGATCTATGACATACATATTTTTTCACATCTTAAAAAACTGAGTCATAGATGTAAAAAACTACCAATATGTAAAAAACTGAGTCATAGGAAACCAGACCACGTAGTTTTTGGCATCGAAAACATATTTTTCAACAACCAATATAGGGAGTATAGCTCAATATGAATATTGGTTGTTGAAAATATGTTTTCGATGCCAAAAACTGTCATAAATTCCGGTGCCCTGTTTATAAAAACTGTCGTATATCTCCTAATATTAAACAATTTGCGTATGGGCCAATTTTACGGCTTGTAATTTAATGCCCTGTTTAACAAATTGGCCTATCGTATATCCACAGATTTCATAGATTTCTATCATAGACAGAACAGAGAAGGAAATGAAGTATCGAAAAGCTCTGTTGACAGGAAAGTTTAAAGTTAAACAAAATACCCAGAAATGATGACACGGCTGATGCATATTGGCCTTTCCTTCTTGCTTCTCAGAATCGAATGCTCAGAATCAAATGCTCAGAATTGAATGCTGAGATGAATCAAATGCTTGTCGTTTGTAATTACAGGGTTGCGCGGCGCTGCTAAATAGGAAAAGCGGAGTGTTTTTTGGTGCCACTGGCAAAATGCGATTTTCCCCGTTAATCACCATTAATCTCGATTATTCCCGATTTATTTGCTGATTAATCAGTCCATAAAATCATTGACTTTTGTTGACTGATTTAGCCGATTTTTTTGGTAAAAAATTTTGGGAAAAAATCAGCAACACCTGCGACTCCCGATTAATTGGGATTATTCCCGATTAATTCCAGGTTTTCGCTACACTGGTATATACATTTCATTGTCTATAGAAAGTAAATATGGAATCTTGAATTTCACATGATAGATGCTCTGAAGTATTCCATTCGGCAGTTCATTGAGTTCCAATCAACTGTAACAGGATACAGCTGTAGTGACAAACTCAATGCTCAATGTAAGTGGTCACTTACAGTCATGACAAGCAGCCCTTGTGACTAGATCTCTTTCAGCCATTTTATCAAACAATTGACAAACCTATACCCTATTCCTAAGCTCTTGTTTTGGTATAGATTGAGACTGTGTTAACAACATTATCTGTCCAACTTGACTTTAATATGTACGCACATGGCCAATTTCTTTAAATCTGGACGAGAGTTCCTCGTCATTCTTGTATATGCTAGAACTGAACCAAATTTGAAAATATTCAAAATGGAAGTAAAATAGATTGGGTATTTTGTCTTGATCTGGCACTGCCAAGTGTAGCTACAACAGTAAGGCCAAGAACATTTTATAGTAGAACATTCTTACCTTTTTGATTTAAAAAAAAGTGCTTGGTATAAAACCAATCAGAACTTACTTGCGATCCCCAGGAAATCTGTTGATAGCCTTTGGCTTTCCTTGCAACCTCCATGTGGACAGAGATACCTAAGTTTCATTGACAAAGTTATTAATTATTTTGAGATTATTTTAAACAAGTACTCATTTTCAAAGTATACATCTGGAAACAGTTGTGTTCAACCCACCCTTGAGAAAATTCATAGACCTATTTTATGGAACCAAACCTCTGATATGGCTTGTCCATATTTACTACTCAATAATTCTAACACTTGTTCTTACTCAGAAAGAGAATCGCGCATCCTTAATTAGCACGCAAGTTGTATCCTTAACCAGATTTTCAGATAAGAAAATGGATCCCACCCAAATTTTGTATTATCATTCTCACAAAATTGAGAAGTTTGTTAAGAAAACACAACTTTCTAATCATGGCATTTAGAGAATAATCAACCCAAAGAACATTTATTAGAATTTTAATACCCTTGCATATCAAAATCTCTCCTCTCATTAAACAAAAGTGAGAACTACCTTTGTGATGCTACTCATCCTCTATAAACCTTAATAAATTATTAAATTATAATCCTCTAGGGCATACCTAGAGCTTATACCAAAATACAGAGCTAAGCCTTTCTTCCTTTGAAGTTCTATGCATGATAATAGGATCTAGAAAGGGTGCATTAATTTTATATACTAGAGACCATGACACGTGACTTACTTCAAGATTCTGCATAAAATATGTCATGGAGTCAACAATGTTGATGTGGAAAACTGAGCAAATATATTACATAACCCTAACAAAGCATGAGAATCAACTTGAAGCTTCCTCAAATCTACCTACTTGAATTTTTTGGGTCTGTTTTTGCAATAAATGGACTAGAGATGAGATGATTCAGATGGCCAATGAAGGTGATAAATGATGGCTCTGTATTGGTTTTGGTTGTTACAGATCCCAGGCTTCCTGATTTTCAAGCCTTTAATTTTCCATATTCCTGGCTATGTACAGTTTCATAAAAAAAGTTAAAATTCACTGAAATCATGGCAAGTGACTAACTTTGAAGATATTCCTGTGTAGAATCCATAGCAGAACTCAGAACAGAAGCTAGCAGTCCGGATTGTACCAAAAATGTTCCTAAGACATTGAATACACCCAAGGCACTGAAGCATTTACCACAGGATGTGACAAGATGGTCAGTTAAGTAATGTTTACCCTCACAGAGATCTGCAACTCAGTTAATCATTGCACAAAAAAAATTCAGAGACTTTTCTATTGAACTTTTGCTGTATAGTTGAGAATAAAAGTAAACTAAAACTCATTTGATGCTTGCCTCACACAGAAATAGACTCCAGTCTATTTCCAGGTTTTACTATGAACTGGAGTTTCATAAGTTTTATGGTTGAGGAAGAAATTGTTGATGCCCACAACTGTTTAAATTAAAACTCTCCGTGTCTTTCATCAGGCAAACCACATGCCTGCCCACAAATAACAACAAAGTCTTTGTAAAATCTGTTTAACATTTTCATCACCCTCTTTCCTTTTGGATATTTGCTTGTAAAGATTTTGCAAGAAAATTAAACCTCAGGAAAATATGCAATGTCCAATGACAAACTAAATAAAACATCATTTTCTAAACAGTGATAAAATGTAGAAAAATCAAAACCTTGGCATAAGTCTATTTCTCCATTGTGCACAGTTATCAAGTTAAGATTAATACTGTTTTTTTGAGATTAAAACATTAGTCTCTGCTTATATATAGGCAGGGACTAAAACATATAGTTTGCCAGCGAAGAAAAGATCAGCTCTAATAAAACTTCGTAGGTAAAAACATTCAATAATGACAGGAGAGAGATAAAGAAAAGATTTATTCATTGAATTCTAAAGGAAGTTAATTGCCACTGATACCAAGTACCTTTTTCCCTTTTGGACTCATCATCCATGTACTTCTCATTGAGTTAAATGAAAAATATTTTCTTTAACTTTCACTTTTGTTATTTACTATTGAATATTTTTTCATATGAAGTTCAGTATTTGCTAACATTTGCGCAGCTCTGAGTATTTGGTTCTTTCTTAAACACATTTACAAAATATCATTTGTCAATTAAGAAAAGATTCACCAAATTTTTAGATTTCCCAAAGTAAATCCTGTCTTTTCCTTAGAGATTAGCATGTAATGCTATTATGCTTATTTATCAGGACAGGAATATTTGATGCATGTTTATTTAAATGATTTGAATCCTTAAAACAGGTCAGAAGAAATCCCCTTCGCGAGACCTGTGCCTCATTTTCCTGTTGCAAAGAAAAGGGAACTCATGCCTAGTTTTGCACAGATGGGGGAAGCATCGCCTAGTTCTCATATACCTCACTGGCTGCCCGCATTTCCCGATCCACATACTTATGTGCATACACCTGTGTGGAACGAGCGGAAGACGGATCCTAGGATGGATAAAATTGAGCAGGCTAGGCAAAGACGTAAGGCAGAAAGGTCATTGTTGAATCTGCAGCAGCGGTTGGCATGTGCTGGAGGACCTTCATCTTCTCAACCATTTGCCGCCCCAGTTGAAATGGATGACATTGCCAGAGCCAAAGGGAAAAGCCTTCAACATCCTAGCCCAAGCCTGAACCCTAATTCAAACCCTACCAATAACGCAATCACTAACCCATTTCTGGCACTGCCTGTGAGTGCAGAGGAGAGAGCTGTAAGCCCTGTTTGGGTCCCAGAGCAGGTTTCATTCAAGGCTGGCAATCTTAATTGGGGGGCTGGGACTGAAAAAGGACTCAAAATGCCTTCTGTTTTGGAGGCCTTTGCACCTGCAATTGAGGCTGCCAAGCAGGGGCTTGACTGTGCCAATGAGCTGGCTGGAGGTGCATCTAGAGGAGTGCAAGTTTTGCCTGATGAAAGACCGCTCGTGCATTTCAAATTTGATTTTGGGAAGAAGGCAGCTTTTACTTCCCATGTGGCTTCTACTGGGCTTAGGAACAGTGGGGTGCCCCCACCTGGATATTGGTTTGGTAGGGATGAGGAGAAAGATGAGAAGAAGAGGAGAGCAGAGCAAATACTGAAGGCGGCCATGGAAAACCCTCAGGACTTGGCACAAGTATGAAAAAGGACTTTTTGGGGGTCTGCAGCAATACTTGTAAGAAAGTTGTACTCCTTAATTCTTAATCATTTTATTTGCACAGCTTTTATGCAGAATTATGAAGAAACAACACCTACTGGAATTCAGCAGGATCATTAAATATGCAAAAATTTGTGTTCCTTATGCCCAACTGTCACCTTAAAGTTTAAAGTTGAATTCCATTCGAGAAAGCATAAAAGAATGAGCATATCTTGTCAAATTTTTAATTTATATCCAAGGAGGTAAAGAAGTTGCTGTGCATATGCAGCAAAATTTATATGCTTTTGTTCAAGTCAGTTGGATGGGCTTGTTTTCCTTTCAAGTAGAAAATAATCAATCTTCATCTGGTTGAGTATTGCTTGCTTCTGGCAATTCTTTTAGCAATGGTTCCCAATAATTCTCTATATAAAATATAAATGATTTAGTTCACTGAGTACCATTAAGTAAGATGGTACATGTATTTCTTCATGTTAGACTGAACTTTATTTTAACATCCATATTTTTTCATTCTTAGTCTATGCATGGTAAAGATAGTTCATGTACTTGCTATGCCATTCAATCCTATAAATCACTACTATCATTCGGCCAAAAGTTTAACTGAATCATTTATTACCAAGTTACCTGTCCTGGTTCGGATTCGGATTTGGGTTTGAGATTCGTTCAAATTTGTTTTTGGGGTGGGTTTGGGTTCGCTCTGGGTTTGTCCATACAAGAATATATGTTTTTTTCTAGGTTACCAGATGCGCACCCCCTGCCCCTGCATCCTGGTGTGGATGCATTTGGGTACGGATGCTCGAGGGATGTGTTCAGTGCATCTGTCTGCATCAACAGGGCATCTGGGATCAACTTTTGAAGGAGATCAGCCTCCTTTGCCTGGTTTGTGCAATGTACTGAAATACCAAGTTCAGGAATGTGGTAATAATCATAAATATATTCTAGAGGACATCGATAGTAAATAAGTGGGCCATATAGCAAAACATAATGTTACACATCATGACAGTCAGTCATTTTAGATGCTGTATAGATGGATTTTTTTTGCTGTTAGGCAACTTTGTTAGACTGTGTCAATTAATCATAGTTTTGATAGTCAATTTGAAGATAGTAATCCTCATTTAGGCCCACATGCTTCCCTCCAATGTACCTAACCACTTGACTTTCTCTGTCTAATTTGTATACCTGAGATCAAACCATTAAGCGTTCTGTAAAAAAATGTTTTTTTTGTGTGGATAATACGTTTGGATGTTATACTCTTAAGTCCAATTCCTTATGTCAGTTGCTCAATTCTGCACTTGTTTAGTAAATGGATTGCAGGTGTCCATAAGACTAAACCTTGGAAGAGCCAAGCTCCTGGCAGATGGTAGTCTGTGTATATAAAATCAATAAATTGTAGAACTCTCTGCATGATGCAAAGTTAAGACAGAAAAGAAATATGAGATCATGAGCAGGTGAGTAATTTCATGCACATGTAATTTTGTATTATGTGTCATCTCCACTTTTCTAAAGATTTTGATAAAGCCAGGCCCCACATATAAAGGTTTTAGTGTTGGTAAGGCATTGTGATATGTGCCACTGTCATCTCTTTCCTATATTTTTGATTAACTTTTTATATTTCTTTTATTTTTTTTGTGTACACACACAGACACATGTACCCAAACGCATTCAAAACCCCCCTAAAAAATTTCACGTATCAACATATTGAGTTCTCGTACCTGCATCCGTACCCGGTTCCAAACCGATAACTTAGCTTTTTTTAATATATATATATATATTTGCTGCAGCAAGTAAGTTCATAATACACCACTATGCTAATAGTAAAGCAACATAGCAAAATACACCACCATATATATTAATTCTTGTTTTGGTCTAATTTCATCCTCCAAGTTCGTAGATTTGTCCTGCAGCATTTAATGGAAGGATTGAATTTGCTACTAGCACTCTTTCCATACTCTAAGTTCATAGATTTGTCCTGCAGTATTTATGGAAGGATTGAATTTGCTACTAGCACTCTTTCTAATCTCCAATGATAGACCTGTTACCCAAATTTTCCTGTTCCATACAAATTTGGTTAAGCTGGTTTCTATCCCGGGGTTTGCATTTTTACCCTGTTGAACACCTCCAAAAAATTTCATGGGTTTAGCATCTTTCCCCTGGTCTTTGCAGCGTTCTGTTCTGTCTTTGGCATCAATGACCTAGGTTTAAATTCATAAATCTAACCGTTGTAGCAAAAAGCCCTAAAACCCTTCGGCCTGTTATATTTCTGCATTACCTTTTCGGCCACTTAAGACTTTCATTTTGCATGTGCGCAATTTAATCCTTCAGTGGCCAAATCTCTTATTCTTGGCGGTCTTAACCCTAACACTTAGCGATCTGGCGAGCGGTTACCGTTTGAATTGGCGGTCTCTGCTTAGGGGCTAAAGTCAAGAATCTAGACCTGACGGTTGTCGCATGATCTCATGGCCTCAGAAGATTCCATGAGATCTTGCGACGATCGTCGATCTTCCTGTCTGAAGAGTTCACTGACGTGGGTCCATTGCCACATGATTCGAGTTGTACACTTTTGATTGGTCAGGGCTGGTGATGTGGTGCCATGACAGCGCGGGCCCAACGGGTTGTCAGTTGCTGATGATCTAACGGCTGGCGCATGATTTGAAGGAGTTTTTCTAACACATGAGATCATGCACCCGCCGTTGATCTTACTTTATCTCCGGGCTCTGTTAGGTGGGTCCTCGGTTTCTGATGTGCTCGTTCTTCATTGGTTGGCCAGACGACAGCTCTGATGTGTCAGTGGGGCCATGTCAGAGGGTCTGTAGATGTGTCAGAGGGGCAAAGATCTACGGTGGTCGTATGATCTCATAGAATCTTATGACCCTATGAGATCATGTGACAACCGTCCGATGAGAATCTCAGTGGGTCGTGGGTCCATTGTCAGAAGCCTGTTGAGGTGTTTGTTGATGAGGCGGTCAGGGCGAATGGAAGATTGACAGGTGGCAAATAGGCCCAGGGTTAGTAAGGGATTTTGCGAATCAGCGGCTAAGGGTTTGTCTCTTGTTCACCAGACTTAACCGGGGTTAGTTAAAACATTTGGCGATTCGGCGAACAAGGGAAAAGTGACCTGAGGTAGACTTAAGGTTAATTTTGCAATCAGATACGGTGCCGGGTAAACAGGAGGATCTGACGGTCGTGTTTTAAAAAGAGATTGAGATTTAAATGTCGGCCGTCGATAGAAGAAAAGTGTGGCGCCACCTGTTAGCCATTAATATTCAAATTTTAATATTTCTCTGCAAGGTTTTTGCTAGGTTTTTGATCCAATAGTCGGTTGCGACAAAATGGGTAGCTAAAAATTTATGTTTCTAGGATGATTGCAGTTGGGAAAATGATGCGAAGACCTGGGCAGCCGTCACAGGTTGATTCTTGCTTCCTGAGAGTACCAATTTGAGCATTCACGGCGAGCCGAGTTGCAGAGAGGTAGTTGGATCAAGGTTTTTGTCTGTAGGTAATTTCAGTACAGGCATGGGCACGCAAGATAGTATCTGATCGGCCAGATATTTTAGAAATAAATGATGAAATTACGTTCAAAGTGATAGAATTAGGGTTTTTGATTATTTTGTGCAATTCAATGTAACCCTAACTAGGTTTTACTCCGGCCTGTGTGCCAAAGGGAGGTGTATATATTGTTTTTAGAGCTTTTAGAGCTCAGAGTGGGACAATTGTAAAAAAAGGTTTACCTTTCTTAAGAGTCATCTGTGGCATTTTTTCTGCCCTCTGGCTTTTACAGTTGTATTCTTTCATTGATAATGCAAACATTGTAGAGGTATTTTGTGACAATTCTTCATGTCCCTATGCTTCCTTGTTTGGATCATCTCTTAATGAATTGAAGTCTATGCATGTTTTCAATGACAACTTAGGGTTCCTGATGCCTCTTACTTTCTGTAATTGTGTGTTATTGTGTTTGATCTGATTTAGATGTTTTTGTGGGTATACTTCAGCCCCCTAACAGTCTTGTCTCAATCTTACACCGAGTTGCAAAAGTGAATGTCTGCTTGTAGGTCATAGGTTGTGTCTTATGTTCAGGCCCTCCTGTGAAACACTTATGCAAGCCTATTTAGTAAGTTGTGACTTACTAGACCTAAGCCTTTCATTGATTCTATCCCTCTATGCTGCAATTCATATCCTATTTTCGGTGTATCACCTAGTAGGTAGTTTGCTTTCAGTCATTTCCCTTTCAAGCATTCCTTCTATCCCTATTCCCTCAAAAGTTTACTTTTCTTGTCAAGAAGCAAATTAAGGTGATTATCCAAGAGGAACCGGCCTAGAACCTGGAGGTCTCATCTCAGTTAGCATAGGTCCCACAACCTGGAGATGATTCCCATGTTATACTAAGTTATCAAGACTACGAGAGCTTGAAACAAGGGTGCAAACTTAGTGTATAACAAGACCTTCCTATTCCTAATGACTGCAGATAATAACTCCTAAAAAACATCTAATTAGATATGCTCTCACTACTCATCTGTTTGGTACCCATATTTTCACGTCCATTGAACCCAAACACAACCTTTCGCTGTGCTCAAGATGCCTGAATTTAGAATATTGAATGTATACATTGGGTACCTATCTACAATTATAAAAGGAGAATCATGCAATTCCTTATCCATATGTGCAAGTCTGCAACGCCAGCATCTTCCCTAAAACAACAATCAAGCCTTAGAAACCTCACCAACTATAGAGAACACAACCCACAAATAATGCAAAATTATAATAGACCAAAATAGACCTAAAAAGAGCTTAATTTTTTTAAAAAAATGCCTAAAACCAATCAAATTCCCAGGTTCTGCTGCTCAAGTCAAAATTCGCTCCAAATTCCTCTAAATTCTCTCCAGGTCCTTCACTGCGAACCCATAGTCAAAATTCTGAACCCTGGAAGAAATTTGCCTGGACTGAATCCGGACTCGAATTTGGGCCAGACCAGACCGGACCGGACTGGGACCCTGGGTTTCCAGGGAATAATTTAGTAATGTAGGTTTATTACAGCATAATGATGATAATCTTGTTAATAGATGTTAATGAATTGTAGCTTCGATCGGATTATTCCTATCGATGAAATCAAATGCATAAGTGGCCTATCGGCCTTATGCATTTGATCTCTATTCTTCTTATGTATTCTACTGTGATTATTGATTATTATACATGATTAAATAGTATGATCACAATCATATATATATATATATATATATATATATTTACATGCTATGTATTGTATTGTTAATATATATATATATATATATAGACATAATTGTAATTGAGATAACTATTATTAATCATACTTATAATATCAATCATGCTGTTAATACCATTTATATTAATCATGTTGTTAATATCATTAATATAAATTATGCTGTTAATACAATTACATTGTTGATAATAATGCAAACATCGATAATGAGTATTAATATAATTGCTAATGACATTGGTAATATATTGTGCTATCAAAGATAGCACACTATATTATCGATGCCATATATATTAGACTTGTATTAATATCAACCGATTATTAGTATCGAACAAATCTTGTATTACAATGTGAATCGATATGAGTATCAATTAAGCATGATAACTATTGGTATTACATTGTGATCGAACATGCCTCTGAAGAGACATGTCCCTCTCTTGAGATGTATATCATTGATCATTATGAATTGGGAAGCACAGAAAAAATACAGTGCCGAACAAGTCTCAGCAGTGATCATCAATACTTGTTAATATATAATATCATTATATATTCAAAGATATATTAAGAAGAAATATATATATATAGATCTGATCTGTATTTTCATCATTTCTTAGTGAAAATACATATTATCATTGACATTAATATTAAGAGTTCTAAAGACTATATATATATATATATTTTAGATAGAATTTTAGTGATATTGTGATCAAAGTATATATAGAAAAATTAAAATAATACAACCTCTAAATCTGATCAAAACTTTAACATGGTATCAGAGCTAGCATAAGGAAGATTCGATCAGATTAATAAAAGAGGAAATCTAACCACCATTAAATCTCTCTAAATTTGCATTAACCAAAAATGGTGAATGATGTTAGATTTGATGACAGACTTGAAGAAGTCGCAAATTTCGTTTCTTGGAAGTTTAGAATAATGATGGCACTAAGAGAACATGAATTGAACGCATTTGTGGAGAAGGCTATACCTATGCCAGATAAAGATGAGGAGAAACTTCAATGGATGAACAACAACAAGGCCATGAAGATTCTAGTGGATGTAGCGAAGGATCATATAGTTCCAATTATATCTAAATTAGAGACAGCATACCAAATGTTCACAACTCTAGAGAACATGTATGAGATAAATAATACTAGCAGGGCTCTTGCCCTAAAATAACAACTCCACCATGTCAAGATGAACAAAGGAGAAACCATCATGTCTTACTTCATGAGGATAACAGAGATCAACTATCCACATTTGTTCACCTAATTGATTAAGGAATTAACGATGCTGGCTCTCAATGGAATACCTACATCTTGGGAAGCTTTTATACAAGGGATAAGCGCCCGATCTAAACTTCCCAAGATTGATCGATTAAAGACCAATTGCATTCAAGAAGAGTCAAGGCTAATCACCAGAGGAATTGGGATAAACACCTCTAATGAAGAGATCCAAGTATTAAATGCAAATTTTCACAAAAATGGGGTAGCTGAAAGGAAAAATAGGAGTATAGTAGAAGCAGCTAAAGCTATGATGCATGATCAAAACCTACATACCTCGTTTTGGGCTAGAAGTGTTGTTGATCATAAAAGTACTTCAGGATGTTGCTTTAGTTTGGGATCAACCATGATATCTTGGTTCAGCAGAAAGCAATCTTCAATTGCACAAAGTTCCACTAATGCCGAGTACATTGTAGCATCCATGGGAGCTCGAGAAGCTGTTTGGTTGAGAAAACTGTTGGTAGGTTTGTTTGGACAAACCATGGATTCCACAATTATTCACCGTGATAACCAGAGCTGTATAAAGCTTTCAGTGAATCTAGTATTTCATGATAGATCAAAGCACATTGAGATACCTTGCCATTATGTTAGAGACATGATGGAGAGAAATGTTATCCAGTGGAGATATATTAGTACGAATGAACAAACTGTAGACATTCTAACCAAGCCTCTCTCCAAAACAAAGGTGGAACACTTCAAAGGCAAACTTGGTATGATAGAAATGTAATTTTATTTGAGATTGAGTCTCAGAAAATTTATTGTACTAATATATTTGAAAAGATGTTAATGTGTAAACTCTTTTTGTCATGTGTGTAATTACATGACTTATGGGCTTTGGTAGACATCTTGAAAGGTGATGATCTTTCTAAGATGATACTTATCTTTGGTTACTATTGTAAGGTGACGACTTTACTATAGTTTAACCTAATATCATGATGGATATCATGTGGATTGATATCTGTGGACATGTCATGATAGTTCATATCTCCTTCATAATATTAACTGAGTGGTGTGTAACCTCGATAAGTTATATAACTGAGATATTTCATGGTGGATATTATGTGACTTAATATCCGTGGATAGGCCATGAGAAGATATCTTCTTTGGTAGGCATCATGTGACTTGATGCTAGTGCACATACCAGAGAAGATATGAGTATGGTGAATATCAATATCATGTGACTTGATATTCGTGGAGATACCATTTCTCCTGATGGCATCGTGAGGTGACATCATTTATGGTGGATATCATTAGACTTGATTTCTGTGGATATGCCATAATTTTTGATATCACATTGAGGTGATATTTTTCCACACACTATATGATCTATAGGGTATACATAAGGATAGTAATCATCCTCCGTAGCTAAGAGGGAGTGTTAATGGATTGTAGCTTTGATTGGATTATTCCTATCGATGAAATCAAATGCATAAGTGGCCTATCGGCCTTGAGCATTTGATCTATATCCTTGTTATGTATTCTACTGTGATTATTGATTATTATACATGATTAAATAGTATGATCACAATCATGTATTTATATATATATATATATATATTTACATGTTATGTATTGTATTGTTAATATATATATATACATAATTGTAATTGAGATAACTGTTATTAATCATGCTGTTACTACCATTTATATTAATCATGTTGTTAATATCATTAATATAAATTATGCTGTTAATACAATTACATTGTTGATAATAATGCAAACATCGATAATGAGCATCAATATAATTGCTGATGACATCGGTAATATAGTGTGCTATTAAAGATAGCACACTATATTATCGATGCCATATAAATTAGACTTCTATTAATATCAACCGACTATTAGTATCGAACAAATCTTGTATTACAATGTGAATCGATATGAGTATCGATTAAGCATGATAACTATTGGTATTACATTCGGATCAGACATGCCTCCGAAGAGACGTGTCACTACGTGGACTATGTCCACGTAGGGACATGCCTCTTCGTAGACATGTCCCTCTCTTGAGATATATATCATCGATCATTATGAATTGGGAAGCACAGAAAAAATACAGCGCCAAACAAGTCTCAGCAGTGATCATCAATACTTGTTAATATATACTATTATTGTATATTCAAAGATATATTACGCAGAAATATATATACAGATCTGATCTGTATTATCATCATTTCTTAGTGAAAATATATATTATCATTGACATTAATATTAAGACTTCTAAAGACTATATAAATATTCATATTTCTATATATATATATATTCTAGATAGAATTTTAGTGATATTGTGATCAAAGTATATATAGAAAAATTAAAATACTACAACTTCTAAATCTGATCAAAACTTTAACAATAGACTTGAACTATGGCCTGATTAAACTTATTTGTGATTACAAGTCATGTTCCAGCTTCATCTGTAGCTTGAATCACCACAAGTTCTTTATTGATATACTTTACCTGGAAGTTGCTAGCCTCTATATAGCGAATTAAAATAAAATTTTATATAATTTAACATTTAACAGATGTTTATAAATAATAGAAGATTAAAAATTAACATCTAATAAAACCTAACTATTGCTGAGATCAACTCTGATAATGTTAACACTGTAAAACAACAACCAATTTGCAGAGTGCAAAACCTGACAGCAATTTTTTTGCTGAAATCTTTGAAACTGATGCCATTGCCCTTTAAATAGTGATCAAATTATAGCAAAAATCACAGCCTTTTTAATCGTGACCCAACAGATGCAGCAAGTAAACAAAGAGGCAACAAGTGATGAAGTTTAATAGTCTTTATTTTAATAAATGTCATTCAACTATATGAAGCAGTATATTTAACATCATTTAAACACCAGCAACTACCTTTGAATGTTAGGGACCCTTCTAACTATAATTATGTCTGCTTAGACTTGGGGTGAATTTTAGTTATTTTGTATTGAGCCAGGTATCCTCCCAAATTTTGGTTCAGTTGTGTCCCATTAGTTTTCAACAGAGAGAAGGCTTACATAAGTTTTGTTGAAACTGCAATGACAGATTCATTAATCGGTCTATTACAAAAGAAGATTTGAATCATGGAGTTCAGATACTTGTCCTGCAAGACCAACCTTAATAGCTTTTCCCAATTGTTTTGAATTTTCCAAGAGCTTTACTTTGAGGCATTGGTTCATGATTTCACACCGTCTCATGTCTGCTCCATACCATTCTTTAGGAAGGCACAATCCTTTCTAAGCCAGAAGAAGAGTATTTTTGGAGTCTTCAGAATTTCTCCCAAGGACTGAGGGGTTTCCATTCAGGAAGAATTACCAATCTTAGGCCTATTCCCAAGGACTGGGGTTTACATTCAGTCAAATTGTCTCCCTGCTTCATCTCTTTTTGGTGTCAGGTGGACCTTGCATTTAACAAGTTTTGATCCCTGGTGGGCTCAATTAGGGCTTTCCAACTTCACTAGCTGACCAAGAGCCCATAGACCAGTTTTCAGGAAATCAGCCATCCTACAATGTGTAGTGGTTATTAGACATCACAATAACAATTTGTTATGTGATCCAAATAAAAAATTGTATCCTTTCCATAAATCACACCTAGGGGTTGAGGCTTGCTGCCTATTAATTACTGATGGTGCTGTGAAGAAAATAAAGTGTCTTGTGTAAGTCTTACAATAAGATGAAACACGTTTGTTGAGCTATTGTATTCCAAGCTATATTTTGTCCCACATGTTCTGTTGATTGTTATAGGAATCATAGAGAGCCATTTTGTTGAAGTTATGTAGAATATAAGTTTGATATGCAAACCATTGTGGTACTGGCGATTCCCATAACCATGAATAGATATGAATTTGGAAATGGTTTTATTTTTGCATTTATATTTTGTTTTTAATATGAATATGGTGAGGAATTGTTTCTTTATTTTACTGTCCATTATTGTAAATAGCTCTATTTTTTCAAATTTAAAAAGTGACGATTAATTGAAAAAGCTACAACCGAAAATGGAGAATCTGAAACAGAAATTTGAAATCTCCTTTGGTCTGCTGAAGACTGGACTTCAAAATATTCAGAAATTTATGAAAATCTGGAACCAAATTGAAGTACCTTAAAAACACTGAAACAATGATTTACTGTTATAAAAATTATTTCCAAGTGTAAGGAACAACACTTTACTTTCAAGCTTAGTTACCCAGTTCGCTGGAAATGCCTCCCGGACCAGCACCAGATTGAACTGGTACCTGGTTCTGGTACAGTTCGACTTCTGGTCCGGGCAGCCTCTAGAGGAGTATTCTTAGACATTTTTTACTGCATTTACTTCGTTTAGTCAATGGTTTACTTCATTTAATGGTGCAAAATGTGAATTGACAAAGAAATCAAGCCTAAGAGGGAGTATTCCTAGTTCAATCTAATTTTAACTCATGCTTCTAGGCTTCATAAATATGTATATATATATATTTTAAAAATTTTTACATGTTTTTTCGAACCCAAACCCAAACCCCTTTTCAAAATTTTGTCGAACTTGCGAACTGGTTCTTCGTACTCGAAGTTGGAACCGAACTCGAACCGTTAACTTAGCTTTCAAGGTATTGACACCAACTCAGATGTAAGGGACTTCCAAAGGGAGCATGGGTGCTATACCTAATTAATTCTTGGCCTTTAGACTCTTAGCTGAGTACTTTAGAAAAATTCTTTAATCTTAGGCTCAAAGCCTTCTCTTGGTTTGCTTCTTTTGCGTATGGGATATTAGAAGCTCATAATTATCTCATTATGACAGGACTATTAGATTAGAATCCCCTTTGAAATTCGTTATGCTTAATGATTCTTAATGACACCTAATATGCTTTACTGCTTCAATTTTATTTTTTATAGCTCCCATTGACACCTAATAGCTTTGTAGCTCTCTAGTTTTTCTCTTTTAAACTCTTCATGACCTCTGAGATGTTTATGATTTCTCTCTACTTTTTGTAATTGCTGCAACATGAGTTCTGGACCATATCCAGCAGTCGTGTTAAGGTTTTGTGGCCTGTCTGGTTAGTGGTGTGTATTGAATTAATGCAAAAAATAAATTAGATCACCTCCATTCTGTTCAGTCAACTGAGCTCTAGCCTGCTGATGGAAGAACATGCCACAAGTGCATATCAAGCATGCTGATTCGTCATCTATACACCACAATGTCTGTAGGTCTTGTTACCATCAATATAGTTTTGATTAATAGAAAAACAGGTTTTAAAGGACCCGAAACCTTTACAACATAACAGTCAGCAGAGATGAACAGCAGAACGGAAGAGCAAAAAACAAACAGGCTGGCAGCCTATACAAAAAGTTACCATCAATATAGTTACTTCTCATCAATGTGATAAGTTTTCTGTACATCCTTCTGTTCTGTTTTTTATTTGGCTGGATTCACATTACAGTATTGATGTTGACAAGTTTAATTTTACATCCTGATGTTACCTGGAATTTAATTTTGCTCAATGGAAAAAGGATGTTCACTGGTTGTGCGAAGGGACAATAATAAGTGAGTTTCATTTTAGGTTTTTGTGCTGTTTTGTTGTAATGGCATTAGTACATGGACTTAGTGAAGTTGCCAGTTCTGATATGGGTATGAGAATATGAATATGAATATGAATATGCTGTTATGGAATTTTTTTTTTCCTTGGGTATGGTACATTTCAGTACGACTGTATATTTTTTCATATATATACACACAAAAACAGAATTGTAAATACATTTGATAGTATGATACTTTGTCATTGATCAATGCCTAATGCCAAAATGGTAGTGATAAAGATAAATATATTAAAAGATAAACAGCAGAATGGAAGAGCAAAAAACAAACAGGCTGGCAGCCTATACAAAAAGTTACCATCAATATAGTTACCTCTCATCAATGTGATAAGTTTTCTGTACATCCTTCTGTTCTGTTTTTTATTTGGCTGGATTCACACACAGTATTGATGTTGAGTCTTGACAAGTTTAATTTTACATCCTGACGTTACCTGGAATTTAATTTTGCTCTATGGAAGAAGGATGTTCACTGGTTGTGCGAAGGGACAATAATAAGCGAGTTTCATTTTAGGTTTTTGTGCTGTTTTATTGTAATGGCATTAGTACATGGATTTAGTGAAGTTGCCAGTTCTGATATGGGTATGAGAATATGAATATGCTGGTATGGAATTTTTTTTTGCCCTTGGGTATGGTACATTTCAGTACGACTGTATATTTTTTCATATATATATACACAAAAAAACAGAATTGTAAATACATTTGATAGTATATATTAAATGACAATTAATGGTTCAGAATTTCTATATTATGTCATAAATTTATCATATATGTCTAGGGTCACAATTCAAATGAAAATTGTAACAATTACAAAATTGAAATAAATACAATAAAAAATAATAATTGTCTTGAATTTTCATCAATCATTAAAAGGATCTAGATTAAGTTAATGGATTAGTTCAAGTTCAAATCATTTGAACCATAAGTAAATACATTTTCACTCCACTAGGTGCATCAGTAGGTGTCTCATCATCATGATGTGCAAGTTATCTTTGCTCCTTTAACAGTCTCTGTTCGATCTCCTTTGGAAAAACCAGCCACCCCTCCAAATGCAAAAATGAGAAAGAAATGGCTGAAGAATGTTTTATGAGAACAAAATGCAGTTTCATATGGGTGTAATTGGGCGTAAGGGGGAGTTTTAGGGTTTTTGTTTGCATTTTTTTCATGTTGAAAAAGTGTTTTTTTGTTTTTCATGCTTGACGTCTGTGAGAGCGCATGGGTACATCCGAGAGTGCCCTGGATGCCATGTGGATATGCAGGTGTTTACTCACAGGGAACCCAAGGCACTCCTTGGATGATCCCTGGCACTCCCCGGCAAGAACCCAAACCCAAACACTTCTGTAATGGGCATGTGACCCAAAACCAGAGAACCCGGTAACTTACAGACTTAGGGTATATTCTTCTGTTTTCATTATTTTTAGGTGTCGTTGCTGTCTGATGCTAATAAAGACCATACAGGAATGACCACTGAAAGGCAAAGTATTTTAGACGAGGAGGGTTTGGTTATCTCCTATTAATAAAATTGAGGATGTGGTGTGAACAGATAGCATTTCTTTTTTGTAGGCTACAAAGTTATTTAAATGTGGGTAGTGAGGTTGGACTACTTTTCATGATTTTTTTGATGAGATTTTAAATGTCATAATATATTGTTTTGCCATGAGATTTGTATGATATTTTTCTGTCTGTTGCAATCTATCCTATTCTAAGGAGGATGTTGGATTTCAGAATTACACTATCACATGACAAGCTTGTGAGTTGATGTTTATTGGTTTGATTGTCTAGATTGTTATTTTGTTCTGTTTCTGACATAATTTGGGTCATAGCGATATGTGCTTGACTGGGGGCTTTGATGTATGGTTTGGAGGAAGTTTGGACGCTGCTTTCTAATTGTTTGTTAAGTTTGGATTTGAATGTTCATGCACATACTATTACTAATTCCAAATGTACCTGGGTAATGAAAATAGAAAAAGTTGCCTAGTGAATGATTGATCTATTATTGCATTGAATTGGATATGTAAGGTGAAACAAAGATGTCATTAATTACTCCCTTGAGCATGTGGGATTCACGAAACACATGTAACAGTGCATTCATTCAATGTTTGTTTTGAGTGAAGACATGTTTCACTGCACTCCAAATTTCTCAGTGATACTTCTACTTTCATTTGTTGAAGTTACAGCTGTTTGGAATCTTTTTGCAGTCAAAGGTTTATTCTGGAGTAGTAGTTTGCTAGCTGCCTTATCTCAAGTGTTTCTTGTTGAACTTTTAGAGGATTGAGAACAACACTTGAAGCACTGATATGGTGAAGGCCTGTGGCGGGACGCAAATTGGCACTAGGATGGCTTTTTTGCATCGAGTTCATAGGAAGAGTGTTGGAGAATAATATTGCTTACTGGAGCTAATGAAACTTTGAAATTATTTTTCCAGTTTCAGATTTGCAAAAGCTGTGCTTATCAGAAGCAATCTGGAGAGATTTATTAAATCTGTGCAGAGGGTTTTTGGTCTGCGTGTGGTATATAATGGGTTTTAACTAAAAAAATAAAAGTAAAATTTAATTTTAAGTTCAAACATGTTTTTCTTGTATGCATGGGAAATTCGGGAGTTTCTAGTTTCATTCACGCATAAGCTGAATCTTCTTGTTAAATATTGTTAACCTGAGTTTTGTGGACGGGAATATGGTTTCGGTAACATGCAAAGTTTAATGAATATTGGAGACAGTTAAAAACAGTTGTAATTATCATTGATTATGCAAAGTTTAATGAGTAAAGAAGATGAAGTTAATATGAGTGTTTAAGTTCTCCATCACACCTTTGTCAAGCGAGTGTCCCTCCACAGCGGCATTGAATTCTAGTGATTCTAGTCTCATGTGTGTGCCCTGGATTGCACACCCTTTTCAATTGCAGGTACTTTCCTTGCATGCATATCGATGTTCTTTGTTCACCTTCATGCAGTATGTGGTGACACAGTTTCAGTGGACCTGTCATACCTCTCCCTTATTAGCATTATGGGAGTGCTCCCAAATGGAGCACTTGGCTACATTTGAAACCTTGGCCATTGTAAAATGTTTTCATGGGTGTTAGCATTCTATTATCGGAGTTGTTCTCTGAGAGAGGCATATGGCTCCAACTTGGACTAGTTGGATCAATACTGGCTCATGGTGTGAAGCTTACAGGTTTGGTAAATCATTGGAGATGTCCTAGATTTCCTTGGTCTATATATTGAAGTTTGGGATAAAGATTTCAAGGAAAAATTATCCCATGTACATGTTGCTAAATTAACTCTACAAGATAAACTTTGGATCTCCATAGATAACACATACTCTTGTATTGTAACCAATGTCTTTGATTGATAATTTAGATGTGTAATTGTGATTAGTTATTTCTTGCAAGGGTTTTACCAATGTTAAACTTATGTTGTCTATGCTATATATAATGCTACAAAATCTTGTTTGGATATGAACTTAACTATGCTGTTTCACCTATAGGATTAGTGTGCCATCCTTTCAAATATGAAATATAATTTACTTGTGTGATAATTAAGAATAGTTAATCGTTGGGCACCCAATTCCACCTTGTTGGGGTCTATTTCCATAATCGTTGGACAACCAATTCCACCTTGTTAGGGTATTATATTTAAGCTTCTTGATAAATTACCCATCTGTTATTGCTTGATTATGTGTTTGATTAGTTAATTGATTCACACACATGCTCGATAATTTAACCATTTATTATTGCTTAATAATTTGTGTAATTGGTTAATTGATTTACACTCACCCAATTCCAACCTATTCATGCATGAATTAGAAAATCCAAGCTTGGTGCATTTGACCTAATTTTGTTTATATTTTTTTCTTAATTATGCGTAATAGATCTAGTCAATCACCTACACCCTGGTAAATTGAGGTCTTCATTAGCCTCAATTGCATATTGATAAAAATATTAATTTATGGAGCTAATGTGAGATCTTCAAAGACAACTTATCATAGGATCTCAAGAATTACAATAGTATCCTCAAATATTCTTTGTGCCATTTTATTCACAAAGATATCAAAATTTGATTATGGAATACAATAACAAGGGAAAACCGTTAACCATGTATTCGTACCCAAAGGAGGCCTTGAGATATTATTGTGTACACCTTTAATTTGAGAAAATATCTTGGGATTGCTTTAAAAGTATGTCACATAGTTATGTCATTTTAAGTCAAAATTATGACCAATATTTACATCGAACTGTGTCACCATAAATATATCTTCACAAGAGATCTAGATCATTGTAATTAGACTTGTTTGCATCAAAATTTGTAGACTTGTTATATAACAATTGAATGTATAAGCATTATTACAGTCTCTTATAATATCGATCTCTAAAATAGCCCTGTTAATGGGCATCACTAGGTTAATCCAGTTTTGCGAGGGTGTTGGGCGGAGGAGTGGGTTAAACTAGATGAGGGATGGATTAAAGTGGATTTCGATGGGGCTTCAAAAGGCAACTTGAGGCCATTCAGTGTTGGGTTTGTGGCAAGAAACAATTCAAGGAATATAGTGGCAATGGGTGCCAAAAAACTTTAGGACGGGATGAATAATGAAGGTTGAGGGGCATGCGACATTGTAGGCTATTTGCATGGCAATAAAGTTATCAGTTGCAAAGTTGCATTTGGAAGGCAATTCAATGATTATTGTAAATGCTCTGATCAAAGGAACATTAATAAATTTATTAAATCAATGTGCAAACTTTAAAAAAAAGTTGAGTTCAAAATCTCGCATGTATTGAGAGGAGGCAATGAGTTGGCAGACAAACTATCAAAGGTGGTGGTGGCATTTAATGCGGATCTGAGGGAGAATTTATGGGAGGGTTTTAGACATTTAATTATTGAGGAGAGTGACTTTCCGTATGCTACTAAGGGCAAGCTGACATTATGATGCGACATATTACGTGTGTGATGGCATGGCTGCAGGTACATGATTTTTATGGGAAAGGAAATGCTTATTTCCCCAAACCCTGCCTTGAGTTGAGGAAAAAAGATAGCAGGGTGTTGTCAGGTGGTGAAATTAGCAAAGAATGAAAAGGTTTCGTGAGGTTCTCAGGAGGGAAAATGGATGCGGGTTTTTACCTTACACACAAACAACAATTATCATTTATGGGGAGAATCTCTGAGAACCACTTGAGAAGCTTTTTCAAATTTGAGGAGCCTATTTTCTTGCAGATTGTAGACATCTTCCTGGGTGAAGAATTCATGAGGATGGAGCATGAACATAGAGTCAATGTGGGCATCGTGTCCAAGTTCTTTGCTTGGAGTTTGGAATTAGGCACAAAGGAGGAGGCGGAATGGGTGATGAATTAATGCGTAAGAAAGGAGTGATTGTATCGTATGATTCCCTTGTTGGCATCAGTTCTCCTTGGTAAAGGTTTCCTTGCACGCCATGGAGACTAGCTGCAAACTGGACGAAACAAGTTGTCCATATGCCCTTTTGTCATTTGAAGTGCGTAGAGTAACAAGGAGGAACGAAGAAACAAGGCTGAAACGGGTTGGGAAACTCTAAAGGACTTCCTTAGGGAACGTGAGATAACACACATGGCTAAGAATGCGGATGGGAAGAAGGAACTAAAGACTCCAAAGTTTGATCTAGAAGACTACTAGTAGATCAATGGTCCTCTAGAGCTTGCAAAGGAGAAAAAATAGGGTTTTCTTTGTGCTGTTTAATGATCTTTTGTTATAATTGTGGTAATATTTTTGTCTTGCTAAATGTGGTTTGAAGATTTGGCTGGGTAATTATTAATATGCAATGGGATGGTGATAAATAGTTGTGAGGCTTGAGCTTTGTTCATGATTGTTCGATCTTTGTTCTTATGGATGTGTTGTTTTGTTTGCCAATATAATGCCAATACAATTGATAGTGATATGCAAGTTAGGGTTTGCAGTTGGTAGGGCTTGGTGAAGACTAGAATCCTAATACTGTAATAATTTTATTCAAAATTAAATATAAAACTTATTATCGATAAAAAAATATCAATATCTAAAATAGAAAAATAGTTGGCCTCCACAAGTGGACAAAATCAACTCTGAAAGTGAAAGTCAACTCTTCAGAACATGTCGTTGGCATATACAAGTCTTCACATTCACATTGGTTTGAGACTATTTGAAAACCTTATTCCAGACCAAATATTACTAAATCAAAGAATTTTGTCCTCATGATATTATACTCCCCTAATCAATCAAAGTATAAAATGGTTTTTGGGTTCCATAAATTACACACTTCTCCTGAAAAATGTTTATACAAGTACGTTTTGACAAAGATGAAGTGAGAAAACAATTTTGAGTTACAAAATAAGGTTGAAGAAAAAAGCCCTTCTGCTAGAAGGTTTAGAATTCAATTTGAAGAAATTGATATGTTTTTGATAAAATATAATTTCCAAATAAAAATTATGAAATTAATATTATTTGTCTAATTAAAATTTTAATTCTAAATTATTTCTTAAAATGTTAAATTAATTAAATATGAAAAATAAAAGATGAGATATTTTGGAGAATGATTGAAAATAAAACTCAATATAAATTGATAGAGTTTCATTGATCAAGTTTTTGTTTATGAGAAGATACATAATTTGTTCTTTAGGCTATTATAGAAAAAAAATAACAAAATTGAATTTTACTAATTTTTTAAATATCTAAGTGAATCAAGATATTAAGTATATTATTAAATTTATATTAAAATTCAAACATTACCAAGAACATTACAAAAAAATTTTGTTTTTGATAATTTAAGCAATCTAACAAGGGGGGTCGACCCTTGCACAACCACAACCTGAAGGAAACACGAGGACAAACCACACAAAGAAAGGGGTGTTGTTAAGTACAAGCCATCATCGACTGAACAACAACAAAATAGATGCTATCAAAGACAAAGATCAATACACAAAGCACTAAGATTAGAGGCCCTCCACAAAGGTGCGAAGACCACACTCATCACAAGTGAAGAAGAGTGTGAGTTGGAAGAATGATTCTTCCGACGCCTTCGAATAACTGCCTAGACAATGCTATCTTAGGATCCCCAACGAAAGAAACTTCATTAGGATGGTTGCCAGTAGAGGAGCTAGAGTGCTGAGAGGGCTATACAGTGGCAACGAAGCTTGGAGCTAAGTAGGAAAAAAGGCGAAAGGTGTGGAATAGTCTACATGGCCCGAGGGGGCCACATTAGTAATAACAGGGCATCTCCCAGATTTGTAGTAGGCGCAGGAGCTAGTTTAACAACATGAGTAACACTCGGATTTGCAACAGGAGCAACATCTGGACTTCTAGCAGGAACTGCTTGCTCAACATCTACTTGAGAGGAGTCGTTAGAGGTAGACAAAGAGAACGTCAAATGAACCATCAGATGAGCCTCATCTACATCCTTCCACCAAGTAGTAGCACCATTGCAACACACAAGAGAACAATCTGAAGCCATATGTTCAATAGAGAAGCAACACCAACAACAAAAAAGAAGACCCTCATAATCCAGTGCTTGAGTCCAAGGTCTATTCCCAACCATGAGCACCACATTCCCCAGAAGTGATGTGAAGATATCCAACTCTATTGAAATGCGTGCAAAACTAGAGTGTCCCATTATTGCCATAGCTTCATCCACCTTAAAAAAAACCAAAGAGTTACCAATGGCCTCAAAGAAAAACATATCCCAAAAATGGTGAGGAAGATTGGGAAGTCGAACCCAAATTGAACGCACATTAAATTCTGTAAGAGGGTTGAAGGAGTTAGTCCATGGTTTGACAAAAAGAAAGTGATTCCCCCAAACCCATAGCTTGTTCAACACCAAGTCATGATCTTCGAAAGAAGTGGCAATAAATAACACCTTGAATTTTCCTGATCGTAGATCTCATCAACTAACTCTTCCTTATCATTATAATATTCTAGCTCATCATAGCTCATCATTAAATGTCATTTTGATCCTTGTATTTAATTTATGTTCCTTGCTCGGTGGCTAACTTCTTTTTCTTCAACTGAAATTCAGTTTACTTCGCTCAGTAACTGAAACCTTCTACTCGGTGTCTTGACTTCCTTTCTCTTTACCGAAACTTATTTTCCTTTTACCAAATGATTTTTTTTTGCTCGGTAACCAAATTGTTTTGTTTACTAACTTGATTAATCTTCTTTATCGACTTGATATAATCAAATGTTTAGTAGAAAATAACTATATCAACATAACCTTAACTTTGTCTGATCTGTATTAGCTGCCCAATTAAGTTCTTCAACTTCACAACATTTCACTTCCTCTTCTTCTTTGCCTCACTCAACTTATATCATACTTGAATGATATGACAACTCAATATAAATCATAAATCAATTGTTTGATGTCAATGACAAGATAATAACTGATCTAATCTTTCTACAATCTTGTATACCTCTGATCTTAGTCAGTCTTCATCATCATCACCATTAGTTATAGTAACAATCTGGACCACAAACCACCACAGGGGAGGCCCTAATATAGGTAATAGGTCAAGCTTTCACCTTTGGAGGGATAGAAGCAACATATATAGCAACATGGGCATAACTCTGTCCAACCCAAAGGTTGAAGCCCCACCGTTACCAACATTAGGAACCAAAATAGTTTCCCCCAACCCAAGCCTAAGAACCATAGGCCCCCCACCAACATTGGGAGCCATAGAAAAATAACACACCCAAGTCTGGGAAATGTAGACCTCCCACAAACGTGAAGAGTCGTAGCCACAAGTCGACAAGGAGCCAAAACCTTATATGAAACTAATAGAGAAGGGACTCCATTTGAACGCCAAACAATCCCCACACCGTTCAAAGGCAACATACATGGAACATAACCAACCAACACTCCATTGAAGGAGCGAGAACAAGAGCCATTAGGGAGTAGACAAAAAAACTTTGTTGCTCATATTGCGCTCATGATTAAATGTTGAGAATTTTTTTATTGAGATAAAAAGTTTTAATTTTTTTGAATTACACATTTATCTTGAATGATAACTTTAAAAAATCATCATGCCCTTATCAGTCCTATATTATAAAAATAGTCTAAAAATTTGAAGTATAGTCTAATGTGTTAATTTTGTGGTTAATCATACATATTAGAGGATATATATATTTTTTAAAGTTTTGTATATTTATCAATGATGTTACTTATTACTGATAAATTATAGATGGATTCAAAAAATAAAATAATTTTGACGAATCATTGATCTAGTTTAAAAAATGAATTATCTAAGTACTTCAATGTGTGTGATCAAAAGTGTGACACACTTCTATGAACCATTATACTTGAGAAAAATATATGGAAAAGGATATCCCAAGAAGCGGCTCATAGTTTACTAGTTGAAGCAAGTTTAATCCTTTTCATGATGCTCATCAAATTGGCATGAAGGATTAGTGACTTGACTACTCCAAAATGGAAGATTCAAAGCCAAGAGATGGAACTAAAAATGCAAGAATGCAAGCTAAGAGTGAGAGGTTAAGCCAAGATGAATGAAAACGAGTATTCTAAGATGAGAATGGAAGAAAAAAACTAGATTAACAATGCAAGATTAAGCTAGAAATGAAGCTAAGCTAAGGAATCAAATGACAAGATTGTTCTAAGAAATCAAGAAAGCTAAAATACAAGATGCAAGATAACAAGATTAAATATTAGGACTAGAATGCAAGAGAGAATTGACCAAAGCCAAGATTTCAAGATTAGGATCCTTGAGCAAGGGAATAGCTTCCTTATAAAGGAATTGCTACAAGAATGAAGGGTGGAGATTAAGAGGCAATAAAATGAGTGATTGAGATGAAGAGGCAAAATGAGATGCAAGGAGATGCAAGGTTAGATAGAAATGAGTGGCGAGGGTTAAGAGGCAAAAGGGAAATGTTAGGTAAGATAAGACAAAATAGCTTTTGAAAGCACAAATTCTTTTTAATTGCTAATTAATCAAGATTAAGTATGCACACATGTGAATGTGTTCTTTTAATAAAAGTGTTGGAACTTTATATTAAAAGTAAGGTTTTAGCAATTAAATAAATATGCAAGATCTAGAAATTAGACCATAGTATAAACTTGATATAAGATTTTAGATTTAATTATGCAAAGGGGATTTTCAGGTTACTTTGCACAATGATGCTTAGAAAAAAGATGATTTGATATAAAATGGGGGTTCAAGTTCTACTAGACCAATTTTAGGTGATTACATTTGCCCCTCTTTGACTAATGTGTGAGCGATCTGGGAACACATTGAGTCAAAGAATGATGATGTCAAGAGATAGCTGATAGAGATTAGACTCTGAGCCTGATTGAATTAAGACTGATAAGAAAGACGAGAGTATCCAGCCTAATATGAAGTGATGAGACTGAATATCTGTCTAAGGAGATTGAGATAGCTAATCATCTGAAATACAAGACCGGATTGATATGGGTTCTGATGAACTTGATATGCCCCAAGAGATCAAAAAGAAGTTTGTCCAAGTGAATTGATATGAAGTGACAAGAACATTATTTCAGAAAGGAGATGTGGAGAATCTCAACTTGGTATGAAGTGATGAAGTTGAGATGCCTTGAGTGATGATGTTTAGTCCTGATTGACTTGATCGATTTAAGATTTGGTTTGATTACTAGATTTATAGATTAGGAGATTTCATTGACGAAAATATTTTCCATATTGTCATGCCCTCTCGGGATCGAAATTGAAATGAGGTACAAGGGGCGAAGATAAGCCTCATAAGTCCAAAAAGAAAGGTGGAAGCAAGCAAGAAGTGATAGCATCGGTAGTCAATTGCGTTAGGAGATTTAGAATTTTGATTTAGATCCTAAAAAATAGGATCAAAGGTAAAGTTTGCAGTCAAATACCTCAACAGAGAGAAAGAACAGATGAAAAGAAAGCATAGCTCAAGAAAACCAAAAATGCAAAACTAAGATGCAAACCTAGAATAAAACACAACCTAAGCATGACGATGCAACCTAAGATGCTAGAGTAGTCAAGTCACCGATCCTGTAGCCATTAGTTTTTGTCATCTGAGCGTTTGAGACATTAGAAGTTAGTACAACCATCACTGGTGCGAGAGCAACCATGAAGATATGAATATGACCGTATCAGATGAGATGTAGGAAACACACGTAAGCATCGAGACGTAAGCGTCGAGATAACCTAAGCATAGTTTCCAAGTTAATGTTGTAAGATAGCATAAGCAATAGACAAGGAGATAATTCCAACCTCACCAAAGTGTCCAAATAAAGAGGGTCAAGGTATGTGTGGCGTTCTAATCGTGATGAAGGCTCTTCTCACAGACACCCAGTTTATAAGACATCATAGGATCATTGAAATCACACCACTAACAAAAATCAAAGAAAAATAATGTTATGCCCCCAATTGTGAATCTCTAGTCAGGTAGACATTGTCAAGTGACCTTAGAAGACATAGCAAGCGAAAATCAATGGTAACAGACAACACACAACAAAATAGTTCAACATATCTCAACCGTTTTCAATTTTCTAGGATGTAGTGGTGTTGGGTGTTAAGAAAACACCTTTGGGCTAGTGTCAAAGTGCAAGTGCGCAGTGAATAGTGCAAGATCTGATGTGTTAAGAAACACAACGAAGCCTAAGTTGATATTGTTGAAAAACACTGAAGGATTGGGGTGTTGAGAAACACCAGGTGATGTTAGTGAGAAAGTGTCCCACGAGAAGGAATGATAATTGACTCAAGTTAGGCGCAAGAGGTTGACCAAGAGGTAAAGCACTAACAACTCAGATAAACGTATGATTGCCTCAAGACGGTAGATAAGAATCGAGGATGAGACAAAGACAAGTTCCAGCCCAAGACGACGCAAGGAAACATAAAGCAAGATGGATGAAAGGGGACAAGAGATTAGCTACGTGTTGATAGATGGAGCGTTGATTGCAATGTTTCACCACTTGGGAGGACTTATTTTAATTTTTAATTTTTTTGGGTTTTTTAAAGACATTTTACAATTTTAAGGATTTTTCAGGACTTTATATGTTTTTTAGAATTTTTTTTAGGATCATAGATTGTTGTATAGGAAGCAAAGTGCTTAGCTACGGAACCATTGAAGAGGAAGAGCATTGAGAGGCTCTTTGAGAACACTGTCATTTGTAGTAGTAACTAGCCAAGAAGTTTCAGGAATATGAACTAGATGGTTGTAGTAGTGATAAGAGGATCCAACTAGTAGTGTCCAACTATCGAGAGGTCCATAGTCAAGGAATAATCATTTAAGTGAGACCCACCAATATCCTTGTGGACGCGTCTTAACTCTTTGTCGGATTTCCCATGTTCTAAACGCTTAGGGAGAGTACGTTCTAGATTTCTCTTAGTCATGTCATTAGAAATATGGAGATACCGATATGAACTTTTGGGAAAGGCAAGATGGAGTGGAGAGTGTGAAGTATGAGAGGCAAGGATGGTGGAATGGAGTGAGTTATGAGAATTTGGAAGCTTGAATGGAAACTTGTATTTTTGAAATAGATTGATTCGCTTAGTGATTACTTGATCCTTTCTAACTATAAGTAAGCTTAGAATTGGGTACTTGCTTGCAATCTTCTCTTGAATAATTTGGTTTGTCTTTTTTGCAGAGTCATAGAGCTCTTCTTATCACTCCTTTAGCTGCGAATACAAATAATTAAATGCTATTTCTCATATAAATGCCACATCTTGTCACATTTAACTCCATGCAAAATTATGACTCTCCTTGTTTCTCAAAATTTGAGCTCAACTAGTGATTGCAACCTTTTTATTATCATTTTTGCTAATTTGCAACAACAATTCTTAGACTTCCTTTACATCCTATGTTTAGCACATTATCGCTATTTTGTAACTATCCCATAAGCTATTTTTAGCCTCTCAGATGATAAAAATAAATTTAATTTCTTTCTTTCAATTATTTTTTGCAATCTCACAACCATTTTCCTTAACTGCAATTTGGGCCTAGGGGGATGCAAGACCTCAACAAGTGTCACTACCTCTCTCAACTGTGACATGCAACCATAGCAACTTGAAAATGCATCAAGTGTGTCCATCAGTCGTTAGAGTGCCACATGTAACATCCTCGCTTCCTCGTGGACCAAAATCGGGTCCTACATAATAATCTGTGAGGCCACATCAAGGGACCACCATAGGATCTATTCTTACTCGCAAGCTCGTGACCTTTAAACATTTCCCCACTAATCTCCATGAGGATGTGACAAACATCTACTTGCGGGGTTGTAGGTCTAATTGATGATCTTAAAAAATGTTTCTAAATTGTTTTTTTTACCTTCAATTATTGACGCGTGGCCCACTGTCGCTTCCTTGCAGGCTAAAGGTATTAATTGTTTGATCAAGTTGTAAGGATGTGACAACACTTGTATCACTGTCCACAGACCGCCACACAACCTCACAACCACTAGTTGTCATATGTCTTAACTTCCACAAGGGTGCGATAAACATCTTTAAATCACGTGAAAAATACAAGGGGAAAAAATAAAGTGTTAGGCTAGGATATTAAATCAAAATATATCCTAACCACGAACACACTAAGAAAATCAAATATGATGGGCCCAAATGGACACTTTAAAATTGTGCCTAATCGTTCAATAGGCATCCATCTAGGCACCAATTTTGACGCAAATACTGACTTTACAGAGCGCCTAAGTTTGCACTGGTCTCTTTTTCTAGGCACAAGTTACACCAGACATATCGTCGATATCATAAATAGCGCCCACATTTCAAAAAAATAAAGGAGAAATACATTAAAACAGTGTGTGGAAGCAAAAAATAGAGCAAAAAAGGAAGCTAATCATGTAATACCCCAAAAATGGGCTATAGGTTCATTAATCTCCTATATCGACACATCGAACGAAATCGACATCAAAGTCCTAACCTAAGGCACATCGGCACATTATCGAATATTAATTGATTATCCTAAATTCTGCATCGAGGAATATTCCTTATTCCTATTTATCCTAATTATCTTTGATTTAATGATTATTTGACGATAAATCCTATTTATCCTAAAGTTTGATTAATTGAATATTCTAAATATTTAATTAATTAGATTTAATACTGCCACTTAATTATTTAATTGGATTTAATTATATTTATTCCTAGATTGTATTATTTAAATTTTGATAATAAATCAAATATCCTATGACTAATTGATTAAATTCTTATTTAATTAATTAATGTCAATTGTCAAATTTAATAATATAGTTTTTAAATAAAAGTTTGATTTAATAATTGATTAACCCATAAATCAATTGTTTTAATTTTAAAAATCAGTTAAGTTGAGGATAAATCACTTTATTTATTAAATTAATTCATAATTAATTATGCACATCCAAAAAGACAGTTAAACTTTAAATCAGAAAATCGATTCAAGTTGTTTTAAAAATAAAATCAACTCTCTTTTGAGTTGAAAGCTGATCTCAACTTCTGATTTAAATCAAAAAGCTAATTAGCATAATTTTGTGAGTTAATCTATCTCTAAATTCTTGATAACTCAAAAATCAACCTGAGTTTATCAAGAGTGATTTATGACTTTTTCCATGCACCTCCAAAGTCCTAGATTTCTATAAAAGGTCTCAGCTCTTCATTTTGGATCCATCCACAAATTGCATCCTCACGCTGGCAAATTGGTGATCGAAGAATCCATCTTTGCGAATCCAAGTTGCTGTGAGCTTTTCATTATTTTTAAGCATTCATATCATATATCATATCATTGTTAGATTAATTGCATGTCATATCAGTTTCTCATATAGAGTAGATTCATATCAGTTTATCTCACCTTATTGCATAGAAAATCCAAAAAAATAGATTAATTTGCATTCATCTCATATCTAGATTCTACATTCAAATCTTTCGTTTAGGTGTCGTCAAGGTCACTGATCTCGGTCCAATATGAGAATATCATACTCGCACCTACTAGAAGGCAGTAAATCGCCTGGTTAGATTAGTTTCCATTTCACTGCACGATTGTGATTTTAACTAACCTCTAATGTTTTACTGAAGTGTTGTGTCTATAGCTAGGTACAAAATTCACACACATTTCTAGCACCCACCGTGGGTTCTCTAGGATGCCTCCTATAATCAAAACCTTTGAGCAGTTGATCAAATTGTTCTATCAACAATACTCCTACAACATCCAACATCCAGTCACCATGATTGATATCTGCAATCTCAAACAATATCCAGGAGAACCATTCCTAACATTTCTCAAAAGGTGGAGAAAGAAATTCTCTCTATATGCTAGGCCTATTCCAGAAATTGAGAAGCTAGAAATTTTCATCAACAATCTTGTTCTAAAAATCAACTACCCTTTACAAATGCAAAATCATACATCTTTTGACAAGATGGTAGATAATGCAATCAAAATTGAAAAAGTACTTGTGAAAAAAGGAGATGTCACACTTCAAAAGGACAAGTATGAATCTAGTTCTAAGGATAAGAACAAAACTTGGAACAAGAATAAGGGCATCGTCACATATGGCGTTGATAATCTCCATGCCCCATCTAAAGCACCTGCTTTCAATCTAACCATTGGTCCTCAAGCCATCAAGGCTTTAGAACAAAAGGTGTCTGAATCATCTCAAAAGAAGCCAGAATACAAATCTTGGTCCACTGATAATAAACGAAAGTTCACTCCTCTTGGAGAATCTTTGGAATCAGCTATGAGAACTCTGTTGGCTAATAACATCATCTCTTTGCTTGAGATCCGACAATCTGATCCTGATCCTAAGCCGAAATGGTGGAGAGAGAATAAATTCTGTGATTTCCATCGGGTAAAGGTCACAAAACTAATAACTGCTTGCGCTTGAAGCATACCATTGAAGACAAGATTGATAATGGAGAAATCACGATTGATAATCCTAAAAGCAATAATGATCACACATCATTCACCGAACCATTTCCGAAGCATAGCCAAGGAGATTCGTCTTCTCAGCCTAATGTGGGTGCTAAGGTCAATTATGCCTATCCTGGAAATAATACTGTTATCAATATGGTTGAACCAAGCGTATCTGAGCATTGCAATGTCATCACAATTGTAAGAAGAGATATAGAAAATCAATCAGCTAACGCAGTTACTCGATCACAAGCTCAGGCACACCTACAAGGACAAATCTTAGATCAATCAAATGTCCCTAAGGTGCCTTTCAATCTATCTTCCGCTTCTAAATAGAGGGCAACATCTAAATCTTCAAATCCTAAGGACACGAGGCCTACTTCGTACAGTATCGTTCAACACCTCCAACATACTAATGCTAAAATCTCCATGTTTGAGTTGCTTCGGGTATCTCCAGCTCATAAAGACATTCTAGACAAAGTTCTGCTTGGATCCAATGTTCCTGATAACCTTGATTTAGACAGATTCCAGGCTATGGTTGGTCATCTTACGTCTCCATAGTATATCTCCTTTTCAGAGGACGATGATAACTCCTTGAGTCATTCGCATAACCAACCCTTGCATATTGAAGTCTTGATCCAAAACCGTCGTGTCAAACGTGTGTTGATAGATGGGGGCGCTGGTCTAAATATTTGTTCTTACAACTTGATCACACAATTGGGATTTTCAGAAACAACCATTGATCGTAGAAAGAAAATAACTATCAAAGCATATGATGAAGAAGAAAGATCCTCCAAGGGAACAATTGTCCTACTTATTAGAATAGGTCCTATCATTAGAGATACTCTATGTCAAGTTCTTGATATACCTTTGGCTTACAACATCCTTCTAGGGAGACCTTGGATACATGAAATGAAAGCTATTCCTTCTACATATCATCAATGCTTGAAATTTCCTTGTGACGGAGTATAGGTAACCATTCTAGCTGACGTGTCAACAACTTGCAATGCATTGAAGGCAAATGCAGATAAACTTGTTCCTAATAACATAGAATCTTCCACTAAGCAAACAGATGTAGCATCCACCTCTAAGATGGAAGACATTGCAAAAGAGGTCAATATCAAAGAAAATGGTATGGGAGAATATACTACAGAGCTAGTCTTGTCTTTGACATCTCTCCCTATCTCACCTAAGTCTTACGGGCAAGCTCTAAAACAGTCCAAACTAGAATCTAAGGAACCTCTTGAGGCATATAAAGGAAAATTTGTTGCAGAGAAAGTACCTAAGCAAGAATTTGAAGAAGATGAAGCTGTGCTTGCATGGCTTTATAAAGATGAACCTAAATCCCAAGTTGTTCCACCTAGTGACTCTAAAGTATCAAAGATTCCTTCTAAGTCATATGGCCCAGGGGATAAACTAATAGCTAAGATGGGATATAAAGGAAAAGGACCTCTAGGACTACAGGGTAAAGGTCTTCTGTCACCTCTTGAACATCGTGGTCGAGCCAACAAGAATACAATAGGTCTAGGATACACGAAGAAGCCTTTTTGTCTTAGCAAGAACTCCCCACATGTTCTAGAACAAATTGAGCCTTCCGTAGCAAATCAACTAAAGAGGGAAATAACTGAACAATCTGATAGTGATGATTTAGACACCATTGATGAGCTCATTCCTTATGAGCGTTTGCCTAAAGAAATAAAAGACCTCCTTGATGCTGAAGATGATCCAATCAAAAGAATTAATGTACTATAAAGAAAGAGATAGTTGCACCACAAGAACCAGCTGATCTCAAAGACAATCAAACCGACAAAGAGGAAGGTGGTAGTTATTCTGAGACAGATTCTCATGAGTATGAATTCAAATCAGAATTTGAGGGTAACCCTTCTTGGGGTATTCATCCTGACTTTACTCATGTTCTTAGATTTCCTAGAGGCATAGATGAATAATCTAATGACTATGAATGGGGAGCCATTCGAGAAGAAGATGAGCTTATTACAGAGAAACATGTTGATGTTATTCACCAATATGCACCTAAAACCAATGTAAGTCTAGAGTGAAATGATGAACTTATCGAGTCTGATCCACCGATGGCTGAAGTGGACTATCATAATGACATTGATCCTATTCACAAATTGAATGTCTTAAGTTGTAATATCACCTTTGAACTCAAGCATCGGGTTAGGACCGATGATGACAGATCCATATCCATAAACACTCTTTCCCAATCTTTCACCAGTTTGACTATCCAACATCCTGAACTTCTTGATCAAACCTCCACAAACCCGAGCCATGGTATCTATACCTTCCCGAATGACTATGCCCTTGCTTGCTACCTCAATGCAGTTGAGCCTATGAGGACTTCCATTAGTGAACCGAGCATTAGCATGATGGAGTCGGACATCAAGTATCTTAGTCAGAAAAATAAGAATAAGAATAAAAAGAAAAGGAGTTCTGAGGGTGAAAACCACTTTGTGGCAGTCTCAGAACCTACAAAAGTAAAAATAAAAGACGTATCCGAAGGTGAAAACCTCTCTGAGGCACCTAAGGATGAGATATTTGATGTCCTTCCGAGTCATTTACAGGACAGATCTCCAGTTCTAATTGAGCCCACTCAATCTATCAACTTAGGAACAATAGAGGAACCACAGTTGATTCATGTAGCACAATCTTTATCAGAAGAAGAGAAGCAAAAATTTACAACCTTCCTCATAGAGAAGAAAATTAACTTTGAATGGAAATATTCAGATATGCCAGGGTTGGATCCTGATCTTATAATGCACCATTTATCTATAGCTCCTGGAGTAAAACTAGTTAAACAAAAATTAAGGAAGATGCATCCTCATGTTGCACTCTTAGTAAAAGCTGAATTAGAGAAACTACTAAAAGTCAGATTCATCTGAGTTATTGATTATGCATAATGGATCTCTAATATTGTACCTATTTCAAAACCAGATAAATCAATCAGAGTGTGTACCGACTAGAGAGATGTAAATAGAGCATGCCCTAAGGATGATTTTCCACTACCTAACATTGATATGATCATGGACATGACTGCGGACTTTGAAATGTATTCTTTAATGGATGATTTTTCTAGATATAATAAAATAAAAATTGCTCCAGAGGATCAAGAGAAAACTGCTTTCACATGTGCATAGGGCACCTTCTGTTGGAATGTCATGCCATTTGAGCTTAAGAATGCTGGTGCTACATATCAAAGAGCCATGACATTTATTTTTCATGACATGATGCATAAGACTATGGAGGATTATGTTGATGATAATTTAACAAAATCTATGATTAGAACTGAACATCTAAATGACTTTAGCAAGATACTAGACATAATGGAAAAATTTAGTCTCAGACTAAATCCTAAGAAGTGTGCTTTTGGTGTCACTTCTGGAAAGCTCTTAGGATACATAGTTTCAAAGAAGGGCATTGAAGTTGATCCAGCTAAAGTAAAGGCTATCATGGAGATGCAACCTCCCAAAAACATCAGTCAAATGAGGACATTGCAAGGAAGAGTTCAATCTATCAGACGCTTCATATCTCAGCTAGTAGACATATCATAGCCTTTTACAAAAATATTACATAAAGGTGTGACATTTGCGTGGAATGAAGAATGTGAGAACAACTTTAACCATATCAAGAAGTATCTATCAAATCCTCCTATCTTGATGCCCCCCCTTAAGGGAAGCCTTTGATCTTATATGTCTCCGCTACAAATACATCACTAGGGGCATTGCTTGCACAACATGATGAGAACAAAAAGGAAAGAGCTATATACTATATCAGTAGGACATTGGTGGCATACAAAAATAATTATTCTATGATTGAGAAGGCTTGTCTAGCTGTGATCTTTGCATCACAAAAATTGAGACATTACATGTTGGCACATACCATACATTTGGTAGCTAAGATTGATCTACTAAAGTACCTACTAAGCAAAGCTGCCTTCACAAGTAGATTAGCTAAATGGGTCATGCTCTTAAGTGAATTTGACATTGAATATGTTGAAAGAAAAGCTTTAAAAGAATAGGTTATTCCCGATCAATTAGCAAATGCACCTATGATTGATGATACACCAATGCAAATGAAATTTTTAGATTCCTCTATCATGACTCTCTCTTCTAGAGAATGACAGTTATTCTTTGATGGCTCCTATACATAGAATGCATCAGGAGCAAGCATATTATTTATAACTCCTCAAGGATACTCCATACCTAAAGCATTCAGATTAAAGTTCCCTTGCACAAACAATATTGTAGAATATGAAGCCCTTCTTAATGGCATGAAACTAGCAATTGAGTGGAGAGTAATAGAGATACACATTCATGAAGACTCTCAACTTGTTATCCATCAAGTCAATGATGTGTACCAGAGTAAAGATGAAAAGCTTGTTCCATACAAGAGAATGGTAGATGATCTAAAGAAGTATTTCATATCTATCACATTTGAGCAAATACCTAGAACAAAGAATAAGGCTGCCGATGCAATGGCAACATTATCTACTTTATTAAAGTGGCCTGAACATGAGCTACACTATGAGTTCTTGGTAGAAGCACTATCTTATCCTGTATATGACTCCCTTGAAACCCGCATGATTTGCACTGTTGTAGGTCATGATTCATCCAGATATAAAAACCTATTCTCCTATCTCAAAGACCAAATCATTCCCGATACCTTCAACTGCCATGAAAAGAGATACCTTATTCGTAATGCCTCCTGATATATCATCATTGGTCATGATCTTTACAAACGAGGTCTAGATGGTACACTACTTAGATGTTTAGAACGAGAAGAGTCTCAACGTGCATTAGTAGAAGTCCATGATGGTATTTGTGGGTCACACTCGAACGGTTTAACACTAGCTCGAAAACTTATTAGGGCTGGGTACTATTGGCCGGAAATGGAGAATGAGTCTATCAAGTTTGCTAAGAATTGTCAAAAGTGCCAAGTGCATGGCAACTTAATTCATGCTCCAGGGAGAGATCTAATTCCCTTTACTACACAATGGCCTTTTCACCAATGGGCCTTTGATCTTATAGGAGCTATACATCCTCATTCTTCTAATGGACATACCCATATAATCATAGCTACAAATTATTTTATAAAATGGGTAGAAGCAATCCCTTTGACACAAGCCACTAGAAAACCAATATCTATGTTCATATTGAACTATATCATATGCAAATATGGGATACCTCATTCCATAATCACAGATAATAGTGGACAATTCAAGAACAAAGATCTAGATGATTTATGTGCTAAATTCAAGATTACACAACATTGGTCATCTATCTACTATCCTCAAGGGAATGGACAAGCAAAAACTTCTTACAAGAATCTATTGAAAATCTTGCACCGTACAGTTAATAAAATAAGAAGAGACTGGCATCTCATGATCAATCCAGCTCTCTGGGCTTACATAATAAGTATCAGAATGCCTACTGGGGCTACACCTTTCACTTTAGTTTATGGGTCTGAAGCGGTACTGCCTATTGAGGTTGAAATCCCATCACTAAGAATCAAAATGCATGGTCTAGTAACTGATGATGACTACAAAGTATCTAGGTTGCAAGAACTTGAACTACTAGATGAGCACAGACAAGCAGCGTATGATCATCTCAGAGTGTATTAGAAAAGAATGTCTAGAGGTTACAACAAGAAAGTCAGACACAGAGAATTTCAGGTTGGTGATCTAGTCTTGAGAGAGAATCCTAAAAATCAATCCCATCGAGAACGCAAGGGGAAGTTTGAACCCAATTGGCTGGGTCCTTTTGTTATGACTACTACTTTTGGCTCTGGTGCTTATCAACTCTCAACGACTGAAGGAGAATAGCTCTGAGAACCAATCAACATTCTCCATCTAAAGAAATTCTATGCCTAAGACATTTAGTCTATGGTAAAATATCTTGAAAAAATCTTAAAAATTGGAAAAAGTCCTGAAAAAAATGAACATCTTGGTGAAAACTTAGCAATAGGCGCCTTGATGATTCACAAAAAAAGTAAAAAATATCAAAAGTACAAAAAAATTGAAAAATACAAAAAAATGAGAAAAAGAAAAGTGCCTTGGTGAAAACCTGGAAACAGGCGCCTTGGTAGCAAAAATAGAATCTCTACCAAGATGGTGAAAACTCGGCAAACAGGTGCCACTTGTTTCAAAATGCTCCATTTGTCAGCGCAATCTTGGTCTTTCCCAGCTTTCAGTCTTGCTTTAGTTTGTACATATTTCTCAATTTTCTTCTGCCTTCCTATTTTCAATAAGTCGGTCTGTACACCAATTAGCTCAAGCGTCTATATCCTATCAATGTTAAAAATTGGGGGCAATCAAAGTCATATCCTATGGCATCCAATGTATCTTAGACGTGTTGTATGCAAATTAGATGTCTAACAACTAGAAATGATAAATTAACTATTAAAGCCAATGAATCTATCTAATGCAAACACAATGAAGAATGCAAGGTAACTATGAAATGATGAAACTAATTTAATTACCTTCACCTACCATGTAGCTTGTCTCCATTGTCCTCTAGCTTTGATTTCTTGAAGATGTTGAGCTCTCAGATTTCCAAAATGAAGCCTTCTCCCAAGATGCTACCAAAGTGTGGAGATTGAATGAAATTGAGTGCACAATAGCTTATGCAAACTAATGGATAAAAATGCAAATGAAATGATGATTGCTATGAAATGCTTGATTGCTTGAATTCTTGGATGCTTGTTATCAAAAATACCTATTAGCTATTAAATGAGAAATGAGGCTCCTTTTATAGAGTTTTGGAGGATCTAGGCCTAGGTGGCACAATCTTACGGTTGAGAATGAAAGGTGGAAGATCTTAGGGCTAGGATTGACTTGGTTGAAGGAGTTGAGAAAAAGGGGGATGTAGTTGGAATGTGAGAGGAAGAATAGGGATGATGTTCCTCTCATATTGACATGGAGGAGAAGAAGGTGGAAGGGAAAGACACATGTCAAGTGTCTCACAAAGACCAAAGAGAAAAAGGGAGAGACCTTTTCCTCATGAGGACTCTTTGCACAAGTGTCTTATGAGTCACCCTTGACCCTTAGAGGTGGCTTGAGAAGCCCCTTAGGAATAGGGAATGCCTCTTGACTTGGTTGTTGAGAGGACATGTGGTCATGAGACCAAGTCCTATGAGGCCACATAGCCCTTAAGAATAGGACATGTGTGGGTGAGGATAAATATGAATAAATAATTAATAATAATTATTTATCTTAGCCAAGGTGATGTGTCAGGTGACTAGGTGGATGAAGTGGACTAGGAGACTTAGTCATATTTAGGTGATTGTGTATTTAATTAAATCACTTTAATAGACTATTTAGAAGACTTAGGATATAGAATTAGACTATAGTGAATTTATTAAATAAATTAAATAATTTACTTAATAAATAGAAGAAATAAATATTAATTAAATAATAAATATTTAATTAATCTATCAAGTCAATAGTAATTAAATAATAAATATTTAATTAATTAATGAAGCCATTTTTAAGTGTATACATTTTTCCCCTCTTTGAAATAATGTGCTGGTCACATTATTTCGAAGAAAAATCAAACATTTTTGCCCCTGCCCCAGACAATGTCTCAGACGACCTATGCATGCCCCCTCGAGAGATTGATTGACAAAAAAGATTATTTGAATTTTTATTGGATTTTTTTTTTGTTGTACAATCAATCTCATAAAAGAACGGTAGAAAATATGGAGGAAAATGGGGTGGAATGGAAGAAAAATGGGAGATAGGGTCCACACACCAAGCACATCGGGTCCACAGGCTATAAATAGGGCTAAGGGGTCCACAATAGGCTCATTGTGCACACTTGTCACTTGGAGATCAGAGCGCGAGAGAGAGAAGAGCAGAGCCGCTAGGATGCCATTCCCCTTGTTAGATCACCGCTTCGAGAGAGTCAGACGCTTCCAGCAACCACCCGATTCGGGTGAACCGGTAGGTGACTCGATCCTGCTTTGTAATTCCATGATTTGATGTATGTTAATGTAGAATTTTAGCATGTTTAGGGTAGATCAAATGGTAGAATTAGATTAAAATTTTTTATTGTTCTAGGCGGAATACGAATGCGCAGTTGCGGCGCATCAATGCATAGCAACTTGTGACGTTTGCACAAAAATTCAAATTTTCTGCGCATTCGTTAAGGATAAGTGCGCATTCATACTAGGAGAATGGTAGTGCTGCACAAGCATGAAATAAAAGTGCGCATAGGTACTTGCTGCGCATGTGTTATGAAAAGCTGCGTAAATGGTCAATAAAATGACGCATATGTTTAAAGCTACGCAAATGTTGATAAATGTTGCGCAAATGTGGAAGAAGATTGTGCATCGATAAAAACCTGCGCAAATGTGAAAGAAAGCTACGCATGCATGTGTCAATGCGGCGCATATGTGTGAAGTGATAGAATGTAGGGAAAAGAGATAGTCAATTAGGTCAAACTTGATGTTGATAAGCTGATTTGATTTGTCAGTGGTTGATTGTGATCGATTTGATAAAGATTGGTAACATTGTAGCATGTTCGCTAGTTAGCCAGTTTGAAATAGACAATTGATAGAATCATCTGTTGAAACACGTGATAAACATGTTTGAAATTGATATGATAGCATAGATAGATTGATAGACCTGTTTATCAAAATCTGATAGGTTGATTGTTGTTGACTTGAATAGGAGGATATCACAGATGTTCTGATGTCATGGGAGAGATATCCCGTCACACAAAATCTGAGACTAGCATTGTCGGAGACAGAGAGACTGTTGATTGGAGCGTCAGGACTTTACTATGTGATTTACACGCCTGAGATTCGGGCGAATCTGAGCATGATGACCGCATTAGCTGAGAGATGGCACTCAGAGATGAGTACTTTCCATCTTCCGATAGGGGAGATGACAGTGACACTAGAGGATGTATATCGCATCCTCTGGCTTCCCATCACAGGAGAGTTAGTGCAGTACGATCGGCACGGCGGAGTCACAGAGTGCAGAGCCATCTTTGGGGATGAGGACATAGATGATGGAGAGATTAGTTGGGAGGATATGGTCGACTTGTATGACCCTCTTCCAGTGGTTCTAGCAGGCACGATTGGGGGATTCGTATGCCCTAATCGGAGGTCACACGGATTTGCAGTTGGATGGGGCCACACATTACAGTGGGTGATGGAGGGGACCCGATTTTCTTGGGGGGTGTGTTTATTAGCACATCTATATTATGATTTACATCAGGTGGTGTACCACAGGGGTGCATCTCTATTAGCAGGGGTGACACTGCTCCATGTTTGGGCATGGGAGCATATTGCGGTGACTAGACCATTGGCGATTAGATTTCGAGGTGCAGGGCAACCCTATATTCATTTGTACTCCTCAGTTTTGTCTCAGGAAAAACTGGGACATTTAAAGTTTTGGTGGTACATGTTTGATACATTGGACACAGTGACATGGAGACCCTACCTAGGGTGTGAGCTGTGGGATGATGAGTGGCAGCTGAGATTTTGTTTTGAGTCGCGATGGTTGATAGGGCGGACGCCCTTTATTATTGAGCGACAGTTGGTTAGCCGGGTTTTGCGACAGTTTGGCAAGATACAGGGTATGCCCTAGGGAGTGACTGAGTTTGCACAGACACATCAGGAGAGACAGGATTGGGGGCCCATGGCATCAATTGATGTTGCTCGGCAGGAGTTTTTAGATGCACCATTCCAGGCATGGTCTATGAGGCAGATAGTTGTCGATCCTGGGATGACTACAGATTTGGAGCAGTTTTTGAGAGATCATCCGGTACCACGCATCATAGATCCGGTAGCGAGACCTCCAGAGAGAGATCCCGTAGACAGATGTTGGGGGAGGCGGCGAGGATGAGATAGGAGGGGACGAGGGAGAGGAGGAGATGGAGGAGGAGATGGAGATGGTGGAGATGGAGGTGGCGGAGATGGAGGGAGAGGTGAGAGAGCTAACCCACGGATGAGGGGAGGTGGAGTGAGACAGAGGGGACAGGGACAGAGATAGCCTCTGGTATAGCTAGCTATAGGAGCTCCCTTACAGGTACTAGTCACTCAGGTACAGATACCAGTTGCTGCAGTACAGGGAGCAGCTACACAGGGATAGGCACAGGTGCCACAGGTACAGGTACAGGTGCAGGGACAGGTAAGGTAGGCACATGATGACGTAGACATTCTATTAGCCCAGGTTGGTGTGGTACAGGGTGGTGTACAGGCTGCAGCTGACGCTGAGATGCCGGATGTACAGGCACAGGATGAGCAGGTGAACATGGACATCGGGGGACAGGATCCCTATTTACAGAGAGACGCGGTGGAGGAGGAGCTAGATATTGATGCACTGCTAGTTAGACTAGCAGTTACATAGGTACAGGCAGACCAGGTGCCAGGTCTAGAGAGATGGATAGAGAGGCTAGAGCGCCAGATGGATGTCCTGAGACATGAGCAGGATGCAGCGATTGAGAGACTCGGGGAGTCTGAGATGTTATTAGATGAGTTACAGAGGATAGAGGACCTAGGTCCCCATGGAGATATCATGAGAGCCATGATACATGCTGGGAAGGAGATATCCTACTGGCGAGAGGCATACAGACAGGCAGTCCCGAGGGATCAGTGGATTGGGAGTTATAGGGAGAGCTCAGTGGCGATCAGGACGATAGTGCGTGACAGAGGAGCACCGACGGGTGGAGAGGGTGTGTCATCATGCCCTTCGAGAGAACCAATAGGTTCACGAGGTCAGGGTGGATCCTCAGCATCAAGGAGTTCAGCAGCACAGGGCCACATTGCATCTCATAGACAGCGGCAGACAGAGTCTGGAGGCAGTGGTTCATAGATGTTGAGAGAGCATTGTATACACTATTGTACCATTATGATTCATTGTATCATTATATTTTGACTTGATGGACACTAACTATGGACACATTGTTATTGATTTATATCATTGGACATTCAGACATTTTGCTGTTTTATGGATTGTATATGATGGATGCTATATGATTGACTCTATATATACAGTGATGCAGTTCTATCATGATTTTCTTTGATGATTTATATACATGTGCGTACTGACATATGCAGGATGTGATGATTTACTTTAATATGCATAAAATGTATGTCTTAGAATGCAAAATGATTTATATTTTGATTTGATATTGTTGATGCTTAATGGTTAATAATCATATGATGGTGATATAAATGCATGTCCTAAATGAGTTTACTAATGCTATGTGATTATCAATACAATGTTGTGATGAACAATGTGGATAATGGATGATAAATAAATGATGTAAATGAATGATAATGTATAATAAATGATATAAAATGTGTATAATGTATAATAAATGAATGATATAATGCAAATGATATCTAATGTAATAAATGATAATGTACCTAAGATGATTGAATGTAATAACTGATAACATGATAAAAGAAAATGAGATGAAATGATAGCTATAATAAATGATCAAATTATATATAAATGAACACTCCTAATGAAGATAACATATATCTCTAAATGATTAAGTGTTAAATGCAAAAAATCGTAATATGTTTTGTTGTCCAAATGTCCTCAACTTAAATAATAATGTATCTGACACAAGAAGAATAGACTAAGAGAACAGATAACCTAATAAAAAAGGTACCCTATAAATCTCTATAAAAGGAGCACTGATATGTAAGTCATGAACTATTTAAATGAAATGCAATATGAAATGAATGTATCTCCACAACTTGAGGTAACATCTTAGAACTTCATAATAACTGGAACTTGAGTTTCATCATTGAGCTCGTTATGTTGCAAGAAAATGCAAGCATCATGGTATAATTAAACTAGGATGACCTGAGCACTTTTTGCATGGAGTTTAATATTGCAAACTTGACAAGCATCTAGGTATAATTGAACTGAGATGACCTGAGTTTCGTTTGCATAACAGAAAAGGAATATTCCCCCCCTCCATTGGGGAACAAATATTTGGAGTCGAGGTATGCGATGACGTATCACCATAAATAGCATTTGTTCGAACAACATGATGGATATACTATGAAATGGATGAAGGCACTTATACACAGATACCCCAATTACTTGTTCCTTCGATTTCATCGGAAAATACCCCACAAACAACAATCAAAGAAAATATCATGCCCCATCCCGGCTATTCTAATCAATGACATATGAGAGTTTCAAACTCATGTCAAAGATATCCCGAAATAGCATAGGAAACATGATAACAATGAAATCTAGATATGAATGCATAAGTTATAACAAATCATTCTAACATGCCTGCCATGAATATACATTTCTTTTTCCAAAAATATTGATTTAGGATATGTTGATCGATTCAAGTGATGATGTATAGTCAAGATGTATAGATAAGCAGTCACAATTCGAAAGATAGATCATAGATTCTGATTTAGCATGAAGATACCATTGTGAAAGAACATTTGATTGCATTTGCCTTGCCTGGTGAAAATAACTCCATTATGTCCTCTAAGAGTCACGATTATCATAGATCCACTTCCCAAACTAGGTCGAGGACATGCCCCCAGCTAGGTGATGGACTGACTTATTATGGGTGAAGAAAGATGCAACAAGACTAGGATGAAGACCATGAAAAAAGATCAAGCTATGATGGGATTTTATTACGGATAGATACAATGGATGGTGTACGAATTGGCCATTTTATTATGATATATACATGGTGGGGACAAGGATTGAGTAACTATTTTATTGTGGATATATACAATGAACGGACACACTAAAAGAATCCTAATAGATAGAGGAGCTAACTTGTCACACATTGTGCCTGTTTCCAGGTTTTCACCATATGCTTTTATTGCAGTTGTTCTTTTGATGTGATTTTTTTGTATTTTTGATTATTTTATTTATAAAATATATATATACAGACTATATACATGCCCCTTGCATTGGGATTTTAGGGATAGAACTTCTTGAGATGGATACTGTTAAGAGGTTCATCCAAGGGATCCCCTTCAGGTGTAGATAACTGATAAGCTCCAGAACCATAGACTATTGTAATCACAAAAGGTCCTAACCAATTAGGTTCGAACTTGCCCTTCTTTTCACGGTGTTGTTGATTCTTTGGATTTTCTCGAAGGACTAAGTCACCCAACTGAAAATCTCTGATCTTTACCTTGCTGTCGTACTGACGGGATAGACGCTGCTGATAAACTTTCAAATGATCATAGGCTCGCTGATGGTGTTCATCTAGGAGTTCCAAGTCAGTCAGGCGTGCAACTCTATACTCTTCATCAGGAATTAAATCTTTAAGAGTAGCACAAAGTGAAGGCAACTCGACCTCGAGGGGCAGGACTGCTTCAGATCCATAGACAAGGGAGTATGGAGTGGCTTCAGTAGGAGTACAGATGGAGGTGCGGTAAGCCCATAAGGCTGGATTAAGTTGGAGATGCCAGTCACGGCCAGCGTCATTGACAGTCTTTTGTAGGATTTTAACAATTGTTTTGTTTGACACCTCAACTTGGCCATTTCCTTGAGGATAGTAGATTGTGGAATAGTTGTGGGTGATGTGGAATTTGGCGCACAAGTCATCCATGTCTTGGTTTTGAAACTGTTTCCCATGATTAGTGATAAGATACATAGGTATACCATATCGACAAATGATATAGTTTAAGATAAACATGGAGATTTGTTTCCCTGTGGCGGTAATTAATGGAACAACCTCAATTTATTTAGTGAAGTATTCTGTGGCAGTGAGAATCCATTTGTGGCCATTGGAAGATGGAGGATTGATAGCACCCACGAGGTCAAGTCCCCACTGATTGAATGGAAAAGTAGTTGTAAAAGGATGTAACTCTTGAGCTGGAGCATGGATAAGGTTTCCATGTATCTGACATTTCTTGCATGCCCTAGAAAAATGAAAGGAGTCTGCTTCCATGGTAGGCCAATAATAACCCATACGCATGAGTTTCTTAGCCAAAGAGGGACCACTCGAATGTGTCCCACAAATGCCTTCATGTACATCACGTAAGGAAAGTTGAGCTTCATCATGTTCGAGACATCGTAGGAGAGTACCGTCAAAACCTCGTCGATAAAGGGTGTCGGATATTAAGATATAGCGGGAGGTTTGGCGGAGAAAAGTTCATTTTTGATTACGGGATAGGTCGGGAGGTAGAGTGTTATCTTTGAGGTAAGAATAGATCTTTCCATAGGTTGGGGAGTCATGTCCAATCAGATGACATATAATACTCGTATTAGGGTCATCATATGCAGGACAAGTCATGGATTCCACCAAGAACTCAAAATGGGCCTTGGTATCTTCTATATCAAATAAAGAAGCAATCGTTGCCATGACATCAGCAGCCTTGTTTTCATGCCGAGGAATCTGCTCAAAAGTGATGATAGAGAAATACTTTTTAAAGTCATCAACCATACATTTATATGGCAATAACTTATCATCTTTGGTCTGGTAATCATCATTAACCTGGTTAACAATCAACTGAGAATCTTCGTAGACATTTATTTCAGATATGTTCCATTGTAAAGCCATTTTTAATCCAATCAGTAAAGCCTCATATTCCGCTACATTATTGGTGCAAGGAAATAACAACTTGAAAGATTTTGGAATAGTGTATCCTTGTGGCGTGATAAAAAGAATACCAGCTCCTGAACCCTGTTGAGTGTATGAGCCATCAAAGTATAATTTCCATGTTTGTGTAGACAAAGCTAAGATATGAGCATCAGGAAACTTTGTGTGTATAGGTTGGTCATCTGTTAATGGAGCATCAGCTAGTTGATCTGCGATCACTTGACCTTTGATAGCCTTCCTGTCTACATATTCAATATCAAACTCACTAAGTAGCATGACCCACTTAGCCAACCTGCCTGTCAATGCAGTCTTGCTTAACAAATACTTTAAAGGATCAATCTTTGCAATAAGCTAAGTAGAATGTGACAACATGTAATGTCGCCACTTCTATGAAGCAAAGACAATAGCCATACATGCTCTTTCAATAGGGGAATAGTTTAACTCATATCCCACTAAAGTGCAACTGTCGTGGCTGAAATGTAGAGCAAGAGTGGCTTGCCCGAAATTGGTGACATCAGAGTTGGAGGATTCGCTAGATACTGCTTGATTTTGTTAAAAGCTTCCTCACACTTATCATCCCATTGGAATAAGATATTTTTATGCAGCAAATGTTGAAAGGGATGACTGTGATCTGCTAGTTGAGAAACAAATCTTCGAATGGATTGTAGACGCCCCTGTAAAGATCTTAGCTGACTGATGTTAGTGGGGGAAGCCATCTCCAATATTGCTTTAACCTTTTCTGGATCTACTTCGATTCCTTTGGCTGAGACAATGTACCCTAATAGTTTGCCAGATGTGACTCCGAATGCACATTTCTTTGGATTGAGTCGAATCTGATATTTTTCCATCCGGGTGAATATTCTATCCAACACTCTCAAATGACCAACTCTATCTTTGGATTTTGCTAAAATGTCATCAACATAATCTTCCATGATGGTATGCATCATGTCATGAAAGATCGTGGTCATGGCTCTTTGGTAAGTTGCTCCAGCATTTTTGAGGCCGAATGGCATCACATTCCAGTAGTATGTACCCCATGGACAAGTAAAAGTAGTTTTTTCCTGGTCTTCTGGTGCAATCTTGATTTGGTTATAGCCAGAAAATCCATCCATTAATGATAACATCTCATGCCCAGATGTTAGGTCAACAATCATATCAATATTTGGCAAAGGGAAGTCATCTTTCAGACAAGCTTTATTAAGATCTCGAAAATCAATACAAATCCTGATAGACTTGTCTAGTTTTGAAACCGGAACAATATTTGAAATCCACTCAGCATAATCAATAGCCCGAATGAATCCAACATCTAGGAGCTTCTTCAATTCTACTTTCACCATTAGAGAAATGTGAGGATGCATTTTGCGGAGCTTCTTCTTAACTGGTTTTACACCTAGTTTGATAGATAAATGATGCATAATGAGATTGGGGTCCAAACCAGGCATATCAGCATAGGACCAAGCAAAGTTGATTTATCTTTTTCAGAAGAATTTTGCAAAAGCTTCTTTCTCTGATTCTGTCAAGGATGTTGCTACTTTGAGGATGCGTGGAGACTCCTTTGTTCCAATGTTAAGTGGTACTGTTGGTTCTATAAGAATGGAAGATTGGTCTTGATCTAGATAGTTGGGAAGAGTGTCAATCCTTCCATCATCAAGCACCTCATAAAGGTTTTCACCATCAGATGCGTCTTTTCTTTTTACTATTTTTGGATCTAATACTGCCACTAAGTGGTTTTCACCATTAGATCTGTTGATTATTTTTATATTTTTATGACTGAAAGGATTGGCACTCTCTCCAAAATAGGCCGTGTCATTGAGTTCTATTAGAAATCCTGACTTGTGATCCCTTGGTGGTAAATGATCCCTGATGCCAAGATAGTCAATGATCGCATCATCATTATGGAAGACATCAAGTTCTGGGTGATTGGGAGAATCCCAATCGATAAGGTCAAGATAGACAAGGGGCATTGGATCATTTGGGTCAGTTTCAAAAGTAGAGATGGTATTAATGGAAAAGTTGTCAAGATTTATGATAGTATCAGTGAGGTCTATTTCCATACTCTCATCTGAATCTTCTGTCACAAGATAACGCTCACTTCGCTCACGATCAACACGAGTAGTATTACGTGGGACCAATCCTAGTGAGTCACTCGTTGAACTCTCACTCTCATGGTAATCATTACTATATTGATGGAAAACATCGACTCCTATTTCTTCAGTATAATCAGATAAGGAATCCCATTCATAATCATTAGAATCAGAATCATCATTATCTTCAAGTCTATCAATGATTCTTTGAGCTATCCTTTATTTTTCTGGATCTACATACATACCATGCTTTCTGAATTGTAAGGCAGGAGCTTTAGATGTCTCATGAAAAGGTGGTATTTTTGCTTTTCCTTTTGGTTCTTGTGGTTCTTCACCTTTATATCCTAATCCTGTAGTGTCTCTTTGATAATTGGGATTTTGCAAAATTGGTTTTATAACACCTTCTCTTTGTAACCCTAGAGGTCTAGCACCTTGATATCCCATCTTTTGTAGCAAAGTATACCCTTTTCCATAGACATCAAGTGATATAAATTCATGTTTAAGATCCTCTTCAATCTTCTATGTCTTAAGCCAATAATTTGCATTACACTCAGCTGCCTCTTTGGATATTGTGCCCCCACTTATAAATGTGTTATAAACAAGTGTGGAAGGGGGTTCTGATTGTTGTTTAATGATCAAAGATCTACCATATGATTTGGGAGATAAAGGTAACTCAGTGATACAAAGAGCTTGACCTAAAGTATATTCTCCCATACTTCTTTCTTTGATGTCTATCTTGATCCCATCTGATTTAGAAGTTGATGCTATATTACTAGGGTCACTGGGTGTAGTTGTAGAAGATCCAGTATGATTATAGGGAACCAAAGAATTAGAAATCTTCACATTGCTACAATATTGAAAAGGATTAGAATCTCCTTTGATAGTGATCTCCTGACCATTGTGAGGGAATTTTATACATTGATGATAAGTTGATGGCACAGCTTGCACGGAATGAATCCATGGTCTTCCCAAAAGAATATTATAAGCAAGATCCATGTCTAGAACTTGACAAGGTACATCTTTGACAATAGGACCGATTCTAATTGGAAGAACAACAGACCCCTTGGATGATCTCTCTTCCTCATCATAGGCTTTTATTGTGATTTTCTTTTTTGGATCAACGACATTCTCAGAAAATCCCAATGCAAGGACTAACTTTAACGTGCATATATTCAAGCCAGCTCCCCCATCTATTAATACTCTTTTAATCTTGTGATTCTGTACAAGGACTTCGATATGTAAGGGAGCATTATGAGGTTGGGTAATGGCTAAATCATCATTTTTAGTAAAGGACAAATAGTGTGGGGTTGTTAAATGGCCCACCATAGCTTGAAATTGATCTGGATCTAGAGTTGTTGGAACCTGGGTCTCTAAGAGAGCTTTTTCAAGGATATCTTTATGAGATGGGGAAAGACGCAAAAGCTCTAAGATGGATATCTGGGCAGGTGTTTTCTTAAGTTGTTCCAAAAGATTGTACTAGTTGGAAGTATTTGGGATAGACTTTGGGACATAAACGAACTTATTTTGTGTAGTGCTTGGTTTAGACTGAACTCCTTGAAGAGTAACTTTGGCTTGAGCACTAGTAGTTGCTTGGACTGGTTGACTCTCTAATTTTCCTTTGATGGTAATAACATTGGCATAATACATAGAAGGATGACATTCAGAAATGTTACCAACATATTGATAGGGAGTGGAATTATAATTAGCTTGATTGTCACCCTTATTGTTGGAAGAACCCCCTTTTTCATGCTTAGGAAGTGGATCGTTGAAAGCTGTATGTGATTCATTCGAGACATGTCCGTCAACACCAATTTCACCGCTTTCGATTAAATTTTGGATTACATTTTTTAGTCTTTTGCAATCATTTGTTTGATGTCCTCTACCTCTGTGAAATTCGCAATAATCATTCTCATTCCACCAAGAAGGCTTTACTCTAGGTTCAAAATCTTTCATTTCAGGAAGCGTAATGAGTTTCTTTGTGATTAACTTCCGTAATGCCGATTCAAGAGATTCCCCCAAAGGAGTAAAGTTTCTTCAAGGTGACATAAAAGGCAATCTTGGTTTAGATGAAACCTTTTTGGTATTCTAATTTGATGATTGATTGTTGTAAGTTCCTTGAGTAGAATTGGCCTGACTGGTGAGATTAAGAAGGGGTTGCATTGGTTTGACATTACGATTATCAACAATTCCATCATTGACAATGTTTTTGTTTTTATTCCAGAATTTCGATTTGTCATTGTTGTAGTTGTTGGAATTGGAATTTGAAGATCCAACATTGTCTTTAGAATAAAGTTTGATCTCACCTTTTCGGACCATGGCTTCCTCAATCTTGATACCATTTTCTATGAGCTTATTGAAATTTGGTGGACATTGCAATTGTAACCTATAACTCATTTTTGGTGTAAGGTTATGCACAAAAATATCCATCTTTTCTTATTTAGGAATCATTTGTGGATATTTAGAAAATGATTGATGCCATCTTTGCAAAAAAGTAAGGAAAGGTTATCCATTCTTTTGATGTGCATTGGAAAGATCAAGCATAGTGACCTCATGTTTGATGTTATATGAATAATGAGTCACAAATTTGTCGAGAAGCTCATTGAAAGATTTGATGCTTGGGGGTAGTTTGGAGAACCATTCCATGGCTTGTCCTCCTAAACTTCGTGGAAATAGTCGCATAAGATAAGTGTCATTGTGAGCGACTTCAATACAAGCAGCACAAAACTCACGAATATGGTCTTGTGGATCCGAATTCCCTTTGTATTTGTCAAATTTTGGTACCTCAAAATGAGGAGGGAATGGAATCATTGCTAAATTCTTATCAAAAGGATAAGGACATATATCATCCAAGGAATACTTCTTTGTTGATGATCCAGTTTGGATGTCACAGATTTGTTGTTGAAGCATTTGGATTTTTTGTAAGACGGGATCCAAAGATGGTGTGTTTCCTTGAGAATTTTGGGAAACATTGTTGTGAGAAGCATTGTTTTGGGAAGTGTGATTTGGCTGATAATTTTGAGAAATAGTGTGTTGTTCATGAATATGAGAAGCATTGGATTGCTGATTGGTTTCCTTTGCTCCATGAGTATCTTGAGAACCTTTAGGAATTTGTTGATTATTTGTGTGAGCTGGTTCTCTAAGATAAGAAACATCAAAATCACTTGGTAACTTAGCTCCTTGTTGAGCAAGCATGAGAAAATACATCTCTTTATCCAAGCCTAAGAGTCTTTCCATGACATGATAAAATTGAGGATCTTGTGAAGCTTCCCTAAGTTCTTCATCGGTGGGTTCATCAGTGGATGTAAAAAGTGAAGGTTTCTTAGGAGCTTCGGGCCAAGGATTTGCTTCGTTGCTGGTATTGCCTTCCATCTTGTCTAGGGATTCTGGATTGGTGGCTTGTTTAAATTTCTGAGATCGAGTTTGAACCATAAAATTGAAAGAAATGATTGTGGGATGAAAGATTTTTGATGAGAAGATACAGAAAGTGATTGATAGGAAAGATATTTAAATGTGTTGAAAAGTGATAAGACAACTTGATAAACTCTAAGTCAATAGGAGGTATAGATCTCACTATGATATGAAAAAGAGAAATCAAGAGATAATAACCTAAGCAAGTTTGATGATGAAGGATGATATATCCTGATATGGTAAACTCACAAAGATCAAAATCTAATGGATAAGATAATGTTTCAACACAAAATTGGGAATTGCAAAGATTTGGAAGAAAAATGATTTGATGAATCTTGATGAAGGAATGATGAAAAGTGATGAATGGTCAAACTAAAGATCAAAGGTCTATGTAACTTGACTGTTTCTCTAGAATCTTACTAAGGACAAAAATGGGTATCTGAAAAAGTGATTTTGAAATTCCAAAATCCTGTGGGAATGCTCTCTATTGTAAATACGTAGCAACAAATGCGCAGGACAGTGTGATATATGCACAATAAACTGAAACAAATGCGCAACAAATTTTGACAGATGCGATCTGATAAATGTAAATGCACAGTAATAGAGATTGTATGCGCAACAAGATTTGATGTATGTGTAGGTTGTCAAATTTTTGATGATTTTGCTGGTTTGATGATTTGGAAATTTTTTTCTGATGTTTTCTGGGTTTGATGATTTGGAAATTTTTTTCTGATGTTTTCTGGTTTTTGGCAAAGTAAAAATGCATAAACACACACACGCAAGACAAAGATGATTTTAATATAATTTAATCTAGTATGAATGCACAAACACGCTTACAATCCTAAGGTTGGCAAGGACAATATCTGCTGAATCCCTACTAGGATAATAAAATCCAGCCACGCAAATCCACAGTGGATAGCCTAGGAACTTGGAGGCACGGGCTCCTCCTTACAGTGCACTCACTTCTCAGGCACACCAAGTTCCGAATTCAATGGGTCATTACTTTCCAAAGAACTGCTATCTCTACTATGAATCGTGAGTAATGTGGGGTGTCTTCACGAGCTTGGGTGACTCCTTGAGCCAACAGATAGAAGGTTTTTGGCCACTAAACAAAAGTTTGTAGTAAGGACATCCATTTAGGTGGTTGTGATCAAGTCATTTTCCCAATTACAGGGGCTCTCCCAATCCTTTCAAAGCAAGGCTTTCACCTCTACTAAGTAGGACTTTAACGCACCACTGGGGTACTGGAGGAGATTTTGGTTGCCACAACGAATTCACACCTGTCTAATGTGAGACTAATCACACTAGCATTTTTTATATACCGGTTTGGAAGGGCTTGGTTTTAGCCTGTTACTGGTTGGGTCGTTCCTTGGGGTGAGTACCTCTTTTCCCACCAAAGACCGCCCTCTAATAATTATAACAGTTTCTCTTACACCCAAGGTCCACGAATGGCAAGGGGAGAGGATACGTTGTTATAATTTTGGGATTACAGATATGCTATTAAGAAAAACACAACAGACACTTGAATCTATGCTAAGGAAAACACACAAAGCAAAAACATGTCGTATTTTAAGCCCAAACAAGATTATAGTTTATTTTGCAAACCCCTTGGCAATCTACAATCAAACTGTTAGAATTTTTTTTTTTTTTTTAGCAATGGGGTCTTCACAATTACGTCCTGCAAAATAGCCTAAAAATACTACCAGAACGAACATACACTTGTCAAAATGTTAGCTAAAAACAAATCTAACAGAAAATTGAATTTTTCTACAGAAACTGATAAATGCACATAATAGTGATATAAATGCGCAACAAGTATGGATGTATGCGTAGGAATGATGTATGCGTGAAACAGTTTAATGAATGCGCAGTCTGGTGGTATATGCGCAGTTACTATGGATATATGTGTGAGACAGTTGAATGAATGCGCAACAAATATGACAGAGAGGAAAAATCAGATGGGAGAAAATGGATGCGCAGTGGAAATGAACAGTTGCGTAGGAATCGTGGACAAATGCGCAGAAATAACCTATAGAAAAACCTACACACGAAAAACTAAAAACTGAAAGTGAAAAGCCCGGTTGGGCCCTCCTTCTAGCGCCAAAAATGTATGCAAATTAGATGTCTAACAACTAGAAATGATAAATTAACTATTAAAGCCAATGAATCTATCTAATGCAAACACAATAAAGAATGCAAGGTAACTATGAAATGATGAAACTAATTTAATTACCTTCACCTACCATGCAGCTTGTCTCCATTGTCCTCCTAGCTTTGATTTCTTGAAGATGTTGAGCTCTCAGATTTCCAAAATGAAGCCTTCTCCCAAGATGCTACCAAAGTGTGGAGATTGAATGAAATTGAGTGCACAATAGCTTATGCAAACTAATGGATAAAAATGCAAATGAAATGATGGTTGCTATGGAATGCTTGAATGCTTGAATGCTTGGATGCTTGAATGCTTGGATGCTTGTTATCAAAAATACCTATTAGCTATTAAATGAGAAATGAGGCTCCTTTTATAGAGTTTTGGAGGATCTAGGCTTAGGTGGCACAATCCTACGGTTGAGAATGAAAGGTGGAAGATCCTAGGGCTAGGATTGACTTGGTTGAAGGAGTTGAGAGAAAGGGGGATGTAGTTGGAATGTGAGAGGAAGAATAGGGATGATGTTCCTCTCACATTGACATGGAGCAGAAGAAGGTGGAAGGGAAAGACACATGTCAAGTGTCTCACAAAGACCAAAGAGAGAAAGAGGGAGAGACCTTTTCCTCATGAGGACTCTTTGCACAAGTGTCCTATGAGTCACCCTTGACCCTTAGAGGTGGCTTGAGAAGCCCCTTACGAATAGGGAATGTCTCTTGACTTGGTTGTTGAGAGGACATGTGGTCATGAGACCAAGTCCTATGAGGCCACATAGCCCTTAAGAATAGGACATGTGTGGGTGAGGATAAATATGAATAAATATTTAATAATAATTATTTATCTTAGCCAAGGTGATGTGTCAGGTGACTAGGTGGATGAAGTGGACTAGGAGACTTAGTCATATTTAGGTGATTGTGTATTTAATTAAATCACTTTAATAGACCATTTAGAAGACTTAGGATATAGAATTAGACTATAGTGAATTTATTAAATAAATTAAATAATTTACTTAATAAATAGAAGAAATAAATATTAATTAAATAATAAATATTTAATTAATCTATCAAGTCAATAGTAATTAAATAATAAATATTTAATTAATTAATGAAGCCATTTTTAAGTGTATACACGTGTCATATCTAGTCAGAGTCCTTTGAAGCTTCATTTGAGTCAGTTAGTCAGTCTCGTCTCTAGAAAGGATTTTGCATCTACAATAACACAATTAAACATCAAACACAAACTGAAAACAATCTATGCTTTTTACATGCTTTTATCTCCTTGTATGCTTACTGATTCACATTGAGATTTTTGCATATTTTGTTCCTTCGAGCTCTTCGATGATGTCCTTTACAGGATTTAGAGAGTGATGACTGGGGGCATAATCTTTTCTTTATTTTCTTCTTGTATGTGAAAATCTAACAACTTTGGAAATTCTAGATTGAAATGGTGTTCGACTGTAAGAGCCTCTATCTCGAATTGGATGGCCATGCGTACCTCGACCATTGATATCCAAAAAATTCAAGGAAGTTTGATCTAACTATTATCTTTTTTTTGAGTGAGTTCTTTCTCCTATTGTGAACTGCGATCTTACCTAAGGATGTGAACGATAAAGGGTCACTACGGGTAATTCACATTAGATTTAGAATGATCTCTTGACTGTTTGATGTGTTTGTAATGCAAGGTGTATTCAGGTCATCACAACGTCTATGTTTTGATGCTTATACAAATTGCTATATCAAAATGGACATGATATTCAGGTCATCCTGGCGCTTATGCCTTGGTGCTTATATCTAATCTGACATTGCGAAAATACAATCAATATTCATATGTTCATGGTTATATAACCAGTGCGCATTGTGTTGATTCTTGCGCATACAAATCAATATTCATATGTCTATGGTTTCATAACTAGTGAACATTGTATTGATTTATCCGGTTACCTAAAAATTCAATGATGAAAATGACTGACACATGATCAGTAACTAGGTCCTAGTTCCTAGGTTTGCATTTCATTCTACATTTCATTTTGTACTTTGCATGATCTCACAAATTGCTTGAACACTTAAACGATTCTTCAAAACCAAAAATGCTAAAAACATATCATAATAGTTGAATCTCACATGAAGGTTCCTCCAATGAAACAACAAGTAGAATCTTTTTTTGGGATCAAAATCAAAATTTGAGATCGTTTATATTATTCACTACTTGCATAATCGACCTTCAATCATCATAGAAATCTAGAATTCAACTTAACTGACTAACATCAAACTATCAAAATTTCAACTTGGTCAACTATGGTCAACTCATGGTTTAACCTAGTCAAACTTGGTCTTCTTGACCTCCAAACGATGCAGAATGCATTCTCAAACGTGTTTAACCATTTCTCAAATCAATTAACATGATTCTGAACTATTCAACGCTGACTTTTCTTGTCAGATTTCAATTTTTATCCTAAAGGGGGCATGGTATTGCACACCATTCAAAGTCTGTAATCTAATTTTTGAAATCATATCTTTCCTCAGTAATCAAGACAACAACCACGTCTAGTTGTTGATTCATCAAAAAGACCTCATCACTTGGGGTAAATCAATCATCGCTTGGGGCATATCAGATTCATCGAGATCCATATCAATCTGGTATTCTCTTAATCTTGTAAACTATATCAATTTTTCATAATCATCGGTGCATTAGTGTTATTTCCTTGGTTCTTTGTAATTGAAGGGTTCAGATGTGATACCAATGTGATTCTTATCGACAATCGGGTCTGGAATTGGTCACTCACTTCTTCACAATCATAAGGTTTAGAATCAGGTGTTTTGATACTTCTTCACAATCATCGGTTCATTGCTGTTATAGTTAACATTATCTTTGGTCATTCATGACCTATTATCTTCATATCAATTTCAATCAGTTTCTGTTTCATATCAATTTCAATTTCAAACATCGGTTTCAACATCATACATAGACTGTCTTTGAACCACTGCGCTTCACACAACAATTCAAAGAGGGGCAAAATGTAATACCCCAAAAATGGGCTATAGGTTCATTAATCTCTTATATCGACACATCAAACGAAATCGATATCAAAGTCCTAACCCAAGGCACATCGACACATTATCGAATCTTAATTGATTATCCTAAATTCTGCATCGGGGAATATTCCTTATTTCTATTTATCCTAATTATCTTTGATTTAATGATTATTTGGCGATAAATCCTATTTATCCTAAAGTTTGATTAATTGAATATTCTAAATATTTAATTAATTAGATTTAATACTGCCACTTAATTATTTAATTGGATTTAATTATATTTATTCCTAAATTGTATTATTTAAATTTTCACAATAAATCAAATATCCTATGACTAGTTGATTAAATTCTTATTTAATTAATTAATGTCAATTGTCAAATTTAATAATATAGTTTTTAAATAAAAGTTTGATTTAATAATTGATTAACCCATAAATCAATTATTTTATTTTTAAAAATTAGTTAAGTTGAGGATAAATCACTTTATTTATTAAATTAATTCATAATTAATTATGCACATCCAAAAAGACAGTTAAACTTTAAATCAGAAAATCGATTCAAGTTGTTTTAAAAATAAACTCAACTCTCTTTTGAGTTGAAAGCTGATCTCAACTTTTGATTTAAATCAAAAAGCTGATTTGCATGATTTTGTGAGTTAATCTATCTCTAAATTCTTGATAACTCAAAAATCAACCTGAGATTATCAAGAGTGATTTATGGCTTTTTCCATGCACCTCCAAAGTCTTGGATTTCTATAAATTAAGGCCTCATCTCTTCATTTTGGATCCATCCACGAATTGCATCCTCACGTTGGTGAATTGGTGATCGAAGAATCCATCTTTGCGAATCCAAGCTGTTGTGAGATTTTCATTATTTTTAAGCATTCATATCATATAGCATATCATTGTTAGATTAATTGCATGTCATATCAGTTTCTCATATAGAGTAGATTCATATCAGTTTATCTCACCTTATTGCATAGAAAATCCAAAAAAATAGATTAATTTGCATTCATCTCATATCTAGATTTTGCATTCAAATCCTTCATTTAGGTGTCGTCAAGGTCACTGATCTCAGTCGAATCTGAGAATATAATACTCGCACCTACTAAAAGGCAGTAAATCGCCTGGCTAGATTAGTTTCCATTTCACTGCACGATTTTGATTTTAACTAACCTCTAATGTTTTACTGAAGTGTTGTGTCTACAACTAGGTACAAAATTCACACACACAAATCATAGGGATTTTTTTGTTGTGATTGAGTCTTTGGATAATCTTCTTAATTCACCTTTATTAGATACTAGGTTTTATTATTCAACATTGTGGCCTAGAAAACCATATTTGCATCCACAGGAGGATCCTTGCACAGATTTTACAGACTTCACATATTTTGAAATTTCTTTCTACATCTTCCTTTTAGGAATGGGAAGACATCATTCAAACATCATTGGTTATTTATTCCTAGTAGAAGAATGTTGTTTGAAGATTGTGGACCATCTTTTGCATCTAGTTTTGAGCATCTACGATTGGCCCATTTCCTACTTTAACGCTAGGCTACATGTTCTCTTCTTTTTTCTTATGGTGGGTACCTTTTCATCGTACATGGTTTTTTTCTTCTAATTATTCTTCGAAAGTATTTTGTATTTTTATTTCTCTTTTGGGGAGGATTGTTTTCACATTGGGTTATCTCATTTTCTCCATTTGAGATGGACTACATTGAATTTGTACATAGGTACCTAACATGGCCTAGAAGCTAAGACCATCATTGCATCATCTTATATTTGTATGTTTCCCCCAAGTTATACTTAAGGAGGTGTTGGTTTAAAAAGGGGTATTACCTAACTAGTTTTAGTATTAGGTTATCTTTACACTTGATTATTTAAGCTTACTTAGGACATACAAGAATATTTTCATAAATGTCTAGGTGACACATGATCTTATCTTATCTTATCACTTTATGTTACAAATCATAAGGTTAAGGTACTTTTCATTATCTTATGATATCACATCTCTCACTTTGGCCAATATATCTAAGGGGTTCTTTTTTTATCTCATTCATTCATTCTAATAAAATATATGCATTCATTGATATGGATACAATTTGTTCTTTTTATATTGATATTTTCATTTCATTGTACTTTCCAATAGGCCTTTAGATTTATTTTGGCTATCTTCGTAACCAAACCTTACATTGTGTTTTAGCTTTAACATATTTGTAGAATTCTTTGGGTTTTTTTTTTATCATCAAGGACTCAAAGGATTTTAAAAAAATAGCTTAAGGAGTGTTTTGGATCACTAGGATAAAGATCTCCTAGGTTAACCCATCAAAGAGACCAAATTTACAGTAATTTTAAGGTTTGAAAGGCAACAATTAGACAAGTTTCCTATACTTGAAAGTAAATATTGTCCCTTTAGCACACCAATTGAAGTATTCTTCTGATAAATTCCCCTTGTATATGAATAATGGTTCAATGAATGCTTGATATTTGCAACAATGAATTGAATGCCTTTATGTATAATGACATAACATTAATCACAAAAAATGTCTCCTAAGTTGGCTCATAGCTATATGCACCCTAAAATGGTCACCTAGACTTTGGGCCCCTATTCAAAAATTTATCAAATCCCTGAATCAAGATTTTCAAAAATCAGCATTTTATCAATAATATCAATTTCCTTGATCAAATCCTTTTCATCATTTATTCGATTATTTGCCTTGGGCTAACCATTTTATCCTAAAGCCTTTATTTGATTAAAAGGAATATTTCCTCCCCTTTTATTAAATAAAAATACCTCACTTTTCTTCTTATCCTAAGTTGCACAAATAAAGTATTATTCATATTTTATAAAAGGGAAAAAACACTTTTTGTCTCATATGGACACAAAAGTCAACTCTTATTTTCTCATTGGAGGATATTTGTGCACATGGATTGCTCCTATTTGATGCTCCGCCATTGATTAAGCTTTTTGCCTCTTAATCTCCATGGTCCATTTCTCCTCATCTCCTATAAAAGAAGAGCTCTCTTCCTCATTTGCATATATCATTCATTTTTATGCTAACTTTATGCTGCAGGTTTTCTAGGTCATTTGGAGCTTTTTAAAGACATTCTTGCATTCAAACTTTGAGACATTGTTGTTGCATCCCATTTAGCTTGCTTTTAGTAGTTTCATTATCATGACATTCTTAGTATAGACTTTCTTTATGCAATAGATTAATCTCACATAGTCTAAATAGGAAGGATTTGTAACACTTGTTCTTTTCTTTCATAGTTTAGTTGCATTGTACTTTCATTTTCATAAATTAGTTTGCATCTTCACTCTTAGCTTACTTGCATTGGATTTCATTTGATTTTTGGGGATATTGGCATTCTTTCCCTTGTCTTCACTTGAATCTCTCATTGTGTGGTTGACTAGCGAGGTCATTAGCTTAATAGCTCTAGCTGAGAGAAATTTTACAATCTTGCAACTCCATACATAGAGAGCTATGGATCAATTTTTGAGACCTCATTCTTGAGTATTCTTGATTGTAAGGATTCATAGAAGTGAACTACTTTTGTGTGTACATTTTTGGCGCCCACCGTGGGGCAGAGTAGATTAGCTTTGTCCCTTAGATTTTGCATTTCCGTCATATTTTTGATGATTTTTGGACATTATTTGTGGTCTCTGGGTTTTCTATCTCAGTGTATCGCACGATAATTCTAAGAATATCGCATGATAGTTCTTTGTATACACGAGCGATACTTCACCTGTCAGAAGTATCACACACCTATTTTAGGAACTGTCGCCTGGTCTCGGATGAAGTATCGCCTGGGTATAGAGAAGAGTATCGCTCAGACTAATATTATCACCCTAGTACATTGAGAAGTGTCGCGTGATAATTCTGGTGTCTGTAGTCTATTTCTGTACTCGACAGTGAGCCTTTTTGAGGTTTTTTGGCCGAATCTTTATTTAGTTAGCTTGTTGTTTCTATTTCCTGCACTTAGACATAATTAATTTGCATAAGTTGTACTTAGTTTCTTGCACCTTCATTTGGATTTTGGATCTAAAAAGAACCTCTCATGTGTTTGGCGTGAATGTTTACTTGCTTTCATAAGCACATCTCTTTTATGCTCTTAATGGTGAATGAAAGAATATAGATTTGTTTTTACAAGTTTGTGTAAGTGAATGCTTCTTGGTTTCCAATATCAAATATCTCATTGAGTGATTGGGGGCATGGATTCATTCCTTGTTTACATAGGGAGTTAAATGCACCACTTTGTGGACTCACTCTATGTTTACTTGGAAAGTTAAATATTCCATTGATTCAACCTTTTTTCATTTGTGAGTAGTATTGATAAGCAACTTTAGAGTACTTTTGATTGATCTTGTTAGCTAAATTGGGTTGTTGGACTTGCTTATTTCTAATCGCCCCTCATTTCTGCCCTTTGGATGCAAGGTCAACATTCATACATAGGGGAGGGGTCTACTTGAAAAGAGTGTTAAGTGTTCCACAAAGTTTCCCCCTTTTTATGCTTTCTTGATCTCATTAGTTTTTAAAGTGTGGACTCACCTTGAGTTTGTGTGAGGAGTTAAATGTTCCACCTTGTGGACTCACTTCACACTCACTTGAAGAGTACTTTTTATTAATCTTGTTAGCTACATTGGGTTGTTGGACTCACTTATTTCTAATCACCCCTCATTTCCACCCTTTGGATGCAAGGTCAACATTCATACATATGGGAGGGGTCTACTTGAAAAGAGCGTTAAGTGTTCCACAAAGTTCTCCCTTTTATGCTTTCTTGATCTCATTAGTTTTCTAAGGTGTTGACTTGCTTTGAGTTTGTGTGAAGAGTTAAATGTTCCACTTTTTGGACTCACTTCACATTTATTTGAAGAGTTAAGTGTTCCACCTTTAGTGCTTTAAATACTTTTGATAGTGGATTGCTTAGAGCTAATTAGATTTTGGATTGTTCTAACCTTGTTGGGCTAACAAGTTGTGCTTGTAGGTGCTCTCATTGCTTGAAATATTTTGCCAAAAGAATGCATGTCAAAGCTTCAAATGCACAAGGGCTACTAACGGTTTTTGTAGGGCTGCCCAAAGTAAAAAACCCAAATCAAGTGCTTGTTTAATTGCTTTCTTTATTGAGTGCGACATACACTAGTTGTTTCATTTCATAGGCACTTAATATCTTATTGTAGGAATTCTTGGGTGGTAGGAGAAGTATGCTTTTCACCCTTGTGGTGAACCAAAAAATCTTGACCCATCTTTGGATTTTGAAAGCAAGAGGGTAATTGAACCTTTTCTTGGTGTGTTTGGGAGCAAGCTTTGAGATAAAGGAGTATGTTCTTCACCCTTGTGGTGAAACAAAATCCTTGAACCTCATAAGTTGATCCACTTTTTGTTTAGATCTCTAGAATCCTTTAGCGGGCCTGCTCTTGAGCAATCAAGAGGACGACCCAAGTGGGGACAAGCTTATTGTCGACTATTCTGATCCACTATAAACTCAAGGCTATCGAGGACACAAAACCTTGGTAGATGTAGTGCTTATCTTCACTTGATGTGAGTACTTGTGGGATTGTGACCATGAGGAAAGTATTGAGCAAGAATGCTTAAGGTACTCTTGAGGCCGCGAGGTCCCAGTCCTTTATGAGGAGCAAGAGGGGTACTATGAATGGAAGCCCTTATTAAGAACCATAGTTAGAGGCCACCCTATTTTTTTTCTTAGCTTCTTGGTGCAAGGATTGATCCAAGTGGAATAACCCGGATCACCCCAAGATTACTCACCATATGTGTTCCTTTGGTTGTATCTTTGACACTTCCATGACAAAGCCAATATCTATTGTGGGCAACCACTTTGTGTGAGGCAAGGGAACATCAAGTGTGGGCCAAGTTGTTAAGTATTGAGCCTTGACTTTCTAGGATAGAAATTCTTTGAAGTGTCTTCGATTGTGCTATACCAGTGTGAACGTTCTTGAACATTCAAACAATCGATAGTATTCATAAAGTTTTCTATTTTGATATCACAAGTGTTTGTCTTGGCAAGGTTGCTTTTGCCCTTGTTTCAAGTGTTTTAAGACATGTTTGATCCCTTACTATTTGCAAACCATTCAAATTTTTGTTGATATTGTGATTGAGATTGAAAACATCAACCCTCAGATTGAAAATTTTGATCAAATAGACCTGAAAATACACATTTCACACAATTCTAGTAAAGTGTCATGCAAACTAGCAACAGTATTGCCTGCTTTGAGAAGAAATATCACGTGATAGTTCATTTCTTCTGGATTATCGCCCGACCTACCTGGAGTCTATCATCTGGTTATTGTGAGTTCTATCACCTGGTGAAAGGCGAAATATCACCTCAGTGAGAAATATCGCCTAATTAGCCTAGAAAGTGTTGCCTGAGAATTTTTTGCTGTACACCTAGTTTCAGTCATTTCACAGTTGCTTTTAGTTGGCTAGGTCTTTAGGAAGGTAACTTATCTTACCATTGGAAGCCTGTCTTAACTCTAAATTTCTATTTTAGCCCTCTAGGGGTAGTGTCATTCGATTTACAAAGTCACTTTGGGAAGAATTGTCAAGTTAGAGGATTATTCCTATTGAGAAAGTATATCTCTAGAGTTGTTAGTAACATTCTTGGAGAATTCTAGTACTCTTTTTGTCGAAATAATTTCTATTCAAATTCAATTTTAATTATACAATTTGGCTAAGTCCATACTCCTGGTTCAAACATGTAAGGATATTGATCCTTTGATTTAAGCACCTCTTTGACAGTGTTGGCAACGCCTTTTGTAATTCCTATCTTACCATCTCTTTTTGGACATTAGAGAACTTTAATTATCTTAGTTTGGTGTTGACACTTTGAGATGTCACCTTATCATCAAGACTTATTTTCTTTCATGTCAGTTACAACAAGGTACCAAGTGAATAAAGGAAAATGACCCCCGGTTGTCTTTAATTAGTTACCCTTAGTTAAGACTCGTCAACAGCAAAAGGGAAAAGAACCCATTTTCGATTAATCCCCTAAGAGTGAGTCTGAGGTTTGTTTTGACCCAAAGAGTAATCCCAATGAATTGAGTTCCTCTTTAGCACCTTTTTCAACAAATATGGACGAGTTATACCTTCACTAGACAACAAAGAGAAGCAATGAATCAAACTCTTAATGACATGTTCCAACGACATAGGGGTGGCACAATGTCTGCTGGGTCTTCTTCTGATAGTCCACCTGGATCACCTCCTATCAACACAAGGTATCTAGATGCTCATCAACGAGTTGAGAAACATCATAGACAAGCTCACTCAGATGCACGGTCACAACATGAAGACCAAAACAATGAATCCGGTGATGCTCATATCAATGCAGCTAATGTATCCAGACATTCAAGACAACCTTCTCCACTTAGAGACACCTCACGATACACAAGTGAGAGGTTGAAGCACATTGAGAGAGAAAAATAAGCCTTCTTGGATGAACAAGCTACTAAGGAAGAAAGGTTCAAACAATTGGAGGATGAGGAATGAGCTTTGCTAGACATAAGGAGAAGAGCCGCACAAGAAGAACAAGATAGGCTCCTAGCGCAACAACTCCATAATCAATTCAATAATAGGGGTACCAACAGTGGAACCAACTCTCCACCATCTACTCCCTCACCAAGTCCAAGAGCTAGAAGAAGGTCAAGGACCCCATCAAGATCACCTAGTCCTAGAGGAAGAAGGACTTCTCGGTATAACCATCGTAGGAGACAATCATCTCCTAGACATTCAAGACAACCCTCCCAACGAGCTCATCATGGCTCTCAACATGGAGGTAGTAATGCCAACTTTGACACTATTGATTTCATGACAATGCAACAAGAACCATCCTTCCAACAATATGTGGAGCAAAATAAGGATCAGTTCTTGGAAAGTCTAATCAATAAGGGTGCAAAAGTCCCATACAACTTTTATGTGGACCAAAAGATTAAGAAGCAAAACCCTTCAACTGATGAGGTGATTAAGCAGATGCAAAAGACTATGGAAAAAATGATGGCTCCTAAGAGTTCCTTCAACTTGGATTATATATGTCCTAATCCCATTGAAAAAAGTGTGGTTATGGTAGATTTTCCTAGAAAGGTTAAAATCCCCACATATGACAAATATGATGGTAATGGTGACCCCCATGACCATGTGCATCAGTTCCATATTATGAGTTTTGAATTCCACTATGAAGATTCCTATCTCATGAGGTTATTCCCAAGGAGTCTAAAAGGCCAAGCTATGGAGTGGTTTACTAACCTTACCCCTCCTGTTAAAACATTCAAAGAACTTGTTCAAAGATTTGTGCAACATTTTGCATATAATTTATCAAGGTCAGTCACCACGCTTGATTTGTGTAAATTAAAACAGAATCAAGGGGAACCCTTTGTGACATTTTTACAAAGGTGGAGACGTTTATGCTCTAAATATTCTAGGACCATCCCTAAGGAAGAAAGGATTGATATCATCGTGAGCAATCTAGTGCCAGAACTAAGATATGAAGTTAGAAAAATGGTCTTTAATTCTTTCGACACTATGGTAGAAACTGCATGTTGCATCGAGGATGTTCTAAAAGAACAAGGTATTTTGGCCAAACAAAGTAACAACAAAAATGGCCAAAACAATAACAATAACAATAAGGATAAAAAGAACTCATATTGGAACAAAAATAAGCACGTAGTCAATGATAGAGTTGTTGACTCTCCACAACCTAAGGAACAAGGAGTTCTTAATTTATCTAATGCGGTTCAAGCTATGAAGCTGCAGACATCCTTAGATCAACAAGAGCACAAGCCCAAGTATCATGATAAATCTAAGTCAGGAAAGAGGCAATTCACTAAGCTTGGAGACTCTTATGCAGATATTTTTAAGACCTTGATTGCTCATAATTTGGTACAACCTCATGATCCTTCAAAGTTTCGCATACCAAATCCTAAACCTTATTGGTGGAATGAGAAGGCTTACTGTGTATACCACAATGGGATTGGACATGACATTGAAGGTTGTTTTAAACTCAAACATCTTGTTCAAGACCTTATTGAGAATGGGAAATTACAAGTTGATGGATTGACCACAAACACAGACCACAAGGCCTTTAAGGAGCCCTTGCCTAAGTATGAGAAGGGGGAGACTTCTACAAACAAGAATGGCAAGGCCGCAATCAATTATACCTATACAGCTACAAAAAATGTCATTAATATGCTTGAGGTTGTGGACAATGATGTCAACATGATGAGAGGGAATGATCCCTATGATTATGATGTAAGCTCACCTCCAATATTTGATGAAGGACCCGTTGTTGTGCTTAGAGGTCCTCAATCTCGAAGGTCATCTCAACCTCTCAATGCTATTACTAGGGGTCAGTCCCAAGGTCCTATTATCATTAGAGGTCCTAATTCTAGCAAATCTAAGCAACCAGTGTCCAAAAGTGTTCCTCCCAAATCTACAGTTGGTCTTGATATGAGTTACAACCTTGTTGATCAGTTACAGCGAACACCAGCACAGATTTCCATTTTTGAGCTCTTAGAATTGTCTCCTAGACACAAGCATGTCCTTGAGGACGCTTTGCATGCGGTCAATGTCCCTAATAATATAGATGTTGATTAATTCCAGAACATGGTCAACCACCTTGCTAACCCACATTACCTTACATTTTTTGAAGAAGATGATAAAGCCTTGAGCCATCCGCACAATCTTGCCCTTCACATTGAGGTCATGATCCATAAAATCCATGTTAGGTGTGTGTTGATAGATGGGGGTGCTGGGCTCAATATTTGTTCTTTAAGTCTTTTGAAAAACTTGGGTTACTCAGAGCATGCCATTGATACCAGGAAGAAAATTACTATCAAAGCCTATGATGAGGCTGAGAGAAGTTCTAAGGGGTTAGCTATTCTTCTAGTTAGAATTGGTCCTATTGAAAAGGACATTTAGTTTCAAATTGTTGATGCTGGTCCTCTAGCATACATTCTACTAGGTAGACCATGGATTCATGACATGCAAGTAGTACCATCTACCTATCACCAATGTGTCAAGTTTCCATACAATGGCATAGAAGTCTGCATACCAGGTGATAGTATCTTATCTATTAATACCATTTCAGCAAGGGCCCATGTTCCCTTAAATAGAGAAGCAAACAATTTTGGGACAGCTCTTGAGCAATGTAAGGATAAATTCAAGTCCATAGACCTTGGTATGGGAGGATATCAAATTGACTCCTTTACAAAATTGCCAATTTCACCTAGGTCCTATGGTAAACTGTCACAAGAGATGTGTCCCTCGTCCTTAGCCATGACTCTATTCGATACTTTTGTAGAGTCTTCAGTACCTATTCAGGATGAGAAAGAAGAGGTGGCTGTTAGAGATTAGATATACAGAGAAGAAAAGTACCTACATAATGAAAATTTTTCTCCATCTCCTAAGATTTATGGGAGAGGATACATGTTGGTCACCAACATGGGCTACCCAGGTCATGGCCCTCTCAGTCACAGGTTAGATGCCAAGGCTGAACCACTCAACCATGCTCTTTTTGGTCATAGGACTAAGTGAACGGTTGGCCTGGGGTTTGATAATGGAAAGAACAAAAGTGCCCCTATCCTAGCTGCAATGGATAGTGACAGTGACTCAGATTATACACCTAATTTTCAAAACCAGCAAGACATGACTGATGATTGGGTGCCTTCCACCAATCTCCTTTAGGGGGATTCAGATGATTCAGTAGTTGAAAATACAGACACTAGAGAAGGTGATACCCTTCACAATCTCCAAGCTTCTACATCAAGGCATCCCAAGCCTTCTTGGTGTAAACATCCCAGCAGAGATTCAGAAATAGATTCACATGAGTTTGAGTGGGACTCTCTTTCAGATGGAATAGTTGATTTGGACATGGATGTTGTCCATACCTATAGTACTCAACCTGATGTGACCAATGAGCCTAGTGTAGGACTAGAGGATTGGACTCCTCGAATTGCCTTAGTGGATGACGCTTCGTTTGGTAGGATGAGTCCTAATTCGAGTATCTTAGAAGGAGACTTAATAGATCCTAACTGTGCGATCACTAGAGACAATGCCTTTCATATCAATAATATTGAACCAATCATTAACCTACCCCTTGTAAACCATCATTTGATTAATTGGTCACAACTTTGTCAAGAGCCTCAGCTCCTCACTTTTCACGATGACTATGAAATAGCTTGCTACCTGAATGCTCTTGAACCCATAGTCTCTTCCACCAGTGAACCTACAACAAGTATGACAGAGCCGGATATTAAGTACCTCAGTCGCAAAATAAAAGAAAAGAAAAAAAAGAGAAATGGTTTTGATGGTGAAAACCACTATGTGGCAGTATCAAAACCTAAAAAAGTAAAAAGAAAAGACGTATCTGAAGGTGAAAACCTCTTTGAGGCACCTAAGGATGGGGTACTTAATAACTTGCCAAGTTATTTCCAAGACAAGTCATTAGTTCTTATTGAGCCTACACAACCAGTAAATTTGAACACGGAAGAGGCTCCACAGGTGATTCATCTAGCTCAGTCTCTGTCAGTGCAAGAAAAAGAGGCATACACAAAGTTCTTACAAAAGAAGAAAGTCAATTTTGCTTGGACATATTCAGACATGCCAGGGCTTGACACTAATTTTATTATGCATCACTTATCTATAGCTCCAGGAATTAAACCAATAAAATAGAAGTTGAGGAAAATGCATCCTCACATAGCTCTCCTTGTTAAGGCTGAATTAGAAAAGCTCTTAGTAGCAGGATTTATTAGAGCTATTGACTATGCCGAATGGATCTCAAATATTGTTCCTGTTTCAAAGCATGATGGGTCCATTCGTGTATGCACAGACTTCAGAGATCTTAACAAAGCTTGCCCAAAGGATGACTTTCCACTCCCTAACATAGACATGATAGTGGATATGATTGCGGGCTATGAGATATACTCTTTAATGGATGGTTTTTCTAGTTATAACCAAATAAAAATAGCTCCTAAGGATCAAGAAAAGACAACCTTCACATGCGCATGGGGAACCTATTGTTGGAACGTCATGCCATTTGGATTAAAAAATGTAGGAGCCACATACCAAAGAGCCATGACCACAATATTTCATGATATGATGCATAAAAATATGGAGGATTATGTGGATGATACCTTGGCCAAGTCTAAGAAAAGGGATACACACCTAGAAGATTTGGAAGTAATTCTAGATCGAATGGAACAGTTTCAGCTAAGATTGAATCCGAAAAAGTGTGCCTTTGGGGTTACCTCAGGTAAACTTATAGGATTTATAATTTCAACCAAAGGAATAGAGGTGGATCCCGAAAATGTTCAAGCTATATTAAATATGCTGCCTCCTAAGAACATTAGTCAGATGAGAAGTCTTCAAGCACGACTCCAATCCATACAGAGGTTTATTTCACAACTTGCAGATAAAGCACAACCATTCAACAAGACATTGCATAAAGGAACCACATGTGCCTGGAATGAGGATTGCCAAAAGAGCCTAGATCAAATAAAGCAATACTTGGATAATCCTCCAATTTTAATGCCTCCTATCCCTGGAAAACCATTAATTTTGTACATCTTAGCAACATAATCTTCCTTGGGGGCATTGTTGGCTCAACTTGATGATACTAGGAAGGAAAGAGCCATCTAATACATTAGTCATACTCTAGTATCTTATGAAATCAATTATAATAGTATTGAAAAGTCTTGTCTTGCGGTAGTGTTTGCTTCCCAAAAGTTGAGACACTACATGCTTGCCCATACTATACATCTTGTTGCAAAAATTGATCCTCTTAAGTATTTGCTTAGTAAGGCTGCTCTCACGGGTAGACTTTCTAAGTGGATGATGGTTTTGTTAGAATTTGATATAGAGTACATTGAGCGTAAGGCTATAAAGGGGCAAGCTATTGCAAATCAACTTGCTGATTTCCCAGTCAAGGATAACATGCCTATTCAAGTGGAATTCCTAGATGAGCACATAATGTACGTGACCACACGTACTTGTAAAATGTTCTTTGATGGTTCAAATATGCAAAATGGATCAGGAGCTGGAGTATTGTTTATTTCTCCTCATGGGTGAAACATACCTAAGTCTTACAAACTTTTGTTCCCATGCATAAATAATATTATAGAATATGAGGCTCTAACCAATGGAATTAAGATGGCTATTGAGTGGAATATAACATAGTTACATATCTTTGGGGATTCACAATTGATAATCAACCAAGTAAATGAAGAATACCAAACTAAGGATGATAAGCTGATACCTTACAAAAAGATGGTTGATTCATTGCGACGCTATTTCACATTTGTGACATTTCAATAGGTCCCTAGAGTAGAAAACAAGGCTGCAGATGCTATGGCTACATTAGCTTCACTCCTTCAGTTGGAACAACATGAATCAAGATTTGAATTCTTGGTGGAAGAGCTGCATCATCCCATCTTTGACTCCTCTGAAAGCCATGTCATTTGTACCCTGGTCACTCACGAGTCTTCCCGTTATGGTGCTATCTATTCATACCTTCGTGATGGCATCATTCCCGAATCCTTTAATTGCTTTGAAAGAAGAAACCTTGTCCGTAATGCCTCTCACCATACCCTTATCTCTGGTGATCTGTATAGGAGGGTTTTAGATGGGACACTTCTTAGGTGCTTGGAAAAGGATGAGTCTGACCAAGTGTTAGTTGACATCCACGAGGGCATTTGTGGAGGACATTCCAATGGTCTTGCCATGGCTTGAAGGTTGCTTAGGGCGGGGTACTATTGGCCCACAATGCAGATAGATGCTATAACTTTTGCCAAATCTTGTGAAAAGTGTCAGAAACATGGAAACCTGATTCATGCTCTAGGTAGGGAGCTTATTCCTTCTATTTCTCAGTGGCCATTTCAGCGCTAGGCCTTTGACCTTGTTGGGCAGATTCATCCCAACTCATCAGGTGGACATAAATTCATTATTACTGATACTGACTACTTTACCAAATGGGTAGAAGCCGTTCCACTATTTGTTGCTTCCAGAAAAACAATCTCTTTGTTCATATTGAATCACATCATTTGTCAGTTTGGGATACCTTCTGAGATAATCACTGACAATGGAGGTCAGTTCAAAAATAAGGACCTTACACACCTCTACAAGAAATTCAAGATAAAACAACATTGGTCCTCCATTTACTTCCCACAAGGAAATGGACAAGTAGAGGCTTCTAATAAGACCATTCTCAAGATTCTCCATAGAACAGTTCATAAGAATGGTCGAGACTGGCACTTACAGATCAATCCAGCCTTATGGGCCTACATAACGAGTATTCGTACTCCCACAGGGGCTACTCCTTTTGCCCTCATTTATGGTGCTGATGTAGTATTACCTTTAGAAGTAGAGATTCCCTCACTTAGAGTCTCTCTTAAAAGTTTGAATACAGATGAAGATTATCGTGCCATGAGATTGCAAGAATTGGAACTTCTTGATGAGAAACGTAGAACATCTTTTGATCACATGAGAGTCTACCAAAAGCGTATGTCCAAAGCATTCAACAAGAAGGTTCACCCTAGAGAATTTCAAGTAGGAGATCTTGTCTTGCATGAGAATCCTAAGAACCAACAACATCGAGAACAAAAGGGCAAATTTGAACCTAATTGGCTTGGACCATACATTATTACTGCTACTTTTGGGACAGGTGCTTACTTGCTATCTGATGAACAAGGGGAACAACTCCCTAATCCTATTAATGTTTTTCACCTCAAGAAGTTCTATCCATGATGCCTATTCTATCTGGGGGCATCCTTTGTACATATCTTATTGATCCTGAAAAAATTCCAAAAAAAAATTCATATATGACACTGAAAAAAATCCTAAAAAGCATATAAAGTCCTGAAAAAATACAAAAAAAATAAAAAATTCAAAAAATTCAAAAAAATAGAAAAGTGCCTTGGTGAAAACCTAGAAACAGGTGCCTTGGTAGCAAAAATACAAAAAAATGAAAAAATAAAAAAATCTCCAAGTGGTGAAAACCTCGAAACAGGCGCTACTTGAGGCCTTTGCACCCTTGTCTTTTAGCATGCGTCCTCGACACTTAGCCATTTTCCATCATGCCTTGGCCTTATTTGAATTGGTCTAGAATTGGTCTTTATTTTTGTTTAGGGGGCATACCTGTTAGCATAAGTCCTTTAGGTGCGTTGGTCTTTAGGACATCTTGCAAACAGGTGTTTTTCAACACCACCCCAAACAGTGTTTTTCAACACTACCCTAGCGTCGAGTGTTTCTCCACACTTATCAGATGTCTTACCCACCAGTCTAAGTATGATGAGATATCACTCATTAGCAAATTTGATTTGACTCTATGACCAGCACACACACACTTAAACACTCAACTCGATTAAGATATGTTGACTTTATTTTTCTTTGTGTGCTGTCTATGAGAATTTCTTTGACGAGTGGTCTCTCCCTGAGAAGTTTTCGATGATGCATAGCTAGAAGACTAAGGGTATGAGAACATGTTTTATTTCTTTATCTGCTTGTGGGTATATTTCATTGATCCTAACTGTCATGAGTATTTATGTTGGTCTTACCTGACACTAGGGATTGGCAAGGTATTATCCTTGACTGTTTCATGAGTGCATGCTTATAGCCATCTTGCCCTTCTTATGTCCTGATGCAAGCATAATCTCGCTATAGTAAACTTAGGTAATCTCACTGCACTAGTCATCTTGACCTACATGTCTTTGGTGCCTAGGTGGGATTCCCACATTTCATCTGATATAGATCATATTCATATACCCATAGTCATACTAGTGTGTATTGTATGATCTTACGATGCTACCAATAATACTCGATGATGATAATTAGATGTCTATAAGCATTGTGACCTTGCAAGTCAACCACTTTCATAGTAGCTTGCATTTTTAGGTTCATATTAGTTTAGTTTTGCATCTTGCATATGGAGAGAGCTCTCCTTTTCATCTTACGTGGACTTGTCGGTCAACTGCGCTCACCTTTCCTTTTCTTGATCATGTCTTTCACTCCTTGTCTTTCACATCACAACCTGTTCCTGTCATCAAAAGGGGTTAATCATATCATCATATCTATCTCAAAAATATCATTTTTTAGAAACATGAGTCTATATCATACACATGAGAATCAATCATACATCCATGAGAGAAAATATACATGAGTATTTATAACATACATTTTGAGCAAAATGACAAGACAATACATAAACTTATACATCCATCACAAGTGAGACGTAAACACAAGATATATTGAACATCCAGTAATCTCATATATATAACAATGTCATCATACAATATACAATATGAGATCCCAAAATTTGGATCACATAGTCTCATGATATGTCCAAAACATCTAAACCTAAGCCCTAAACCTAGGACTCGCTGCCACCATCCCGAGGACCTGGTGGTGGGGGAGGTGGTGCCACATCTGGTACTACATTCGATCTTCCCACTACTGCTGAGTAGGAAGGATCCCTCTGACCCACTGGTACTACCTGTATGTAGAGACCATGGTAATATGCGGCTCGCACTGCCTCTCTTTGTCTCTTTGCAAGAGAAACTTGTAGGGCTCTCTCTCGCCGCTCTGTCTCTGCCCATTGATTAGTGAGCTGCTGCTCTCTAACTTCTATGGTGATCCTGAGCTATTGTATCTTAGCCTCTAGAGCCTATATCCTGGTTCTCAGGTCCTCCCCTCTTGCAGGCTGATCTTGCTATACCTCTGCCTGTCGGCGAGCTGGTCTCACCTTGTCCTCAGGGGTCACCGATCTCTGTCCCCGTGGCCATTTTTGGCCACCTGATCTTGATCCCTCCCCCCTCTCCATCACATTCCCTCTCCCTCTCCCTCTCCCTCTCCCTCTACCTCCATCCCCTCTGTCTCCTCCATCTCCCCCATTATCCCCATCCCCACCCTAAGCTGCTACCAGAGCATCAAGTACTATGAAACAAGGGAATGGTGCCCTCCATCGCTCAGCCTTGTATGCTGCATCAAATCGTGCATCAGCCATATTGGGAAGGTACTCCCAGGGCTCCCTCCTAATGCCAACTATCTCTTGGATGGCCAACTAATGATCTAACATGGGTAACCACCCATGTCCCTCCTCATCCCACACCCTAGCATAAGTAGTAGTCTCTATGGAGACTCACTGCTACCTCTTGAACTATCGCCATACCCGAGTGATGTAGAATCTCTCCACTATCTCTGAGTGTCATCCTACCAGTGGTCGGGTACACAACATGTAACTAAGCTCATCCTCTGCATCCCCCCATGCCTCAACATCCCTGTATGGCCTCCATGTGAAGGCGGTCATCTCATCTAGAACCCGTCGATAATATGTCACATCCCTAGTATGGGCATGTGATATGAATCTTGCATACATGTATATATAGGGATATCTGCACTCCCTAGGCTAAACCCTAGGGTGCACCATAGAGATGTACTCCCAAGCCCACACCTGTGCCAGGATGGCACTGCAAGCCCATGTCTGACCGTCCCTGTAGACGATCTCATGCAACTCATGATACATCTCTGCAAGTATGGCAGGTCCCCATGCCATGCGTCGAGGTCTGCCTACCAAGTCAACTAGTAGTTTGCCCCATCCGAGAGGGAATCCCTTCTGACTGCAGTCAGTCATCAGGACCTGTGAGATGATGGATGCAACAATACAAGGGACTGGAAAGTCTCTGCCAAAATCATCGATCAATCTGTCCCAGCTCACATGACGGTCCAGGATGGTGACGTCCTGGAACATAGCCTGTATCACCTGTCGTCCCTTAGTGGTGTCCTGATCATAGTAAAATTGTGCCAACAAACAATCATGTTAGTTTTTCATCATATGGAAACATTATACTTAAACAATTATATCTTAAAGCATGATTTTACTCACCGGCTCTCCATGACATGGTACTTAGAGAATTTGATAGACGTCCTCCAGTGTGATGGACTCCTCTCCTATGGGCAGGTGGAAGGTGTTGTGCTCACTATGCCATCTCTCGGAAAGAGCAGTCAACAACCCATGATTAGCCCAGATATATGGGAACCGCACCAAATATCCAAATCCCATCGCCCTCAAGTTAGCCTTGCCCGGATCATCAAGATCTCAGACACACTTCAGTCCCACCACCTTCGACGCTCTAATGAGTAATGTTGGAAAGTGCTCCTGTAAGCCATTAAACCAAGCCAGATGTCAGTATATATCATGATGAATGTCTAAAAATTAGTACAAGACATCTACAATGTAAACTTGTCTAGACCCATGTCATTTTTTGCTCAAAAATACTTAAAAATATCAAATTTCTAACTTGGGCGATACTGCTTTTGGAATAAGTATCGTGCAATACTTCTCCCTATAGTAGTGTGATATACCTTTGATTGTGTGATACTTCACCAAGTATCACGTGATAGTTCACCAGTTATCGTGTGATATTGGTGTCTACGCACGTGCGATACATCTAGGAACCGCGATGTTTTTCTCTAAAGGGCGCGATACTTCTAAAGTATCACATGATATATCGCCCGGTTCTTAAAATTGAGATTTTTAAATTTTTAAATTTTTGAAAAAAAATGTGCTAAATATATTAAATGCTCATTAATGACTCAAAAAAAGTGAAGTTTTTCTGAAAACTCACTGGGGCAGCATAGTGTGGAGATCGGTTGTGCAACCGACCGTGCTCAAATCGATGCCTATGGATGGGAATCGCTACTTGCTGGGCCATTTTCTCTCTCTAAGCTCTCAAAATTCTCAAATGACTAAATGACAAATGATTTTGAAAATGACACTTTTGCCCCTTATATAGCATTTTGACTTTTTGACCTAATTTTCAAAATACCTTAGAATTGCGCAAAAATTGCACCCCTAGCTAATTTCGACGTCCTGGATCCATTTTTGGACTCAAAATAAGAATTTGAGTTCATCTTGATGGTCAAAATCACATTTCAAAATTTCTCCTTCTTCTGTGCAGTTGGCTGACCATTTGAGGCCTGATCCTTCGATCTTTGTTGGGGCATCTTCATTTCTTCACCCCCATCTCTTTCAAACTCCTAGTTTATCATTCATTATCACTCACTTCATTTCTCTAAGGTTTGACTTAATTTTTATCCTTTATCTTTCCCAGTCAAACCTAGTCAACCTGGGGCATGTCTTCACTGCCTAATGGTTATCCTATTACGCTTCATCTTCGACTATGATTTCTAGTGCTTTGATCAAGTTTATCAATTTCCTGTTCTCCTCTACCTGATTTCAATTTTGATTTCGATTCCGAGGGGGTAGTACCTATCAGCTTTAATCTTTGATTCAGCTTTATCATTCAGCTCAACTTGAGATTCTTATTTTTAGACTTGATTATCACCTAGCAGCGACGGTGGTGATTTTGTCTTTTGATTTTATCTCCTATTTTTTAGACTTGATTATTGCTTAGCAGCGATGGCGATAGTTTTGTGTAAGGCTTGATTTGCACCTAGCAGTGATGGTGTTGGTCTTGTCTTTCAGCTTTTTGTTTATCTTTGTCCTGGCGTGTTCCCAAAATGAACACACGTCTGAGTTATTTTGTGATCCCAAAATGAACTCATATTTCAGCTTCTTTAACTGCATGTGTTCTCAAAATGATCACACATTAGTCAAAGAGGGGTAAATGTATGCACCTTAAAATGGTCACCTAGACTTTGGGCCCCCATTCAACAATTTATCAAATCCCTGAATCAAGATTTTCAAAAATCAGTATTTTATCAATAATATCAATTTCCTTGATCAAATCCTTTTCATCATTTATTCGATTATTTGCCTTGGGCTAACCATTTTATCCTAAAGCCTTTATTTGATTAAAAGGAATATTTCCTCCCCTTTTATTAAATAAAAAGCCCTCACTTTTCTTCTTATCCTAAGTTGCACAAATAAAGTATTATTCATATTTTATAAAAGGGAAAAAACACTTTTTGTCTCATATGGATACAAAAGTCAACTCTTTTTTTCTCATTGGAGGATATTTGTGCACATGGATTACTCCTCTTTGATGCTCCACCATTGATTAAGTCTTTTGCCTCTTAATCTCCATGGTCCATTTCTCCTCATCTCCTATAAAAGAAGAGCTCTCTTCCTCATTTGCATATATCATTCATTTTTATGCTAACTTTATGCTGCAGGTTTTCTAGGTCATTTGGAGCTCTTTGAAGACATTCTTGCATTCAAGCTTTGAAGACATTGTTGTTGCATCCCATTTAGCTTTCTTTTAGTAGTTTTATTATCATGGCATTCTTAGTATAGACTTTCTTTATGCAATAGATTAATCTCACATAGTCTAAATAGGAAGGATTTGCAACACTTGTTCTTTCCTTTCATAGTTTAGTTGCATTGTACTTTCATTTTCATAGATTAGTTTGCATCTTCACTCTTAGCTTACTTGCATTGCATTTCATTTGATTCTTGGGGATATTGGCATTCTTTTCCTTGTCTTCACTTGAATCTCTCATTGTGTGGTTGACTAGCAAGGTCATTAGCTTAATAGCTCTAGCTAAGAGCAATTTTACAATCTTGCAACTCTATACATAGAGAGCTATGGATCAATTTTTGAGACCTCATTCTTGAGTATTCTTGATTGTAAGGATTCATAGAAGTGCACTACTTTTGTGTGTACAATAGCAAGAATAGCATAGGTGGGAGTCAAAAAAATTTAAGTTTGAACCTTTTTTGAGGCCATATTTTCTATCATAAGATGATGGGGTGGTAATGTAAGCTCTATGTGTTACATTTGTGATTTGTGTCTCTATTCAATTTTTCTATCTTTGGTTGTGAGTGGACCATATTTTTTAGGGTTTTTTATTGTTGCATTTACTTGTTTTTTCTTCCTAATAATTGTTATTATATATTCCTAAGTTTATTTGATTCACTTTAGTAGTTCTAATAACTTATAGATGGATTTGGAGCTATTCTAGGTGAACCCTATCCTTTTTAATTTTAAGATATTATCCTAATTGACAAGGTTTTGACTTTTGGTTATATTATTATTATTTGAAAAAAGAGTGTGTAGCTTGCATGAAAAATTTTACAATAATAATATAATAACTAGAAGTCAAAACCTTGTCAATTAGGATAACATCTTAAAATAAAAAAGGATAGGGTTCACCTAGAATACCTCCAAATCCATCTATAAGTTATTAGAACTACTAAAGTGAATCAAATAAACTTAGGAATCCAAAAATAAAATAATCATTGTTGATGATGTGAATTATTAATTATTACATACATTGGTATACAAATCTACGGGTTCTAAGATACTTTTCCTTTCTTGGAAAAATTAGGTTTGTAGTGCATGGTATATTGAGGGGGGTATGGAGGTTGTTTTGGATACTTATGGATTTTCATTTGTTTTCTTAACAAATATGGAATATAGAAATAAGGAATTGGTAAGAGGGCCACAAATTTATAATCAAGCATGGGTGTTCATTAAACCTAGACAAATTGGATTTGATCCTATGGAGGAGTTTCCCTCTTGGATTCTAGTTTGAGTTCATCCTCCTAGATTGTCTATATGGAATTTAAAAGATCTATTATTCTTTAATCAATAGTTGCATTTCTTGGGAGGCCTCTAGGACCTTCACATTAGATGCTCAAGAGAAAGCTAACTACATAAACACATATTTATGTAGAGATTGATCTCAATAATCATTTTCTTGATTAATTCAAAATTAGGTTGAGAAATATGAATTGGATTCAATAAGTAGATTATGAATCTCTTCCTTTTAGATATCATATATGTCGTGATTATGGGTATCTTGAAGAAATTGCCCAAAACAAGTGTATGAGGCTCTTTCCCCATAACAAGGTGTTTCTATGGTTGAAATAGTTGCAAACACAAAAAAGGGGAAGTCCTAATGAATACTAAAATGAATAAATCAAATGGGTTTATTATTGTGTGGTTTCACAAGAAAGGAAGGACTTATATATATGTCAAAAAAGGATTCATTTAAAGACAATATATATAATATATTTGATATTATAGAGTCTTTTGAGGATCTAGATTCTGCTTTGGCTTAAAATTTTCAATTAATTTTGTTGAAAAGACTTTAGCTAATCAACATGTAGTTCTTCCTAGTTCTTCTTGCATCACACTGCTATAAGTCCAAAATCCATTTGACGATGAGGTGTTATCTCAAGAAGTGTTTGGTAGATTACATTGAGATCATTTGGTTGGTATTGATTTGTATGATATAGTTCCTATTTTGAATGATGTTGTAGTTAACGAGTCTACATATTATGCTATACCGATAGCCCTTCATAACATTGGAGTTAAAGATAATGTTAACTAACATTGAAAATAAAAATCATATTCCATTGGGTATTTGGAAAAAATACTTTAAAAGAGGAAAAATATTTATGAGAAAGGGAAAATGACAAAGAAAACATTATTTGAACCCACTTGGTAATTCAAATTTTAGATTCTCACTTACACTCCTTCAAAAATGATTTTGCCTCATGGAATGCTATAGGTTTGGATAAGTCTCCTCATCAAAAGGTTATTAGCTTTATCTCATCCACATTCGTAAACTTGATATTATATTTGTTCAAGAAATAAAACTATCCATGGAGGACATGTTGGAAATGCATTTTTTTGTAGAAAGCTAGTCAATGCTAACTTGTGTGGGTGTAGGAGGCTAAACAAGTCATTTAGCTTGTTTGTGGGACCCTTATCCGATTACACATTCATCTTGGTTAACATGTAAGCATTCTTTATCTTTTCTAGGTACATGTTCTTATTCTAGTAGTTAGATTTTATTATCTAATTTTCATCTGCCAACGAATTTTCAAGATTAAGTTTTATTGTGGTCACATATTCAATTTTTTCATTCAATATTTTCTTCTTGCCCTTTGATTTTAGTTGGGGACTTTAATGTTATTATTTCTCTTGATGAGAAACTTGGGGGCTTGAGTAGACTTGATTCTTCTTTACTTTTTGTTCCATGAATATATTTATTTTCTTAATCATGTGAATATTTAACCAAACAAAGGCATTTATACTTGGAACAATAGAAGATGCATCTTTTCTTCTATTTTACAACATCTAGATAGGTTCTTATCCTTGGCTAAATGGATTGGGGATCAATTGATAACTTAATCTAAAACTTTATGGTAGCATTGTTTCAATCATTGGCCCGTCAAATTGTCTTCATGTCTTTTTTTTAATTCCTAAAAAACCATAATTCAAATTTCAATTAATATTGCTTCATCATGAAACAATCATGGAGAATATGCTAGTTAAGTGGTTGTAAGGCAAGCTTTCCTTTGGTATTACAATGTATTCATTTTCTAATTGAATTATTTTGTTAATTTTAAACATAAACAATAGAATAAATTTGGTTTTGGTAATATTTTTTGGGATTAGAAACAGGGGCACAGAATTTTTAATGAAATAAAATTTCAAATTAAAGAACTGTGAATAAAAAAAGACTTCTAGAGGAGCTCTCTCTTACTAAAGAGCTTCATGAATGAAAATCACGAGAAGATGTCCTTTGGAAGAAAAAGTCCAAGATCACATGGCTTTAGGAGGGAGATCAAAAAACTTTCTTTTTTCATAATTTAGTTAAGAATAGGATACAAAGCAATGTGTTTTCCTCCATTTTTTCCTTCTCAAGGTATTCAACTATCATCTTCTGAGGAGATCGATGAGAAAGTTTTTTCTCATTTATCTATTTTAAAGAAAGTAGTCATGCATTAGGCCAAGAGGAAAATATAATTTTAAAAATAGTTTATTACTACTAAAATGAATAATATGTTAATGGAACTTATCACTCTAAAGGAATTTGAAAATTCATTTTCCAAATGAAGAAAGATAAGGTTCCTAGTTCAAATAGATTCCTAATTGAGAAATTTAAAAAATTATAGGATTCTTTGAAGAATGATCCTATGTATGTAATTTATGAGTTTCAAATTCATTAGCAAACATTTAGAGCAATCAATTCTACATTTTTGGCTTTGATTCCTAAGAAAGTGGGGCTAATTAATTTGATTTATTTCATCATATAACTCTTTGCAATGTTACAAGACTATTATTGAATGAATGGTAGAAAAATTAAAAAAATGATTTCAGATTCTTTAGATTCAATTAAGTAGGGGGTTGTGCAAAATTCTAGATGGAATAAATATTGCTTAAAAACTATCCATTATGTGAGGCATTCTTAAAAAAGGCTATGCTTATTAAGTTGGAGATGTCAAAGGCTTATGATAAGGTTCTCTTATAAATGTTTTAAATCTAGATTTATATTTTGTTTAGAATTGATTAAAATTGGTTAGGAGTATGAGACTTTTGTTTCCTTTCCAATGTTGATTGATGAAGCCCCACATTTTATATGTTTTTCGGTTAAGAAGATTAAGACAAGACGATCCCTTGTCACCATACCCTTTCATTATTATGGCTACACAAATGAGAGTCACATAGAATATTCATGGTTGACAAGTGACAACATATCTTGATTTTAATTCTCATATTTAATGTGTACATGATACTGCCTTAACGAGTGTTTCTAATATTATTGAGGCGATGAATTTTAGGAGAACTTTGGATGTGTATTTAATTGCTTCAATTAAACAAATTAATGTAGATAAATCAAATATTTATCTTTTACAATGCCCCTTTAGACGTTTAATAAAGAATTTGATTTTATTCCATGGTTCAATCTATAGGACAAGTTCTTCTATTATATATATATATATAATCAATTGATCTACCTAATCACTTCCAATGGAAGCAAATTCTTGATAGGCTCATACCTTGGGCCAATCATTAGAATTTTAAGTGGTTATATTTTGTTAGACATCTAACCCTTTTAAAATTAGTGTTGTAGGCTCTTTTTCTCTAATGATTTTGCATGTTTTCTACTCTTAAGACTTTCTAAAAGGATTTTGGTTCTCTATCTCAAAAATTTCTTTGGCCAAGAAATTTGGATTCTCGTAAGTGAAGTTTTATTTGCGGGGATTGGGTTTGTAGGCCTTAGTAAAATGGAAGCATTGACCCTAAGGATTATAGGAATTATGAATTTAATACTCAAGCTTTGTCTACCGTAAATATCTATGTGATGGTTTCAACAACAAAATCAACCTTTGGATAAGCTTATTTAAAACATATATTTTTGTTTTTTTTGTTGAGGAGGAGGTTCCAAGAACAAGTTAATTAGGTGTTAGCCATGTTTGTAAAATTGCTAATTTTTAAACATTTGAGTCAAAACCATTATGTTGATTACTCCCTAATAAAAAAATGTCCCTTATTATCCTTACATGTCAAGTCTCTTGTTGTTTTGGAGTGATGTTGTCAATGGTCTTAGTGAAAATTTCCTAAGAGCATCCATCCAATAACCTGAGATTTATGAAAATAATTAAATTTTGTAAATACATCAAAGATGATGCAAAATCATTTTATATAATATCTTTGGTGGTTTTCAATTGTGGTTATTTTTTCAATTCAACATGCTTTCCAATTTGATAAGATATTAAACTTCTAATTTTTCAGTGGTTGAATTATGAAAACAGTTAAACTCAAAGCCTCGTAGTAGTTGGAGTAAAATAATTTGGTAGAGAGGTTTGTAGTATTATTTTGATAATATCACTAGTTTTTTAGGTCAACCCACCTCTTAATTTTCAAGATGTTAAAGCTTAAATTTTTCACTTGTCAAATTGCAAAAATATTGAATCAAAGGCTGTATTCATTTAAGATGGAATTATATTCTAGGCTTTGATCATGTGATATTGGTATAAATCCAAAAAGTTTGTGAGAAAGTGTTGATTTGATAAAAAAAAAAATGTCTCTTCTTTTCCCGCGACTTAGAGGTTTGTTAGAAAGTTTATCAACTTCTTCGTGAGATTAATTAACACTATTCAAAAGCATGGTTTTATAGTTAAATTAATACTTGTGGTGAGTTGGCACTAATCCTATTCAAATGAGCCAAAAGCAACTAGAAAGTGATGCCCACTGACATGGCACATGAATTGTTTGACAATATGCCTCACATATTTGTGGTCCCATCAAATGCAATGAATTGCAGAAACATATACAAAATAGATTTGTTGGAGAAGCTTTCAAAACCCTTGAACAGAAGCATTTAGCTGGCGTAATACCAGATTCCTCAATGTTGCTAACACCCTTTAATTGCTCTTTAAAATCAGGTTATGAAGCACAAAAGTTGATGTAAGGCCTTAGAATACCCTTAATTTACATAAAATATGTATAGCACCCAGTGACTCTTGGAGAGACAGGGTACAGATAAAAATAAGAACTGACATGCGAATCTCACAAGGATGTATGCTTTACTTACAAGATTATTTTATTCTATTTTCTTAGAGTTCTTCTAAATGACATAAAAGGAATTCACCAAGAATGCATAATTTATGAAGCACAGGTGAAGATTTCAGGAAATTTGAATGTTATGCAAGCAATGAGATGTCAAATGTGGAATCTAGTTACTCTCAAGAATGACTTAGAAAAGGGAATGCTTTATCGTTACCCAGGCCAAGTTAGATTTTGATTCTCTGAGGTAGATGATCATAATGCAATGTAATGATGGTTATAGGCTTTGTGTTCCTCGTTATCTAGAAAAGTAGAGGCATGCTCCTCAAATCTATATTGTGAGGAAAAAGAAGTCACATTCCTAATTTGGGTTTTGTTAGTAGCTTCAAACAAGGAAAGACTTGGCAGTTCAGACACATTGGGTGAAAATATTAGTGGTGATGATGAAGATTTTAATAACTTCAGTAGTGATGATGAATATGAAGAAGACAGGGAACTTGAAGATGAATGAGAAATTATTTGATTTTGATTATGTCAATAAGTCATTCATATTTCATTTAGAAGTGGGAGAGTGATAAGTGGATAGAATGTTTAAGAGCTCATCCTGACAAAATTGATGACTTGGTTAAGTTCATATTATCTTTCGTAGTCAAGTTAGAAAAGAAGCTTTGTAAAAGTGACTTTCAACTTGATTGATGAGATGTTTTCAAATGAATAACCAGGGAAAAGCAAGAAAACAATTATAATACCAAAAGAATCCAGTGTAATCATGTATTATACCAAAAATAATCAAGTGTAATCTTAACAGTAGTAGCATTGGAGGCCACGGGGAAAATACTAATACAAAACTGCACTGTATTTGAAACAAGTTCAAAACCCATAAGACCTTTCTATAATTGATGTGTCTCTTTTTGACCCGATTCTGAGATTGCTTTGAAGTTTACGATGCTAGTAACTCTCTTGTAATGGCAAGACCGGACCTCACAAGGCAGAAGCATAGGAAACTACAATGACACAAATAAGCTCTCTGTTTGTTTAATGATCTTGAGTTCCACTTCAAGTGAAAAGAATGTATAGTTACAGAATAAATGCTCACGATGATCGGTATGGACACATGATAGGTTCCATATGAGAATTATTGATGAATGGAACATAATTAACTCATATGGAAACATTAAATATGCCTGATTATTGGGTAGCAGCTTGATACTTCAAAGAGAGAGAAAGAGAGAAATCCTCAAGTAATCTGTGATCTGAATTTTTTTTTGACAATGGCGATTCATTCCTCTGCAGCTTCTCCCTCTCCATGTGAGTCTTCAATTTCATCATAACCCTCTTCTTGTGCTTGAATTTGCGTTCCTGTTGTTGGATTTTCAAGCTGCTGATGAAAGGCATGGGATGTTTCAGCAGTTCCTTGACTGGGTGCTCCTCTTTCTTGAGCCATACCATAACTGGGAAGAGAACCTTGTCCAGAACTACTTGATAAAGTGCCATGTTGAATCTGTGAGGCCATCAAACTTGGTGCGCTTGTGAAAATTGATGGACCTACTCGAGTGCGTTCTTCTGATGATTGCCCAGAGAAACTTCTTGGAGTTTGATGTCGATTTTGGTAGGCCATTAAATTTCATTCACTTCCTCGAATTCGCTCAAGTAATGATTGAGTTTGTGCTTCTGATGATTGCCCAGAGAAACTTCTTGGAGTTTGATGTCGATTTTGGCAGGCCATTAAATTTCATTTTCTTCCTCAAATTCGGTCGAGTAATGATTGAGTTTGTGCTTCTGATGATTGCCTAGAGAAACTTTTGGAGTTTGATGTTGATTTTGGCAGGCCATTAAATTCCGTTCACTTCCTCGAATTCGCTCGAGTAATGATTGAGTTTGTACTTTTGACTATTGCCCATAGAAACTTCTTGGAGTTTGATGTCAATTTTGGCAGGCCATTAAATTTTGTTCACTTCCTCGAATTCGCTCGAGTAATGATTGAGTTTGTGCTTCTGATGATTGCCGAGAGAAACTTCTTGGAGTTTGATGTCGATTTTGGTAGGCCATTAAATTTTTTTTTCTTCCTCAAACTCGGTCGAGTAATGATTGAGTTTGTGCTTCTGATGATTGCCTAGAGAAACTTCTTGGTGTTTAATGTCGATTTTGGCAGGCCATTGAATTTCGTTCACTTCCTCGAATTCATTTGAGTAATGATTGAGTTTGTACTTCTGACGATTGCCCAGAGAAACTTCTTGGAGTTGATGTCGATTTTGGCAAGCCATTAAATTTCGTTCACTTCCTCCAATTTGCTCAAGTAATGATTGAGTTTGTACTTCTGATGATTGCCCAGAGAAACTTCTTGGAGTTTGATGTCGATTTTGGCAGGCCATTAAATTTCGTTCACTTCCTCCAATTCGCTCGAGTAATGATTGAGTTTGTGCTTCTGATGATTTCCCAAATAAACTTCTTGGAGTTTGATGTCAATTTTGGCAGGCCATTAAATTTTGTTCACTTCCTTGAATTCGCTTGAGTAATGATTGAGTTTGTACTTCTGACGATTGCCCATAGAAACTTCTTGGAGTTTGATGTTGATTTTGGCAGGCCATTAAATTCCGTTCACTTCCTCGAATTCGCTCGAGTAATGATTGAGTTTGTGCTTCTGATGATTGCCCTCTCTAAACTTCTTGGAGTTTAATGTCAATTTTGGCAGGCCATTAAATTTCGTTCACTTCCTCAAATTCGTTTGAGTAATGATTGAGTTTGTACTTCTGATGATTGCCCAGAGAAACTTCTTGGAGTTTGATGTTGATTTTGGCAAGCCATTAAATTTTGTTCACTTCCTGATCAAATTCGCTCGAGTAATGATTGAGTTTGTACTTCTGATGATTGCCTAGAGAAACTTCTTGGAGTTTGATGTTGATTTTGGCAAGCCATTAAATTTCGTTCACTTCCTCAAATTCGTTTGAGTAATGATTGAGTTTGTACTTCTGATGATTGCCCAGAGAAACTTCTTGGAGTTTGATGTTGATTTTGGCAAGCCATTAAATTTTGTTCACTTCCTCAAATTCGCTCGAGTAATGATTGAGTTTGTACTTCTGATGATTGCCTAGAGAAACTTCTTGGAGTTTGATGTCGATTTTGGCAGGCCATTAAATTTCGTTCACTTCCTCGAATTCACTCGAGTAATGATTGAGTTTGTGCTTCTGATGATTGCCTAGAGAAACTTCTTGGAGTTTGATGTCGATTTTGGCAGGCCATTAAATTTTGTTCACTTCCTCAAGTTCGCTCGAGTAATGATTGAGTTTGTGCTTCTGATGATTGCCCAGAGAAACTTCTTGGAGTTTGATGTCAATTTTGGCAGGCCATTAAATTTCATTCACTTCCTCAAATTCGCTCGAGTAATGATTGCCCAGAGAAACTTCTTCATGCCATGAAACTTGGTGCACTTTCTTGACTCTGTGCTCCCATCCGTGGATTTGTTCAGGGAACAACCGCAAAGAAAATTCTAATTGGATTCCCATTATCTATCAGTAAAATTTCATAGGTAAAGTAGGGAAAATGGGGTAAAGCGACTGTTAAATGGCGGGGAAACAACTATTAACGTGTTTGGGAAGAATTACCAAAATGACTTCTGAAACTTCGATTATATGAAGTTGGGTAGGTAGGGAAACTTGTTGCACCCACTTGAGCTTGAGTTTGTAGTCCTCTTACTTGAAGGGCTCGAGGTTGTGTTCCTATTGATTGAAACATCTACGGATGAGTGTGAGTGCCATTGGAAGTCTGAACAACTTCTTGATTTGGGGTTCCTCTTTCTTGAGCTATTCCATGACTAGGAATAGGGTCTTGTCCAGAACTATTTGTTAAAATGCCTCATTCAATATGTGAAGCCATGAAAATTGGTGCACCTGCTTGAGCTTGTGCTCCTGATGATTGCCCAGAGAGACTTCTTGAAGCCTGATACTAACTTTGGGAGGTCATGTGAGAGGTGCACCATGATGATTGCCCAGAGAGATTTCTTGAAGCCTAATATTGAATTTGGGAGGCCATGAAACTTGGTGCACCTGCTTGAGTTTGTGCTCTTGATGATTGCCCTGAGAGACTTAATCTTGAAGCTTGATATTGACTTTGGGAGGCCATGAAACTTGGTGCACTTGCTTGAATTTGAGCTCCTACCCATCTCAAGACATCAGGAGTTTGAAAAACATCCCCAACAAAATTTCTACCAGGTTTCGGATTATAATAAATAATGTAGGTAGGATACATTGAACCTAGTGCACCTGCAAATTGAAGGCCATGAGTTTGTGCTTCTGTTGATTGAAATATCTCAAGGCCTTGACTTTAGGTAGGCCGTGAAATTTGGTGCACTTGCTTGAACTTATGTGCTTGTGATTTCTTCCTAACAACTTATGGATGGATTTGGAGGCACTAATACATTTTGGGCCATTTTGCGACGGCTATGTGTCGCAATTGCGACAGCTATGTGTCGCAATAGCAACACCCATAGACGTCGCTATTTTTTAGTCGCAAATTGCGACGTCTATGGGTATCCGTCGCAATTGCGACACCTATCCGTCGCAATGTGGCTAAGATTTAAGAAGTGGCATGGCCGTCGCCCCCCCGTCGCATGGCTTCGGAGGGCCGTCGCAATCGCGACGGACCTCCCAAGCAATTGCAACGGGCACCTGCATCGCCTTGCGACGGGTTTCCGTCGCAATTGCGACGCCCGTGGGTGGATTAAAAAAAAAAAATTAATTTAATACATTGCTTATGAACCACATTAATGCTTTTTTCTTTCAACAAATGAGGACAGCCACTGTAAAGACAACATGATAATGTACACTCACTGTAAGGACAGTCACAAATGAGGACATCTCACAGTGACTGTCCCTAGTGTAATTGCCACTATTCAGCCACATTAATGCTTTTCTTCTTCAACAAATGAGGATAGTCACTGTAAAGACAACATGATAATGTACACTCACTGTGAGTGTACATTATCATGTTGTCTTTACAGTGACTATCCTCATTTGTTGAAGAAGAAAAGCATTAATGTGGCTGAATAGCGATACATTCAAGTGGCAATTACACTAGGGACAGTCACTATGAGATGTCCTCATTTGTGACTGTCCTTACAGTGAGTGTACATTATCATGTTGTCTTTACAGTGAGTGTACATTATCATGTTGTCTTTACAGTGTCAATATATGCATTATTACTTAAACTGAAGAGTACTCTAAATAATATGTCATTGTGGAGTTCTGATTGCTTCCAATTTGATATACGCTTGTTCTACTTATGTATCCAGCATCATGTAAGAAAAGTTGATGCTTTTAAATAGATTCATTTAGCCATGAAATGCCTGTGCATGTTACATACAAGATTCCAAGGCCCAAAACTGATTACTCATTATAATTCATGTACAGAATGATAATCAACCACAACGAGGCATGCGTAGGCGCTGCTTAGATTTTGAGGCATCAGAAGCTCGTAGAAGAAACTTGACCAATGGCTCATGGAATGCAACAAACTTATTGCCTAAAACAGGAGCATTGGTAACCATAGATGATGGTTTTGAAAAGAACACTTCACCATCAATGTCACGTGAGGGAACTGCAATTTCTGATGGCAAGTAACTTGTAGTATATAAGAGAGATGCAGGTACAGATGCTGGGAATACATTGCTAATGAACCACATTAATGCTTTTTTCCTTCAACAAATGAGGACAGTCACTTTAAAGACAACATGATAATGTACACTCACTGTAAGGATAGTCACAAATGACGACATCTCACAGTGACTGTCCCTTGTGTAATTGCCACTTGAATGTATTGCTATTCAGCCACATTAATGCTTTTCTTCTTCAACAAATGAGGATAGTCACTCTAAAGATAACATGATAATGTACACGGGCTGTAAGTGTACATTATCATGTTGTCTTTACAGTGACTGTCCTCCTTCAAGTGGCAATTACACAAGGGACAGTCACTGTAAAGGCAACATGATAATGTAGAGAAACGTTGTCATTTGTATTTTCAACAGTGCCGAGAGAGATTCCCTCCGCGAAATCACAGCTACAATTTCTGAGTACGTTGGGTTTATTTTTCTTTTGCCATTATTATGTAATCTGGTATTCAGCTGTTACAGAGCTAAAATACCCAGAAATGAGGACATATCTGTGTTGAATTTATTGTTAGCGGCTCTGGTTATTTAGAAGTTTAATTTTATTTGTTCATCTTTCAAGCACAAACGTTTTGTGGGCCGTAACATCTTCATTGTTTCGGGTATGCAATGAAACAGCCGTAACTTACAACTACCTTCACGGTACTTGTGTACATTATCATGTTGTCTTTACAGTGACTGTCCTCATTCAAGTGGCAATTACACAAGGGACAGTCACTGTGAGATGTCCTCATTTGTGACAAGGACAGTCACACGAGGACATCTCACAGTGACTGTCCCTTGTGTAATTGCCACTTGAATGTATTGCTATTCAACCACATTTATGGGCCTGTTTGGACCCCAGCACACAGTAGCATCTACAGAGAAGAATATCCCAGGTGTAACAAGTTGTAAGAATATACCAACAGTTCTAAGAAGTTCCCTAGCACATAGTAGCATCTACAGAGAAGAATATACAACATGAGGGCAGCCACTGTAAAGACAACATGATAATGTACACTCATTGTATGTGTACATTATCATGTTGTCTTTACAGTGACTGTCCTCATTCAAGTGGCAATTACAGAAGGGACAGTCATTGTGAGATGTCCTCATTTGTGACAAGGATAGTCACACATGAGGACATCTCACAGTGATCGATTGTCCCTTGTGTAATTGCCACTTGAATGTATTGCTATTGAACCACATTAATGCTTTTCTTCTTCAACAAATGAGGATAGTCACTCTAAAGACAACATGATAATGTACACTCATTGTAAGGACAGTCACAAATGAGGACATCTCACAGTGACTGTCCCTTGTGTAATTGCCACTTGAATTACACAAGGGACAGTCATTGTGAGATGTCCTCATTTGTGACAAGGATAGTCACACATGAGGACATCTCACAGTGATCGATTGTCCCTTGTGTAATTGCCACTTGAATGTATTGCTATTGAACCACATTAATGCTTTTCTTCTTCAACAAATGAGGACAGTCACTCTAAAGACAACATGATAATGTACACTCACTGTAAGGACAGTCACAAATGAGGACATCTCACAGTGACTGTCCCTTGTGTGATTGCCACTTGAATGTATTGCTATTCAGCCACATTAATGCTTTTCTTCTTCAACAAATGAGGATAGTCACTCTAAAGACAACATGATAATGTACACGGGCTGTAAGTGTACATTATCATGTTGTCTTTACAGTGACTGTCCTCCTTCAAGTGGCAATTACACAAGGGACAGTCACTGTAAAGGCAACATGATAATGTAGAGAAACGTTGTCATTTGTATTTTCAATAGTGCCGAGAGAGATTCCCTCCGCGAAATCACAGCTACAATTTCTGAGTACGTTGGGTTTATTTTTCTTTTGTCATTATTATGTAATCTGGTATTCAGCTGTTACAGAGCTAAAATACCCAGAAATGAGGACATATCTGTGTTGAATTTATTGTTAGCGGCTCTGGTTATTTAGAAGTTTAATTTTATTTGTTCATCTTTCAAGCACAAACGTTTTGTGGACCGTAACATCTTCATTGTTTCGGGTATGCAATGAAACAGCCGTAACTTGCAACTACCTTCACGGTACTTGTGTACATTATCATGTTGTCTTTACAGTGACTGTCCTCATTCAAGTGGCAATTACACAAGGGACAGTCACTGTGAGATGTCCTCATTTGTGACAAGGACAGTCACACATGAGGACATCTCACAGTGACTGTCCCTTGTGTAATTGCCACTTGAATGTATTGCTATTCAACCACATTTATGGGCCCGTTTGGACCCCAGCACACAGTAGCATCTACAGAGAAGAATATCCCAGGTGTAACAAGTTGTAAGAATATACCAACAGTTCTAAGAAGTTCCCTAGCACATAGTAGCATCTACAGAGAAGAATATACAACATGAGGGAAGCCACTGTAAAGACAACATGATAATGTACACTCATTGTATGTGTACATTATCATGTTGTCTTTACAGTGACTGTCCTCATTCAAGTGGCAATTACAGAAGGGACAGTCATTGTGAGATGTCCTCATTTGTGACAAGGATAGTCACACATGAGGACATCTCACAGTGATCGATTGTCCCTTGTGTAATTGCCACTTGAATGTATTGCTATTGAACCACATTAATGCTTTTCTTCTTCAACAAATGAGGACAGTCACTCTAAAGACAACATGATAATGTACACTCACTGTAAGGACAGTCACAAATGAGGACATCTCACAGTGACTGTCCCTTGTGTAATTGCCACTTGAATTACACAAGGGACAGTCATTGTGAGATGTCCTCATTTGTGACAAGGACAGTCACACATGAGGACATCTCACAGTGATCGATTGTCCCTTGTGTAATTGCCACTTGAATGTATTGCTATTCAACCACATTAATGCTTTTCTTCTTCAACAAATGAGGACAGTCACTCTAAAGACACCATGATAATGTACACTCACTGTAAGGACAGTCACAAATGAGGACATCTCATAGTGACTGTCCCTTGTGTAATTGCCACTTGAATGTATTGCTATTCAGCCACATTAATGCTTTTCTTCTTCAACAAATGAGGATAGTCACTCTAAGGACAACATGATAATGTACACTCACTGTAAGTGTACATTATCATGTTGTATTACAAATGGACCTTATGTTGGTCGGGATATAAGTCCAAAAAAAAAAAGGAACGTTGTCATTTGTGTTTTCAATAGCGCCGAGAGAGATTCCCTCCGCAAAATCAAGCGGGTTATCATTTGTGTTTTGAACAAAGCGGGTTGTCATTTGTGTTTTGAACAGCACCGAGAGAGATTGCCTCCGCGAAATCAAGCGGGTTGTCATTTGTGTTTTCAACAGCGCCGAGAGAGATTCCCTCCGCAAAATCACAGCTACAATTTCTGAGTACGTTGGGTTTATTTTTCTTTTGTCATTATTATTTAATCTGGTATTCAGCTGTTAGAGAGCTAAAATACCCAGAAATGAGGACATATCTGTGTTGAATTTATTGTTAGCGGCTTTGGTTATTTAGAATGCTTCCCCACAATACTTAATTACACAAGGGACAGTCACTGTGAGATGTCCTCATTTGTGACAAGGACAGTCACACATGAGGACATCTCACAGTGACTGTCCCTTGTGTAATTGCCACTTGAATGTATTGCTATTCAACCACATTTATGGGCCCGTTTGGACCACGACACACAGTAGCATCTACAGAGAAGAATATCCCAGGTGTAACAAGTTGTAAGAATATACCAACAGTTCTAAGAAGTTCCCTAGCACATAGTAGCATCTACAGAGAAGAATATACAACATGAGGGCAGCCACTGTAAAGACAACATGATAATGTACACTCATTGTATGTGTACATTATCATGTTGTCTTTACAGTGACTGTCCTCATTCAAGTGGCAATTACAGAAGGGACAGTCATTGTGAGATGTCCTCATTTGTGACAAGGATAGTCACACATGAGGACATCTCACAGTGATCGATTGTCCCTTGTGTAATTGCCACTTGAATGTATTGCTATTGAACCACATTAATGCTTTTCTTCTTCAAAAAATGAGGACAGTCACTCTAAAGACAACATGATAATGTACACTCATTGTAAGGACAGTCACAAATGAGGACATCTCACAGTGACTGTCCCTTGTGTAATTGCCACTTGAATTACACAAGGGACAGTCATTGTGAGATGTCCTCATTTGTGACAAGGATAGTCACACATGAGGACATCTCACAGTGATCGATTGTCCCTTGTGTAATTGCCACTTGAATGTATTGCTATTGAACCACATTAATGCTTTTCTTCTTCAACAAATGAGGACAGTCACTCTAAAGACAACATGATAATGTACACTCACTGTAAGGACAGTCACAAATGAGGACATCTCACAGTGACTGTCCCTTGTGTGATTGCCACTTGAATGTATCGCTATTCAGCCACATTAATGCTTTTCTTCTTCAACAAATGAGGATAGTCACTCTAAAGACAACATGATAATGTACACGGGCTGTAAGTGTACATTATCATGTTGTCTTTACAGTGACTGTCCTCATTCAAGTGGAAATTACACAAGGGACAGTCACTGTGAGATGTCCTCATTTGTGACAAGGACAGTCACACATGAGGACATCTCACAGTGATCGATTGTCCCTTGTGTAATTGCCACTTGAATGTATTGCTATTGAACCACATTAATGCTTTTCTTCTTCAACAAATGAGGACAGTCACTCTAAAGACAACATGATAATGTACACTCATTGTAAGGACAGTCACAAATGAGGACATCTCACAGTGACTGTCCCTTGTGTAATTGCCACTTGAATTACAGAAGGGACAGTCATTGTGAGATGTCCTCATTTGTGACAAGGATAGTCACACATGAGGACATCTCACAGTGATCGATTGTCCCTTGTGTAATTGCCACTTGAATGTATTACTATTGAACCACATTAATGCTTTTCTTCTTCAACAAATGAGGACAGTCACTCTAAAGACAACATGATAATGTACACTCACTGTAAGGACAGTCACAAATGAGGACATCTCACAGTGACTGTCCCTTGTGTGATTGCCACTTGAATGTATCGCTATTCAGCCACATTAATGCTTTTCTTCTTCAACAAATGAGGACAGTCACTCTAAAGACAACATGATAATGTACACTCACTGTAAGGACAGTCACAAATGAGGACATCTCACAGTGACTGTCCCTTGTGTGATTGCCACTTGAATGTATCGCTATTCAGCCACATTAATGCTTTTCTTCTTCAACAAATGAGGATAGTCACTCTAAAGACAACATGATAATGTACACGGGCTGTAAGTGTACATTATCATGTTGTCTTTACAGTGACTGTCCTCATTCAAGTGGAAATTACACAAGGGATAGTCACTGTGAGATGTCCTCATTTGTGACAAGGACAGTCACACATGAGGACATCTCACAGTGACTGTCCCTTGTGTAATTGCCACTTGAATGTATTGCTATTCAACCACATTTATGGGCCCGTTTGGACCGCGGCACATAGTAGCATCTACAGAGAAGAATATCCCAGGTGTAACAAGTTGTAAGAATATACCAACAGTTCTAAGAAGTTCCCTAGCACATAGTAGCATCTACAGAGAAGAATATGGGTCAACGAGGTTGACTTCAAAGCCATGCAATCTAATGGTAATAGTAATATCATAATTTGACATACTATCAGAAATACTTCCTAAATAGACTATTTAATCTTATAAGAGATGGATTCATGAGAACTATTATTTATGAAATATGAGTCAATGACTTTAATTAAAAAAATTACACAATCTAATTCTTGTAAAAATATCAAAATTTGACACATTGAAAATACCTTCCAAAAGTATCGTTAATTGATTAATATGAATCACTACTCATGAAATATAATTTTATAAACCTAATCTAAAAACTACACAATAAAAATCTTAATAGCAATATTGTAAGAAACTATTCCCAAAAGCAAGCCTAATAAAATTTGATGAAAATAATTTTTGTTTCACTCAACTTTGACATTCACAACTTCCTCTTTTATTATAATAAGAAAAAAAATGTCTTTTTAGATATACCTCATGAACCATACTCGAATAATCTATCATTTTTCTTCTCAAAAACATATTTGCAGAGCCTGCTTCTTTTACTTGTTTGTACTTTTATCTCTCTGATGGAAAGGGTTCCTTCAGGACACATTTTTCCAAGTTCACTGCTTGAGATATTTGAGGAGGGTTCCCCTGCTTGAGTATCCATCCAACCCATATTCGAGTAGTTCTACAATTGCACAGTCTAAATTAATAATACTGACAATTGAATGACGAATGATGATACATAGAATTGATATAAACTAATCCTAAAAACACTAAAACATTATTAATATATTTATATTTCATAAATAAAATTGATATAAAAGATTTGGAAAGATACATTAAAAAATAGAAAAACAGTAATTTATAATAGAAGGAAACTTAAATTGCTATTTAAAAAAAAAACAAGAGTCTTAAATCTTATCATTTTGTTTCATTATCATCCATAAGTACACACCTCTAGCATAATAATTATATTTTACCACCCATAAAATGAAAAAAAGATTTTCACAAGAGAAATTGAAGCTAGATTATAAAAATGAACCATCTTATTGGAAACTGGAACTGTTATCATACCCAAAAGGACTACAAAATTTCACCTTATCATACCCAGATTGTTGCTTTGCCTGGCGGAGGGAAATTTGATCAGTAAAATTGACACAGAGTATGTTGTCTCCATTGTCATGCTGGATAACAAAACACCAACTTTAATGGGCATGTACTGTCCCTTGTGTAATTGCCACTTGAATGCATTGCTATTTGATGCAGGGGCATCCCTAATGCAAGCCAAAGACACCATGATTGAAGGAAGTTGCCATGAAGCCAAGGAGTCAAATCCTATCAATTGGAACATAAGATTTTCACCTTGGAGCTTTGAAGGATTGACTGGTGAAAGGTCCTTTTGATTGACAAATCAGAGTCTTTTTGAATGACAAATCAGAGTCTTTTTGAATGACAATAAATTAGAATAGGAGTTTTAGATGTTTTCTTGGTTTGTAATAAATATTAAGGATTGATCTTATCTCCTTATAAACATCCACTTGTTGGACACAAGACCCCTTGGTGACTTATAAACCTTGGGCATCTTTTGAGTCCTTGGATGAAATGAGCATAGTAAGTGTTTATTAGGTGTCTTTTAGATGTTGTTAAGAATTTTGAAGGTCCAAAATAACTTTAATAAGGTTCCTAAAGTTTCACAACACATTTTTAACCTTCTCGGCAAAGTTGTTTGCAAAGTTGTAATGCAACTTTAAAAGTTGCTTAGCAAAGTTGACATTTGTTGGATAAACTGTTCTAACCACCTAGATGGTTGAACCAACGTTTGGAGAGCCTATTTTAGGCTTCAAATGGTCGAAGACAGACAGAGAACCAGTATTGTAATCATTTTGCTTTCATAAAAAATAAAAATAACCCTGTTTTAGTGCATTTCTGGTGAAAAATGAACTCTGTACGGCTGTACGGATGGTGGTTGGATGATAAAATTTGCCTGGAAGTTGTAATAGTGACATCTGATGCTTTGGAAGTTGGTTTGATTGATTCTCTTTGTTTTATATCTAAGTTATTTCAAATTTTCTGTGCATTGTTTACAAACCCTCATTTTCAGGGTTTGACTGATGTAAAGACCTTAACTCACGTTTCAACCATTGGAATTCCTTCTTCCTTGGTGGAATGAGAGTTAAGGATGTATATTTGTATATTCTAAAAGCCCTGACTACTCTGCATCACTATTGAACCACATTAATGCTTTTTTCCTTCAACAAATGAGGACAGTCACTGTAAAGACAACATGATAATGTACACTCACTGTAAGGATAGTCACAAATGAGGAAATCTCAGAGTGATTATCCCTTGTGTAATTGCCACTTGAATACATTGCTATTGAACCACATTAATGCTTTTTTCCTTCAAGTGGCAATTACACAAGGGACAGTCACTGTGAGATGTCCTCATTTGTGACAAGGACAGTCACACATGAGGACATCTCACAGTGACTGTCCCTTGTGTAATTGCCACTTGAATGTATTGCTATTCAACCACATTTATGGGCCTGTTTGGACCATGGCACACAATAGCATCTACAGAGAAGAATATCCCAGGTGTAACAAGTTGTAAGAATATACCAACAGTTCTAAGAAGTTCCCTAGCACATAGTAGCATCTACAGAGAAGAATATACAACATGAGGGCAGCCACTGTAAAGACAACATGATAATGTACACTCATTGTATGTGTACATTATCATGTTTTCTTTACAAGGATAGTCATTTGTGACAAGGATAGTCACACATGAGGACATCTCACAGTGATCGATTGTCCCTTGTGTAATTGCCACTTGAATGTATTGCTATTGAACCACATTAATGCTTTTCTTCTTCAACAAATGAGGACAGTCACTCTAAAGACAACATGATAATGTACACTCACTGTAAGGACAGTCACAAATGAGGACATCTCACAGTGACTGTCCCTTGTGTGATTGCCACTTGAATGTATTGCTATTCAGCCACATTAATGCTTTTCTTCTTCAACAAATGAGGATAGTCACTCTAAAGACAACATGATAATGTACACGGGCTGTAAGTGTACATTATCATGTTGTCTTTACAGTGACTGTCCTCCTTCAAGTGGCAATTACACAAGGGATTTGTGTTTTCATTTGTGTTTTCAACAGCGCCGTAACCCTCCGCGAAATCACATCGGGATATAAGGGCAAAACAAACAAGAACGTTGTCATTTGTATTTTCAACAGCGCCGAGAGAGATAAACAAACTTAAAACTCAGACTTAAGAAAGATGAAGGCAATGCTTCAAAAGGCCGATGCCCTAAATACGGGAAAACACAATACCGCCATTAAACGATGCCCTAGTCACCGTATCAATGCTGCCAGCTCCGTACCAGTATGCTGACTGCTCACTTTCATCCTGTGATAAAGGTAACTTCATTAATCATACTTGAAATGGCAGCATACGAACTAAAGCTGATGAACATTTATAAACTAAAAGTTTAAAACTACAGATTACAAATGTAGTAGTTTCATACGAAAAGAACTTGATGTCTGAAATTTACCATTAGAAGTATCCAAAGGAATACCACAGTACTGTTGAACTTGGAGAATCGGAGATGAAGTACACAGCAAGGTTCAACAGCTGTAAGGACTGTTACACCATCTTTAGCATTTGAATACATTTTCTCCTTGGCTTCTGGTGGATCCTCAAAGACCCCCAATGACGTTTTCCCTACAATTATCAATTGTTTGTCAGTATGAGATATTAATAAATAAACATTAATCACAATATTAGGCAAAAAATGTTCTTGATGTCTGAATCTAAATCACAGAAAGCTCTAATAAAGCAGTTCTCAGTTTCACATTAAACTAAGTTTCAATTTCAAATGGTTATAATAATTTTTGCACGTTATAAGTAGCTGGTTACAGTATATGACATAAAAAGAAAAAAAATCATTTCTATTCTTTTCTTCTTTTTCTCTTTCAACGAAGCTTTTGCACCACACAAATGCATACCAAGAATTTCTCAGGAGGTTTCAAGACCATTGCATACCAAACTTCTTCTCTGTAGATGCTACTGTGTGTCGTGGTCCAAACGGGTCCAAATAGACCTAGTGACTCTAGTAGGTCTCCAAAACCTGTTCTGCAGCAATAACTCTTCAATTTGACAAAGGACCTTATGAACTTATATGTTTTTTGAGTACCCTTTTTGATGTTCTAACAATCCTCCAACTCCCAGACCTTGACTCCACTCCAGAGCATATCAATGTCCTTATTGAGTCCGCAGACCTAATGCATGCCTTTGGGTGTGGGTTCCAAAACAAGGCATTGAAAATGGGTGCATGAAACCAAGATCAGAGTTTGAAGATGTCCACCATGCTCTAAAGATCTAGATTCAACAAGGTTTGAGGTCCTTTACTTGCCGCTACCCTCTGATCTTGCATAATCCATCAACTCCTAGTCAAGAACATTGAGATTCTTGACCTAGGGCTTGCTCTTGAAATTCTCTGGCTTAGTATCCTATTCCAAAGCTTTTAAAATATGAAAATAAACCCCCTTAACTTGCATTTTACAAAGAACAGAGGATATCCTATGGTTTATTTTCAAGTTAAGGCCATTTGAATGCAATAACTCAAAAAATGAGGGTTTGACAAAACAACAGATAAGAAAAAGGAATAACTTTGATATAAGGTGTCTTGAATCTACCAAATAAACTCTCAAAGCATAAGATATAAATACTCTAACTTCCACACTGGTCTGCCCTCCCTTTCACATCCATACACTGTACAGTGCTTGAAGGAAATGCACAAAAAAGGCTCTGAAATAGTGGCTCTATCTGACAGAGAGTCCATGCTAGGCTTCATGACTAACCTAGAGCACATTCCTTGTTATGGAGGAAGTTTGAATGGTGAAGAACTTATGGAATGGATAGAGGACCTAGATAACCATTTTGACTACAAGTATCTTATTAATAACCATTTTGACTACAAGTATCTTATGGATAGAGGACCTTGATAACCATTTTGACTCATTTAGTATCTTATTGAGCTTCACTTTGTTTCGAGAATATAGTTTAATATTCTCTACTAAACAGGGCCAACCACGTGAAGGTGGAAGCTCATTTGGCCCCACCCCCCTCCCCCTAACATCACTCTACATTCCCCGTTAACATCTAACATTCATTCATTCTTTCAATTATTAATAAAATGTAACATTCAATCAATATCACATGATAACATTCATTAACACATTAGATTCGTTAACACACAACATTCATCAATATGAAAATAAACACATAATTCATGAACATTCATTAGCACATAATTAAATTCATTGAGACATAAAATTCAGTCATTATCAATTAAGGTATTTAGATGACAATCATTTCTTTTTTCTCTTTCTAATTTTTTTTTCTATGTAAGCTCTAAGAGGAGCATCAGTGTTATCATCAATACCCCCCTCATCAGTTGTTTTGTTCTTTGTTCTTGATGATCTCAAATTCCTATGCTGCTGCAAAGGGGGGTCCTCTACAATAACAAATAAAAGAGTTAAATTTAAAATATTTAATTATAATTGTTACAAGTATTTAATTATTTTAAAGAACATAACTGTGGCGCTCTTTAATTACCTGATCTGGCCACATCATTTTGTCTAGACTCAACCTCAACATGCTCATGAGCACCGACCCCTCGATCCTCTACAGTTGCTATACAAAATGTTACATTAATCCAAACACCAATTGTAATTACATATAAAAATTTTAATAGCAAATGTATACCTCCACCACTAGGATGCACATCATGCGAACCTTCATTATGCATAGATTGTGTAGAAGGATTGTCAGGCTGCATTCCAATATCCTACACATTGTTATCATTGCTTTCTTAAAACAGATATACTCACTTTATATTAGAACTTAACATCAAATAGACTAATTGGTAAAGTATTCAATTTGAAATAAATTTCATTTAGCTTATTTACCTGTGGCTCAGATGCATCATTATTTGAACCTTGCACACTGATTTCAGCTCGTAGCCGTTCAGCCACGGCTCTATAGCCTTGTTGGAAGCCAATTCTCTTGTCCTCTTCTGTGAGGCATCTATTGAACTCTGACCCCTACATTTTTTCTTGGTATGGTGAATTTTACTTGCATTGTTTGATCAAAAAAAATTTCCTTGCAATATATAAAAAAATTGATACAAGTTTTCATTTACTAATACTTACAACTCGTGCTTGAAGTTTGGAAAAACCACCAGAGCCGAGCTTGTGTGTCCCGTGCTTTTCTAATCTTGCCTTTGTTGCCTTTGATGTGTCAGGCAATCTATGAAAAGTTTGAAATATGTTAGAGACCAATATAGGAAAAATTTAGAGGTTAATTAGTACATAATTACATTCTCAAAAGTATCACATACCTTGCTCTACTCTCTACTGGCGTAATTCCTTTTTTCATGTCGGCTTTATACTTTCCATCCAAAATCAAACCCTGCCACTCAGCCTCAAGAACACAGGGCGGACGCTCGTGCCTTGGGTTAACCTCTAAATATTTCATGTACTGGTCCCTAATATACTTCAAACATAAACCAGCTCTTTCAAGGAGCTTGTTTCTCTCGAATGCACGAGGTCCAAAAAGCTGGGTCATACTATCTACAAGATCATCCTTCAACTTTTTATCTTGGTTATTCCACCTTTTAAGTAAAAAAAAACATGTTAGACTCATAAATGAAGAGAAGCTACCTTTAATATAGTTCAAGAAATTGATGAAAAGGAAAACTATTCTAGCAATGATATGAAATCAAAATAGTGGTTTGGGGTTTTAGTTAGGATATGATGTTCCACCATGTACGTATGGTGGGCCCGAATATCCGCAAACACTCGTCACCAAGTTTTCGCCAAAAAATATCATTCCCTACAAAATAATCATGGGATCATTAGTCGATGAAGAGTGATCAAAAACTAAATTACTATTATATCACTATAGAATAATAATAACTTTAAAGTACCTGGAAGTTTGGATACTTTTAAGGGAACGCCTTCATCGTCGCTGATGATCAATACGCAATCCTTCACCGTTCCCGTACTAGGAACACGGGAACATCCAGGAAATGATGTTGCATCGGGACTTGTTGCATCTCCTATTGCAAAAAATGAAAACCATTATCAAATGCCTCCAAGAAATAATACTTCAAGGGAAATAAATTGGTGCAGAGCACCCATGGCACAAACACAATCAAGGGATCTACATCGTAAACACATAACACTTAAACACATAACAAAAGAGAGAAAAAGAGGGATTTGTGTACCAGTAGATGGTGCAACAGTTGGTGCATTTAGGCTGTGTGTTGTTGACATGGCAGTCGGCAAGACATTTGTGGCTGTCCTGGATGGAGGCGGCGTTGTCATATCATCATGGAAAGGAGCTGAAGAATAAAATTGTTAGAGCATGCATAAATATAGAACGCGTGGACTAGCATGGACAAGATTGTTAGAGCATTAAAAAAAAAGATTGTTCGAGCATGTATTGTCAATGATTATGATCATTCCTATATATATTCAGTGGAAAACACAAGTGGGGAATGGAACATGTGATCTACCCGAACCACTTGCAATACCGGCCTCATCATGGGAATGGGGTTCAAAATTACGCAAATAACTCTGTAAAGACAATGCATCCATATTTTAATTAATGTCATAAAAGAGCATAACATAAAAACCATTATTGAACTCTTGTAATAATTAAAAATTTCATTAATACTTACTTTAAAGTTTTCAGAAGTGCGCAACAACTCAGCTGCCCTGTCTTTTATTTCCTGAGTCTGAGGATGTATGGATACCAAACGTAGAAGTTCTTTCCCAATTTTCTTTAGCAGCTTTTTAATGGAACCGATCAAGTCATCAGTCTCTGCTAAATCAATAAAAAAAGGGTCCACAAGGGGGGACTCCTGAGGGACTGCAAGTTGCTTTCCCTCTCTCCGACCACCGGCCCTCTGTGACAACAATAGTATTAGTATTATCAAAATTACTCCAAAACAATGAAGAAAATAACATTAAAAAAAATAACATTTTGCTTCTATCTAGTTTGCACAATTACAATGAATTTTACCTGCTCATGTGTAGATGAGCTAGGAATATCGTCACCATCACCTTCGGGCGGTTGCTCCATATTGTGCCCCTGTGTCAAAGATCAAGTATAAAAATGTTAGCCAAAAATTTAATAACTAAATGGTATGTTGGAGTCATTGATTAGAAGTTGGTTTAATAGTATGTACCACCCCCATGATAGTAGCCTCGTTTGTATCTATGCGGTTCAAATTGTAATCAATAAGCAGCTCTTCCCCTGCACGTATTGATTTTATCGCACAGATGAATACACGATTTCCCTCGCGCGCCTCAAATATGCAATTGGGTTGCTTTATAGTTGACCCAGGTCGTGTACTATTTATAAAACCCGCAATATTCCCTGTTGCTTTTGGCCTTCCATCAATGTATATAGCCACACTTTTACTTTGATTATTGTCTTGCTGTTGTATATAATTTGCCGAGAGTGCATACCTACGCATACTTTTTTTATATTGAACAATATGCATCCAACTTTTGTAATCGTAACATGGTCCAACATACTCCATCAATTCAGAAACTTTGTTGTAAGACACCTTTATGCCATCCATAGAAAATAGGCCCAAACCATGTAATGATGATGGTGCTATGTGATATATCCTCTCATTAACACAAAAATCAATGTTTATTGGAGGAAGTTCCTTGGGTACCCAATGTTTCTGTAGATGTTGGTACCTCAAGGGCACCTCGATGTCGCCTTTCGTCTCATCATCATAAGAACATGACCCCCCTTGAGCAAGGAAAAATTTCATGTGTTTATTGAATTTCCTTCTAGTCCTTTGACCTCTAGTTAATCTCCCTATTCTAGATAAACTGCATGTCTCACTTTCCTCTTCTATTCCTATATTTCCCTCACTCGAGGAAGACACTTCTGACAAATACCTATTTGCTGGTACCTGCAAATGGGAGAGATCTTAGAAGACATCAATCTTACTATTGATAAGTGTATTAAATAGACTTTCTATAAGGTGTATTGACTTATACCTGTCGATCCATGAGACTGTGCGGGATGCTCTTGAAAGGGGTTCAATTTCCTACAAATGTAATTCAATTATCGCGAGCATAATCACATCATAATCATAATCACATCCATCATAAGCATCACATAAAAATTAAAAACATTAAAACGTACACATTATAACACTTATAGCTTTTAAATAGATAATGAATAAACTATGTAACCATTTAAGACAAATATATTTCTATCAAGAAATGAATATTAAATACATTAAGGATTGATGGCATACCTTTAAATTTCATCATCATCATCCTCATCATCATCATCATCATCATCATCATCATCGTCGTCATCGTCGTCATCATCATCGTCCTCGTCGTTGTCGTCATCATCAACATCATCATCATCAACATCAACATCATCTTCATCATCATCATCAGTAGCAGCATCATCTTCTTCTTCTTCTTCATGAAAATTTGTCTCAGGAACATCATCCAATAATTGTCGATCGTGATCATCATCTACATCATCTTCTACTTCTTCGGTATCTTCTTCTTCCATCGCATTATACTTTATCGGCCTTCCTCTCGGTTCATGTCTAACAACAAATGACCAACCCGGTTTATGTGAAACTTCTGAGTAAAATACCTGTTCACATTGGCTTGGAAGAACATAGGGCTCATCCCCAACTGGCTCAAACGACCTTGTATTAACCATTGTAAATCCATTATCATGTTCAATAACAGTTCTATTAGGATCATTTGGATTAAGTCGTAGCCTGTACCATTTGACAACGAAGAGTACTAATTTGAAGGAACTAAAGTCGCACTCAAGTATATCATCCAAAATGCCATAGTATTGATTTTTAGACTCTTGAGGATCTAAGTCATTTCTAGATGAAATATTAGTCACTTGAAAGACTGCAGTTATTCCAGAATCACAAGTTTTCTTCATGTCATCCAACACTTTGATGCGAAATTTTTGACCATTACAGAACATACCCTTGTGGTGTTTAACCTGCAATAATATGTGAAACATGTCAAAATTATTATATCGTGAGTTGATAAACATACGGGTGATTAATAATTTTGTACGTACCTGGAAATCTCTTAAACCATATGCTAAATCTATTTCCCTTTGCGTAACATTAGAATCTCCATTACGATGAGCTTCTTTAACCAATGAAGATACACCTTCCCATGTTAATGTGTGACCAGAATGTTGACATCGTTCAATCCATACCGTCATCCAATCAAGATTGTTTGCAATATACAAATGTAGTGCATCCCACTCTCGAGCAACTGTACAAAAAAAAAATAGACGACTTACAACCGATTTATTTTGAAGATTAAGAAATAATTTATTACAATAACATCTTATAATTTATTACCTGTCACTTTCCTCAATCTACCTTTCCCCATCAAGTACTCCCCTTTGAATTTTTTAAAAGGGTCGAGATCCCAAATGCGATCTACATGGATATTTGAAGCAAACTTAGGAAGATATTCAGTAATGTACACCATAGTCTGGTATACCATGTATCCCTCTACCATAGAACCCTCAGGATGTGCTCTTTGTCGAACCAAAGCCTTCAAAGATTTCAAGTGCCTCTCAACCATCCACATTGACCTAGTGTGTGCAGGTCCACACAATTCAATCTCCTCAACTTGGTGTATGAGGTAGTGTTCTTGTGCATTGAAAAAAGTTGGAGGTAGACACTTTTGCATTTCACACAATAAATGAGGAATTCTTCTCTTCCAATAGTTTATATCTTCTTTATGGATTTCTTTAGATGACAACCACCTACATTAAGAGATTCAAGTCACAAAAAATATATAAATACGAGACTTTACAAAATAATATACAATAGATTACATAGCAAGAAAAACAAATCGCGAATATAATAAATATATACAACAAATTGAACAGATATTACTGCTTACCTCATGTATTTTCCAAGATCATATATCACTTGTTTGATGTTATTGTTGAAGTGCTCTGGGAGAGATAGAGGTAGCACGTACTGCAGTAATTATAAACCAATCATTTCATTATTTTCTAACATAACATAATGAATAGTACACGTAGTTTATGAATATATTGTAAATACAGAAGAACATAACTTACCTTGATGAAAGTATGCCAATCATGCGTTTTGAGCCCTGGCCCAAATTCACTTTTCTTTGATATGAGATTGCTTATGTTCGCAGCAAATCCTGTGGGAAATCGAATTTTTCGTATGACTTCTTTTATGGCATCACTTTGCTGCTTCGTTAATAACCAAGGAAGGGAACTTATATTAATCTGATCTCTATTGCTATTTGAGTGAATGAAATTCTTCAGTGCATGATTGGATTCATGAATGTCATTACAAATTTTCACAATTTTTTCTTTGTCACGCCTTCCATCCAGTATTTTCCACAATGTCTCTGTTATATTCTTTCCAACATGCATAAGATCAAACAAATGCACAATTTGTAGGTCCTCGTAGTAGGGAAACCTACTAAATTGTCTGGGATAGCTTTTTAGTCCCTTTGGAAGGTTGTCAGTAGTGCCTTGACGACCTTCACGATCATCAATTACATAATTAGTAAACAAAAATCACAATAGAAATATATAAATTACAAACATAAACCATTAAGTGGAACGACATTACCTCGACGATTAATTCTATTATATTCCAACTTCCATAGGCGAGGTGTCATTCTTCGTGGCTTTGATGTAGTCTCTTCTTTCCCATTGAAAAGATGTTTTTCCATACTTCGATACTTATGATTCCTGTGGAGGAAGTGTCTGTACTCATCAAACACATGCTTTCCTAAACTTTTTGAATGACGAGATTTCATCTTTGGACCACAAACTGGACATGCAAATTTTCCCTTTGTTTGAAGACCTACAAGATAATGATATAATTGGATTATTAAATATGTTGATTTTTATAATTAGAATTATCATGCGCAACTTGAATTCACTATAACATACCACAAAAATGTGTTAGCCCTGGGGCATCATGTATTGTCCATACAAGTATTGCATGGAATTGAAATTGTCTTTGTCCTATTAGTCTAGACACGTCATACATAGTGACACCGTTCCATAACTCCACCAACTCGTCAATAAGAGGCTCAATATATACATTCATATCTTTAACTTGATATTTACCTACTTGAATGAACAGTAACATTACATAATTATTGTGACCATTTTACTGTAAGATTTGTAAGTACATGTAAATTAATAACTATCAAATGATAAAATACCTGGAACAATCATTGCCAACATAATGTGCTCCCTCTTTATTGACATCCACGGAGGAATGTTATTGTTGATAACAAAAACAGGCCACACCGAGCAAACAGATCTCATCTCTCCAAATGGATTGACACCATCCGCTGCCAATGAAAGCCTGAGATTACGAGGTTCTTCTTTGAAGTGTTGCCACTTTTCCTCTATGTGCATAAATGCCGAACCATCCACAGGGATTGGAATAATGTCATCTCGACTTCTATTGCGTGCATGGTAATCCATAAATTGTGCCAAGCTAGTACACCTGAATAATTGTCGCATCCGTGGAATAATGGGGATGTAACGAAGAACCTTGTGAGGCACCTTTTTTGTTGTTCGATCTGTTCGATATCTACTCGTATGACATACAGGGCATTGTGTTGCAAATTCATGTTCTTTATAATATATAATATGATCATTGGGACAAGCATGTATTTCTTGATACTCCATTCCAATATCTTTCATAATAGCAGATAATTCTCGATATGAGCGAGGTAGAATATTTGATGGTGGTAACAAAAACTCGCCTATCAATCTACAGCAAAAAATATAAGTTGTTAATATAAACAATATTAGTGGTACATTATTCACCCTTTGTTAACTATAAAGACATATATGACATACCTTAACATACGTGACATTGTTATGTTGGATAAACCATTCATAACCTTCAAGTTCAACAACAACAATACAGCAGAGAGAAGAGTTGTTTGGGAGTCTTTGTATAGGGGCTCGTATGCCTTCTCAAGTAGAGGTACATCAAGGCTATCATCATCATCATGATCAGATCCGCTTGGACTAAATGTGTCATGGATCAATGTATTTATACCATCATCTTCAATTGTGTTTTCTGGCGCATGATCGTCATCTTCCATGGGATCATTATCTTCACCTTGGATATTCGCACCCCCATGTTCCTCCATATCATGTACTTCCCTGGGGAGATCAACCTATATAAAATTGATTAACATAAATAAACCATGATCTTCAACTCATCATCAAGTGATTTCATATGTATATAAATTGTTAAAATGATATAATGAACAACTTACCAGTGGATGATAGTCACGCCCCCCTTCAATGTGACCATTCTCCCTACAATGTCTCTTAACTGTTTTGATTAGCAATCTTCTACGGTTTAAGCCCTTACAAATTTTGCAGGGACAATAACATTTTCCATCACCTTTTCTTTTCAAGTTAGACCACAATCTAGCGATTGTCTCCCTATTTTGTTCTTCACTTATATTATCTGACATGATCGTTCTTCGCAGGAAGCAAAAATTGGGCTATGAAAACTTCGGTCTACAACTTTCAGTGACTAAGCAAAATTGTCAAAAGTACACAAAACATATAAGCTACAAGGCCTTCTTGCTTAGCTCTAGAAGCTCTCTAGCAATCAAAACATATAAGCTACAAGGCCTAACAGAAATTTCAAAACATATAAGCTACAAGGCAAGACATATTACATGACATGGCAAAAGGATTAAAATATACATTAGATTAAAAAATATACAATTTTCAAACCTGAGCGCGCGGCTATAACTCGTGCAATGGTCTTCTTGCTTAGCTTTAGAAGCTCTCCAGCAGTCAAAACATATAAGCTACAAGGCCTAATAGCAATTTCAAAACAAGGGTCATCAAAAGAACCAAAAACAATGTGTGCAAACAATACCTTGTCAAGTGGTATAGACAATTAGAAGATGCTACTATGTGCTAGGGAACTTCTTAGAACTGTTGGTATATTCTTACAACTTGTTACACCTGGGATATTCTTCTCTGTAGATGCTACTATGTGCCGTGGTCCAAACGGGCCCATAAATGTGGTTGAATAGCAATACATTCAAGTGGCTTACACAAGGGACAGTCACTGTGAGATATCCTCATGTGTGACTGTCCTTGTCACAAATGAGGACATCTCACAGTGACTGTCCCTTGTGTAATTGCCACTTGAATGAGGTCAGTCACTGTAAAGACAACATGATAATGTACACATACAATGAGTGTACATTATCATGTTGTCTTTACAGTGGCTGCCCTCATGTTGTATATTCTTCTCTGTAGATGCTACTACGTGCTAGGGAACTTCTTAGAACTGTTGGTATATTCTTACAACTTGTTACACCTGGGATATTCTTCTCTGTAGATGCTACTGTGTGTCGTGGTCCAAACGGGCCCATAAATGTGGCTGAATAGCAATACATTCAAGTGGCAATTACACAAGGGACAGTCACTGTGAGATGTCCTCATGTGTGACTGTCCTTGTCACAAATGAGGACATCTCACAGTGACTGTCCCTTGTGTAATTAAGTATTGTGGGGAAGCATTCTAAATAACCAAAGCCGCTAACAATAAATTCAACACAGATATGTCCTCATTTCTGGGTATTTTAGCTCTCTAACAGCTGAATACCAGATTAAATAATAATGACAAAAGAAAAATAAACCCAACGTACTCAGAAATTGTAGCTGTGATTTTGCGGAGGGAATCTCTCTCGGCACTGTTGAAAACACAAATGACAACCCGCTTGATTTCGCGGAGGGAATCTCTCTCGGTGCTGTTCAAAACACAAATGACAACCCGCTTTGTTCAAAACACAAATGATAACCCGCTTCATTTCGCGGAGGGAATCTCTCTCGGCGCTGTTGAAAACACAAATGACAATGTTCCTTTTTTTTTTTGCACTTATATCCCGACCAACATAAGGTCCATTTGTAATACAACATGATAATGTACACTTACAGTGAGTGTACATTATCATGTTGTCCTTAGAGTGACTATCCTCATTTGTTGAAGAAGAAAAGCATTAATGTGGCTGAATAGCAATACATTCAAGTGGCAATTACACAAGGGACAGTCACTATGAGATGTCCTCATTTGTGACTATCCTTACAGTGAGTGTACATTATCATGGTGTCTTTAGAGTGACTGTCCTCATTTGTTGAAGAAGAAAAGCATTAATGTGGTTGAATAGCAATACATTCAAGTGGCAATTACACAAGGGACAATCACTGTGAGATGTCCTCATGTGTGACTATCCTTGTCACAAATGAGGACATCTCACAATGACTGTCCCTTGTGTAATTCAAGTGGCAATTACACAAGGGACAGTCACTGTGAGATGTCCTCATTTGTGACTGTCCTTACAATGAGTGTACATTATCATGTTGTCTTTAGAGTGACTGTCCTCATTTGTTGAAGAAGAAAAGCATTAATGTGGTTCAATAGCAATACATTCAAGTGGCAATTACACAAGGGACAATGTCATGAGCCGTGACATATTGAACTTAGTATAATAATAAAATGATTAGATGATATATAATAATCTATTATTAACGGTATATAACAATAATATATAATTATTATCAAAAGGTAATAATAATATATAGTTAGCATAATAAGTAATATGTTAATTAAATAATATTAAAATATTAATAAATAATATAATTATGATTATAATTATAATATAAATTAATAATAAATAATTATTAATAAATTATATATATTATATTATAATAATATATTAAGTAATAATATTAAATCAATTATTGATATAATAATTTTAATATATAAATAATATTAATAAACCTCTCAATATAAAACAATATGTTATCACTATAATAATATTTATTATAATATTATTAATATTACTAACATCATTAATTATAATATTTAATAATAACAATAACATTAATAAATATAATAATAATAATAATAACGTTTAAAGCAATATCGAATATCTGTAATCGATATACATCTACATTAAACATCTGCATTATCTATCACGATGAGGAACGAAGAAGTGATACAACAATCACTAGTCATTACACATCGATACCATGAGAGGATGATTAATGAACCAAATACTATGAAGTCAAGATCAACATGATATGAATAAGGGATAGGTCGCTATGGGTTTCAGAAGATGTATTGATAAGCAAGAAGGATAACCATTCATATATTATAAATAATCATTAATTGCACAAGTTTAGACAATGACATATCCGATAAAGCAATATCAAACATGAAGACCCGCTAGCAAATATGCACCATCACTTCCTATGTTATCATGACAATAACATAAACTAGATTGAATTCTACTATCTATATCAATAGACACCACATAGGAGGATATCGACTAAAGGATTGAAAGATTATCGATTGTCTGAGATAAACCACATCTTGTAGAAACACAAAAGCATCAGTGATTATATCACAAGCTATTGATGAATGAGGCATCAGTCATGGATAATAAGTACAATGTATCCTTAAGTATTAACAGGAATGGAAGTCAATTTGAAGATCAAACTCCATTACCAGCAATCAACCAATAAATGGACAATTATCAGAAAATGATATCGACTTATATCAGAGTAGAAAGATTGGATATCATCATAACAATATGGGATAAGGCAAGAGTTAATATCGATTGACTAAATACTAATGATAGTTAGACCAAACTAATACAAACACAATGGATGTTAACTACTGGTTGCACTACCAATTAGGGAAGATTACCTTCATAAAAAGATTTGATATTGAGTCAATCTGGGAGTTATCTATGATCAGAAAATAATGAAATAATATTATGTGAACTGTCGGATTATGGAAAGGTGTGCTTAACAAAGGGACATGGAGGAAGAAACAAGACACGTCTCATTCATAGCATCTCTTCATTTGTTAAAGACAATATAAGAATGCATTCTCGTCAGTCACTCAAGGCATCATTAGAACTTTATTTACTTATCCATATTTGGATATACTCAATAGAGCATCTGCCTTTGGCAGTTTGGTTTCAAGTTTATCATTGCAGATCAGAGACAACACCATGATTGCACAGATAGAAAGGATAGTCAGAAACAGCATCAATATTTGAAGTTGCAAGCATATAATTCAGAATCTGAAATAGCAACATATCACTCATAGCGATATTACACATTTGCATAATTACATCATCATATCAGACACAGCAAATACATTGCTGTAAGCAATACTTATTGATTGTATATCGATATTGTTTATATCAGACATACCATCATTATACTATCACTATAAGTGATAGGAAACATCATATTCATAGCATATTTCATATCATTATATCCGACAGTGCTATTAAACATATTGGTATCAATATCATCTTGCACACATATTGTGATTGAATCTGAAATAGCGGTTGATATCTTAAGTAACCTCCATTACTTAGTTTAATTGTAAGTATCTGATAGAGTAAGTCTGAGAAGTGGAGTAATTGTTCCTGTTTTCCAAGTTAGCCAAAAAGGGGACATTACAGACAATCACGGTGAGATGTCCTCATGTGTGACTGTCCTTGTCACAAATGAGGACATCTCACAATGACTGTCCCTTGTGTAATTCAAGCGGCAATTACACAAGGGACAGTCACTGTGACATGTCCTCATTTGTGACTGTCCTTACAGTGAGTGTACATTATCATGTTGTCTTTAGAGTGACTGTCCTCATTTGTTGAAGAAGAAAAGCATTAATGTGGTTCAATAGCAATACATTCAAGTGACAATTACACAAGGGACAATCACTGTGAGATGTCCTCATGTGTGACTATCCTTGTCACAAATGAGGACATCTCACAATGACTGTCCCTTATGTAATTCAAGCGGAAATTACACAAGGGACAGTCACTGTGAGATGTCCTCATTTGTGACTGTCCTTACAGTGAGTGTACATTATCATGTTGTCTTTAGAGTGACTGTCCTCATTTGTTGAAGAAGAAAAGCATTAATGTGGTTCAATAGCAATACATTCAAGTGGCAATTACACAAGGGACAATCACTGTGAGATGTCCTCATGTGTGACTGTCCTTGTCACAAATGAGGACATCTCACAATGACTGTCCCTTGTGTAATTCAAGCAGCAATTACACAAGGGACAGTCACTGTGAGATGTCCTCATTTGTGACTATCCTTACAGTGAGTGTACATTATCATGTTGTCTTTAGAGTGACTGTCCTCATTTGTTGAAGAAGAAAAGCATTAATGTGGTTCAATAGCAATACATTCAAGCGGCAATTACACAAGGGACAGTCACTGTGAGATGTCCTCATTTGTGACTGTCCTTACAGTGAGTGTACATTATCATGTTGTCTTTAGAGTGACTGTCCTCATTTGTTGAAGAAGAAAAGCATTAATGTGGTTCAATAGCAATACATTCAAGTGGCAATTACACAAGGGACAATCGATCACTGTGAGATGTCCTCATGTGTGACCTTTGTGAAGGCAAGTGCCAATTTGTACCCAAGTTACCAATATTGTGGCAAAAGTGGGAATGAAGCATTTAGGGGTCAAATTGGGCAAAGAAGTGTAGAAGTGGCCTATGTGAGGTCTAAATAGCCTAACTAAGTCATGGTTAGGGTCTTATGGTGTTTGAACAATAAGTTTTGAACCAAAATCCCAAAGGTTGTAACAAGTTGTCAATGTTGTCATTCACAACATTGACAACATTTGTGCAAGGGAGCATTTTCGAGTAAGATGGTTATGTAACTATATGAAACCATTGAATTAGGCATCAGATCAACTATAAGAGGCCTCCATCGATCTGTGCAAAAGGTTGGGGGGAAAAACATTTGGAATTAAGAAGATTTGTAGAGTAACACGGTTTTAGTGAATTCTTGAGTTTTTTTGTTTCTTTGTTTTCAGTTGATTAATGGATTAGATAGCTCACAGTGTCTATTGGAAAAGTTAGTACAAGTTGTTTTTTTATTTTGTGTTGTGTTTTTTTTGAGTTTTGAAGCATTCCAACTAGTTTGTTAATTCTTTTGTTAAGTACCCTATCATTGGTTTGAACCAGGCAGGTTGAACAAATGGAGTCTTAGCTCATCATTCCATTGTCAATTTTGTACGGGCTCTTGGAATGGGTGAGGAGACTCCATGTACTATATGTTTGGAAGGAGGGGCCCTAGGAAGCTCATTTTCTATGTTTGCAATGATGTCCTAGGTGAGTCAGTTGAGCACAGTTAGGGATGACAAATCATTACAAGAAGATTACAACAAGTTGAATGCATTGGTTGCTTCAACTAAAATCTCATGGAGAGGTAGACACACATCTAAAGAAGCCCCAAGTCAAATTAGAAGATTGGGTGAGTTTCTTTGGCTGCTAAGAAAACAAACTCTTAGTCAGACTGTCCAAGTTGTGTCAAAATACTTGTTTTCAGGCATGGCTGTAGCAGTTGGTGTACAAAAAATCTAGGAGGAGAAGACCTTAGATATCTTGGAGTTCTCAATAAAGGGCATCTGAATCCTAAGCCCTTTAGGTGGCTTAATATAAACAAAAAGGCTTGACAAAGGCCTAATTGCTAGCAGCCTATTTTTGGGTGCAATTGGCATGCATGGTTTGATGAACCGGATTGAAGTACTGATGAAAAGTATAGGTGAAGGAGTAATATTGAAACCAATAGAGGTCCTAGTGGCCAGCCTCTCCATGGAGTAAAGTTCTAGTTGAATGTGTTTCAATTTGTGAAGACAAGACTAGGAGTGTCCTAGTAGCTAGATTGGTATTGAGCAGAGTTCGTTGTATTTCTTGTTGGTGTGCACTAGTTGAAGGAGTGGGATCTTGGGTAGAGATACCTAAAGAGTGTAGGGATAGTTAAGTACCCTATCAAGTCAACACATTGGCCTAAAGAGACCCTAGTGAAGGATAGGGAGTGAGCAAGACAAAGTGTTACATCAATTAACAAGATCATTTTTTGGTAATTTTGTACATTATCATGTTGTCTTTACAGTGACTGTCCTCATTTGTTGAAGAAGAAAAGCATTAATGTGGTTCAATAGCAATACATTCAAGTGGAAATTACACAAGGGAATATCACTATGAGATGTCCTCATGTGTGACTGTCCTTGTCACAAATGAGGACATCTCACAGTGACTGTCCCTTGTGTAATTCCCACTTGAATGAGGATAGTCACTGTAAAGACAACATGATAATGTACACAAGTACCGTGAAGGTAGTCGCAAGTTAGGGCTGTTTCATTGCATACCCGAAACAATGAAGACATTACAGTCCACAAAACGTTTGTGCTTGAAAGATGAACAAATAAAATTAAACTTCTAAATAACCAAAGCCGCTAACAATAAATTCAACACAGATATGTCCTCATTTCTGGGTATTTTAGCTCTCTAACAGCTGAATACCAGATTACATAATAATGACAAAAGAAAAATAAACCCAACGTACTCAGAAATTGTAGCTGTGATTTCGCGGAGGGAATCTCTCTCGGCGCTGTCGAAAACACAAATGACAACGTTCTTGTTTTTTTTGCCCTTATATCCCGATGTGATTTCGCGGAGGGTTACGGTGCTGTTGAAAACACAAATGACAACGTTCCTTTTTTTTTTTGCCCTTATATCCCAACAACATCGCAATTGCAAGTTAGGGCTGTTTCACTGCATACCCGAAACAATGAAGACGTTACGGTCCACAAAATGTTTGTGCTTGAAAGATGAACAAATAAAATTAAACTTCTAAATAACCAAAGCCGCTAACAATAAATTCAACATAGATATGTCCTCATTTCTGGGTATTTTAGCTCTCTAACAGCTGAATACCAGATTACATAATAATGACAAAAGAAAAATAAACCCAACGTACTCAGAAATTGTAGCTGTGATTTCGCGGAGGGAATCTCTCTCGGCGCTGTTGAAAACACAAATGACAACGTTCTTGTTTTTTTTGCCCTTATATCCCGATGTGATTTCGCGGAGGGTTACGGCGCTGTTGAAAACACAAATGACAACGTTCTTATTTTGTTTGCCGTTATATCGTGATGTGATTTCGCGGAGGGTTACGGCGCTGTTCAAAACACACATGACAACGTTCCTTTTAAATTTTGTGCTTATATCCCGACAACGTCGCAATTGCGACAGTTACAAATGTATTGTCGTCGCAAATTGCGACGGTGTCGGGCTATATTTGAAAAAAAAAGAGCAAAACCACATGACATTTGCCTGCCGTCGCAAATGGCCATCGCAATGTCACCCCAAATGTATTAGTGAGGGAGTCCAAGCAGACTCTTTTCTTTTACATTTAAAGATGTTATTCTAATGGATGAGGGTTTGACCTCTTGTTGTTATTGTTGTAAATTTTCTCATCCAAGCTACACATATGTTAGTATTGATTAAGAAGAGTGGATGATATTTCTAAATTGAATGGTTGTTTGAAAAGGAGTGCGAGGTCTATTAACCTAAAAATAATTGTCGATTGTGTGATTTATTTATTATTACATGTATTGATATATAAATTTACGAGTTCTAATTCGCTTTTTCTTTTTTGAAATTTGGGTTGTAGTGGACGGTTGATAGAGGGAGATATGATGGTTGTTTTGGTTTACTAATAGATTTTCATGTGTAATTGTAATAATGATGGCATATAGAAATAAGGCATTTGTAGGAGGGCCACAAATTTACAATCAAATATGGTTGTTTATTAAGGCTCAACATGTTGGATTTGTTCTTATGGAGGAGCTTCCTTCCTAGATTCTACTTTGGGTTCATCATCTTAGATTACTTTTGGAATTTTGGAGACCTTATGTTCTTCATTCAATAGTTTTACTTCTTGAGAGACCTTTAGGGCCTTTGATTTGGATGCTCAAGAGAAAGGTAACTACATATGCTCATATCAATGAAGAGATTGTAGGATTTGAGCAATACAAATCCACAAAACCCGAAGATCACCTACATACGAAAACCTATTACAAGGAAGTAGAGACAAGAAGAGGGCAAGGGTTTGACTAAAAAATATGAAAAAAAAAAATCCTCAAAATAAATAAATGTATAAATATACAATGGATCATCCTTATAAAGGAGATCGAAAGCCTTGAAAGGAAAACCCTAGTGCATGTAATAATTAGTTAAATTATTACAAGACTAATGCATGCAAGTTTATATTTAAAACAACTAGTGCATGAGTGTTTAAATATAAACAACTAAAGCAAAATAATGTGACATCTTAAGAAGGGAGTAAAGTTAATTTAATTAACACAATTAAATTAATACTTTACTCTAACACCCCCTTAAGATGAGCAACAATACAGCTATAAACAATGCAAGAAGAAAGCAAAGGAAACTACAATGCTGAAAGCAAAAAATTAGGTCCTAGCAACATGCCCTGATGAGGTACCCAACACAAAAGAGAGTCTCTGTAAAGCGGAGAAATATAGAAAACTACATGAGAAAAACTCTACTCCAAAAAGAGACAAAGACTAATCTGAAGGACTGAAGAAGCCTCCAAAACTAGGAATATTCCAAAAAATAGGAACAAGAATGAACATGTAGAACATCACTGAAGCAAGAAGATGCAAAATCTGTCAATAAGTAACTGCTGATCTGAAGATCCTCCACTGAAATAGAGCATGACCAGGTAGAGAAGACTGTAATCTGTATGAGTGCCCTCAAATGACACTACTCGAATAAGGAGGCAAACAAAGGCAAACAACTAAACTCGAAGATACAGATGGTATAAAACACCAAAGCCTGAAGAGCTAATCAATCAAAGATGGAAGAGTGCCTCTAAAAATAGGAAAGAAAGAGTGTCTATATGGTAAATGATCCATCTCACTGAAATGCATAGGTACCCAGCCACTACATCTGCTTAGTACATAGGAATAAATACTAAATACATAGCTCACACTATCGAACCAAGGAAGCAGAAGAACAATCGGTAGAAACCCCCCCATAATGCTAACAAGGGAGAGATGACAAATACACTGAAAATAGTGTCAATAAGAATTGCATTGTGAATAACCAGGAACATCGAAGATGCAGTGAAAGTACAAACACAAATAAAGATCCCCTGAGGCTAATGTGGTGGAAAGAACACTCACTTGACAAAGGTAGATGGAAAACTAGGGCAAACATCAAACCCCCCATGACACTTTATAATGGAGTGCAAGTACAAATAGCACAAACATGTTTAAAATTTTAAGTATGCAATAGAATGACACTTTATCTCAGTGCATGTGCATAAAAGAATGCTACAAAAGTGAAGTATACACTGCTCAAAGAAGCACTAATACATTTGGGGTGAAATTGCGATGGCAATTTGCGACGATAGGGAAATGTTAAGTGGTTTTGGCTTTTTTTTTTCAAATATAGCCTGACACCATCGCAATTGCGACGTTGTCGGGATATAAGTGCAAAAAAAAAAAGGAACGTTGTCATTTGTGTTTTCAACAGCGCCGAGAGAGATTCCCTCCGCGAAATCAAGCGGGTTATCATTTATGTTTTGAACAAAGCGGGTTGTCATTTGTGTTTTGAACAGCACCGAGAGAGATTCCCTCCGCGAAATCAAGCGGGTTGTCATTTGTGTTTTCAACAGCGCCAAGAGAGATTCCCTCCGTGAAATCACAGCTACAATTTCTGAGTACGTTGGGTTTATTTTTCTTTTGTCATTATTATTTAATCTAGTATTCAGCTGTTAGAGAGCTAAAATACCCAGAAATGAGGACATATCTATGTTGAATTTATTGTTAGCGGCTTTGGTTATTTAGAATGCTTCCCCACAATACTTAATAGGATGCATTTGGTTTTCAAAGCTTTCACTGACTTGGATTCAAGATTCTGAGACTTTCACGTGCCTTGCTTCAGTTGTTTCCGCAAACAAATCGCGTGCCTTTTGTATGCTTCCACATTTTATATACATGTCCATAAGGGTAGTCACCACCACTATATTTGACAAAAACCCATCTTCAATTACTTTTTGGTGAATTTCCCTACCCTGTTCTAAAGATCCCATTTTGGCATATGCTTGAAGAATGCTGGCAAAAGTGGTTGAGTTTGGTTTTATACCTCCCAATTGCATTTGTTTAAAAACCTCCAATGATTTTTAAACAAATGCAATTGGGAGGTATAAAACCAAACTATAACAATCCACCCTTGCTTGGATAGATCACTCATTGCTATACATTAGCATTCAACTCACAGTAATTTCCCACAGTTTATCCTGTGATCACACTGTTTTCCACAAAACTTTGCATATGCAATGTCAGTACTTCATAATACAAGTTAGTTATTGTCATCCCATGAATATTAGGCCTTCTATGTTCATGGGATGATCTTCATTATCTCTAAAACTCTACTGCAATGACAAGTCTAGACAAAAGAATGACTGTTTCAGCAGTGACTGGCGCGACAGCAGTCTCAATATAATAGTAAACTCATTCAATAACAAGAATAATTGAATAATCAAACCAAATGATTTGAGACTTAAAAGATCAAGGAACTTGCAGAAATTAAAGTTTATTGCTCGCTGTTTCCTTCACCAGTCCATACACCTGCGCAATAGCAAATTCAAAGTAAACTCATTCAAAACGGTTTAGAATGGATGAAAGAAATCCTTCTAACTCATGTATGTGTTAGTTCAAACAAACTAAGACTTCCAAGATAAATGGAGTTGCAAAAACTAAGAGTTTTATATTTCTTACTGTTGCAGTCCATATATATCTCCCTTCTTTGTCGTAACAGAGATATATATAAGATTCTTTATAACTTCTCAAAAACTAATCCAACCAATTTTCATCAGTTTGAGCTTAGTTTGAGCCTAACTAAATCCTAAATACTAACTCCCTCCATTGTTAGCTAACCGTTGGATTTTGAAAATTCAAAAATTCCAACTTATAATTAATTGAATTATTTTAATCCAAAGACCACTAAACTCACTAACTTTGATCTCTTATGATTATTAAACTTTCCAAAAGACTTAAACTTCCGCACTAGCCTATTCTAGATTCTTAGAACATTATTGAACTTTGGACAATCTCAGTCCATTGTAAACAAGCTTTTAGTCCTAATAAGGACATCATTACAAACTCATTGAAGTATTGCATTATTTTAATAACATTAAAGGTGCTAAGATCCTCCAATTGACCTGTTGACCCTGTTTATGTATTCCATCCCTCTGATTTGTCCTGAAAGTCTGTATAATCTCTGTCTCCAAATTGGTTGTGTGAGGTGCTCCAGCACCAGTTCGCCAATGGAATAGAAGTTGTTCTTCCTATATCAATGGAAATCCTAGCTCTACAACTTCTAACATTAATTGAAGTAGAGGAAGATGGTGCGATGAATGTCATATTAGTAAAATTGTTGAATCTACAAGAAGCTTATGAGAATGCTTATAATGCCTTGACACATCACCAAAGAATAGTATAATGTGGGTTTGACAAGAGGTATGCAATCCCCCTCTTAAGAAAAATGATATGATTTTGAAGTACAATGAAAGAGCAGCCAATCCAAGTCAACATACAAAGTTTGATGCCTTATGGGAGGGTCCTTTTTATATTTCTCGCTACAAAGAAAATTATGTTTTTGAGTTGGAAAACATGGAAGGTAATCCTTTTGAGATATTGATAAATAGGATCCATCTTAAACATTTCTATTAATAGTTTATCCTTCCTTCTTGTACATAGTAGGTTATTTATGCTTTAAGCTCAATAAGTATCATGAGGTACATTTTCTTTGTTGTTAGTCTCTAGTTTTCTTAAGGTTTGAGCCCATGTTTTACCCCGTGCATAGCATTTTTTTTTGTCCAACATATTTTAAAATGATCACCCCCCTATTATTGTATCACTTCCTCCTTGTTCCTCATTCAAGTGGCAATTACACAAGGGACAGTCACTGTGAGATGTCCTCATTTGTGACAAGGATAGTCACACATGAGGACATCTCACAGTGACTGTCCCTTGTGTAATTGCCACTTGAATGTATTGCTATTCAACCACATTTATGGGCCCATTTGGACCACGACACACAGTAGCATCTACAGAGAAGAATATCCCAGGTGTAACAAGTTGTAAGAATATACCAACAGTTCTAAGAAGTTCCCTAGCACGTAGTAGCATCTACAGAGAAGAATATACAACATGAGGGCAGCCACTGTAAAGACAACATGATAATGTACACTCATTGTATGTGTACATTATCATGTTGTCTTTACAGTGACTGACCTCATTCAAGTGGCAATTACACAAGGGACAGTCACTGTGAGATGTCCTCATTTGTGACAAGGACAGTCAGACATGAGGATATCTCACAGTGACTGTCCCTTGTGTAATTGCCACTTGAATGTATTGCTATTCAACCACATTTATGGGCCCGTTTGGACCACGGCACATAGTAGCATCTACAGAGAAGAATATCCCAGGTGTAACAAGTTGTAAGAATATACCAACAGTTCTAAGAAGTTCCCTAGCACATAGTAGCATCTTCTAATTGTCTATACCACTTCACAAGGTATTGTTTGCACACATTGTTTTTGGTTCTTTTGATGACCCTTGTTTTGAAATTGCTATTAGGCCTTGTAGCTTATATGTTTTGATTGCTGGAGAGCTTCTAAAGCTAAGCAAGAAGACCATTGCACGAGTTATAGCCGCGCGCTCAGGTTTGAAAATTGTATATTTTTTAATCTAATGTATATTTTAACTAGACTTTTAGCTTATTTTTGCTGTATATTTTAATCTAAAGGGAATCATGGATGTGAACTTGAAAGAATTTTGTACTTAGTTCTTATGGAGAGAATAGTAGTAGTTTACGGTCTAATATCAAATAGAGTTTTCCAATTACAAAAAGTTAATGAATTCTAATAGCTTATATGTTTTGATTGCTGGAGAGCTTCTAGAGCTAAGCAAGAAGACCATTGCATGAGTTATAGCCGCGCGCTCAGGTTTGAAAATTGTATATATTTTAATCTAATGTATATTTTAATCCTTTTGCCATGTCATGTAATATGTCTTGCCTTATAGCTTATATGTTTTGAAATTGCTATTAGGCCTTGTAGCTTATATGTTTTGATTGCTAGAGAGCTTCTAGAGCTAAGCAAGAAGACCATTGCACTAGTCGTAGCCGCGCGCTCAGGTATGAAAATTGTATATTTTTTAATCTAATGTATATTTTAACTAGACTTTTAAAATATTAAAGGATTTAACTAGGTCTAAGAAGATTTGTGTACTTTTGACAATTTTTCTTAGTCACTGAAAGTTGTAGACCGAAGTTTTCATAGCCCAATTTTTGCTTCCTGCGAAGAACGATCATGTTAGATAATATAAGTGAAGAACAAAATAGGGAGACAATCGCTAGATTGTGGTCTAACTTGAAAAGAAAAGGTGATGGAAAATGTTATTGTCCCTGCAAAATTTGTAAGGGCTTAAACCGTAGAAGACTGCTAATCAAAACAGTTAAGAGACATTGTAGGGAGAATGGTCACATTGAAGTGGGGCATGACTATCATCCACTGGTAAGTTGTTCATTATATCATTTTAACAATTTATATACATATGAAATCACTTGATGATGAGTTGAAGATCATGGTTTATTTATGTTAATCAATTTTATATAGGTTGATCTCCCCAGGGAAGTACATGATATGGAGGAACATGGGGGTGCAAATATCCAAGGTGAAGATAATGATCCCATGGAAGATGACGATCATGCGCCAGAAAACACAATTGAAGATGATGGTATAAATACATTGATCCATGACACATTTAGTCCAAGCGGATCTGATCATGATGATGATGATAGCCTCGATGTACCTCTACTTGAGAAGGCATACGAACCCCTATACAAAGACTCCCAAACAACTCTTCTCTCTACTGTATTGTTGTTGTTGAACTTGAAGGTTATGAATGGTTTATCCAACATAACAATGTCACGTATGTTAAGGTATGTCATATATGTCTTTATAGTTAACAAAGGGTGAATAATGTACCACTAATATTGTTTATATTAACAACTTATATTTTTTGTTGTAGATTGATAGGCCAGTTTTTGTTACCACCATCAAATATTCTACCTCGCTCATATCAAGAATTATCTGCTATTATGAAAGATATTGGAATGGAGTATCAAGCAATACATGCTTGTCCCAATGATCATATTATATATTATAAAGAACATGAATTTGCAACACAATGCCCTGTATGTCATACGAGTAGATATCGAACAGATCGAATAACAAAAAAGGTGCCTCACAAGGTTCTTCGTTACATCCCCATTATTCCACGGATGCGACAATTATTTAGGTGTACTAGCTTGGCACAATTTATGGATTACCATGTACGCAATAGAAGTCGAGATGACATTATTCGAATCCCTGCGGATGGTTCGGCATTTATGCACATAGAGGAAAAGTGGCAACACTTCAAAGAAGAACCTCGTAATCTCAGGCTTTCATTGGCAGCGGATGGTGTCAATCCATTTGGAGAGATGAGATCTGTTTGCTTGGTGTGGCCTGTTTTTGTTATCAACAATAACATTCCTCCATGGATGTCAATAAAGAGGGAGCACATTATGTTGGCAATGATTGTTCCAAGTATTTTATCATTTGATAGTTATTAATTTACATGTACTTACAAATCTTACAGTAAAATGTTCACAATAATTATGTAATGTTACTGTTCATTCAAGTAGGTAAATATCAAGTTAAAGATATGAATGTATATATTGAGCCTCTTATTGACGAGTTGGTGGAGTTATGGAACGGTGTCACTATGTATGACGTGTCTAGACCAATAGGACAAAGACAATTTCAATTCCATGCAATACTTGTATGGACAATACATGATGCCCCAAGGCTAACACATTTTTGTGGTATGTTATAGTGAATTCAAGTTGCGCATGATAATTCTAATTATAAAAATCAACATATTTAATAATCCAATTATATCATTATCTTGTAGGTCTTCAAACAAAAGGAAAATTTGCATGTCCAGTTTGTGGTCCAAAGATGAAATCTCATCATTCAAAAAGTTTAGGAAAGCAGGTGTTTGATGAGTACAGACACTTCCTCCACAGGAATCATAAGTATCGAAGTATGGAAAAACATCTTTTCAATGGGAAAGAAGAGACTACATCAAAGCCACGAAGAATGACACCTCGCCTATGGAAGTTGGAATATAATAGAATTAATCGTCGAGGTAATGTCGTTCCACAAAATGGTTTATGTTTGTAATTTATATATTTCTATTGTGATTTTTGTTTACTAATTATGTAATTGATGATCGTGAAGGTCGTCAAGGCACTACTGACAACCTTCCAAATGGACTAAAAAGCTATCCCAGAAAATTTAGTAGGTTGCCCTACTACGAGGACCTACAAATTGTGCATTTGTTTGATCCTATGCATATTGGAAAGAATATAACAGAGACATTGTGGAAAATACTGGATGGAAGGCGTGACAAAGAAAAAATTGTGAAAATTTGTAATGACATTCATGAATCCAATCATGCACTGAAGAATTTCATTCACTCAAATAGCAATAGAGATCAGATTAATATAAGTGCCCTTCCTTGGTTATTAACGGAGCAGCAAAGTGATGCCATAAAAGAAGTCATACGAAAAATTTGATTTCCCACAGGATTTGCTGCGAACATAAGCAATCTCATATCAAAGAAAAGTGAATTTGGGCCAGGGCTCAAAACGCATGATTGGCATACTTTCATCAAGGTAAGTTATGTTCTTCTGTATTTACAATATATTCATAAACTACGTGTACTATTCATTATGTTATGTTAGAAAATAATGAAATGATTGGTTTATAATTACTGCAGTACGTGCTACCTCTATCTCTCCCAGAGCACTTCAACAATAACATCAAACAAGTGATATATGATCTTGGAAAATACATGAGGTAAGCAGTAATATCTGTTCAATTTGTTGTATATATTTATTATATTCGTGATTTGTTTTTCTTGCTATGTAATCTATTGTATATTATTTTGTAAAGTCTCGTATTTATATTTTTTTGTGACTTGAATCTCTTAATGTAGGTGGTTGTCATCTAAAGAAATCCATAAAGAAGATATAAACTATTGGAAGAGAAGAATTCCTCATTTATTGTGTGAAATGCAAAAGTGTCTACCTCCAACTTTTTTCAATGCACAAGAACACTACCTCATACACCAAGTTGAGGAGATTGAATTGTGTGGACCTGCACACACTAGGTCAATGTGGATGGTTGAGAGGCACTTGAAATCTTTGAAGGCTTTGGTTCGACAAAGAGCACATCCTAAGGGTTCTATGGTAGAGGGATACATGGTATACCAGACTATGGTGTACATTACTGAATATCTTCCTAAGTTTGCTTCAAATATCCATGTAGATCGCATTTGGGATCTTGACCCTTTTAAAAAATTCAAAGGGGAGTACTTGATGGGGAAAGGTAGATTGAGGAAAGTGATAGGTAATAAATTGTAAGATGTTATTGTAATAAATTATTTCTTAATCTTCAAAATAAATCGGTTGTAAGTCGTCTATTTTTTTTTGTACAGTTGCTCGAGAGTGGGATGCACTACATTTGTATATTGCAAACAATCTTGATTGGATGACGGTATGGATTGAACGATGTCAACATTCTGGTCACAAATTAACATGGGAAGGTGTATCTTCATTGGTTAAAGAAGCTCATCGTAATGGAGATTCTAATGTTATGCAAAGGGAAATAGATTTAGCATATGGTTTAAGAGATTTCCAGGTACGTACAAAATTATTAATCACCCGTATGTTTATCAACTCATGATATAATAATTTTGACATGTTTCACATATTATTGCAGGTTAAACACCACAAGGGTATGTTCTGTAATGGTCAAAAATTTTGCGTCAAAGTGTTGGATGACACGAAGAAAACTTGTGATTCTGGAATAACTGCAGTCTTTCAAGTGACTAATATTTCATCTAGAAATGACTTACATCCTCAAGAGTCTAAAAATCAATACTATGGCATTTTGGATGATATACTTGAGTGCAACTTTAGTTCCTTCAAATTAGTACTCTTCATTGTCAAATGGTACAGGCTACGACTTAATCCAAATGATCCTAATAGAACTGTTATTGAACATGATAATGGATTTACAATGGTTAATACAAGGTCATTTGAGCCAGTTGGGGATGAGCCCTATATTCTTCCAAGCCAATGTGAGCAGGTATTTTACTCAGAGGTTTCACATAAACCAGGTTGGTCATTTGTTGTTAGACATGAACCGAGAGGAAGGCCGATAAAGTATAATGCGATGGAAGAAGAAGATACTGAAGAAGTAGAAGATGATGTAGATGATGATCACGATCGACAATTATTGGATGATGTTCTTGAGACAAATTTTCATGAAGAAGAAGAAGAAGATGATGACGATGATGCTGCTACTGATGATGATGATGAAGATGATGTTGATGTTGATGATGATGATGTTGATGATGACGACCACGATGACAACAACGACAACGACGACGATGATGATGACGATGATGACGAGGATGATGATGATGATGATGATGATGATGATGAGGATGATGGTGATGAAATTTAAAGGTATGCCATCAATCCTTAATGTATTTAATATTCATTTCTTGATAGAAATATATTTGTCTTAAATGGTTACATAGTTTATTCATTATCTATTTAAAAGCTACAAGTTTCAACTACAAATAGAATACTGCTAATCTAAATTAACTATTAATCTAAATTAATTAAATAAAACTATTTAAAACACATATTGATGCATGAATGTATTGAGCCTTATTTTCTTTCAGGTCAAAAGCATTTGTAAGTGTTCTCACAACACCAACCAAGCATCTTCATAAGATCACTCTCCTTGATCCAAGCCAACTCCATAACCTATCAGAGTGCACACCAAATCCTTATGCCACCTTAGCGTTCTAAATATTTGGAATAGTCCCAATGTCCCTCAATCCATCCAATGGATTCATCCAAGCAATCTAATCAACAAACTATCAAATGCTCACAATGCCTCAATAGGCTCCAAACTTGACTTCACCTTAACTAGGTGTTTCCTCCACCTCCACCACACACATCAAACAACTTCAAATAGCATGTCCCCAAGGTTACTAAGCCCTCAACTCATCAGCTGATACAAAAACCCAGTTTTAGCCCTTCAGTAGGCCTACTTCCCTAGCAGGCTTATAATGTGAGCCTGATTTAAGTGTTATAATGTGTACGTTTTAATGTTTTTAATTTTTATGTGATGCTTATGATGGATGTGATTATGATTATGATGTGATTATGCTCACGATAATTGAATTACATGTGCAGGAAATTGAACCCCTTTCAAGGGCATCCCGCACAGTCTCATGGATCGACAGGTATAAGTCAATACACCTTATAGAAAGTCTATTTAATACACTTATCAATAGTAAGATTGATGTCTTCTAAGATCTCTCCCATTTGTAGGTACCAGCAAATAGGTATTTGTCAGAAGTGTCTTCCTCGAGTGAGGGAAATATAGGAATAGAAGAGGAAAGTGAGACATGCAGTTTATCTAGAATAGGGAGATTAACTAGAGGTCAAAGGAATAGAAGGAAATTCAATAAACACATGAAATTTTTCCTTGCTCAAGGGGGGTCATGTTCTTATGATGATGAGATGAAAGGTGACATCGAGGTGCCCTTGAGGTACCAACATCTATAGAAACATTGGGTACCCAAGGAACTTCCTCCGATAAACACTGATTTTTGTGTTAATGAGAGGATATATCACATAGCACCATCATCATTACATGGTTTGGGCCTATTTTCTATGGATGGCATAAAGGTGTCTTACAACAAAGTTTCTGAATTGATGGAGTATGTTGGACCATGTTACGATTACAAAAGTTGGATGCATATTGTTCAATATAAAAAAAGTATGCGTAGGTATGCACTCTCGGCAAATTATATACAACAGCAAGACAATAATCAAAGTAAAAGTGTGGCTATATACATTGATGGAAGGCCAAAAGCAACAGGGAATATTGGGGGTTTTATAAATAGTACATGACCTGGGTCAACTATAAAGCAACCCAATTGCATATTTGAGGCGCGCGAGGGAAATCGTGTATTCATCTGTGCGATAAAATCAATACGTGCAGGGGAAAAGCTGCTTATTGATTACAATTTGAACCGCATAGATACAAACGAGGCTACTATCATGGGGGTGGTACATACTATTAAACCAACTTCTAATCAATGACTCCAACATACCATTTAGTTATTAAATTTTTGGCTAACATTTTTATACTTGATCTTTGACACAGGGGCACAATATGGAGCAACCGCCCGAAGGTGATGGTGATGATATTCCTAGCTCATCTACACATGAGCAGGTAAAACTCATTGTAATTGTGCAAACTAGATAGAAGCAAAATGTTATTTTTTTTAATGTTATTTTCTTCATTGTTTTGGAGTAATTTTGATAATACTAATACTATTGTTGTCACAGAGGGCCGGTGGTCGGAGAGAGGGAAAGCAACTTGCAGTCCCTCAGGAGTCCCCCCTTGTGGACCCTTTTTTTATTGATTTAGTAGAGACCGATGACCCGATCGGTTCCATTAAAAAGCTGCTAAAGAAAATTGGGAAAGAACTTCTACATTTGGTATCCATACATCCTCAGACTCAGGAAATAAAAGACAGGGCAGCTGAGTTGTTGCGCACTTCTGAAAACTTTAAAGTAAGTATTAATGAAATTTTTAATTATTACAAGAGTTCAATAATGGTTTTTATGTTATGCTCTTTTATGACATTAATTAAAATATGGATGCATTGTCTTTACAGAGTTATTTGCGTAATTTTGAACCCCATTCCCATGATGAGGCCGATACTGCAAGTGGTTCAGGTAGATCACATGTTCCATTCCCCACTTGTGTTTTCCACTGAATATATATAGGAATGATCATAATCATTGACAATACATGCTCGAACAATCTTTTTTTTTAATGCTCTAACAATCTTGTCCATGCTAGTCCACGTGTTCTATATTTATGCATGCTCTAACAATTTTATTCTTCAGCTCCTTTCCATGATGATATGACAACGCCGCCTCCATCCAGGATGGCCACAAATGTCTTGCCGACAGCCATGTCAACAACACACAGCCTAAATGCACCAACTGTTGCACCATCTACTGGTACACAAATCCCTCTTTTTCTCTCTTTTGTTATGTGTTTAAGTGTTATGTGTTTACGATGTAGATCCCTTGATTGTGTTTGTGCCATGGGTGCTCTGCACCAATTTATTTCCCTTGAAGTATTATTTTTTGGAGGCATTTGATAATGGTTTTCATTTTTTGCAATAGGAGATGCAACAAGTCCCGATGCAGCATCATTTCCTGGATGTTCCCGTGTTCCTAGTACGGGAATGGTGAAGGATTGCATATTGATCGTCAGTGACGATGAAGGCATTCCCTTAAAAGTAGCCAAATTTCCAGGTACTTTAAAGTTATTATTATTCTATAGTGATATAATAGTAATTTAGTTTTTGATCACTCTTCATTGACTAATGATCCCATGATTATTTTGTAGGGAATGATATTTTTTGGTGAAAACTTGGTGACGAGTGTTTGCAGATATTTGGGCCCACCCTACATACATGGTGGAACATCATATCCTAACTAAAACTCCAAACCACTATTTTGATTTCATATCATTGCTAGAATAGTTTTCCTTTTCATCAATTTCTTGAACTATATTAAAGGTAGCTTCTCTTCATTTATGAGTCTAACATGTTTTTTTTTACTTAAAAGGTGGAATAACCAAGATAAAAAGTTGAAGGATGATCTTGTACATAGCATGACCTAGCTTTTTGGACCTCATGCATTCGAGAGAAACAAGCTCCTTGAAAGAGTTGGTTTATGTTTGAAGTATATTAGGGACCAGTACAGGAAATATTTAGAGGTTAACCCTAGGCACGAGCGTCCGCCCTATGTTCTTGAGGCTGAGTGGTAGGCTTTGATTTTGGATGGAAAGTATAAAGCCGACATGAAAAAAGGAATTACGCCAGTAGAGAGTAGAGCAAGGTATGTGATACTTTTGAGAATGTAATTATGTACTAATTAACCTCTAAATTTTTCCTGTAATTATGTACTAATTAACCTCTAAATTTTTCCTGTACTGGTCTCTAACATATTTCAAACTTTTCATAGATTGCCTGACACATCAAAGGCAAAAAAGGCAAGATTAGAAAAGCATGGGACACACAAGCTCGGCTCTGGTGGTTTTTCCAAACTTCAAGCACGAGTTGTAAGTATTAGTAAATGAAAACTTGTATCAATTTTTTTATATATTGCAAGGAAATTTTTTTTGATCAAACAATGCAAGTAAAATTCACCATACCAAGCAAAAATGTAGGGGTCAGAGTTCAATAGATGCCTCACAGAAGAGGACAAGAGAATTGGCTTCCAACAAGGCTATAGAGCCGTGGCTGAACGACTACGAGCTGAAATCAGTGTGCAAGGTTCAAATAATGATGCATCTGAGCCACAGGTAAATAAGCTAAATGAAATTTATTTCAAATTGAATACTTTACCAATTAGTCTATTTGATGTTAAGTTCTAATATAAAGTGAGTATATCTGTTTTAAGAAAGAAATGATAACAATGTGTAGGATATTGGAATGCAGCCTGACAATCCTTCTACACAATCTATGCATAATGAAGGTTCGCATGATGTGCATCCTAGTGGTGGAGGTATACATTTGCTATTAAAAATTTTATATGTAATTACAATTGGTGTTTGGATTAATGTAACATTTTGTATAGCAACTGTAGAGGATCGAGGGGTCGGTGCTCATGAGCATGTTGAGGTTGAGTCTAGACAAAATGATGTGGCCAGATCAGGTAATTAAAGAGCGCCATAGTTATGTTCTTTAAAATAATTAAATACTTGTAACAATTATAATTAAATATTTTAAATTTAACTCTTTTATTTGTTATTGTAGAGGACCCCCCTTTGCAGCAGCATAGGAATTTGAGATCATCAAGAATAGAGAACAAAACAACTGATGAGGGGGGTATTGATGATAACACTGATGCTCCTCTTAGAGCTTACATAGAAAAAAAAATTAGAAAGAGAAAAAAGAAATGATTGTCATCTAAATACCTTAATTGATAATGACTGAATTTTATGTCTGAATGAATTTAATTATGTGCTAATGAATGTTCATGAATTATGTGTTTATTTTCATATTGATGAATGTTGCGTGTTAACGAATCTAATGTGTTAATGAATGTTATCATGTGATATTGATTGAATGTTACATTTTATTAATAATTGAAAGAATGAATGAATGTTAGATGTTAACGGGGAATGTAGAGTGATGTTAGGGGGAGGAGGGTGGGGCCAAATGAGCTTCCACCTTCACGTGGTTGGCCCTGTTTATTAGAGAATATTAAACTATATTCTTGAAACAAAGTGAAGCTCAATAAGATACTAAATGAGTCAAAATGGTTATCAAGGTCCTCTATCCATAAGATACTTGTAGTCAAAATGGTTATCTAGGTCCTCTATCCATTCCATAAGTTCTTCACCATTCAAACTTCCTCCATAACAAGGAATGTGCTCTAGGTTAGTCATGAAGGCTAGCATGGACTCTCTGTCAGATAGAGCCACTATTTTAGAGCCTTTTTAGTGCATTTCCTTCAAGCACTGTACAGTGTACGGATGTGAAAGGGAGGGCAGACCAGTGTGGAAGTTAGAGTATTTATATCTTATGCTTTGAGAGTTTATTTGGTAGATTCAAGACACCTTATATCAAAGTTATTCCTTTTTCTTATTTGTTGTTCTGTCAAACCCTCATTTTTAGGGTTATTGCATTCAAATGGCCTTAACTTGCAAATAAACCATAGGATATCCTCTGTTCTTTGTAAAATGCAAGTTAAGGGGGTTTATTTTCATATTTTAAAAGCTTTGGAACAGGATACTAAGCCAGAGAATTTCGAGAGCAAGCCCTAGGTCAAGAATCTCAATGTTCTTGACTAGGAGTTGATGGATTATGCAAGATTAGAGGGTAGCGGCAAGTAAAGGACCTCAAACCTTGTTGAATCTAGATCTTTAGAGCATGGTGGACATCTTCAAACTCTGATCTTGGTTTCATGCACCCATTTTCAATGTCTTGTTTTGGAACCCACACCCAAAGGCATGCATTAGGTCTGCGGACTCAATAAGGACATTGATATGCTGGAGTGGAGTCAGGGTCTGGGAGTTGGAGGATTGTTAGAACATCAAAAAGGGTACTCAAAAAACATATAAGTTCATAAGGTCCTTTGTCAAATTGAAGAGTTATTGCTGCAGAACAGGTTTTGGAGACCTACTAGAGTCACTAGGTCTATTTGTGATTTTGATGTCTTGGGTTGTTCGGAACACAACCAATGCATGATTCTGCATGTTTTAGGGAATCTTAAGAGTTTTCAAATGTTTGATTGGGTTGGAAAAGCCTAGGATCAATAAAGTCTCTTTTGGTAGAAAATCAGGGAACTTGTCCCTAAAAGGAAATTTGGTCTTGGTTGGGATTGAGTCAATAAGGTGTTAGAAGTATCTTGAAACCTTTGAAGTCCCTCTAGTACAGAGATTTTAAACTGGTCTGATAGAATCAGAGGCTAAATTGCTTAGGTGTAACATTTTGGTGTCTTGAAGTGGGTTGGGGCTTAAGACCAAGTTTCTTGCTGACCACTCTGCATCACATTGTCTTGCATGAAATTAGTCATTCTGTATACACTGGTCTAGTGTTGTCAATAGACCCAAATAGTTCAAAGATACTTGAACCAATTAGATGTTTTATGGGGTGCATTCTTGTGTTAGGTAGAAAGGATTCTTCATACAGGTGAAAGCCTTGAACCTTTCCCCACTCCCAAAAAAATATCACTTGTACTGTTATGAGCAGTCATGAGGACTAGATAGATACATTATAATATATGTAATTGCCACTTGAATGTATTGCTAGTCAACCACATTTATGGGCCCGTTTGGACCACGGCACACAGTAGCATCTACAGAGAAGAATATCCCAGGTGTAACAAGCTCTAAGAATATACCAATAGTTCTAAGAAGTTCCCTAGCACACAGTAGCATCTACAGAGAAGAATATAAAACATGAGGGCAGTCACTGTAAAGACAACATGATAATGTACACTCATTGTATGTGTACATTATCATGTTGTCTTTACAGTGACTGTCCTCATTCAAGTGGCAATTACACAAGGGACAGTCACTGTGAGATGTCCTCATTTGTGACAAGGACAGTCACACATGAGGACATCTCACAGTCACTGTCCCTTGTGTAGTTTCCACTTGAATGTATTGTTATTCAACCACATTTATGGGCCCGTTTGGACCACGACACACAGTAGCATCTGCAGAGAAGAAGTTTGGTATGCAATGGTCTTGAAACCTTTTGAGAAATTCTTGGTATGCATTTGTGTGGTGCAAAAGCTTCGTTGAAAGAGAAAAAGAAGAAAAGAATAGAAATGATTTTTTTTCTTTTTATGTCATATACTGTAACCAGCTACTTATAACTTGCAAAAATTATTATAACCATTTGAAATTGAAACTTAGTTTAATGTGAAACTGAGAACTGCTTTATTAGAGCTTTCTGTGATTTAGATTCAGACATCAAGAACATTGTTTGCCTAATATTGTGATTAATGTTTATTTATTAATATCTCATACTGACAAACAATTGATAATTGTAGGGAAAACGTCATTGGGGGTCTTTGAGGATCCACCAGAAGCCAAGGAGAAAATGTATTCAAATGCTAAAGATGGTGTAATAGTCCTTACAGCTATTGAACCTTGCTGTGTAGATCATCTCCGATTCTCCAAGTTCAACAGTACTGTGGTATTCCTTTGGATACTTCTAATGGTAAATTTCAGACATCAAGTTCTTTTCGTATGAAACTACTACATTTGTAATCTGTAGTTTTAAACTTTTAGTTTATAAATGTTCATTAGCTTTAGTTCGTATGCTGCCATTTCAAGTATGATTAATGAAGTTACCTTTATCACAGGATGAAAGTGAGCAGTCAGCATACTGGTACGGAGCTGGCAGCATTGATACGATGACTAGGGCATCGTTTAATGGTGGTATTGTGTTTTCCCGTGTTTAGGGCATCGGCCTTTTGAAGCATTGCCTTCATCTTTCTTAAGTCTGAGTTTTAAGTTTGTTTATTTCCATCCTAACTTGCTTTTCCCTCTTCAGTTTTGTAGTACTGTGAAGGTAGTCGCAAGTTAGGGCTGTTTCATTGCATACCCAAAACAATGAAGATGTTACGGTCCACAAAATGTTTGTGCTTGAAAGATGAACAAATAAAATTAAAATTCTAAATAACCAAAGCCGCTAACAATAAATTCAACACAGATATGTCCTCATTTCTGGGTATTTTAGCTATGTAACAGCTGAATACCAGATTACATAATAATGACAAAAGAAAAATAAACCCAACATACTCAAAAATTGTAGCTGTGATTTCACAGAGGGAATCTCTCTCGGTGCTATTGAAAATACAAATGACAACGTTTCTCTACATTATCATGTTGTCTTTACAGTGACTGTCCCTTGTGTAATTGCCACTTGAAGGAGGACAGTCACTGTAAAGACAACATGATAATGTACACTTACAGAATGAGGACAGTCACTCTAAAGACAACATGATAATGTACACTCACTGTAAGGACAGTCACAAATGAGGACATCTCACAGTGACTGTCCCTTGTGTAATTGCCACTTGAATGTATTGCTATTTAGCCACATTAATTCTTTTCTTCTTCAACAAATGAGCATAGTCACTCTAAAGACAACATGATAATGTACACTTACTGTGAGTGTACATTATCATGTTGTCTTTAGAGTGACTATCCTCATTTGTTTGAACTAACACATACATGAGTTAGAAGGATTTCTTTCATCCTCTCTAAACCGTTTTGAATGAGTTTACTTTGATTTTTCTGTAACATAGAAGGCCTAATATTCATGGGATGACAATAACTAACTTGTATTATGAAGTACTGACATTGCATAGGCAAAGTTTTGTGGAAAACAGTGTGATCACAGGATAAACTGTGGGAAATTACCTTGAGTTGAATGCTAATGTATAGCAGTGAGTGATCTATCCAAGCAAGGGTGGATTGTTATAATGTGTAACATTGTATAATGTTTGTGAGATGGTGAATCATCCACTAATTTGGATTTGAAGGGTGTAGAATCGGGTGATTGAGAATGCCCTAGTTAAGAAGGGTTTAGAGCCAAGAATTGTGGGTTTGGGTGTTGCAGAGCCCTAGAGGCTAATTCCCTTTGGAATTGTTTGTTTCAAAGTGTAAGAAGACACTGTCCAGGGATTAGGAAGTGTTAGGTGGAATTTATCATATACTTCCTTTGAAATTTGGGTCATTTTTATACATTAAAACCAGAGGTACAGTCATAGAACAGGGTAGGGAAATTCACCAAAAAGTAATTGAAGATGGGTTTTTGTCAAATATAGTGGTGGTGACTACCCTGATGGACATGTATATTAAATGTGGAAGCATACAAAAGGCACGCGATTTGTTTGTGAAAACAACTGAAGCAAGGCATGTGAAAGTCTCAGAATCTTGAATCCAAGTGAGTGAAAGCTTTGAAAACCAAATGCATCCTATTAAGTATTGTGGGGAAGCATTCTAAGTAACCAAAGCTGCTAACAATAAATTCAACACAGATATGTCCTCATTTCTGGGTATTTTAGCTCTCTAACAGCTGAATACCAGATTACATAATAATGACAAAAGAAAAATAAACCCAACGTACTCAGAAATTGTAGCTGTGATTTCATGGAGGGAACCTCTCTCAGCGCTATTGAAAATACAAATGACAACGTTTCTCTACATTATCATGTTGTCTTTACAGTGACTGTCCCTTGTGTAATTGCCACTTGAAGGAGGACAGTCACTGTAAAGACAACATGATAATGTACACTTACAGAATGAGGACAGTCACTCTAAAGACAACATGATAATGTACACTCACTGTAAGGACAGTCACAAATGAGGACATCTCATAGTGACTATCCCTTGTGTGATTGCCACTTGAATGTATTGCTATTCAGCCACATTAATGGTTTTCTTCTTCAACAAATGAGGATAGTCACTCTAAAGACAACATGATAATGTACACTCACTATCATGTTGTCTTTAGAGTGACTATCCTCATTTGTTGAAGAAGAAAAGCATTAATGTGGCTGAATAGCAATACATTCAAGTAGCAATCACACAAGGGACAGTCACTGTGAGATGTCCTCATTTGTGACTGTCCTTACAGTGAGTGTACATTATCATGTTGTCTTTAGAGTGACTGTCCTCATTTGTTGAAGGAAAAAAGCATTAATGTGGCTGAATAGCAATACATTCAAGTGGCAATCACACAAGGGACAGTCACTGTGAGATGTCCTCATTTGTGACTGTCCTTACAGTGAGTGTACATTATCATGTTGTCTTTAGAGTGACTATCCTCATTTGTTGAAGGAAAAAAGCATTAATGTGGCTGAATAGCAATACATTCAAGTGGCAATCACACAAGGGACAGTCACTGTGAGATGTACTCATTTGTGACTGTCCTTACAGTGAGTGTACATTATCATGTTGTCTTTAGAGTGACTGTCCTCATTTTTTGAAGAAGAAAACCATTAATGTGGCTGAATAGCAATACATTCAAGTGGCAATCACACAAGGGACAGTCACTGTGAGATGTCCTCATTTGTGACTATCCTTACAGTGAGTGTACATTATCATGTTGTCTTTAGAGTGACTGTCCTCATTTGTTGAAGGAAAAAAGCATTAATGTGGTTCATTAGCAATGTATTAAATAAATTTTTTTTTAATTCTATCCAGGACCATCTTAGAATATCTACTATTTGCGCATTTAGATATTAACCTAATCAACTTGATTCAAAAGATAGATGGTCATTAACCAGAGAGAGATCGCCATGCATTAAGAAACCTAATTTTTCCAAATCCAATTGTTTCCCTTACCTGAATGCCCTACTATTCTAGGCAAGGTATACCGCTCACCTTGGATGAGAGACTAATTATGGGAATTTCTTTTTTCACCCAGATCGAAAAACCACTGACAAAAATGGAAATGACCAATCAAATAGTAGTCTTATTTTAGTCACTTTGTTTGCATAATAAATTGCTTGCATGGATTATTGTAACTAAAACATAGATTCATGCTCTAATAGCTTCCTTTAGCTCGTTAGACTTAATTTGAATAAAGAAAATTAACGGTACAATCAGTAAAATGTAGTTTTCACCATCGTCAATCTCTAGGCACCAAGGTTTTAATATTGAGATTATTTCTTTGTGGTATGCAAGTTGTAAAGGAAATAGAGCCTTCAATAATAAATAGAGCACTCTATTCTTTCTGATCATTTGATTTCTTTATAAGTTTATGATTTGATAATTGTTATTTTTTGATTTTTGTGTATTGTTGATTGGTTAATTGCTATTACCTTTTTCTTTCCTGTTATAAAGAGCTTCTATCAGACTTCACACATGAAACTCTAGATATTTCACACATTCAGATGTAAGCTCTCTTGTTCAGTTTAGTCATGAGACCCCTATTACTAGAGTGTTTGGTGCAGAAATAGCCACTTTTATTGTAGAGCATTATTTCTTAAGAATATGTTATCATGTTCCTAATGGAATTGTGCTTAGTATTCAATTCCAAATTAATTTGATTTTCATAAATGTTAAATATAATTGGGTCATTGGTGTATTTGATAGTTGATATGTAGTCACGATGAAGTTAGAAGTTCTAGTGGCTAGAGTTTGTGGCTTTGATACTTCATCCTTGTTGGTTTTTTAGCCTTTCTATATGCCAATAAAAATAAGGTGCATACCTGAAACAAACAAGCAATGATGCAAAGGCTGGTGTGTGAAAATGGAAGTATTCTAGTGATATTAATTTTAAAAATTTCTTTTATTTTTTAAGGTCTTGGATGCCATTGGAGATACTATAAATTACTAACACTAAAGAAATATTGCATCTGATTATTTTGTTGGAAGTTTGGAACATATTGAACTTTCTCCACTATAACATATATAGCCTGGAGCTTTCATAAAACCATTTTGATAAATAGTCTTGCACATTGCCTGTAAGACACAAACTTTCAGTGCCATAAAAATACACATTGTCCTCAATTAGTAATGTCTCAAATTTTGTACAGAACTTGCTATTTGAGTCTTATATTTCAGAATTGAAGCAAAAATTTCTCCAAAAAAGTCAAGATGATCGATCTAGCATAGATTTCAAAAACTGTAGGTAGTTTAACTAATGTGGATGCAATCATATTTTACCACTCTGAATGAACTAGTTTGCATGAAAATTTATATACAACCATCATTGCATTGTGGCTCTTTGTTAGAGACGTAGAATTTTGAAGTTTAAATTATTTTCACAATTTTATCATAACTTGGAGCATTTTTCATACTTAGCTGTGTCACTAGCTTAATGCATATTAATTATTTTGTCTTGTTTTTCTTGCATGGCAGGGAAGCAACAACAACATATAGGGCTGAAGCTTTAGAATTTCAAAAACAATTGAGGCATTTGCAGAATTAGTGTATTTGCTCAGTGGTCAAGCTTCATCTTTGATTCAAGGAAGATGAGCACGGGAGGCAACAACATCTTCAACAAATGGACGAAATTGCTAGCAGGAATATGGAGGTATGAAGTAGAGAGATGCTTTGTAATAGAAGGAATCTGTCTTAAGCTAAGTTTGTGTTGGCTAAGAAAATCTCATTTCATAAAAAATTGAATGCCTCTTATGTATATAGTCCTATTTAGTGACACAATATTAGATTCGTAAAAGGTAAGTGTGTTATGAACATTTCTATATGTAACCTTGCAATATTTTCTACTAAGATTTTCACTCTTTAAGGATATTTTGTAAAGTTTATAAGGTCTAAATTTTATAGGCAGGTGTCTCACAACCAAATTATATTACCTTGGATTTTGGACCTATTTTTAGTTGCTTGAGTTGTTGTAGGATTATAGCACATTATTTTATAGCAATATAAGTAGATGTGTGAATTCTTGTCATGAACCATCCAAATCATTGTAGTCATACCCTTGCTACATGTAAATCTTAGTTTGGAGGTTTGATCTCGTGTGTTGATGAATGCTTAATGCTATGTTGGAGGTTTGATCTCTTGTGTCGATGAATGCTTAATCTGTAGTTTTGATACGTATGATTCTATAGTTGAGATGAATTGTTGAATGTGTTTGAGGACTTTGATTATGCTACTGTGATAGATTTATGTAGGTTTCCTTGTAATATCACAGTGATAGTTGTAAACATGTATCAATGTTCCTCTGCTAATTTATTGCTGCTACTGCTGAGTCTATCTTTATCTGCTGCTGATGAAGGCATTGATTATCTTTCAGATGTATGTCTTTCTGTTGTTGTGTATTTCTTTCCTCTGCTTTTGATGAAATGAACTGCTAAATATATTAATCTTGCTTGCTATTATTATTGTTTGCTTGCTAAAATGAACTCCTAAAGTTAGTGTCTATTATTGTCTTGCTTGCTATTAATCTGATTTCCATTGCTATGGTTCTGAATAGCAAATTGCTGCATCTTCTCGACAAATATTTATCACTGTATTAAGGTTATTCTTAGATCTCTTTCTTCTGGTCAAACCCTTTATTAGAAGTTTCTCTTTATTATAATAATTAATGTTTCTTTTATGAGGTTTGTATGAAGAACTTGATGTTCTTAAAATGGACATTTCTCTGATTTGTCAATATAATTGCTAATGTGATAGTTTTCAGACAAAGAGACTGTTGCTTTGTCACTTAACCAACTAATTTTTTTTTATAAAAAAAATCATTGTTTTATAAAGTTTTTACTTACAAAATGTTCTTGATTGTTCAAGAGCAACTCAGATTGCTGATCTCAATCCTTTGCAAGGGCTCAACTCATAAGATGATTGATGGTCTGTGTTTTAGATAGGAAAATTGTGAAAGCATTTACGGTCAAGACTGGGGGATGACATTCTTTCAGTTTGCAATGCATGTCTTGGGTGCCAAAAGGTCAAGTAAAACTGGAATTCAATGAATTCATGTATTATTATAAATTTCTGAGAAAAGATATAACCGTGCAAGAGTATGCTAATTTGGGTGTTCTTAGACTGGGTGCTATGTATTGATATGAATATTGATTGAAATTGGTTGGCTTGAGCAAAAGCTGTAATGTTTCTTTAAGGTTTATCATAGAATCTACTCTATTGCAATATATAGAACTTATATGATAGTCTTTGAATTGCTGAAGTAATCCATGATTTCTGATTTCTTCCAATCCATTTGAAGTTTATTCTAAGAAGTATTTAGCTAATTTAGCTAGACTTGTGAAAGTTCAATGCCATATATTTTTAAAAATATGGAGCTTATATGATAGCCTACGATTGATAAAGTATATGCCTGATTTATGAACTTTTACCATACATTTGGAATACATCATAACAAAAATGTAAAGCTAGACTTTATTAGTTCAAGTATAGTCTTGGTTTTTCTGTTGTGTCCTAGGTCATGTCATACTTTAGAAGCAACATTTTTATTTATGTACATGAGTACTTGGTGTAGAAGGTTGAACCTTGCCACTCAATTTAGATGAAGTCATTGGTCTGCTACCACTCAACCCCCACCCACATAAGGAAATCAAAATTCATTTATCTTTATTTTTGTTGACTTGTATTATCAACTAGCAAAGCTTGATAAACTTGATGTCGTACCATTTTATGGAAGCTAGCATTTGATAAATTTGTTGACGGTTATGCTGAGTTGTTTGTGTCCTTTATAATGCATGATATTGATCAAATGGGATTTGAATTTGAGTACACAAATGTGCATAGTAAAGTCTAGTGATAGTTTTTAGGCCTTCATCTGGTAAAGGTGGGTAGCTACGAACAAAAGTTAATGATTGTTTTATTTTCCTTTAATTATATGTATAAAACTGAAGGAATCACCATCCTTGGTTTAGCATAGACTACGCATTGGCCTTGAGCTTGTGTCTGTCTAATAATGAGTTTGAGCTTATTGTTCTCAAGTTGACATCTTTAGTCTTCGTAATTAGGTTAGATATCGAGGATTAGTGAAAGAGAAGCTTAGGACACCATCTTATACATATATACATATACTGTGAGTGTACATTATCATGTTGTCTTTAGAGTGACTATCCTCATTTGTTGAAGAAGAAAAGCATTAATGTGGCTGAATAGCAATACATTCAAGTGGCAATCACACAAGGGATAGTCACTGTGAGATGTCCTCATTTGTGACTGTCCTTACAGTGAGTGTACATTATCATGTTGTCTTTAGAGTGACTATCCTCATTTGTTGAAGAAGAAAAGCATTAATGTGGCTGAATAGCAATACATTCAAGTGGAAATCACACAAGGGACAGTCACTGTGAGATGTCCTCATTTGTGACTGTCCTTACAGTGAGTGTACATTATCACCTTGTCTTTAGAGTGATTGTCCTCATTTGTTGAAGGAAAAAAGCATTAATGTGGCTGAATAGCAATACATTCAAGTGGCAATCACACAAGGGACAGTCATTGTGAGATGTCCTCATTTGTGACTGTCCTTACAGTGAGTGTACATTATCATGTTGTCTTTAGAGTGACTGTCCTCATTTGTTGAAGGAAAAAAGCATTAATGTGGTTCATTAGCAATGTATTAAATAATTTTTTTTTAAATTCTACCTAGGACGGTCGCAATTGCGACGGCCCTCCCAAGAGATGCGATGGCGGTGTCGTATTGGTGATGCCCAGGCCCGTCGCAGTTGCTTCGGAGGACCGTCGTAATTGCGACGGTCCTCCCAAGACATGCGACGGCGGTGCCGTATTGGCGACGCCCAGGCCCGTCGCAATTGCTTCGAAGGACCATCGCAATTGTGACGCCTTGCTATCACAATGCGACGGAGGTGCTGAATGGGTGAAGCAGTGACATTGTGACGGCAGGGCGTCGCAATTACGACGGAAACCCATAGACGTCATGATTTGTGACTAAAAAATTGTGACATCTATCACTGTCGCTATAGTGACACATAGCCATCGCAATGGTGACACATAGCCATCGCAAAATGACCCCAAATTTATTAGTGAAGAGAGAAAGCTACTGAAACAAAAGAACAGCCTAAGAAGAGCCATCTCCTAAAGGGAAGAGATCTCAGGACCTGTAACATTTAAGATATCCACCATAGTGCAAAAATGCAAAAAATTGAATAGAATATACCTGGAGAAAAATATGGGAAAATGACTCATGACATTGGAAATCTTTTTGAACAAGATTTCCAATGATATATCGTTTGCCCAAAACGGAGTCCAGATGCGCAAAAAAGAGTTTTCGAAGTGCAAACCAGAACATCTAACTTTGATAGAAAAAAAACCATCAAGAAAGTAAAATTAGAAATTCAAACCTCTAGATCTAGATAGAGCTCAGAATCAGCTTTCCGACGATATCTCGTTTGCCTAATTTCGACACTGTATGCTCAAGTTATGAGCAAAATACCAATTGTTGCATTAGAGGGCCCAAAAATAGTGCTAATGATGATGATGCATGCTGATGTCATCAAGTGACAGGCTTAAATTTGATGGCCAAATGGCTGTCACCATTAAATTATTATTTTTTTTTGTGTTTTTTGCAAAATTGCATGCGCGCCTTGGGATCCGTACCAGACCCTATGGATTTTTGTCTCAATTTATGTGCCAATTTTTTTGGTCTTGATTTGTGTGTCAGATAGTAAAATTTTTGTTTCATTTTGCATGCTTAACATTGATTTTTTGTCTCAATTTACATGCTAGTTAGTATAAATTTCACCTCGGGAAGTGTGCCAAGCTGTTTGGCACCAAAAAAATATAAAAAATACAAAGTGGTCTTATATTAGGCCAAGAGGAAAATAATATTTTAAAAATCTATCTTTTTAATTTATTAATTATAAAATAAATAATTGGTTAATGGAACATATCACTTTGAGTTAATAAAAAAAATTCACCCCCCAAATAAATAAGGGTAAGGCTACTAGTCCAAATGGATTCCCAATTGATTTTTTTCCAAAAAGTCTAGGATTTATTGAAGAATGGGCATTTGTATATGGTTTGAGAGTTTCAAATTCATAAAAAAAAACCCTTAGAGCAATCAATAGAACTATATTTTTGGATTTTATTCATAAGAAGGTGGGGGCTAATTATTTTAATTTATTTTATCATATAACTCTTTGCAATGTTACAAGATTAAAACTAAATTGATGGTAGAGAATTTGAAAAGGATTTTAGGTTCTTTAGATTCAATTGAGCAAGGGGCTTTGTAAAATTCTAGATGGGATAATTATAGCTTAAAAGACTATTCATTGCATGAGGTATTCTTACAAAAGGTTGTTCTCATCAAGTTGGACAAGTCCAAGGCTTATGTTAAGGTTTGATAGTTTTTCTCTTACAAATATTTGGTCTAGATTTAGATTTTGTTTAGAATTGATTAAACTAGTTATGATTATGTGACTTTAGTTTCCTTTTAAATCTTGATTAACTATTTGATATTTTTTTGGTTCAAGAGGATAGAGACAAAGTGAGCCCTTGTCACCATACCTTTTCATTATTATGACTATACAAATGAGAGTTACGTGGAATATTCATGGTTGGCAAGTGACAATTCTCATATTCAATGTGTAGATGATATTGCCTTAACGAGTATCACTACTATGATTGAGGAAACATTTTGAGAGATCTCTAGATGTGTATTTGATCACTTCAAGTCAACAAGGTGTACCATCCTAAAAAGTAAGCACTCCATTAGTGTAAATTTTGGGACCATTTTTAGCTCACTTTAGTGTGTTCCTTATGGCAGGACCTCACATTGTACTTAAATGCATACATAATTTAAATTAAGGTCCTCCTTGTTTAAACTCGAGGTTGGCTCTAATTTATATGCACAATTTCCTATTTTTCATCCATTAATCACATAATTCATTTCACTTCTAGGTCCTTCACATGCATTTTTGGATCTTGGTTGTCACCCTAGTCTCCTCTCAGGTTGCAACTTCCAATACCCCTTTTAGAATATAACCCCGAAACCACTTCAAAATTAGCTTCTTTGGGACAAGGGTGAATTTGACCTAGTCCTATACAAGGCTAACCTAAGCTGACCTTGTCCTAGGGATTTGATTTTTGGTGGCTTTGGGCCTAGTGTAGGGTATTCCCTTTGGGTGTTTAATCTAGGCCAACTTCATGAATTTGAGCCCTGAAATGTGTATAAAAGGAGGCTTCTTCCTCTCATTTTCACATCCATTATCCATCATTGTGCAAACTATCTCATCTTCATGCAAGCATTATCAAGAAAATTATTGTGCACTCGAGACATTCAAACATCCATTTAAGACATCCATCAAGAATTCAAGTCTACTAAGAATTCAAGCATTTCCTTCAATAGATCTAACTCTTTTCCCCATTGGGGGTTAAGCCAAGGAGTTTTCAATCAAGAAGGGAGACCTACATTCATCCATTCATGTCTTCTTCTTCCTCCAATCAATATTTATGGCGAATTATAACATCTACTACGTGAGGTTTTGTCTTACATGATTTTCTTTTGGTTTTTGTGTTGAGCCTAAGCTATTTCATCAACATTCTTGATCACAATCTAAGTACAATTGCATCTACATGGTATGATTACTCTATTTCTTAGATCTAATCTCTACTACATGTCATAAGTCCTTCATTTACATCTATTTCATTTCAAGGTTAATTCCTCCCAACAACAATTCCCTCTTCTTTCTTGTGTACAGGAACATGTAGTGCAATTGCAGATCTAGATTTTTCAAAGATTCAGAACTATGGACTGATCCTCTACATAATTCATCAATTCTTACCCTCCCAGGACTAGGTCGACTTGGGTCAGCATTTTCCTGAGGATCTGCAAATTTCATAGTTTAGAGTTGTAGGTCTCAGAGTTCCAGTTCCAAAATTGTTTGTGATTTCAACAGGTTATTAACAATCAATTTCAGATATGAAGTTCACTTGTCCTCTCCTAGCCCTCAAGGTGAATTCATTCTTCTTATTTTCCTTTAACATTTACTTTGATACATTAGATCTGATATCACATCTTGCTAGTTATCATTTACTTCGTCAGTGCATAAGTTTTTTTGATACTTTACATTTCATTTCATACACATACATTTCTATCCATATGGGGAATCCACACAATCACCCCTTTTCTATATCATGCATCAACACCCCTTCATCCTTTTGGGTTGTGCTAATTATATTTGGCCTAAGGGTGGGTTATGTATTCCAATATATATAGAATTTGGTGTTCTACCATTGATCACCATTTTTTATATCAGATTTTGGTGAGCTCGATGTATTACATCCCTATTATTATTTGGTGTATAAATATCCTTATTTTCTTTCATAGCTTTCTTACATTGTATGCATCTAGATATATAAGTTCACTATTGCATAATCCATATTATATTAGTTTTTCTTTTGTAAATCATAGTAGATCTTATTCACATTCCTATTTTGAGATCTAGTTGTGTGTTTGTTAACATGGAACTCTCTAAATTGGATTGGTGTGTAATTACTTATGTCATCACATTTAATCTTGCCTCTTAACAAACACATGGAATAAATATTAGCTTCTCACATTTCATTATATCTCTATTTCTTCATGGTATTCTTTCATATGGCATAATGAGGTTAGCTAATATATCTCTTCCTTGTAAGGACTATTTCAAGACCATTATCAATGTTTCATGTATGTTTCTCCTTCACATTTTAACAAAATGCATGAAATAGATAGATTACATAAGGGTATTTGTTAATGAGCCTAATGCTAACCCTCATAATCCTATTCCCCCAACTCGAGCTCAAGTTCCTAGTGATCCTATTGTAGATAGGCATAGTAATTATAATAATTCCTTTCAAACTCTTCAAAACATTATCCATGATCCGGATGTTAGACATTTTCTAGATGATTTATCTCCAATAAATTTGGATGATCTTTTTTCTCCTCCACTTAAAGAAGATAATCTTCCGAAAGAAAACATGCCTCTGACTATTCCTCCTTATACCACACATTCTCATAATCCTCAAGATGAATCACCTTCTCCCTCTACATTAAAATCCACTTACAATATGAGATATGATATCACCACTCAACAAGGACACAAAGGTTTAGGACTTGGTATTAATGAATAAGGCATTAAAGTTCTTATTAATCCTCCTTAACATGATCATAAGGGTGGTTTAGGTTTCATTTCTCCCATTAATCATCCTCCATCCTCATCTCAACCATCAACTTCTCAAGTGCATCATGTTCCTCATGTTGATTATCATTCCCCACCACATTCTCGTAAAAAGGCTATATTTTGTAACGCAAGATAATGGGATGGTATTATTTAAGCTCTATATAATGCAAGTGGGATTGGTGGCTTTGTCATTATTAAAATTTTCATTGATATTTTATATGGTGCTCTACATGTGTTTGGTTGTGAGTGGATCATCCTTTCTGGGGGTTTTTTTATCACCACATTTACTTGTTTTTTCTTCCTTGTAAGTGTTATTATAGATTCATAAGATAATTTGATTGACTCTACTACTTGAATAACTTATGAATGTATATGGAGGAATTTTAGGTTTACCCTTTCAATTTTCATTTAAAGATGTTATTATAATGGATGAGGGTTTGACCACTAGTTATGTTGTTCTTGTAAATTTTCTCATGCAATCTACACAAGATGGTAGGATTGATAAAATAATGGATAATATTTCCAAATTGAAAGGGATTTTAAGAAAATAGTGTGCAACAATCTATTGTGTCTATTAATCTAAAAATCATAGTTGGTGATGTTATTAATTTATTATTACATGCATTGATATATAAATTAATGAGTTTTATCCACTTTTACCTTCTTAGAAATTTGGGTTTGTGGTGCATGGTAGATTGAGGGAGATATGGAGGGGATACTAATAGATTTTCATTTGTAGTCTTAACAAAGAAGGTATATAGAAATAAGGCATTTGTAGGAGGGCCTCAATTTCACAATCAAGAATAGCTTTCATCAAGCCTCAATCTATTGGGTTTGATCCTATGGAGGAGATTTCCTCCTAGATTCTAGTTTGGGTTCATCTTCTTAGATTACCCACAGACTTTTGGAGACCCAATATGCTTCATTCAATAGTTGTATTTCCTAGAAGGCCTCTATGATTTTCACATTATATGCTAAAGAAAAAGGTAAATATATATGCACATATCTATGTAGAGATTGATCTCAATAATCCTTTGCTTGATTCATTAAAAATTAGGTTAGAAAATATGAATTGGATTAAATAAGTATACTATGACTCTCTTTCTTTCAAATATCATATATGTCATGATTATTAACATCTTAAAAGAAATTGTCCAAAACAAGTCTATGGGCTCTTCCTCCATTGAAAGGTGTTTCTATGGTTAAAACAATTGCAAACACAAAAGGGGAAGCCCTAGTGAATACCTAAAGAATAACTCAAATGGGTTTATTATTTTGTGGTCCTAGATAAAAAGGACTAATATATATGTCAGAAAAAGGATATATTTAAGAGGAACTCAAATAATATATTTGATATTATAGAGTCCTTTAAGGATCTTGACTCTACTTTGGTTGAATAAAATTCAACTAATCTAGTTGAAAATATTTCCACTTCTCTTTTCTTCTCACTCGTGCATGAATTTCCAAAGGTTTTGAGAATTGACCGAGAATCTTAGCCATTGGTGGGAATTTTTCTCGTATCCAATCCCTAATTCTCGTTCACCCCAACCCTTCTTTTTTTATAGTGGGTGCCTTGTATGATTGTGTTGGGTGAGTGATAGCCGCTTTGTTAGAGTACTTTTAGTACTTCTTAATTCTTCTTACATATCATTACTATAAGTCAAAAATCCATTTGATAAGTAGGTGTTATCTCTAGAAGGGATTGGTGGACAACATTGATCTCATTTGGTTGGTATTGATTCAAATGTTATGGTTTTTATTTTGAATGGTGTTGTGGTTGATGACTATACATATTATGCTATGTGAATAGCCCTTCATAACATTGGAGTTAAAGAAAGTGTTAACTAGGATAGAAAATAAAATTAGGTATTTGGAAAGAAGACTCTTCAAAAGAATAAAATTATTTACAAGAAAGGGAAAATGGTGAGAGAAACATTAAGTGAACCCATCTAGTAATTCATATTTAGATTCTCAATTCTCTCTCCTTAAAAAATGATTATTGCCTCATAGAATGCTAGAGGTTCATGTAAATCCCCTTGTCAAAAAGTTCTAAGCTTAGTCTCATCCAAATTCATAAACTTCATATTATTTTTGTTCAATAAATAAATCTATCTATGGAGTACATGTGGAAATAATTTTTTTGTTATAGAAAGATAATCAATGCTAATTTGTGTGGGCACAAAAGGCTCTATAGGTCATTTAGCTATCTATGGGACCCTTGTCAAATTATCCATTCCTCTTGGTTAACATGTGAGCATTCTTTATCCTTGGTAGGTAATGTTTTATTATCCAATATTTATGTGCCAACAAATTTTGAGGGTGAGGTATTTTTGTAGTCACATATTCAATTTGTTTATTCAATACTTTCTTCTCCCTTGGATTTTGTTTGGAACTTCAATATTATCGTTTCTCCTGATGAGAAACTTGGGGACTTAAGTAGATTTGATTCTTCTCTAGGTGTGTTCTATAAATACATTTATTTCTCAATCTTGTGAGCATTCAACTAGTTGGAAGCATTTATACTTGGAAATAATAGAAGATGCAACTTTTCTTTCGTTTTAGATTCTTGATAAGTTTCTAGCCTTAGCTAAATAGATTTGGGATTGTTATAAAGTGAGATTGATGTTATCGAATAGTGTTGTCATTGATGTCAACATACTCATCTTGCAATCTCTATGTGTATCTATTACTATGTATCCAATAGAATGGTGTATCAATTAATGTGTACCAATATCTTGGCATATCGATTAGTGCGTTCACCAATAGATTTCTAGTTCGTCGAATCTACATCTTGGTAGATTGTATGTTTTGGTTTGATCCTATCTAGATGTGTTTTAGTCCCATCCATGTAATTATAACGTGCTAAATATATCCATTGGAACTGAGTGCTTTAGTGATGGTGTAGCATGTTGGATTGAGTGATGCATGTTGTATTGATCGAGGTGGTCCTTAGTTCATTCCTTACCACCACGGGAATGTTTTGGTGTGACCTATTTCAAATTGTCTGGTTGACATGATGGATCTCTTTGTGTTGTATATATGGAGTGTTGAATTTATTTGTTCATGTATTAATCAAGTTTCATGCACGTTGATATGTGAAGTAGATGTGAATCTCTTTGTTAGAGATCTGTGTTTGTGGTTAGCAGCCTGTTGATCTCAATGGTGCATTCTATCTCTTTTCATATTTTTTCTGAGTCTTGTATCGACACTGAGCCCTTGTGTATCGGTATTGAGCCCTTTTGTATCGATAGTGAGCCCCTATGTATCGACAACGAGTCTTAATATTCTGGCACTGAGTCTTTGTATCTGTAGTGAGTAGTCCTAGTAGTGAGCCTTTGTAAAAATCACCATATTGGTGTCACCATAGGTGTTTCTATATTTCATGAGAATTATCTTCTTTCTTGTTTTTCCCATCTTGGGTTTTCCACATAAAATTTGTTATTCTCTAAGTCGGTGTTCATGTGTTCTTGATTGCATATATTTTAGGTGAATGTGATGTGCTTAACCGATAGATTTGAAGTTGTTAAATCTATTAATTGTGAGTTGACTGACAGAGAAACATTTTATAAGTTTGTGTGGGAATAACTGATTCAACCCCCTCTTAGTTATTTGACCTATTCAACAATTGGTATCAGAGCTAACTTCCTCGGCAAAGAGCTTAACCACTTGAGGAAGATCTAATGGAACACAAATTGACTATCCCTTTGTTCGATGGATCAAACTACAATTCATATAAATATCATATGAAAGGATACTTGGTATTTGTTGGTTATAAGACCTAGAAGCACGTGGAGAAAAAGTATGTATATCCTCATAATGGACTTAACACTCAGGATGAAATTGAGGCATATGAGGAAAATGAAAAGTCAAGGTATGCTATTATTGGTTCTTTATCAAAGACTGAATTAGCTAAGGTTATTTCCTTGAAAACTGCATATGAAGTTTGGGAAAAATTGAAAGAAAACTATGAAGGAAATGATAGAGTTAACTTATCTAAGAATTTGATAGAAAAAAGGAATTATGAGAATCTGAGAATGGAAGATGGAGAAGATGTCAAGATTTATTTTCAGAGAGTTGAGAATGCAGTGAATGAAGTAAAGAATCAAGGAGGAACTGTTACTGAAGAAGACTTTATGGAGAAGATCTTGATGACATTATTGGACATCTATAGTGAAAAGATCTCACCGATTGAGGAAGTGTATGATTTAAAGAATTTTATCAAAGAACATTTGTTTGGTACCCTAATAGCATTTGAGTTGAGAAAGTTTGGAAGAGACTAGAGTAGATTATAAATGACATTCAAAGAAATAAAGTCAGATGATGATCCTGATGATGAGGAGGAGGAGCTTGAAGAAAACTTTGCAAGGATATTAAAGAAAGGTATCAAAAAATATAAAGGTATGTTACCTCTATAATGTTTTAGATGTGGCAAGATTGATCATTTGGCTAGTATATATGTCCAGAGAAAGGTCCTAGATAGAAGTTTGAGAAGATAAATAAAAAGGATTATTATGTAAATGAAGATGCTAGTATCTTAGATCTGATGAATCAGAGATAAAGATTGTTTGTTTTATGTTAAAGAGGATGAGAAAATAGAAATTGATATTACTAAAATTTGTGTTGAAGTTGATGATTTGAAACTGCTTTGTATGTTCAAAGAAAGAAAAATGAATGGTTGATTAATAGTGGTTGTTCTCACTACATGACTAGAGACAAAAGTAATTTTGTATCACTTAGCAAGTATGATGGTGGTCCAATTAGGACAAAGAATCTTATATTGTTAGTAAAGGTTATATTACTTTTGATGTAAATAATAACACTAACAATGTCTATTATGTGAAGGGTTTATATCACAATTTGTTGTGTGTTGCATAGATGTGTGAAAATGGATATGATGTTATTTTCAAGAATGAAGGTTGTGAAATCAGGAAGAGATCAGGAGATATGATTGTAATTGGAAAGAGGACAGGAAGAAACATGTATCTGCTAGAAGGAGCATCATAAGGATTTTGTTTATTATCTCAGACCGATAACAATTGGCTTTGGCATCAGAGGATGTGTCACATAAACTTTGATAATCTAGTGAGAATAAGCTCATCTCATGCAGTAGGAGATCTACCCAGACCGTGTAAACTAGAACACATTCTCTGTAAGGGTTTTGAAGAAGGGAAACATAGAAGAGAATCATTCAAGGAAAAAGACTATTCTTCTACCGGTGTACTAGAGATTGTGCACATCAATCTTTTCGGTCCTGCCAGAACAAGGAGCTTTCAAGGTGAAAGATATTTTATACTTTTTATTGTTGACTATTCAAGGATGACATGGGAACTTCTTTTCTTAGAGATAAATATGAGGCATTTGAGAAATTCAAGATATTTAAAGCTAGAGTTGAGATTGAGAGTGGTAAAAAGATTAAATTTTTGAGATATGACAAAGGAGGAGAGTTTACATCTGATGCTTTTGAAATTTTTTGTGAAAGTCATGGCATTAAGATATATTTTTTAGTAGAAAGAACACCCCAACAAAATGGTGTTGTGGAATGGATGAATCCGATAATTCAGGAAGCAACAAGAACTATGTTGAAGGAGGCAAGTCTAATGGAAATCTAATGGAGAGTAGTACATACTATTGTGTATATGCTTAACAAAGTTTTGTGCAAGAATAAATATAGAAAGACTTCATACAAGTTGTGGCATGGAAGAGAACCTATAGTGAAATTCTTCAAGATATTTTCTAGCAAGTATTATATTCAGAAGGATGAAGACAATCTTTGTAATTTTGATAAAAGAGTTGATGACGGAATATTACTGGGATATTTTGCAAGAAGTGAAGCATACTAGTGTTACAATAATAGATTGAACAAAGTTGTGGAAAGTACTAATGTGCAAGTTGATGAAGAGTTTCAGAAGATCCATGAGTGACATATCGACTATGAATCTAGTATAGAGGATAAGAAAAAGGAAAAAAAGAAATAAGAAGAAGCTACTCAACTGACATCGTCATCTAAAATGAAGAAACCAAGGTATGTATAGAGGAATCATTCCAAAAATTAGATTAATGGAGATAAGAATAGAGGACTTGTTACCAGAAGTAAAGCATCTCAAGATCATGGTTTGCTATGTTTAGTGTTAGAAGTTGAACCTAAATCTGTAACAAAATCTTGTAGTGATCAGAGTTGGAATAATGCAATAAATGAAGAACTCAATCAGATAGAGAAGAATTAGACCTAGGAACTAGTGCCTAGACAGACATAAGAATGAGATAGGCACAAAATAGGTTAATCAAAACAAGTTGGATGATAATGCTAAGGTTGTGAGGAATAAGGCGAGACTAGTATGAAAAGGTTACTCACAAGTTGAAGGTATTGACTTTGAAGAGAATTATGCCCCTATTCCTTGGATGAAAGATATTAGGATGTTCTTGGAATTTGTGGCTTTGAAAGGATATAAGGTTTTTCATATGAATGTCAAGATTGTATTCCTAAATAGAGAATTGAAGGAAGTAGTATACATTGAGAAACCAGAAGGGTTCATATCAGAATCAAATCATGATGTAGTTTTTCATATTAAAGAAGGTATTGTATGGATTGAAACAGGCACCTAGGGCTTGGTATGGAAAACTAGATAAATATCTAATCAGTCAAGGATTCAAGAAAGGTTAGTTTGACAACAATCTATATTTCAATATACTTTCAGAAAAAAAATGATTATTGTTATGTATGTTGATGATATCATCTTTGGAGGAAAAGATGATCTATTCAATAAATTTGCTGAAGAAATGCAGAAGGAATTTGAGATGTCCTGTTTGGTGAATTGAATTTCTTTCTTAGTTGCAATTAAGTAAGTCAGAATGATAGAGGCATTTTCATTTCTCAATCCAAGTATGTGAAGGAGTTATTGAAGAAGTTTGGGTTGGAGAACTCAAAGCTTGTATGTACTCCCATTGTTACCGACTGTAAGTTGAAAGAAGAGGATAAATCACTAAAGGCAGATGCAACTATGTAGAGATCAATGATTGGAGGATTTTTGTACCTGACTGCTACTAGACCATATATCATGTATGCAGTATGCTCGACAACTAGATTTCAACAAGAACTGAAAGAGTCAGATGTTGTGGTGATAAAAAGGTTTTTTAGATATCAAAAAGGAATAGAAGATATGGGATTGTGGTATTCGAGAGAGTCAAATTTTTCTCTAAAAGATTACACAGATGCAGATTGGGCAGGTTGTGTGGAGAACATAAGAAGTACTAGTGGAGCAGCATTATTTCTTGGCTCCTGGTTAGTTGCTTGGTCGATCAAGAAGAAGGATTTTGTAATGCTATCTACTATTGAATCATAATATATTGTAGCATCATCATGTTGTAAGTTCATGTGTTATGGATGAAGAAAACCTTGAAGGATAAATGAGTTAGTTTTTCCATGTTGATTTCTATCATGTGTGATATAACACCAATCTATTAGTATGTCAAAGAATCCAGTAATGTATTGTAGAAAAAAACATATTGACATCAAATATTGCTTTATCAAAGAGAATGTTGAGGAAGGTGTAGTTAATCTTGTGTATGTGACCACAAAGGAACAAATAAAAGAAATATTCACTAAAACTTTGTGCAAGGATACTTTCGAATATCTCAAGGGGGAGCTAGGGATTTTTCCCCTTCCTAGCGATCACTAGATGCACTGGTGTGTGCATTGGTCCAGTGCTAAATACATATCGATATCTTCATGGATCGGTGCTTGGAGGATTCCTCTTAAGGGAGCAAAGTGTTTTAGTAGGGGGATTCTTGACCCTTTTTCATTTTTGTCAAAGGGGGAGAGTGTTTTGGTTATTTACAGATATCAGTTATGTTCTTTGTTATTGATTAATGTTGCCATCAATGACAAAGGGGGAGATTGTTAGAATGTGAGGTTGATGTTATTGAATAGTGTTGTCATTAATGGTTTTCATTAATGTCAACATACTTATCTTGCATCCTCTATGTGTATTAGTTACTATGTATTCGGCATAATGGTGTATCGATTGATGTGTATTGATAGTGATGAAGGGTGCTCCCCTTAATACCACAAACACATAATAGACATAGAGAAACAACAACAATAATATGCAAGAACAGAAAATTGGCTTCTTATTATCTCCACAAATGTGGAATTAGAAATTTTTAGAATTACAACATGCAAAGCCACATGGGCATTCCCTTACAATATCCTGTAGGACAAAGCCTCGAACTATTACCTAGATCTACTACCCAGAACTATTCTGAACTGCCTAAGACAATAATACAGCCTTCCTTATATAAACAATTTTCCACCGCCTGGGAAGGTTCCAGAATTTTAGCCAATAAGGCCGACCAAACTTAGAATTAGTTTATTTTACATTTTATTACATCATAGTCAGCTCAAGATAACCTTTGAAACCCGAACAGAAATTTTGAAGAAAATTATTTTTCGCCATTTCAGGTGGCCCAAATTTCGAAGACCATAAGTCATCACCAGTTGACCCGATCAGCTATTATAACCCCATTTCAGAAATGCCATGAAGTGCTCTACAGGCTTGACCCATGCCAGCACCCATCACCCAAATTTTTGACCTCATTCGAGGCCTCTAAAACCTTCAAAATTGAGTTCAAAGTTTCTGTACCCTACTGCCAATACCGAAAATCTTCAATATCTTCCAATATACACCTGATCTGGCAATAAAACTTTACTGGCAGACTTATATGACCAAAATGAACCTCCAAGAAAGAAATCAGATCATTCTGAGCACATGCAAAAATTACAAAAAATAGTAACTTTCCATAAATAGCAACTCTGCACAAAATAGCCCTTAATGAAAATAAAAATAGAAATTTTTTTTTTTTTTTGGGTGATGCAAGATTGCTCTTACACCCAGGATGCTCCTGCATCAGACACCCAGGGTAATTTGAGAAGTGACCTTGTCACAACTCAGGTGTGCAGAGGAAAACCAAGACGGCTAACCTCCTCCTTTGTCAGCCATGATGAATCTTCAACAGGTCATCCTTTCCACTTGACTAGATATTCCTCATATGTCCTGTTACTTGTGCTTCTGCCAACATGACTGTCCAGTATATCTTCGATCTCCTTAGTGTCTGAACTAGTTGTTGGAATACTCTACTGTGCTCTTGTGATCTCATCTTCAACACCTCCTTCATGATACTCTGTCAGATCTGAAATGTTAAACACTGATGAAATATTTAGCTTAGTAGGCAATTCTACCTCATATGCATTTCCTGAATCATGTTTCTTCAGTATCCTACATGGTCCAAACTTCTTCATTTTCAGCTTGTTATATGTACCAACTGGAAACCGCTCCTTTCGCAAATGAACCATGACTTCATCACCAACCTGAAATTCCTTATACCTCCTTTTCTCATCTGCCTTAGCCTTATACTGTGCGTTCATCTTGGTAATATGCTTCCTCACCTCCCCATAGATGTTCTTCAAGTGTTCTGCAAAATCCTCAGCTTCAGCACTACTTATTTCTCCTTTATCTATCTTCCTCAATTCAGATGCATTTCTTAGACTACTTCCATATACAATCTAGAATGATGATTTACCAGTGCTCCTGTTGACAGAATTATTGTATGCAAATTCTGCCTGTGGTAAAATCAAATCCCATCCTGTTGGCTTATCTCCAACCAAACATCTCAGCAAATTTCAAAAACTTCTATCCACCACCTCTGTCTGTCCATCAGTCTGTGGATGATGTGATGAACTAAACTTCAAATCTATCTTTAACTTCTTCCACAATGTACGCCAAAAATATCCAACAAACTTAGTGTCCCGATCTGAAACTATGGTCTTTGGCAAACCATGAAGTCTCACTACTTCTCTGAAAAACAATTCTGCTACATGAACAACATCATTAGTCTTCTTGTAGGGAATGAAATGTGCCATCTTCGAAAATTTTTCAACTACCACAAAAATTGAATCATGTCCCCACTGAGTCCTCGGTAAACCAAGAACAAAGTCCATACTGATATCCTCCCAAGGCTTATCTAGTATAGGAAATGGCTGATACAACCCTGTATTTTATTTCACTCCTTTCGCCATCTGACATACTCTTCAACTCTGTACAAACTTCTTCACATGTTTCTGCAATTGTGACTAATAATAATTCTCACCAACCAAAGCAAGGGTTTTATCACGACCAAAATGTCCAGCCAATCCTCCACTATGCTTCTCCTTGATGAGATTCTCCCTCATAGAACTTCATAGAATGCACAACTGACTTCCTCTGAATAGCATATCATCTTGGATGATAAAATACAGCCATTTTGTCCTGTCTAGAGTAACAGGTTCTGTACAAGCTTTCCAAGCTTCACCAAAATCAGGATCCTCTAGATACAAATTCTTGAGTTCTTTGAACCCAACCACTTCAATCTACATTTTTGTCAGCAATAGTTGCCTTCTGCTAAGAGCATCTGCAACCCTATTAGACTTTCCACTGTTATGTTTCAAAACAAATGTATAATTCTACAAAAACTCAACCCATTTCAAATGCCTTTGATTCAATTTTCCTTGACTATTCAAATATTGCAAAGCTTGATGATTAGTATACAAAACAAACTCCTTAGGAAGCAGATAGTGCCTCCACTTTTTCAATGCCTGAACTATAGCATAAAATTCTTGATCATAAACAGAATATTTTCTTTTGGCATCATTTAATTTCTCATTGAAATAAGCAACAGGTTTACCTTCTTGGCTCATAACAGCTACTATTGCAATACCACTAGCATCACAATCTACTTGAAACACCTTATTAAAATCTGGAACTGCTAAAACTGGTTGTTCTGTAACTTTTTGTTTCAACAATTGAAAACTCTTTTCTGCCCCATTAGTCCACTTAAATTCTTTTCTATCCCCTCTCATTGTTTCAGTCAAGGGTCCACAAATACTGTTAAAATTTCTGATAAACTTCCTGTAAAAGCTAGCTAGACCATGAAAAGATCTTACCTCAGTAGCACTCCTTGGAGTAGGCCATTCAAGGATAGCCTGTTCCTTCTCTGGGTCCATTTTTAGACCTTCTCCTGAAACTACAAACCCCAACTACACCAACTCTTTCTTCACAAAACTGCACTTCTTCAAATTAATCAACAATTTATCTTCTCTCAACTTCTCAAATACCATACGAATATGCATCATATGCTCATCCAATGTCTTACTAAAGATCAAAATATTATCTAAGTAAACAATGACAAAATTATCTAGAAATTCTTTCAGAACCTCGTTCATGAGCCGCATGAAAGTGCTTGGTGCATTGGTTAGCACAAAAGGCATGACTAACCACTCATATAGTCCTTCCTTTGTCTTGAAGGTAGTCTTCCATTCATCTCCTTCTTTGATCCGAATCTGATGATATCCACTCTTCAGATCTATCTTTGAGAAATACATAGCTCCACTCAAACAGTCCATAATATCATCCATTCATGGCAATGGAAACCTGTACTTGATTGTGATCTTGTTTATTGCCCTAGAATCTATACACATCCTCCATTCTCTATTCTTCTTTGGTGCTAATATCGCTAGTACAGCACAGGGACTCAGATACTCACGGATCAATCCTTTCTGTAACAGTTCATGTACTTGTCTGTTCAACTCCTCACTTTCTGCAGGTGTCATTCTATGTGCTGCCTTTTTTGGCAAACTCACTCTTGAGATTAAGTCCATTTGATGACTGATCTTCCTGACTGGTGGTAATCCATCAGGCACGTTATCAGATACAATATCCTGAAACTCATTCAACAAATCTGCAACTTCTACAGGAACATCTTCTATTTCCTCTTTACCAGCTTTTGGAATTAAAGCAAAACATACATGCTCATGCCTCATACCATCTAAAAAATTTCTTCCATCAACAAAAGTTATCCTTGCATTACCACATACTTTTTCTTCAGTCTCCTTCAATGGTTTTAGCTTATGTCGCACTCCATCCTTTGTCAGGGAATAGGTATTCGCACGACCATCATGTACAGCACATCTGTCAAACTGCCATGATCTACCCAACAACATATGACATGCATCCATAGATATGATATCACACAATACCTCATCTTGGTATCCGCCAATCTTAAACTTCACCAGGCATTGTTCATTGACCATGACCTTGTGGTCATCCTGTACCCAGGCAATCCGATATGGATGTGGGTGTTTCTGCCTCTTGAGCTTCAACTTTGTCACCATCTCTTTTGACACTAAATTGTTAGTGCTTCCACTATCAATAATCACATCACAACATTTACCTTCACACTTGCACCTGGTGCGAAACAGGCTCCTCCTTTGCTCAGGTTCATTCTCACCACTCAACAGGACTCTTCTGTTAATCAACGTTTCTCCTCTTTCAACATCTTCAGAATTTGATGATCTGGCATCTTCATCTACATGTGCAACTCTGGCCTGGCCTTTATTTCTCCTGTCTGTTCTGCCTTGGCGCTGAGGACATTCAAATGCCCTATGACCTTCTTCTCCACAGTGAAAACATGTTCCACGGAAGCCACCTCTTCCAGATCCTTGTCCTCTTCCTCTCCCTCTCTGATCTCTATTATTTTGATCCTGGAAGTGATTGGAATTGTTTTCTCGTTGAGTCTGACTACTACTGGCCTCATCCTTCTTTTTTGGATCTTCATTTCAGCCACCATATGACCGTCCACCAAATCGTCCACCGCGACCTCTTCCGTTTTGTCTGCTCTCAAACTTCTTGTTCAATTTTTCCTCTACTTTTAGGGCAAACTGGTATGCCTCTTCAATACTGTTCATTCGAACCAGATTCAGCTCCTCTTGAATGTTTGGCCTTAACCCATTAAGGTATCAGGCAACTTTCTCCTTATCAGCTTCTGCATGGCCTGTTCTGATGAGAATTCGATAGAACTCATCTGTATACTCCTGAACAGATCTTCCTGCTTGCTTCAAACTCTACATTTTCTTTAGTAGGTCAAGCTCATAATCAACAGGAATGAACTGTTGCTTCAATTTATCCACCATCCGATCCCATCTCGTGATTTTCTCCTTTCCCTTTCTATTTCCCTCTAACTGAATCTCTTGCCACCATATCTTCACATGACCTTTCAGTCTGGCCTTCGCAAATTTGACCCTATCAGGATCCTCAACATCTTCATACTCAAAATATTCCTCACATTCATTGATCTAGTGGATCAATTCCTCTAGGCTAAGATTTCCAAAAAATGTAGGAACCTCAATCTTAGGTATTTTCCCAATCTTAGAAATGGCTCGAAAAAGTCTTTCTTCCTCCTAGTTCACAATTTCGACTTCTCCTTCTTGATATTCTTCTTCAGCTTCATCCTCGCTTTCATCTCTGACATTAAGATTCATTCCTCTATGAATCTCTTCTTGCAATGCTTGCACTTGTCTCTGCAGTGCCCTAACCTTAGGTGTTACAACACCAGCTCTTCCGCGATGTTTCTTTCGTGGAGGCATTTTCGCGATGCGCGCTGAAACCCTAATCACGGTCCTGGTGCAAACTGCCTCACAGTCGGTGATCTGTTTACACACTCAGGAACTCCGGCTCTGATACCACTTGATGAAGGGTGCTCCCCTTAATACCACAAACACATAACAGACATAGAGAAACAACAATAATATGCAAGAATAGAAAATTGGCTTCTTATTATCTCCACAAATGTGGAATTAGAAATTTTCAGAATTACAACATGCAAAGCCACATGGGCATTCCCTTACAATATCTTGTAGGACAAAGCCTCGAACTATTACCCAGATCTACTACCCAGAACTATTCTGAACTGCCTAAGATAATAATACAGCCTTCCTTATATAGGCAATTTTTCACCGCCTGGGAAGGTTTCAGAATTTTAGCCAATAAGGCTGATCAAACTTAGAATTATTTTATTTTACATTTTATTACATCATAGTCAGCTCAAGATAACCTTTGAAACCCGAACAGAAATTTTGAAGAAAATTATTTTTCGCCATTTCAGGTGGCCCAACTTCCGAAGACCATAAGTCATCACCAGTTGACCCGATCGGCTATTATAACCCCATTTCAGAAATGCCACGAAGTGCTCTACAGGTCTAAACCACACAAGCACCTGTCAGCCAAATTTTTGACCTCATCCGGGGCTTCTAAAGCCTTCAAAACTGAGTTCAAAGTTTCTGTAACCTGCTGCCAATACCGAAAATCTTCAATATCTTCCAATATACACCTGATCTGGCAATGAAACTTTACTGGTAGACTTATATGACCAAAATGAACCTTCAAGAAAGAAATCAGATCATTCTGAGCACATGCGAAAATTACCAAAAATAGTAACTTTCCATAAATAGTAGCTCTGCACAAAATAGCCCTTAATGAAAATAAAAATAAATTTTTTATTTTTTTTTTGGGTGATGAAAGATTGCTCTTATACCCAGGATGCTCCTGCATCAGACACCCAGGGTAATTTGAGAAGTGACCTTGTCACGACTCAGGTGTGCAGAGGAAAACCAAGATGGCTAACCTCCTCCTTTGTCAGCCATGATGAATCTTCAACAAGTCGTCCTTTCCACTTGACTAGATATTCTTCATATATCCTGTTCATTGTGCTTCTGCCAACACGACTGTCCAGTATATCTTCGATCTCCTTAGTGTCTGAACTAGTTGTTGGAATACTCCACTGTGCTGCTGTGATCTCATCTTCAACACCTCCTTCATGATACTCTGTCAGATCTGAAATGTTAAACACTGATGAAATATTTAGCTCAGTAGGCAATTCTACCTCATATGCATTTTTTGAATCATGTTTCTTCAGTATCCTACATGGTCCAAACTTCTTCATTTTCAGCTTGTTATATGTACCAACTAGAAACCGCTCCTTCCGCAAATGAACCATGACTTCATCACCAACCTGAAATTCTTTATACCTCCTTTTCTCATCTGCCTTAGCCTTATACTGTGCGTTCATCTTGGTAATATGCTTCCTCACCTCCCCATGGATGTTCTTCAAGTGCTCTGCAAAATCCTCAGCTTCAGCACTACTTATTTATCCTTTATCTATCTTCCTTAATTCAGATGCATTTCTTGGACTACTTCCATATACAATCTGGAATGATGATTTACCAGTGCTCCTATTGACAGAATTATTGTATGCAAATTCCGCCTGTGGTAAAATCAAATCCCATCCTGTTGGCTTATCTCCAACCAAACATCTCAGCAAATTTTCTAAACTTCTATTCACCACCTCTATTTGTCCATTAGTCTGTGGATGATGTGATGAACTGAACTTCAAATCTGTCTTTAACTTCTTCCACAATGTACGCCAAAAATATCCAACAAACTTAGTGTCCCGATCTGAAACTATGGTCTTTGGCAAACCATGAAGTCTCACTACTTTTCTGAAAAACAATTCTGCTACATGAATAGCATCATTAGTCTTCTTGCAATGAATGAAATGTGCCATCTTCGAAAATCTGTCAACTACCACAAAAATTGAATCGTGTCCCCGCTGAGTCCTCGGTAAACCAAGAACAAAGTCCATACTGATATCCTCCCAAGGCTTCTCTGGTATAGGTAATGGCTGATACAACTCTGTATTCTGTTTCACTCCTTTCGCCATCTGACATACTCTGCAACTCTGTACAAACTTCTTCACATCTTGCTGCAATTGTGGCCAATAATAATTCTCACCAACCAAAGTAAGGATTTTATCACGACCAAAATGTCCAGCCAATCCTCCACTATGCTTCTCCTTGATGAGATTCTCCCTCATAGAACTTCGTGGAATGCACAACTGACTCCCTCTGAATAGCATATCATCTTGGATGATAAAATTCAGTCATTTCGTCCTGTCTAGAGTAACAGTTTTTGTACAAGCTTTCCAAGCTTCACCAAAATCAAGATCCTCTGGATACAAATTTATGAGTTCTTTGAACCCAACCACTTCAATCTGCATTTCTGTCAGCAATAGTTGCCTTCTGCTAAGAGCATCTGCAACCCTATTAGACTTTTCACTCCTATGTTTCAAAATAAATGTATAACTCTGCAAAAACTCAACCCATTTCAAATACCTTTGATTCAATTTTCTTTGACTATTCAAATATTGCAAAGCTTGATGATCAGTATACAAAACAAACTCCTTAGGAAGCAGATAGTGCCTCCACTTTTTCAATGCCTGAACTATAGCATAAAATTCTTGATCATAAACAGAATATTTTCTCTTGGCATCATTTAATTTCTCACTGAAATAAGCAACAGGTTTACCTTCTTGGCTCATAACAGCACCTATTGCAGTACCACTAGCATCACAATCTACTTGAAACACCTTATTAAAATCTGGAAGTGCTAAAATTAGTTGTTCTGTAACTTTTTGTTTCAACAATTAAAAACTCTTTTCTGCCCCATTAGTCCACTTAAAATCTTTTCTATCCCCTCTTATTGTTTCAGTCAAGGGTCCACAAATACTATTAAAATTTCTGATAAACTTTCTATAAAAGCTAGCTAGACCATGAAAAGATCTTACCTCAGTAGCACTCCTTGGAGTATGCCATTCAAGGATAGTCTATACCTTCTCTGGGTCTATTTTTATACCTTCTCCTGAAACTACAAACCTCAAATACACCAACTCTTTCTTCACAAAATTGCACTTCTTCAAATTAATCAACAATTTCTCTTCTCTCAACTTCTCAAATACCATACGAATATGCATCATATGCTCATCCAATGTCTTACTAAAGATCAAAATATCATCTAGGTAAACAATGACAAACTTACCCAAAAATTCTTTCAGAACCTCATTCATGAGCCGCATAAAAGTGCTCGGTGCATTGGTTAGCCCAAAAGGCATGACTAACCACTCATATAGTCCTTCCTTTGTCTTGAAGGTAGTCTTCCGTTCATCTCCTTCTCTGATCCGAATCTGATGATATCCACTCTTCAGATCTATCTTTGAGAAATACATAACTCCACTCAAACAGTCCATAATATCATCCATTCGTGGCAATAGAAACTTGTACTTGATTGTGATCTTGTTTATTGCCCTAGAATCTGTACACATCCTCCATTCTTCATTCTTTTTTGGTGCTAATACCGCTGGTACAGCATAGGGACTCAGACTCTCACGGATCAATCCTTTCTGTAACAGTTCATGTACTTGTCTGTTCAACTCCTCACTTTCTGCAGGTGTCATTCTGTGTGCTACCTTATTTGAAAAACTCACTCCTGGGATTAAGTCTATCTGATGACTGATCTTCCTGACTGGTGGTAATCCATCAGGCACATTATCAGATACAATATCCTGAAACTCATTCAACAAATCTGCAACTTCTACAGGAACATCTTCTACTTCCTCTTTACCAGCTTTTAGAATTAAAGCAAAACATACATGCTCATGGCTCATATCATCTAGAAAATTTCTTCCATCAACAAAAGTTATCCTTGCATTACCACATACCTTTTCTTCAGTCTCCTTCGATGGTTTTAGCTTATATCGCACTCCATCTTTTGTCATGGAATAGGTATTCGCACGACCATCATGTAAAACACATATGTCAAACTGCCATGGTCTACCCAACAACATAAGACATGCATCCATAGATATGATATCACACAATACCTCATCTTGGTATCCGCCAATCTTAAACTTCACCAGGCATTGTTCATTGACCATGACCTTGTGGTCATCCTGTACCCAGGCAATCCGATATGGATGTGGGTGTTTCTGCCTCTTGAGCTTCAACTTTGTCACCATCTCTTTTGACACCAAATTGTCAGTGCTTCCACTATCAATAATCACATCACAACATTTACCTTCACACTTGCACCTGGTGCGAAACAGACTCCTCCTTTGCTCAGGTTCATTCTCACCACTCAACAGGACTCTTCTGTTAATCAACATTTCTCCTCTTTCAGCATCTTTAGAATTTTATGATCTGACATCTTCATCTACATGTGCAACTCTGGCCTGGACTTCATTTCTCCTGTCTGTTCTACCTTGGCGCTGAGGACATTTAAATGCCCTATGACCTTCTTCTCCACAGTGAAAACATGTTCCACGAAAGCCACCTCTTCCAGATCCTTGTCCTCTTCCTCTCCCTCTCTGATCTCTATTATTCTGATCTTGGAAGTGATTGGAATTATTTCCTCGCTGATTCTGACTGCTACTGGCCTCATCCTTCTTTTTTGGATCTTCATTTCGGCCACCATATGACCGTCCACCAGATCGTCCACCGCGACCTCTTCCATTTTGTCTGCTCTCAAACTTCTTGTTCAGCTTTTCCTCTAATTGTAGGGCAAACTGGTATGCCTCTTCAATACTGTTCATTCGAACCAGATTCAGCTCATCCTGAATGCTTGGCCTTAACCCATTAAGGTATTGGGCAACTTTCTCCTTATCAGCTTCTACATGGCCTGTTCTGATGAGAATTCGATAGAACTCCTCTGTATACTCTTGAACAGATCTTTCTGCTTGCTTCAAACTCTGCATTTTCTTTAGTAGGTCAAGCTCATAATCAATAAGAATGAACTGTCACTTCAATTTATCCACCATTTGATCCCATCTCGTGATTTTCTCCTTTCCCCTTCTATTTCGCTCCAACTGAATCTCTTGCCACCATATCTTTGCATGACCTTTCAGTCTGGCCTTCGCAAATTTGATCCTATCAAGATCCTCAACATCTTCATACTCAAAATATTCCTCACATTCATTTATCCAGTCGATCAATTCTTCTGGGTTAAGATTTCTAGAAAATGTAGGAACCTTAATCTTAGGTCTTTTCCCAATGTTAGAAATGGCCCAAAAAAGTCTTTCTTCCTCCTGGTTCACAATTTTGACGACTTCTTGATATTCTTCTTCAGCTTCATCCTCTCTTTCATATCTAACATTAAGATTCATTCCTCTACGAATCTCTTCTTGCAATGCTCGCACTTGTCTCTGCAGTGCCCTAACCTCAGGTGTTACAACACTAGCTCTTCCGCCACGTTCCCTTCATAGAGGCATTTTCACAATGCGCACTGAAATCTTAACCACGGTCCTGGTGCAAACTGCCTCACAGTCGGTGATCTGTTTACACACTCAGGAACTCCGGCTCTGTACCACTTGATGAAGGGTGCTCTCCTTAATACCACAAACACATAACAGACATAGAGAAACAACAACAATAATATGCAAGAATAGAAAATTGGCTTCTTATTATCTCGACAAATGTGGAATTACAAATTTTTAGAATTACAACATGCAAAGCCACATGGGCATTCCCTTACAATATCCTGTAGGATAAAGCCTCGAACTATTACCCAGATCTACTACCCAGAACCATTCTGAACTACCTAAGACAATAATACAGCCTTCCTTATATAGATAATTTTCCACCGCTTGGGAAGGTTCTAGAATTTTAGCCAATAAGGCTGACCAGACTTAGAATTATTTTATTTTACATTTTATTACATCATAGTCGGCTCAAGATAACCTTTGAAACCCGAACAAAAATTTTGAAGAAAATTTTTTTTCGCCATTTCAGGTGGCCCAACTTTCGAAGACCATAAGTCATCACCAGTTGACCCGATCAGCTATTATAACCCCATTTCGGAAATGCCACGAAGCGCTCTACAGGCTTGACCCGCGCAAGCGCCTGTCACCCAAATTTTTGACCTCATTTGGGGCCTCTAAAGCTTTCAAAACTGAGTTCAAAGTTTCTGTACCCTGCTGCCAATACCGAAAATCTTCAATATCTTCCAATATACACCTGATCTGGCAATGAAACTTTACTGGCAGACTTATATGACCAAAATGAACCTCCAAGAAAGAAATCAGATCATTTTGAGCACATGCAAAAATTATCAAAAATAGTAACTTTCCATAAATAGCAGCTCTGCACAAAATAGCCCTTAATGAGAATAAAAATAGAAATTTTTTTTTTTTTTGGGTGATGCAAGATTGCTCTTACACCCAGGATGCTCCTGCATCAGACACCCAGGGTAATTTGAGAAGTGACCTTGTCACGACTCAAGTGTGCAGAGGAAAACAAAGACGGCTAACCTCCTCCTTTGTCAACCATGATGAATTTTCAACAGGTCATCCTTTCTACTTGACTAGATATTCTTCATATGTCCTGTTCCTTGTGCTTCTGCCAACACGACTGTCCAGTATATCTTTGATCTCCTTAGTGTCTGAACTAGTTGTTGGAATACTCCACTATGCTGCTGTGATCTCATCTTCAACACCTCCTTCATGATACTCTGTCAGATCTGAAATGTTAAACACTGATGAAATATTTAGCTCAGTAGGCAATTCTACCTCATATGCATTTTCTGAATCATGTTTCTTCAGTATCCTATATGGTCCAAAATTCTTCATTTTCAGCTTGTTATATGTACCAACTGGAAACTGCTCCTTCCGCAAATGAACCATGACTTCATCACCAACCTAAAATTTCTTATACCTCCTTTTCTCATCTGCCTTAGCCTTATACTATGCGTTCATCTTGGTAATATGCTTCTTCACCTCCCCATGGATGTTCTTCAAGTTTTCTGCAAAATTCTCAGCTTCAGCACTACTTATTTCTCCTTTATCTATCTTCCTTAATTCAGATGCATTTTTTAGACTACTTCCATATACAATCTGGAATGGTGATTTACCAGTGCTCCTGTTGACAGAATTATTGTATGCAAATTCCACCTGTGGTAAAATCAAATCCCATTCTGTTGGCTTATCTCTAACCAAACATCTTAGCAAATTTTGCAAACTTCTATTCACCACCTCTGTCTGTCCATCAATTTGTGGATGATGTAATGAACTGAACTTCAAATCTGTCTTTAACTTCTTCCTCAATGTACGCCAAAAATATCCAATAAAGTTAGTGTCCCGATCTGAAACTATGGTCTTTGGCAAACCATGAAGTCTCACTACTTCTCTGAAAAATAATTCTGCTACATGAACAACATCATTAGTCTTCTTGCAGGGAATGAAATGCGCCATCTTCAAAAATCTGTCAACTACCACAAAAATTGAATCGTGTCCCCGCTGAGTCCTCGATAAACCATGAATAAAGTCCATACTGATATCCTCCCAAGGCTTCTCTGGTATAGGTAATGGCTGATACAACCCTGTATTCTGTTTCACTCCTTTCGTCATCTGACATACTCTGCAACTCTGTACAAACTTCTTCACATCTTGCTGCAATTATGGCCAATAATAATTCTCACCAACCAAAGCAAGGGTTTTATCACAACCAAAATATCTAGCCAATCCTCCACTATGCTTCTCCTTGATAGATTCTCCCTCATAGAACTTCGTGGAATGCACAACTGACTCCCTCTGAATAGCATATCATCTTGGATGATAAAATTTAGCCATTTCGTCCTGTCTAGAGTAACAGGTTCTGTACAAGCTTTCCAAGCTTCACCAAAATCAGGATCCTCTGGATACAAATTCTTGAGTTCCTTGAACCCAACCACTTCAATCTGCATTTCTGTCAGCAATAGTTGCCTTCTGCTAAGAGCATCTGCAACCCTATTAGACTTTCCACTCCTATGTTTCAAACCAAATGTATAACTCTACAAAAACTCAACCTATTTTAAATGTCTTTGATTCAATTTTCCTTGACTATTCAAATATTGCAAAGCTTGATGATCAGTATACAAAACAAACTCCTTAGGAAGCAGATAGTGCCTCCACTTTTTCAATGCCTGAACTATAGCATAAAATTCTTGATCATAAACAAAATATTTTCTCTTGGCATCATTTAATTTCTCACTGAAATAAGCAACAGGTTTACCTTCTTGGCTCATAACAGCTCCTATTGCAGTACCACTAGCATCACAATCTACTTGAAACACCTTATTAAAATCTGGAAGTGCTAAAACTGGTTGTTCTGTAACTTTTTGTTTCAACAATTGAAAACTCTTTTCTGCCCCATTAGTCCACTTAAACTCTTTTCTATCCCCTCTTATTGTTTCAGTCAAGGGTCCACAAATACTGCTAAAATTTCTGATAAACTTCCTGTAAAAGCTAGCTAGACCATGAAAAGATCTTACCTCAGTAGCACTCCTTGGAGTAGGTCATTCAAGGATAGCCTGTACCTTCTCTGGGTCTATTTTTAGACCTTCTCCTGAAATTACAAACCCCAAATACACCAACTCTTTCTTCACAAAATTGCACTTCTTCAAATTAATCAACAATTTCTCTTCTCTCAACTTCTCAAATACCATACGAATATGCATCATATGCTCATCCAATGTCTTACTAAAGATCAAAATATCATCTAGGTAAACAATGACAAACTTACCCAGAAATTCTTTCAGAACTTGGTTCATGAGCCGCATGAAAGTTCTCGGTGCATTGGTTAGCCCAAAAGGCATGACTAACCACTCATATAGTCCTTCCTTTGTCTTGAAGGCAGTCTTCCATTCATCTCCTTCTCTAATCCGAATCTGATGATATCCACTCTTCAGATCTATCTTTGAGAAATACATAGTTCCACTCAAACAGTCCATAATATCATCTATTCGTGGCAATGAAAACCTGTACTTGATTGTGATCTTGTTTATTGCCCTAGAATCTGTACACATCCTCCATTCTTTATTCTTCTTTGGTGCTAATACCGTTGGTACAGCACAGGGACTCAGACTCTCACGGATCAATCCTTTCTGTAATAGTTCATGTACTTGTCTGCTCAACTCCTCACTTTCTGCAGGTGTCATTCTGTGTGTTGCCTTATTCGGCAAACTCACTCCTGGGATTAAGTCTATCTGATGACTGATCTTCCTGACTGGTGGTAATCCATCAGGCACATTATCAGATACAATATCTTGAAACTCATTCAACAAATCTGCAACTTCTACAAGAACATCTTCTACTTCCTCTTTACCAGCTTTTAGAATTAAAGTAAAACATACATGCTCATGCCTCATACCATCTAGAAAATTTCTTCCATCAACAAAAGTTATCCTTGCATTACCACATACCTTTTCTTCAGTCTCCTTCAATGGTTTTAGCTTATGTCGCACTCCATCCTTTGTCATGGAATAGGTATTCGCACGAGCATCATGTACAGCACATCTGTCAAACTGTCATGGTCTACCCAACAACATATGACATGCATCCATAGATATGATATCACACAATACCTCATCTTGGTATCCGCCAATCTTGAACTTCACCAGGCATTGTTCATTGACCATGACCTTGTGGTCATCCTATACCCAGGCAATCTGATATGGATGTGGGTGTTTCTGCCTCTTGAGCTTCAACTTTGTCACCATCTCTTCTGACACCAAATTGTTAGTGCTTCCACTATCAATAATCACATCACAACATTTACCTTCACACTTGCACCTGGTGCGAAACAGGCTCCTCCTTTGCTCAGGTTCATTCTCACCACTCAACAGGACTCTTCTGTTAATCAACGTTTCTCCTCTTTCAGCATCTTCAGAATTTGATGATCTGACATCTTCATCTACATGTGCAACTCTGGCTTGGCCTTCATTTCTCCTGTTTGTTCTGCCTTGGTGCTGAGGACATTCAAATGCCCTATGACCTTCTTCTCCATAGTGAAAACATGTTCCACGGAAGCCACCTCTTCCAGATCCTTGTCCTCTTCCTCTCCCTCTCTGATCTCTATTATTCTGATCCTGAAAGCGGTTGGAATTATTTCCTCACTGATTCTGACTGCTACTGGCCTCATCCTTCTTTTTCGGATCTTTATTTCAGCCACCATATGACTGTCCACCAGATCGTCCACTGCGACCTCTTCCGTTTTGTCTGCTCTCAAACTTCTTGTTTAGCTTTTCCTCTACTTTTAGGGCAAACTGGTATGCCTCTTCAATACTGTTCATTCGAACCAGATTCAGCTCCTCCTGAATGCTTTGCCTTAACCCATTAAGGTATCGGGCAACTTTCTCCTTATCAACTTCTACATGGCCTGTTCTAATGAAAATTTGATAGAACTCTTCTGTATACTCCTGAACAGATCTTCCTGCTTGCTTCAAACTCTGCATTTTTTTTAGTAGGTCAAGCTCATAATCAACAGGAATGAGCTGTCGCTTCAATTTATCCACCATCCGATCCCATCTCGTGATTTTCTCCTTTCCCCTTCTATTTCGCTCCAACTGAATCTCTTGCCACCATATCTTCACATGACCTTTCAGTCTGGCCTTCGCAAATTTGACCCTATCAGGATCCTCAACATCTTCATACTCAAAATATTCCTCACATTCATTGATTCAGTCGATCAATTCTTCTAGGTTAAAATTTTCAAAAAATGTAGGAACCTCAATCTTAGGTCTTTTCCCAATCTTAGAAATGGCCCAAAAAAGTCTTTCTTCCTCCTGGTTCACAATTTTGACTTCTCCTTCTTGATATTCTTCTTCAGCTTCATCCTCGCTTTCATCTCTGACATTAAGATTCATTCCTCTACGAATCTCTTCTTGCAATGCTTGCACTTGTCTCTGCAGTGCCCTAACCTCACGTGTTACAACACCAGCTCTTCCACCACGTTCTCTTCGTGGAGGCATTTTCGTGATGCGTGCTGAAACCCTAACCACGGTCCTGGTGCAAACTGTCTCATAGTCGGCAATCTATTTACACACTCAAGAACTCCGGCTTTGATACCACTTGATGAAGGGTGCTCCCCTTAATACCACAAACACATAACAGACATAGAGAAATAACAACAATAATATGCAAGAATAGAAAATTGGCTTCTTATTATCTCCACAAATGTGGAATTACAAATTTTCAGAATTACAACATGCAAAGCCACATGGGCATTCCTTTACAATATCCTGTAGGACAAAGCCTCGAACTATTACCCAGATCTACTACCCAGAACTATTCTGAACTGCCTAAGACAATAATACAGCCTTCGTTATATAGGCAATTTTCCACCGCCTAGGAAGGTTCCAGAATTTTAGCCAATAAGGCTGACCAGACTTAGAATTATTTTATTTTACATTTTATTACGTCATAGTCAGCTCAAGATAACCTTTGAAACTCGAACAGAAATTTTGAAGAAAATTATTTTTCGCCATTTCAGGTGGCCCAACTTTCGAAGACCATAAGTCATCACCAGTTGACCCGATCGGCTATTATAACCTCATTTTAGAAATGCCACGAAGCACTCTACAGGCTTGGCGTGCGCAAGCACCCGTCACCCAAATTTTCAACCTCATCCGGGGCCTCTAAAGCTTTGAAAACTGAGTTCAAAGTTTCTGTGCCCTGCTGCCAATACTGAAAATCTTCAATATCTTCCAATATACACCTGATCTGGTAATGAAACTTTACTGGCAGACTTATATGACCAAAATGAACCTCCAAGAAAGAAATCAGATCATTCTGAGCACATGCAAAAATTACCAAAAATAGTAACTTTCCATAAATAGCAGCTTTGCACAAAATAGCCCTTAATGAAAATAAAAATAAAATTTTTTTTTTTTTTTTTGGGTGATGCAAGATTGCTCTTACACCCAGGATGCTCCTGCATCAGATAGCCTGGTGTAATGGTTGGTGTGTTCACTGATAGTTTGTTGGTTCATGGAATCTACATCTTCGTAGATTGTATGTTTTTGTTTGATCCTATATGAATTTTTTTTAGTCCCAGCCATGTAATTATAACATATTGAATATATCCATTGGAGTCGAGTGCTTTGGCACCAGTGTATCATGGTGGATTGAGTGAGGAAAGTTGTATTGATTGAGGTGGTCCTTAGTTCATTTCTTACCACCACAAGAATGTTTTGGTGTGACTCATTTCAAATTATCTAGCTGACATGATGGATCTCTTTGTGTTGTATATATGGAGTGTTGAGTGCAGTTTTTCATGTATCAACCAAGTCTCATGCGCATTGATATGCAAATTATATGTGCCTCTGTTTGCTAGAAATTTTTGTTTGTGGTTAGCAACATGTTGATCTTAGTGGTGGATTCTATCTCTTTTCATATTTTATTTTTGTGAGTCTTGTATTGGTAGTGAGCCCTTGTGTATCGACAATGAGCCCTTGTGTATCAACAATGAGCCTTTGTATCTGCACTGAGTAGTCCCAATAGTGATCATTTGTAAAAATCACCATACCAGTGTCACCTTAACATGTATTTTTATATCTCATGAGAATTATCTTCTCAATGGTTTTTCCCATGTTGGGTTTTCCACATAAAATATAGTGTTCTATGTGTCGATGTTTCTATGTTCTTAATTGCATATATTTTATGTGAATTTTGATGTGCTTAATCGACAGATCTGAAGTTTTTATATCTATTAATTATGAGTTGACTGACATAGAAAAGTTTTATAAGTTTGTGTGGGAATAAATGATTCAACCCCCCCCAATTATTCGACTTGTTCAACAGTGTTAGGTTGATAAATTCATCTAAAATTTTGTAATGGCATCGTTCTATTCATTGGTTCATCAAGTCTCTTTGTCTCTCTTTTTTTAATTCCTAAAAAGTCACCATTCAAGTTTCAATTAATGTGGCTTCATCATGAAACTATCATAGAGAATATGATAGTCTCGTGGTTCTATGGCAAGCTCTCCTTTGGTATTACAACACAATCATTTTATAATAGGATCAATTTTTTAATTTTAAACATAAACAATGGAATAAATTTGGTTTTGGTAATATTTTTTTGGAAAAAGAAACATGTGCAAGAAAATTTAATGAAATAAATTTTCAAATTAAAGAACTAGGTATGATTAAAGAAAGATTTCTTGAGGGTTCTCTCTTACAAAAGAGCTTCATGAATGACAATTATGAGAAGAGGTCTTTTGGAAGCAAAAGTCCAAGAGCACGTTGCTTTAGGAGGGAGATCAAAACACTTTCTTGATTCTATTTATAGGTAAGAATATGATACAAAGCTTTGTGATTTCTTCTATATTCTCTTCTCAAGGTATTCAACTATCTTCTTGTTAGGAGAATGAAAAAGTTATTTCTTATTCATCTTATTTAAAGAAAGTGGTCATATATTAGGCCAAGAGGAGCATATTAGTTTTTAATAATCTATCCTTAATTAATTCTACTAAAATGAATAATTAGTTAATGGAACCTATCGCTCTAAAGGAATCAGAAAAATTCCTCCTCCAAATGAAGAAAGGTAAGACTCCTTGTCCAAATGGATTGCTAATTAAGCTTTTCCAAAATGTCTAGGAGTTTTCAAAGAATGATCCTCTATATGTGGTTCATGAATTTTAAAATACACTTAGAGAAATTGATTCTACATTTTTGGATTTGATTCCTAAGAAGGTGGGGATTAATTATTATGATTTATTAAATCATATAACTCTGTGCAATTTTACAATATTATTATTGAATTGATGGAAAAACATCTAAAAAGTATTTTAGATCTATGGATTCAACTGAGCAATTGGTTTTCTAAAATTCTAGATGGGACAATTATCGCCTAAAAAATCATCCATTACATGGGGTATTCCTAAAAAAGGCCATGCTTATTAAGTTGGACACATACAACACTTTGATAAGGTTTGATTTTTTTCTTATAAATATTATATCTAGATTTAGATTTTGTTTATAATTGATTAAATTGGTTATGAGTATGCAACTTTAGTTTCCTTTTCAATCTTGATTAATGAAGCTCCATATTCTATATTTTTCTTCTTCAAGAGGACCGAGACAAGGTGATCTCTTGTCACCACAACCTTTTATTATTATGGCTACACAAATGAGAGTCATGTGGAATATTCATGGTTGGCAAGTGATAACATATCTTGTTTATAATTCTCAATATTTACCTTATTGAGTGTTAGTACTATGATTGAGGTAAACATTTTTAGGAGAGCTTAAGATGTGCATTTGTTAAGCTTCATGTCAAGAAATTAATGCAAATAAATCAAACATTTATCTTTTTCAATACCCTTAAATAGATATTTGATAATGCAATGCTTTTATTCCATGGTTCAATTTCTAGGACAAGTTCCTCTACAATTTTATTATTATTATTATTATTTTTTATAAAAATTGATCTACCAAATCACCTTTAATAGGAGTTCTTGGTAAATTTATAACAAGGGTCAATCATTGGAATTTTAAGTGGTTGTCTTTTGTTTAACATCCATTAACCCTTCTAAACGCAATGTTTTAGGCTCTTCTCTAAAGATTTTTCTTTCTTTCTACTCCTAAGACTTTTAAAAAATATTCTGGCCTCTATCTCAAAACAAATAATGGCCAAGTAATTTGGATTCTCTTAAGTGGAGTATTATTTATCAGGACCAGTTTCTAGGCCTATGTACAATGAAGCCTTGGTCTTAGGAATTATGAGTTTAATACTTAAGCAGTATCTACCATAAATATCTATGTGGTGGTTTCAACAACAAAATCAACCTTCAACTAAAATAATTTACTATTATTATTATGTGATCTTGTTGTTGAGGAGGTTTCGAGAACATGTTTAGTAGGTGTTAGGCATATTTGTAAAATTGTAAATTTTAAACTTTTGAGTCAAAAGCATTATGTTGAGTACTTCCAAATAAAAAATATCCTTGATTATTCTTACATGTCGAGTCTCTTGTTGTTTTAGAGTAGACTTGTTAGTGGTCTAGGTCAAAAAAATCATAAGAGCATTTATCCTATTAGCTGAGATTTATAAAATAATTATATATTAGAAATCCATTGAAGATGATGCAAAAATATTTTATAGTAACACCCTTGGTAGTGTTAGGCCATTTTCCTGTCATAGCAAAAATCCTAAGAAAATGGTCTATTCATGCAAAATCTTGTGAAAGTTGTCTTGCCCTACTGTATCTTATTTTGATTTGCGAAGAATATGTATCAGGTTTCATGGCTTGCACCCTTGGCCAGGGATAGTTTATGATGTCCTCAAGCTCCAATTCAGATCATCTGTGCTAAATTGCAAAAACTTGAGAGATATGGCATTTTTAAGGTCTATGAAATAGGGTTTAATCCATGTCCTAGGGTTTCCAAAATTTTTCTAAGTCCAAAACCCTAGCCAAAAATCTATTTCTCTGTTACCTTTTCAGGCCACTTAAGTCCTATTCCTGTACATGTTTTATTTCCTAGCCCGAACATTTATCTTTCTATTCAACAATCTGGAAACTATGGCATTCGTGTGGTCTCCAGATCCTGGCAGTCAAAGGCTTAACATTCAGCAACCTGGCAGGCGGTTTACTTTCTCTTCAGTCGCTGAATCTCCAGATATCATGGTCAAGGCATGTAATTTTCAGCGTTTAAACTTGGACCGTTGATGTAGATAGGATCGACGACAATCACTAATTCTCTTGATGTAACCCAAGGTGAAGAAAAGATCAAGCGATCACATGAAGTCCTTTGTTCGCGTGATCTCCAGATGGCTTGGGTTAAGTCAAAGGTTAGGTCCTAGGCAGTCAAGTTTCTATTCAGCGAACACGTGACTGAATCTTTTGCATGTTCTCGTGATCTAACCCAAGGTCAAGCTTTTATCCAGCGAATGTGAGATTGCTTAGTCACGTAATCTCCAGATCTAATCATAGTTAAGAGGCAAGTCAGGTTTTCCCTTAGTCATGTGATCTCCAGATCCAAGGTGAGTTAAGTCAAGAGCTCAATGATTAGTGGTAGCCACAGGATGAGGACAGGATCAACGACTGGCGCTTGATCTTGAGATGTGACTGGGGTTAGGGTTTCTATCTGGCGACTTGGTGAATAAAGGTTATCTCATGATCTCCATATGTAACTAGGGTTAAGAGATATGTTCTGAGATCAAGAGACTGCCTCAGTCGCGTGATCTTGTGATCCAAGTTGAGTTAAAGTTTAAGGGCTTGGAGATTGATCTGGACCGTTGATGAGATAGATCTTACGGTGGTCTCTTGTTTGCTTGATGGAACCCAAGGTCAAGGAAATGTTCAATGATCATGCAAATGCCTTTGTTCGCGTGATCTCCAGACCATACCAAGGTTAAGGTTTTCCTTCAGCAACCTGGTGAATGCCTTCAGTCGCGTGTTCACTAGATCCAGTATGGTTAAGACTTGCCGCAGGTCAAATAAAATAAGGTGGGTCCTCATTCTAGGTGTATCTGATGTGTTCTTTTCTAATTGGTCAAGGAATATGATGATGTGGCTAGACTTTTCAAAGGCTCAGTTGATTGTTATAAGGATTTATGAGGATCGTCCGATGTGCCGAGAAGAAACAAGATCGACAGTCATGTTTTAAACTTGATCAATTAACCGTTGCGATTGGGATTTAAATTGTTTGAGGGTTTTTGTAGGGTTTTTGAATGATGAACCATATACGACAAGGCCAGATCTATTTTATTTTCCAAGGATAGTTGCAGGTAAAGAATTGATGAACAAGATATCGGGTAGTGGTCTTGATCATAATTGTTTTTCTGATGTGCCATGCCAAGTTAATGCAAAACTGACATTTTAATAGGAAGGCTAGGGTTTAATGAATGTCAATTGTCTCCATGCCCTTTTCATGCAAGTTGCAATTGGTTTTGGCATTTAAAGTTGTTTTGTTTACAACAAGAAATCGATGAATTATAATTGCAGTTATCCTATTGATGTGAAACCCAAATAATTGTACCTCAAATTTGATCTAATCTTCCTGGGTTTCCAGGCTTTCCCGATGGCTTTCATTTCTTATTGTATGAGGTGGTTGTAGACCTAATTTTGACCTAAATGATCCCAAGCTTTTTGCAATCCTTTATAAGGATTTCTAAGATCATTTTTAGAGGTTCCAATTTCTCTATAATTTTCAAGTTTGGTTCCATGAGTGGTTCCTTCTGTAAATATGACCCCCTTTTCTTCATATAGGGTGTTTTCCTGATTCCTTTCTGGTCTCAGATGATAATATGTCTTGTAATAGTCTAGCTTTTAAATGAATCTTTAACACTGTTATACTGTTATCAAAATTGTCTCCATTTGTTCTTGACATTTTTTGTTTAAAGCATCAAGGATGTTTTGTCTTTCTGTTGTGAGTTCACAATAGAGTTATTTCAAGGAAATAACTAAGTTTAGGATTCATTTTTAGGTGTGTATAAAGTGAGATATCAAGGGTATTTCATCTTTGTCTTTCAATGCATACTGATCAATGAGTTTCCTATTTCCAGGTCTCTTCCAAGGGGAGAGTTAAATTCTTTGAATAGGAGATTGCATATTTGAATACACGAGTGGATTTGTAAGTAGAATTTGATAAATGGTGTATGTTTGATGTAAGGCATCGCATATTAAGGCGGTGTTGTTTTCTTGTTTCATAAGCTTTCTATTTTAGTGATCTGTTTGACTTTGTTGCCCATTGGATAAGGCACTAGTCTATGAGAGATTTGGGGTATTTCAGAGGACCATCCCACCCAAAACATAAATAATAACATTTTCCCTTTCATGTTGATAGGAGTTAGGAAGTTTGTCTAGTTTTTAGATTCATTTGATGCAAGTGGGATTTTGCATAAGACTTGGTGAACATTGAGGTACATGATACCTATAGGAGTCTGAAAACTATTCCACAAAGTGATATACCTGTAGGCCTATTATTTGCAATAAGGAGTTATGTGTGTGCAGATGAGGTGTACCCGCCTGAGTGATGTGGAGCTCAAAGTGAAGAAGGACTTGGTCCTTGTTAATTAGTATCTTTCTTGCTTGAATTAGGAGTTTAGGAATCATAGAGTTCCAATTAAGCATTTAGGGCTTGTGTTTGGGTTCTTGCAAGAAAAAACACTAACAGGTAGTATGTCAATGGTGGCGAATTTTTCAATCTAGTATGCTTTCTAATTTGAGAGATATTAAACTTTTGACCTTTCAATTCTTGATTTATGAAAATAATTAAATTGAAAGCATCATAGTAGTTGGAGTAAAATAGTTTGATAAGGTGGTTTGAAGTTTGTTTTAAACAATGTGACTAGCTTTCAAATCAACCCACCTCTTGGTTTTCAAGAAATTAAATCTTAAATTTTTCACTAGTCAAATTGTACAAACAATTAGATCAAAGGTTTTATTAAATTGAGATGGAATTTAATTTCTGGGCTTTGATCATAATAATATTGTTATCAATCCAAAAAACTTTCGTGAGAAAATATTGACTGAACCAAAAGTTATGCCTCTTCTCTTGTGCCTTAGGGGCTTGTTAAAAGGTTTATTAATTTCTATGTGATATTAATTAACATTGTTCAAAAGCATGGTTTTATTGTTAAATTAATTTGGTTTGGCAAGTTGGTGATCCTTCTTGAATAAGCCAAAAATAACTAGAAAGTCATGCCAATCAACAACAAAATAAATACATGTTTAAATTGAAAGGTTGTGAAGTTGTTAAGAAGTATGCAAATGAATATATTTAAATATGCTTAGTTTCATTATGAATTGGTAATTCCGAAGAGTACACACATTTTTTCATGGAATCATAACCTTTATTTGACAAATATTAAAGAGGCCTTTTTAAATGCTACTATGCTCATTTTCAACAAGTTAGGAAGCTATGAATGCATACCTTTTTACAAATTTCTAATTATTCAAAAAGTGAGTGCTTTCTCACAAGTTGAAATATTAAAGGTTAGAAAATAAATCTCAATAGTGCATTTGTATGATAACTTCTAATCTTTTGGAAAGTGAAGCTTTAAAATTAAGTTAGAAAATTGACTCCATTCATGCACTTTTTCATAGATTTCTAACATTGTTGCTAGCATGTTCAATTTGCAATCTGTTTTTGGGTTTATTGGGTTTACAATTGGTGTGCAGTAGATGGATACAAGATCTACAATATCTTACCCTTGCAAAATTTGAACTAGTGACCTTTTTTTCAAGAATACAAGTTTCTTTTAGAAGCAACATCATTTGTACACATAACCAAAAATTTAGAAAGAATAAATTTATATTACTTCTTAACTACATTACAATTTATAAGTAAGACTATTTGTTAGATATTTACCCAATAAGATAATCTGTTACAATAAAGCTCATAACTTAACCCCTTAAATATAAGGGAAATATTGAGAATTTTTTAATTAAATGTTGAGACTATTTTTAATCAAATATTTTTTAATCTCTCTAATGACTTACAAATATTTCGATTAGTTTTCTCAAACACGTATTATCTTCATATGCAATAAACAGATTTCCAACTGAAATTGTTTTCATGCTACCCTAAAAAAAGGGAGCTTACGAACAGGGTATGGACAACCCTCATTTCTGCAGAAAATGCTCTGGTACGCATGTATGCAAGACGTGGAAGAATAGACAACGCATTTGATCTGTTTGAGTTGAGAGGATAAGCACAAACTGTCTGGTGAAATGGCTTCAGAAACTTTCAATCGGCTGGTGAGAAGCCAGACTCCGCGATTTTTGACAGCGTTCGCCATGGGAGCTCTGGACATGGACTTGCAAAATGAGGAAGAATAGCCAGCACACTCGAGCTGTTTGATAGGATACACCAAAGAAAAGTGGTCTCGTAATTGCAGAATATACGCCAAAGCGAGTTGTTGGAAAGGCTTCAGAAACTTTCAGGCATATGCAATCGGCAGGTTCGAGGAGCTCTTGAACAAGGTATCCAATCTATCAAAGGATAAAAGACAGGGATTTTGTCACATGTATAAAGCGTAATGGAAGGAACATTTTTGGCAGATATTATCGTTGGAAATTTTTAGTAGAATGTTGAAGCATAACCAAGGCACGCAAACTGTTTGACAAAATGCCTCAAGGAAATGTACTCTCTGGGAATGCAATGCTTGTGAGATATGCACAAAATGGATTTTGCAGGGATGCTCTCAAAATATTTGAATAGATGAAGCATTTTGGAACACATCGTGAACCTTTAAACTTTCTTTGTATTACATGTGCGCGCAAACATGCAGGTTTAGTAAATGTGAGCTGTGCATGCTAATCACATGGATAAGCCTTACCGCATTACACCTACAATTGATCATTATGTGTCTGCGCTTGACCTAGTTGCTCATGCTGGCTATCTTGAGGACACCCTTCACTTTATCATCATGATGCTAGTAAAAACTTGGGGTGGATGTGTGGTTCTGTTTTATTTGGCTGCTGCAAATCACAAATGAATATAGGCTTAGGAGTATTTACAGCAACGCAGTTTTTAATTTGGATTAAAAAATATGTGACTAATGTTCTTCTCTCAAACATTTATGCAAAGGTGGGCAGGTTTTTCAATTTGAATCTTAAAAAATATGTGACTAATGTTCTTCTCTCAAACATTTATGCACAGATGGGAAGGTTTTTCAATTTGAATCTTAAAAAATATGTGACTGATGTTCTTCTATCTAACGTCTATGCAAAAGTGGGCAGGTCCTGTGAACAAATGGTAAGAAGTTTGATGAAAGATTAAGAATTAAAATGCTCCTCGGATGTCGTTGCAGTGAAGGAAAAAATATGGTACTTGCTTCTTGTGTAGGAGACATATGGCATTCATTTTAAATACGAAATTATGTAAGCTAGCCCAGAATTCAGCCAGTACGATGTTGGGAGCTTTGGAACAGGGTATTTACGTCCATCAAATTCCCTGGTTAATATCTATGCAAAATGTGAATGCAGCCCCGTTAACAATATGGCTCACAGATTTGTGTTCCCATCAAATGCAATGAATTGCAGGTCTATACTAAATAGATTTGTTGAAGAAGCTTTCAAAACCTTGAACAGAATCATTTGGCTGGCGTAATAGCAGATTCCACATTGTTTGCTAACACTCTTTAATTGCTCTCTAAAATCAGGTTATGAAGCACAAAAGTTAATGAAAGGCCTTAGAATGCCCTCAATTTACAAATAAGAACTGAAATGCAAATCTCACAAGGACGAATGCTTTACTTACAAGATTATTTTATTTTATTTTATTTGCTTAGGGTTCTTATAAATGACATAAAAGAAATTTGTCAAAAATGCATAATTTATTAAGCACACGTGAAATTTTCAGGAAATTTGAAATCTAGTTACTCTCAAGAATGACTCAGAAAAGGGTGCTTTATCTTTACGCAGGCCACGTTAGATCTTGATTCTCTAAGGTAGATGATCAATGCAATGTAATGATGATTACAGACTTTCTGTTCCTCGTTATCGAGAAAAATAGAGCCATGCTAGTTTGAGGAAAAAAAAGTCACATTTCCTATTTTGGGTTCGCTTAGTAGCTCCAAACAAGGAAAGACTTACAGTTCCGAGACATTTGGTGAAAATATAACTTGTGTTGACGAGGATTTTAATGACTTAAAAGAGTGATAATGAATATGAGGAAGACTGCAATAGTAATGGTATGACAGTTTCTTCAGGAGTACAAAATAATGAAGTTAGAATTGAGGATAATGAATTTTCAAAAGAGCGCTCCAAAGATATGAGAAAGAAAAAGAAAGATAGGGAATCTAGATGGCAAGAAACGAGGTGTATCATACAGGGAACTTGAAGATGAATGAGAGATTATTCATTCAGATTTCATTTAGATGTGGGAGAGTGATAAGTGGATGGAATGTTAAGAGCTCATCCTGACAAAATTGATGACTTGTTAAGTTTCTATTATCTTTGTTGTATTTGTAGTCAAGTTAGAAAATAAGCTTTGTAAAAGTGAGTTTCAACTTGATTGATGAGAAGTTTTTATGAATAACCAGTGAAAATGAAAACAATTGTAATGCCAAAAAGAATCCAGTGTATTCATATTTATTATACCAAAACGAATCCAGTGTAATCATATATTATACCAAAAAGAATCCAGTGTGATCTTAACAGTGGTAGCATTGGAAGCCACGGGGAAAATTACTAATACAAAACTGCACTGACTTGAAACAGGTTCAAAACCCATAAGACCTTTCTAATCGCTTTGTCTCTTTTTGACCTGATTCTGAGATTACTTTCAAGCTTATGATGCTAATAACTCTTGTAATGGCAAGACTGGACCTCACAAAGCAGAAGCATAGGAAACTACAATGACACAAATAAGCTCTCTGTTTGTTTAATGTTCTTGAGTTCCACTTCAAGTGAAAAGAATGTATAGTTACAGAATAAATGCTCACAATGATCGGTTTGGACACAAGATAGGTTCCATATAAGAATTATTGATGAATGAAACATAATTAACTCATATGGAAACATTAAACATGCCTGATTATTGGGTAGCAGCTTGATCATTCAAAGAGAGAGAAAGAGAGAAATCCTCAAGTAATCTGTGATCTGAATTTTTTTGACAATGGCGATTCATTCCTCTGCAGCTTCTCCCTCTCCATGTGAGTCTTCAATTTCATCATAACTCTCTTCTTGTGCTTGAATTTGTGTTCCTGTTGTTGGATTTTCAAGCTGCTGATGAAAGGCATAGGATGTTTCAGCAGCTCCTTGAGTGGGTGCTCCTCTTCCTTGAGCCATACCATTACTGGGAAGAGAATTTTGTCGAGAACTACTTGATAAAGTGCCATGTTGAATCTGTGAGGCCCTCAAACTTGGTGCACCTGTGAAAATTGGTGCACCTGCTTGTGCTCCTGATGATTGCCCAGAGAAACTTCTTGGAGTTTGATATTGATTTTGGTGGGTCACGGAATTTGGTATGCTTTCATGAATTTGTGCTCCTGTCCATGGATTTGTTCGGGGAACAAACGCAGAGAGAATTCTAGTTGGGTTCACATAATGCATCAGTACAATTTGGTAGCTGAAGTGGGGAAAATGCGGTATACTGACTGTTAAATGATCGGGAAACAACCGACGAAACAACCGAGGACGTGTTCGGGAAGAAGTTGGGTAGGCAGGGAAGCTTGTTGCACCCACTTGAGTTTGAGTTTGTGGTCCTGCTAGTGCTCCTGTTGATTGAAACATCTGCGGATTAGTGTGAGTGCCATTGGAAGTTTCAACAGCTTCTTGATTTAGTGCTCCTCTTTCTTGAGCTATCCCATGATCGGGAATAGGATCTTGTTCAAAAGTATTTGTTAAAGTGCCTTGTTCAATCTGTGAGGCCATGAAACTTGGTGCACCTGCTTGAGCTTGTGCTCCTGATGATTGCCTCGATAGACTTCTTGAAGCCTGATATTGACTTTGGGAGGCCATGAAACTTGGTGCACCTGCTTGAGTTTGTGCTCCCGATGATTGCTCAGAGAGATTTCCTGAAGCTTGATATTGACTTAAGCAGGGCATGAAACTTGGTGCACCTGCTTGAGTTTGTACTTCTAATGATTGCCCAGAGAGACTTCCTGAAGCCTGATATTGACTTTGGGAGGCCGTGAAACTTGGTTGACCTGCTTGAGTTTGTTCTCCTGACGATTGCCCAGAGAGACTTCCTGAAGCCGGATATTGACTTTGGGAGGCCATGAAACTTGGTACACTTGCTTGAATTTGGGCTCCTATCCATTTCCACACCTCACGATTTTGAAAAACATCCCCGGCAAAATTTTCACCAGGAAACTGCTTATTCACAATATAGTAGGTAGGGTACGGAGAACCTGGTGCATCTGCAAATTGAAGGCCTTGAGTTTGTGTTCCTGTTGATTGAAACATCTGAGGGTCATACCCAAAATGACTTATTGGATTTTGCATATGTGAACTTGGAGTTGGGTAGGCGGATAAACGTGTTGCATCCACTTCATAGAATCGAACTTGTCGTTCTGTTGATTGAAGTGGAATGCAAACTTGCCCAGGAGAACTTGCAGTTCCCGCTAGAATTGCCCGAAGATTTCTTCTTTCTTGAATCATCCTGTAAGTGCTGTCAAAATCTTGCCCACAAAAATTTCTTGGAATGCGATATGGTAAGTGGGATTCCTCGAGTTCTATTAGGCCCACACCATTTTGCGCTCTCTCTCGAAACAGCTGATAGATGGCCTCAAAATCTTGCAAAGAAAGAGTTGGGGAAGCCGTGGATCTTGAAGCTCCTCCCTGAATTTGTGAACCTCTAGCTTCAAACATCCCATAGATGCAAGCAATATATTCCACTACAAAATGCTCTTCGACTGAGAAAAAATTGGAGGCCAAGAGTTTCGCTGAACGCACCTGATCGGGGTGAAGTAAAATAAGCTCCCGTGATCTGGACTCAAGCACCTTCAAGGTGCGAGCAGCTGTCCGCCTAATGGCAAGAAAGATATAGCTTCGCCTAAATCGGAAGAAAGAGACACAATCTTCATTTTGTAAATCCTTATCTTCAATTACTTTCTGCCATCCTTCTCTGAGGGCGTACACTGAGGAACCATTGGGATCATTCCGACGTAATCTCGATTTGTATGCGATCTTCCATCCATTCATTCTTTCATCCAGAAATACGACTTCCGTCGATTTCTTCCCTTCTGCAAACGCAGGAAAATGGGTCAATGCAAAAACCTCCGGAATCCAACACATGCAATTCCTCAGCTCCGAACTTGTCATGTGTTTCAAGAAAAGGAATTCTGGTTCATCAGCTGAATTGAGTGTCTGAAATGCTCTGCCACCCAACATGGCATTTCACCTTTTTCTCTTCTCTCCACCTTCCTGCAAGAGTTTCAGCTGTTTTTCAATTTCTTTCCAAGGTTTCTTTGTACCGATGCTTTTCAAATTTATGTACTCTTATCATCCCCAAGTCTTGACTACGTTACATATTCACTAGAAGCGTAACTACCAACTACTAACGGCTTCTTTTAGTCTTTTTGAATTGGTCAAACATTCTTTAGCCCATAGAGGACCTCACTCTTCCCTAAAATGTGTTAACAAGGGAGGGAAGAAGAGTCAATAGTGGAGATCAATTTTGAGATTAGTTTAATAGTTAAGATGGGAATGAGACACAATTAGTTCATTAGTGGAGCATAAATATGTCATGTCAATATTTATTTCTAAAAAGATTCTAATAAATTTGAGAAAACAACCAATTATGTCATGTCATATGAGCACACCAATAATATGATTTAGTACACAACTATGAGTCTTACTTCTTCTTAAGAACAATTTTGATACCTCAACCAAGAAGAGATGCGATGCGGTATCATATTTGACCATGTGGGCTTCAAAACATTTTTTTCAAGCAAGGAACTTGACAAGTAGTTGTACAAAATTGAAAGTGATTTGAAATATTAAAGACTGAAACTAAGTTAGGTTGCTCCACTATAGGGCCCTTTACCCTAATATAGGCACTTCAACAAGATGATGTCTGTACACTAAGATGTGCACTTCTCTAAATCATTACTTCCAAGAGAATCCATGAATGGGAGACCTTGAGAAATCGATTTAGAACTCCCTAGGCATGGAGTGCAAGGGTGTTAAGAATGCTCTCAGCTAGAGCTATTAAGCCAATAACTTTGCTAGTAAACCATGCAATGGGCAATTCAAATGAAGACAAGGGCAAGAATGCCAATATCCTCAAGAATAAAATGAAATGCAATGCAAGCTAGATTAAGATGAATATGCAAGCTATAAATGAGAGATGCAATGCAACTAAGCTATGAAAGGAAATATGCAAGTATTACAAAGCCTCCTAATTAAGCTACATGAAGTAATCTAAAGCATAAAGGAAACTAAGCTAATATGAAGCTATGAATGCTATGATAATGTAAGAAATGAAACTATGATAACATATAGATGCAAAAGCCAAGAATGCTCCAAATCTTCAAAAAGCTCCAAAGTGACCTAGAAAACTTGCAGCATAACATTAGCATAAAAAGTTGAGGATCTAGAATGAAGAAGAGAGCTCTCTTTTTAAAAGAAATGAGAAAGAATGGACCATGGAGATTAAGAGGCAAAATATTTAATCAATGGTGGAGCTTGAAAGAGGAGCAATCCATGTGCACAAATATCCTCCAATGAGAAAATAAGAGTTGACTTTTGTGTCCATATGAGACAAAAAGTGTTTTTTCCCTTTTTATAAAATAAGAATAATGATTTATTTGTGCAACTTAGGATAAGAGGAAAAGTGAGGGGGCTTTTTATTTAATAAAAGAGGAGGAAATTCTTTTTAATTAAATAAAGACTTGGGATAATATGGTTAGCCCATAGAAAATAATCGAATAAATGATAGAACTAGGATTTGATCAAGAATAAGCAATTGATGATTTTAGCAAAAGGGGCTAATAGTCTAGATGACCATTTTTAGGTGTATACAATGTCTATGGGCCAACATAATGTACCCATCCATAGTATATAAATTTAAATTAGAAATATAAATATATTATGGGATGGTGCATTCTACTCCCTCATAAGAACATTTAATCTAAGATACAGGTTTCTAAGAGCAATTTTAATATGTGATGTAAGAAAGTTGTGGAGTTGTTTAGAGACTAAAAAATATATTTATCATTTTGTTTTGATATTTAAATTTAGTTTATTTTTTAATGATTATTATAATGGTTCATTATGATTGTTTGGCTTGAAAACTATTTACAATTTTGCATTTTATTTTACATTTATTCTTAACATCTCAATTTTTATTTCTATTATCCAATAATCTTGGATGTTATTATGCTTGTAAAGGTGTCTTTGGGATTGATTCATGTGCAATAACATCTACAGTGGTCAAAATTCTTTTTTCAATTCCAACACTTGCCTTTGTTGGCATTATTTGTTCTACCCCACAAGCCCATGAGTCATCTACAAGAACAACACCTATCATAAATGGAGATCAAGCAAGAATAATTTGCTCAACAACCTAATAATTGTATACTAGTGCACAAAATTTATTTTGCAATCAGAGAATGCATCCTTATGAAAAAGGATGAATATAACTCTAGATGCAAACCCTTAAGGAAGCTTAAATTAGCTTGCGCCAATTGTCACAATCATAATGAATGAGACGACATAAGCTATTATTAACCTAATCTAATAAAAGATAAAAAGCACCTAAGTTTAGCTTAAGTGAATAAAATGTTAAGAACCTAATTATAAAATTGATTAGAGAACGCCCTAATTACTTCAACACCCCCCTTTTAGATTTACTTAGGGATAAGCTATAGAGTTAAAGATGAATGTAAAATGAAAGCATGAATGAGTCCTGGCAACAAGGCTTAATTACTAATGCAAACTCTCACAACTAGAGAAAAGAAGAAAAACCTTGTGATAAAAAAGAACTCTCCAAAAGAGAGAAAAAGGAAATGAAAAGGTACATGTAGCAAGAATGAAGGACTTAAGAAGTCCCCCCAAGTATTGAATCTGACACATAAGTACAATCAATCTCCCCCCATAGGAAAGAAGCGAAGAGATGCTTTATCCCCCCATAAGATCCAAGATGAAGATGAAGTCTTGAGGATAGATGCTAATGAAGATTCAAGAGTGGCAAATTATATTCCTCCCCTTGGGAAGAAACAAATCCAATGGCCAAGTCAAAAGAAACTCTATGAAAGGAGATGGAAGGAAGAGTCTCATGATGTGTGTCATGGAAGAGTGCGCAATGGTCCACATGTTTGAATCAAGAAATGTCAAATCAATTGAAGTGAATCCAGACAACTATAAAGATACCTAATTAACAACCACAAAAGGCAATGATGAAGATTGGATTACAAGAATGCTCAAGCTATAATCAAAGATGAATGTAATATCCTCAATCACGTCCCCAATGTCTAGAGTGTGTGATGTATCAAATAACCCTATAACATCTGGAAAGTACTCATCCCACATCATTGAAATTGGAAGGGAACAATTAACATGCCAAGTTGAACTGATTTATGAAGAAGCAAGTGGTGGAGGTGGGAGCTCATCACAACTCATAGAAACCAAGGTGGATGACTGAAGCACACAGATTCAACTAACCAAAGCTCTTCTCAAATACCTAATCCACTCTAGATACATGGGAGTGAGGGCCAATCTATGGAATTGAATACTCGGTGGAAACAAAATGAGTGAACTCATACAATGAGATGCATGTTCAATACTACCAATATAAATTCAATCTCCCTACTATGTAGGTATCTAATAAGTATCGAATCATGTGTGAAATATATTGTTACCTTATCAAGTATGATTAATCTAATACGTGGAAAGGGGATTGGATGATAACAAAGGGACTCATATTAGATTAATAAATGTACCATCATCAACCTCAATATAACCCATCAAAGTAACACTCATATAAATACTATTACCCATCAAAATGTGTGGTAAAGTGCAAGACAAGTATGAAGAAGAGAACATACCCATAGATGAAGCCATTTGATGAAAGGGTCTAAAATCAAGAAGCCAACATCTGGATTGAAGATGTTTGGATGCAAAGAGAGCATGGTCCTTCATCTTATCTTTGTCACATGGCATAGAAGGAAACTTGGAATGTGTAGGTTGTGAAGCAATAGAAGAAGATGGACTAGATGAAGGTGGATCAATATTATGCTTTAAGAGAAGGTGTTTTAACTTATCAATCTTCTTTGCATAACATTGATGCTCATCACGTACTATCTTAGCCCGATATGCACATTTTTGTTTATCCTTCTTTGATGACTACCCCTTAGAAGAGGAAGACAAAATTGAAGAATCCTATGACTATGTGTCCCTGGACTACTCATATGACTTGGAATCTTTGTGTTTCTATTTCTTTCCTTTTCCATTGGAAGACTTCTGATCTCTATTTCTCTAGGATGCAAGAAGAGCCTTTGATTTATTAGACTTCAATCAACCCATTTGAAGCAGATTTGTTTGCTCTTGAGTGAGGGATGAAGAAAATCCATTGAGTGAATGCATCGTAAACCCAACGAAGTTTGGCAAGTGAGGAGATAATCAATTAAGGGTCATGTTTATGAATACCACACTTCTACAACTACAATCTAAGAGACTTTATTTTGGTGAATAAGTCTTAAATGCTTCCAAAATTTGTAGGACTCAAGCCAATAAGCTCATTCTCCAACTAAAATCCATCAATTCTTGCTTCCCAAATGAGGAATCCAATGTAGTCCATATCGCATTGTAAGTGGTGTAGGAGTCAACATGAAAGAGAAGATATAAAGAGATAGACATGAAGAATGCCCAAAAAGCCTCATCACAACTCTAAAACCATTTTCTCTTCTCAACAACACATGTAGGCTTAAGTTTTCTATCAATAGTCACTCTATATAACCCATATTTTGTTAGAATTAGCTCCATGACACGTTTCTAACTATAGTAGTTGAATGGAGTGAGAGGAGTAACATGATTTGGATCCATGATAAATGATTGAAAAAAATACAAAATTGGACTTATATAGCAGTATAGAGTCTCAATGCTAAAAATGTTCACTTAAATCTCTAAAAAGTCAACTGGTTTGTACATTTTACAAGAAAAGAGCCCGAAAGACTAGATCTAAAATCTAATAAGAATAGTAGATACCTAGTAAATGTTCTAAAAATGATCTTGAGAGAAAAAAAATTGTATAGAGGGCTAAACTAAATTTCTGATGCTGAAAGAATTGCAAAAAATGGAGTTTGGACATCAAAGTTATGGCTCTTGAAGTACAAACAACTATATCTAACTTTACAGGCATCTAGAATTCATCAAGAGAAAAATCTACAAAATAAAAGTTTCAACACCACCAGATATGTTTGGAATGAGCTTTTAAAAGATATCTTGTTTGTCAAATTTTGAGCTTGTATGACCAACTTATGATAAAAAATAAGGTATAAAGAGGGCTTGAAAGGGCCTTAGATGTTGACCATATTGTTGACCTTCACAAAATATTCCCTTCTGGCTAAAAGAAATGTGCCCCTTTCATACAAAATCTAATGCTCAAAAATTTGGCATCACCTTGAAAATATATCTCGTAATATTCTTAGGAATAAATCTATTGGAATATGCTTGGAAGTCAACTAGAGTGCGATTTTGGGGCCACCATACTAAAGAGTGTCTGTACAGTTGCACATGCTAGCACAAGGAGATTTGATTTTGCCCTTTTTTTAGAATTATAATTTTTGACAAAAAATTTGCAATTTTTTTTTGGCTGAGCACTATAAAAAATTTCACTTGCAAATATTTATTTGCCTCTGTGGGTTTCAATGGAGGCTTAGTTGTATGAGTGTATGGAAATTTGTGCCATATAAACATGTTTTGCTCCAATTTCAACTTTTTGAATTTTTACGATGTGAAAAGTGATCTTAAACTTTCTAGTCATTGCAAGTGTTATGGCAAGGTTTGTTTTGCACCCAAATTTTTTGTTGGCCTTGTTATCTTGCTTTAATTTCCATGTCCTTTGCAAAAATAACTCAAAACTTCAACTGCTTCTATTTTAACAAAATGACAACCAATCCATAGGTTTAGGGGCACTTCGAACACGATGGAAACCTATGTTTGAGTCCAAATTGCATATAAAATTATCTCATGTATGAATCCCTCAAGAGTTTGCATAGGAACTTCACAAATATGGAGCTATAATACCATGTTGGAGTTATTTGTTCAACTCTACAAGCCCATGAATAATCAGCAAACATAACATCTATCACAAGTAGATTTCAAGTAAGAAAAAATTGTTCAACAACCTAAGAATTGTATATGATACACAAAGATTATTTTATAATGAGAAAATAAATCCTTTGAAAATGATGGATGAAACCCTCAACGCAAACTCTAAAGGAAGATTCAGGTGTCACGATAATAATGAATATTATTAGCCTAGTGTAGTGAAAGATAAAAAGCGTCTAAATTTAACTTAAGTGAATAAAGTAATGAAGGCCTAATTATAAAATTAATAAGACAATTTCTTAATTACTCTAACAACCTTTTTCACTCTAATTCGCATGCCTATCATTTTAAAGATTGAGTTTTCTGTTAAAGACATACAAGAAGCATATAAGAAAATAAAAAATAATGGTGTTGAGTTCACTCTTTAGAGGTGGCTATTCTTTGCACAAAATAACATGCAAACCACATTAGATTGATGCAATTGTCATCAGTTCTCTCATAGTCCACCTCCACAGTGCTATGTAGGTTTGAATAATAACTCAAATATTCTACTGTACATAAAAAATCAATCATACCATAATCAATAATAGGAAAAATTGTGAGAGAAAAAAATATGGTGCATTGTAGAGAGAAAAGCATATGTGAAACTCCATTTTTCAATAGGGTGGTGCAAATGATAACTCACATCCGCAGATGCATAATTTTGTTTAATGAGAAATCATCAATGTCAATTTATTCACATCAAAGATTCCAAGGTACTACAACATACAATCATCTTGATAGAGTTATAGGAAGCCTAAAGACAAACGGGAGATTTTTTATTGGGTGTGTACAAATTGGTAGAGTGTTGTTGCCACTAATTTTATCCCCAAAAAAAATTTCATTCTAGACTTCAATAAAGAAAAGGACAAGGATGAAGTCCTTGAGAAGACACCTTGGTGTTTTATGGATAATTTCATTTTTATGCAGGAATAGATTCCTAATTTTAGCCTTCAAAGATGTCTTCATTTGAAGGCCTTATTTTAATTAGATTATATAACATACTCTTTGAATATTGGTTTAGTGATTGTCTATATTAAATTAGAGATTAACTAGGGCACACCCTAGATTCATATACGGGGGATCTAATTCAATATTGTGTTCACAAATCAAGCCAATAAAGATAAAAAAACATTCTCTCTATGATTTGGCTCCAAAAGCTAGAATTAGAAGAATGATTTTTTTATAACCTACAATGTGTAAGAATATCACAATTTGAGTCCAATTGTTTCAAGTCACCAATAAAAAAGTGGATTCCAAAAATTCCCACTTGTGATGGTGAGACTTTAGTTGCACTTCAGTGGAAAATGAATGCTTGGCATTAGAGGATATAGGACAACAAAAGAAAAGTAAATTGAGTTGGAAGCAATCATTGGGGAATCTAAGAAAAATCTTGAGAAGGATGTATGAGTGTCAAAGACGTCTATGCTATTGGCTATTCTAGGCTAGAACCCCATTGTGGATTTGAAGGAGAAAATGGAAAAGAAAGGAATGGATCTTGTAGAGTCCACAATACCATTCATTAGTTTTTTGGTTTATATCTAGCGATAATAATAAGAAATTACATTGTACATCTTGTGGGAGGCACCTAACTATGCTACAACTGAGTTGTACATCATACCTTACCCCCTATGGGATTTGAACTAGTGGCCTCTTGGTTCAAACAATGAAAGAGTCAAGGTGAAACGATAAAACAAGTCCTGCCTGCTCGGTGCCACAAGCAAGTGACTCGACTCTTGATGTGAATGGTCATAGAGTTGGAGAGGAGTCAGTAGCATAGAGATGGTTGTTTCTTTCTGATTTATATATGCTTAAATCAAAAGAAAACCAATGGCTAGAGTGAACTTGATAGACAATGATGGGATGGGTATTTTAGATCCAAGATGTATTAGCCAATATGTGCCTAGGGCATTGAGTTATAAGGTTAGGCCAGGGAGGAAAAGGTGGACGAAAATAAATAAACTAAGAAGAGAAGCAATAGATAGTGGAAAGTGTTTGAACAACATTAAGGAGTATATGTTAAGATCCAAGGGAGGAAATTACCCCTCCCTTAGTGACAATGAAAATAGATGGAATGTTAGGGGCTTGAATGCTTGCAGCAAATAGTGCGTGACCAAGCATTATTTGGAGGAAATAAGAGTTGATATAGTTCAACTACAAGAAATAAATATGGGGGATTCAGTGTAACATCCTCTTCTTTTCAATAATCACATGAGAGATTAAATAGCCTATTATATCATCTCGATAAGCCAATTAAAGACTTAGGGTATGTTATGATGGTCACGTCATTAATTTTGGAAGAGAAAAAAAGAAATTGGAATTTATTTATGAGGTTAATATAATTAAAGTTACTTAATATTATAATATAAAATTATTAAAGTAACTTAATAAAGTGGAAATAAAAGTAAAGTGACTTTATAAAATAAAATTAAGTTTTATCCCACATTAAGAAGTGGAGGTTCATCAATCTTATAAAAAATTTTTATAAGGGAGCTTGTACTTCTCCTTTAGCATCTTATAATGATAATCTGATTTATGTTGTTTCTCCATAGTAACTCTTGTGACAATGACAACGATTACACGGACGAAACCCCTTGAAATTTAAAGATTGGAGGAAACCCATTATTCCATGAGAGGTGGATTCATATTTGAATTCATGATCGAGTTTCAAACTACAAAAGTTATGGTTTGAAGGTTGATACTTGGCAAGGTCAGAGTTTAAATAATCATATATGTGCATTTGGAGTTTTTCTTTCAGATATTCCATCGCATCAAAGTAAGAGAGCCAACGTAAGTCTTAAGCTTTTTCCCACAAAAAAAGAGTATTTTCAAATCATTCTCAGTAATAATGCATTAAGGTGCATGGGATTTGTGATTAAACAACTCATAGTAGAGAATTTCGTAAATTCTAAATCTAAATCTATAAACTAGGTAGCCGAGATTCACCGAAGAGTCTACAAAGTGTTTGACATAATTACCATGGGAAATGAATGGAAATTCACATATGTTTTTGATAATTAAAGCAACCTAATAAGGGAGTTGACCCACACACAACCACAACCTGAAGACAGCAAGAGGAAAGACAACACAAAGAGAGGGTTGTTGTGAAGAACATGCCAATAGTGGTTGAACAACAACAAAATAGATGTTGTCAAAGATAGAAAACAATACACAAAACACAAAGGCTAGAGGCCTTCCACAAAGGTGGGAAGGCCGCACTCACACCCAAGTGAAGAAGAGCATAATTTGGAAGAATGGTTCTTCTCACATCGATAGACAACTATCTAAGTGATGCTATCCTTAGCAACACCAACGAAAGAGACTTTGTTAGGGCAACTGTCAGCACACCAACCAGAGCATTGAGAGACTTGTATAGTGGCAACAAAAGCTTGGATTTGAGAAAAAGAAAAGGCAAAATATGTGGAATGGTCCACATGGCCAAAGGGGGCCATACCAGTATTAGCAGGGGCATCCCCCCATATTTGCAACAAGCACAAGAGTCAAATTAACAACAAGGGAAGCACCAAAATTTGCAGTAGGAGTAGCATCCAAACAAACTTCCTCCTCAAGATCCACTTGAGAGGAGTTGTTTGAGGTAGATAAAGAAAGAGAATTAGAAGCATGGATTGTCAGATGAACCTCATCTACATCCTTCAACCAAGTAGCAGTGCCTTTAAGTCACAAATGAGAACAATCTAAAGTCATAAGCCCAATAGAGAAGCAACACTGAAAATTAAAAAGGAAGGCCCTCATAATCCAACACTTGATTATAAGGCATATCCCCAATGATGAGCACCACATCCCCTAGAAGCGGTGTGGAGATATCCAACTCTACCAAAATGCGTGCAAAATTTGAGTGTCTCATTGTTGTTGTAGCTTCATCCACCTTCAAGAAATGACCAATAGAGTTACCAATGGCCTCAAAGAAAGACATCTCCCAAAAAGGGAGAGGAAGATTGGGAAGTCAAACTCATACTAAGCGCACATTAAGTAGTTCAATAAGAGGGTTGGTGGAGACTATCCATGGTTTGGCAGAAATAGAGTGATTCCTTAGACCCACAACTTATTCAACACCAAATCACAATCTTTGAAAGAATAAAATGTAGCAATAACAAACTCTTTTGCACCAGGGAAAAGTTCAATGTTACCAAATACAAGAGATCGTCAAGAATTAGTTACCCAATAATGTAAATCAAGAAGAGAGGGACAAAGACCAATCAATCTACACACCGACCCACAATGTTGGTAGAAATCCACATTATCTACCACATCTAGACCAAAAACCACCATAAGGGAGGCCTTGGCACAAGCAATAGGTCAAACTTTCACCTTTGGTAGGATAAAAGAAATAGATTTAACAACATAGACTAGTAACAAGGAATTTTAAGAGGAAACCCATCCAAACCAGAGGCTAAGGCCCCCATCAGCGTTAAGAGCTGCAATAGTTTCTCCAGACCCAAGCCTAGGAATCGTAGACCCCCACCAATGTTAGGATCCCCAATAATATCCACAAACCCAAGTTTGGGAAACACAGACCCCCACCAATGTTAAGAGTCACATACCTCAGGCAAAACTTACAGCAAACCAGAAGGTGCCCCAACCAGAAGCAAAAAAGCCCCCACACTATCTATTGGATGTAGGCATGAAACAAAGAGGAAAGACAACATAAAGAGAGGAGTGTTGCAAAAAAACAAGCCATTGGTGGCTGAACAACAACAAAATAGATGTTGTCAAAGATAGAAAATAGTATACAAAACACAAAGGGTATAGGCCTTCCACAAAGGTGGGAAGACCACACTCTCACCCCAAGTGAAGAAGAATGTGAGTTGGAAGAATGGTTCTTCCTACGCCGACATACAACTATCCAAGTGATGTTACTCTTAGGATCACCAATGAAAGAGACTTTGTTAGAGAAACTATCAGCATACCAACTAGAGCGACAAAAGCTTGGAGTTGAGCAGGAGCAAAGGCAAAAGATGTGGAATAGTCCACATGGCCAAAGTGGGCCATACAAGTATTAGTAGGGGCATCCCCCTAGATTTGCAACAAGCGTAGGAGTCATATTAGCAACAAGAGAAGCACCTAAATTTGTAGCAGGAGCAACACCCAAACAAACTTCCTCCTCAAGATCCACTTGAGAGGAGTCATCTAAGGTAGACATGGAGAAACAATCAGAAGTATGTGTAATCACCTAAAAGTGGACAGGATCATTCATGTGAGTAATCAAGGCAAAACTAAGGAGAAATCAAGGCAATTGAATCGAAACAAGCATTTAGCCAATCGAAATTCAAATCAAGCTTTAATTCGATTTAATTAAAAATCAAAGCCATAAATTCAAGTTAAATCGATCAAATCATGATAAATTAAATCAATGTGAAATTAATCAATTTAATTGTATAGTTCCTTTTAAATCAAATCAACCCATTCAAGGGGTACACATGGCTAAACAAATTAATTAAATTCAATTAAGTCCTATTTTCTCTCAATACCACATGGGAGGACAAAGCCTCAACCAATAGGATTTAAGGAAAGAGCTCACATGGATCAAGCCAAAATGAATCTCAATCACTCAATTGAAAAGAACATCTTGTCTTCTTGTCCCAATTTTTGAGGACAATCCATTTAAAATCACTATGGGAGAAAAAGGAGCGAAAGCAGTCATTCCAACGAAAGGAGCGCAAATATCTCATCATGGGTAGCCATTCCAGCGTAGCCAGTTTCTCCATTGAAATCTAGGTTGGGAGCGAGCTCAGAAGCCATTTTTGTCATTCGGAAAGGAGAAGTTTTATGCTTCTGCAGGGAGTTCATGGTATGGATCTAGGGTTCCTCAATATGGTATTATGGGTGGCAGGAGTCAGGGATCGAATTAGGGCTTCTATAAATGGAATAACTATTCCAAGGGCTTCCTGCGATTTCCAAGACCCTCGACTGATTTTTCTCACCCTAGGGTTTGGCCTTTTTTTTAATATTTGTACAGGCCCTCTTCTTCCAACCCCTATTCATGCCTCTGATGGTTCCTTGATTGGAGATTTTGATCCTAATGTACCTTCCTTTATTTCTTGGCCTAACTTCGTTCCTCTTCAATCCCTTAAATTTTTCACTTCACCAAATAATATTCCGCTTCAAAACCCTCATTTTGATCCTTTGCATGCTTCATTCCTTACTACAAATAAAATCCCTATTCAGAAAGACCGGGGTATTTACAATCAGCAAGGGTATTCTAAACAAATGAAGATGGGTGGTTTTGGGAAAAAACCTTCAAATCAGTCCATGCAACCTACTTTGGAGAAATTCGAACCAATGCTTCAGTTTGAAGATGGTCTCTTGGAATCTCAGGTATTGTATATGTAGGAAAAAGCACTCATAGGTAATATCTGATCCTTTCTGCCAATTATTGAATTCTGATCTTGGGCTAAAAGTAATTGGCTAGGGCTTCTGGATTTGTTCTGTCTAGACCATGCTTCAAATTTTTTTGTTGCAATCTTTGATTCTACCACTGCATGTTGTGATGTTTTTAGCCTCAATTACTAGTTTTGTAATGGCATTGGTATTTGCTTATCAAAATGGACCCCAAATTTCAAATTGAATCATTCTGCATGTACCTTAATGCCTTTTTGGGTTGAATTTCCCACTTTGCCATTAGAATATAGGGATTTAGATATTGTTGAAGCCATTGCCAATGAGATTGGAAATTTTATTCAGCACGATTTGACCCCTCATGAAGAATTGCCTCGGTATATTAGGGTTTGTCTCTCTTTAAATCTCCTTAAACCCTTCCCTAATTTTATCACTCTTTAGTCCACTTGGGGGTCTTGGAGACATGAAATTATTATTCAGGATGCACAGACTATTTCATATTATGCAAACTTGCTAGGTCATTTTACAAATCAATGTAAGGATCCTAATTGCCCAAATTTGATTATCTGCAAGGATCAGACTTCTTTTCCATCTAAATGTTCTTTGGTTCTTTCTAATTTGGATGAGCCTGGTTTCCATGATACCTCTTATGTGGGTAATAAAGGCCCTTATTTCAGTCAGAAGACTTCGGGTAATGCCCCTCAAGATACTAATGGGGAAAATCTGTCAAAACTGGTTGATCCAAAACAACCTGATCCCGTCCCCCAACATTCTAATCATATGCTTCATACTCATGGGTATGTGATGGTGTCGGAGGTGTCATCTTAGGATAATAGTTCAGCTGGTGTTCTTTCATTGCATACTTTTGCCCCACCTAAGATTCCTTCTCATCTTATGGCTTCTTTTGCTAATATGTTAAAGGTTTATCTTCCTCCTATCATTGTGTTCCTTAGTGCCATAGATACTTCTCAAGATGTTGTTTTGGAAGCTAAGTCGATCTTCAAATTTCCAAATTTTCAATTTTTTATTCAATTGTGAAGTCTCTGATGTTTTCAAACAACCCTCTAAAACTAAGGAAAGTGACTAAAGAACATGCTGCTATTATGTCTATGGAAGTAATGTCTTATATTTATTCTTAGTTTCATGATGATAATGATTTTTTTGCTGATCCTCTATTCCGGTTTGGTTCTTCCCATAATATTTTGTCTAATGATGTGCCACAGCAGATGAGCCAAGCCATTTCTGGTAAGTGTCTTGAGGACTCTGTTGGACAATTAAAACCAACTCAAAAGTCAGGTCCTTTTTTGGATGCCCAGTTAGTTTCTTCTCCCTTCCCTCAAGAATCTGAGTAGCATATCTCTTCGCATGATGTTAAAGCTGTTCATATTGCTAAGTCCTCAATTTTTCAGACACCAATTTCTCCTAAATCTACTGTTAAAACTCCCAAAACTAGAGGGAAAAAATCTAAGGCAACTAAAGCCTTGGAGGAGATTCAAGCTGGCCTTCACTATACCTTGGATGTTAATTTATCTGTGACTAGGAGATGTTCAACGAGGAGAACTAAAGGTTCTCCTTATCCTTAATGAAGATCTTATGATGGAATGTCAGAGGCATCAATGCCTCTAACAAGAGACACAAAATTAAGGCAAGACTTGATTATGTCTGGGCTGATATTGTTCTCTTACAAGAAACTAAGTTGTCTTTGGATACTTTTAATGTCTATGGAGAAGTGGTCTTCTTGGAAAAGTATATGCGTGCCAGCTGTTGGGGCTTCAGGTGGTTTGTCCATTTTGTGGAATAACACTAAAGTAACCATTCAGTCACTGTAGAATGGATCAAATTGGCAATTTGTTAATGTTAGGTTCTTCAATCATTCTTTCTTCCTTATGAATGTTTATGGACCCACCCCCACTTTCAATAAACTGCATTTATGGAAATCTCTGACTTCCATTATTCAACAATATCCTGACTACAAATTCATTATTGCAGGTGATTTTAATGTCATATTGGGGATTAATGATAAAAAAGGGGGAATTTCTCCTCCTACCCGCTCAATCACTGATTTTAATAATTTCATTTTAGATAATGCCCTTTTTGATATATTGCCTTAGAATGGAGCATTTACTTGGACCAATCATAGATCTGGCTTTTCGCAAATTGTTGTTAGATTAGATAGGTTCCTTTTTTCTCATATTTGGAAGTTGGAGCACATGTCTATGTCTGTGGAAGTTATACCTTTTTCAGATTTAGACCATTTTCCCATTCAACTTTGCCTTGATTTGCCCTGTAAAGTTGGTTCCATCTCTTCTAGGTCTTCATTTAAGTATGAATCGGTGTGGTTCAGGCATCCTTCATTTTACTCCCTTCTTAATCAATGGTGGATGGTTGCTCCCATGGTGGATGGTTTAATGATGTTTATATTTTACAAAAAAATGTTTTTCATTAAGAATTTGATAAAAGCTTGGAGTATAAATGTGTTTATAAACATTTTTGAACAAAAATCCAAAGTTGAAAAGGAATTGGCTGACATAAATCAGCAAATATTTGCTAATGGTCTGGATCCACAAACCTTTCTCAAGCAAAAACAATTTTAGGAATCTTGGCCTGAATTGTGTGCAAGGGAGGAAGAGTATTGGAGGAAGAAATCTTGGGAATTATGGTTGCAAGCAGGTGATCATAACACAAAAAATTTTCATGCTTCAGCTAAATAAAGAAAGGTAGCCAGGTCCATTTTTTCCATTAAAGATGATCAAGGAAATCTAATTTCTGATGAAATATGCATTCAGGAGGAAGGGGTTCAATTTTTTTCAAATATCCTTTGCCCCCTCTCTTTCCTTCCTGTTGATGAGGATAAGGTTAACTCTATGCTTAATGTCATTCCATCTTTGATATCTCCCCTTTATAACCTTTCTTTAATGGCTCCATTTACCCTATCTAAAGTAAGATTATTTTTTTTTCCCTTCCTCTAGATAAGGCACCAGGGCTAGATGGGTTTACGTCTCTTTTTTTCCAAAAAACTTGGGATGTTATTTGTCATGATCTTTTGGCCGTTCTTGAAGAATCTAAGAAAAATACAGCTATACTGAAATGCTTTAATGCCACAAACATTATTCTTATTCCTAAAAATGATGACCCTCAAACTTTTGCAGAATTTAGATGAATTTCGCTTTGTAATACTATCTATAAAATTGTTACAAAAGCTATCTATTTAAGGCTTCAACATCTTATCCCCAAGATTGTTTCACTTGAGCAAGGGGGTTTTGTTCCGGGGTGGGAAACTACAGATGGGGCCATTCTGGCTCATGAAACTCTTCATTCTATTCATGAATATTCTATCCTGTCCTTTATTGTTAAGTTAGATATGATGAAAGCTTATGACAAATTGAACTGGTCCTTTCTTATTAAGGTTTTTCTTAAGTTTGGTTTCTCAAAAAATTGATGTAATTGGATCAAGGCCTGTATCTCTGGAGCCTATTTTTCTATTATAATTAATGGGGTTCTGGTGGGTTTTTTCCCTTCCTCCCAAGGTGTTAGGCAAGGTGATCCTTTGTCACCTTGTCTTTTCATCTTAATGGTTGAAGCTCTGAGCCGTCTTATTAATGATTACCATGTCTCAAATCATTGGCTGGGTGTTAAAATTCAAAATAAATCTATTTCAGTTACTCACTCCCTCTTTGCCGATGACAAATTATTGTTTGGAAATGCCTCTATTCAAGAAGCAAAGCAAGTCAAGAAGGTCCTTGATGTGTATACCCATGCTTCTGGACAAAGAATCAATGCTAAAAAATCAAAAGTATACACCTTCCATATTGATCCTAAGGTGTCAGACAAGACTGTTAATAATCTAGGCTTTCCTTTAGACGAGCTTCCCTCTACATATTGCGGTATTCCCTTCTTCACAAGGCAGAATAAGCCCTCCTTTTGGAAAGCAGTTATCAATCATATCAAAGCCCGAGTAGTTGCTTGGAAGTCTAGATGGTTGTCTCTTTCAGGCAAGATCCTCCTTATTAAAACGGTCTTATTAGCAATCCCTAATTATTACTTTTCAGTTCTGTAGGCTCCTAAGTCATTTCTCAACCAAATCGAAAGTCTTATTAGGGAATTTCTCTTGACAACTAATATGATAGGTCAGAAGAAGATTCCTCTTATTTCTCTTTCTGACATGTCTCTCACCCCTCCCACTGGAGGGGTTGGTCTTCATAACCTCTCCAATAGAAACCTGGCCTTCGATGGTAAATTGGTGTGGAAAATTTATTCTCATCCTGCCATTAAATGGTGTCAGCTAATGCAACAGAAATACCTAGATAACTTAGAATCTTCTAGGATTATTTATGTTTTAGATCCCCCAAAAGGGTCCGCCATTTGGAATTTTATGATGAAGTCTAGGCATATCATCACTTCACATGTCTCTTGGGAGGTGCATAATGGAGAATCTATTAAATTTTGGCTCGACTCATGGAATGGATGCCCTCCTTTAGTGTCCTTGGACTTATTCCATGATGTTTGGGAAATTTCTTCTTCTAGTTGGGGATGTTTCCTTGTTGATTATGTCTCTACAGTCCATATTCACTTTGGATTAGTTATTTGGAAGGATTTTTGTAACCTTCCAATTGATGATCAAAAGGCTTCCAGTGCAAATAGTCTACTCTTAGACAAGGTGGTATTCTTGTCTAAGGCTCATGATCACCTTTTTTGGGCTCCTTCTGAAAATGGTTCCTATTATGTTAAACAAGGTTACGAACCGGTTCAATCTTTGCATAATAATGCCATTAAACATAAAGCATTTTCCTTTTGTTGGCACTCTGCTATCCTCCCTAAAGCTAGGTGTTTTTCTTGGTTAGTTTTGAAAAAGAGAGTGCTTACCAGTGATAGATTAGCTAGGCTTAATATTGCAGGTTCTTTCCAGTGTGTCATTTGCAATCAAGAGTTGGATTCAGTCGATCATCTCTTTTTAAATTGCCCGTTGGCTCAACTTTGCTGGCAATTTGTCTTGCAAAAACTTAACTTTCATATGCCCCTTCCATGTCTAATTTGGGATTTGTTTCAAGCTTGGCCTATTTTGTGTCATAAATCAATGTTCTCATGTTTATGGATTGTTAGTCCATCTCTTGTTTTGTGGTCTATATGGTGGGAGAGAAATAAGGGATCTTTTGTAATCAGCCTTCTTCCTTTGATTCTATTCTTTCAACTTTAGAAAGATCTATTGTGGAAGTTGTTAATGCCTATTCTTCCAAATTCAAGGGTGCTCAAACATTTTCATCTTGGGATAATTCTGTGTCCAAAAACTTTAAGGGATTATCGTTTCCATCCCTCCCTTTCCCTCTGTGTCCTAAGGATATATCTTCAGTTAGATCTCAAGTCAAGTGGATTCCTCCCCAATAGGGTTTTATTAAACTTAATTTTGATGGTGCTTCTAAAGGGAATTCGGGAATAGGATTTGCTCTTCAGGACTGTTCTGGCTCTATTCTTTATTTTGAGGCTCGCCCTATCCCCCCCGGGACTAATAATTTAGCAAAGGCATGTGCTTTGTTATATGGTCTCTCTACTGCTAAAAAGTTAAATTTTAACTTTCTCCATATTGAAGGAGATTCTTCGGTGATCATCAATGCTTGCATCTCTAGGCATACTTTCTCCCAGAATATTCTTTATGTCCTTGAACAGATTTGGTCCCTTTTAGACTCTCTATCTAAATGCTATATCTCCCAAATTTTCAGAGAAGGTAATAACTTAGCAGATGCACTTTCCAAGCTTGGCTCAGAGGTTTGTCATTTTTGGTTCCCCTATCCCCTCGTCTCTCCAGAATCTTACCCTTCCATTTTTAATATAATCAACACTGAGTCAGTTTCTAGATCTCCTAATTAATTTGATTTGCCTGATATGATTTGGAGGATGGCTGTTACATTATGAACTTGGTGGATGTCTGTTTCATTATGATTTTCCTAATCATTTTGTGTTGGGCATTTTTCTTTATTCATTATTTTGTGGATTGGTTATTTATGTCAGTTATGCATCTGATTCAAATTGCTATTATGATTGGTAATGCTTCATATACTACAGTTGGCTATGTGGCAAGTTCATGATCGCATCATATCATGTACCTTTGATCTTTAAAATTTGCTTATTTATGAGACTTAATAGATCTGTACGGTCGCATGCTTCTTCAGTCATTCATCATCTCATTTATTTCTATGTATCATTCTCTTCATTCGCTTGGTACCTTGCTCTATATATTTGTGCCCTCTCTGATTTGTATTAATGTTATTTTGGGTAAAACTCTGGCTAATCTGTGCTATGGCTACTTCAAGACTTGCTGATGAATTCAAGCCTTTGAATTTAAGGATTTCCTTGCCTTCTGATGATTTGGAACTCCCATTTGAAGGTAAAATATCAGATGATTTTCTTGACTCTATGTTTTGTGTCCATTGTCCGAAATGCCGTAGGTGCATCCGCCAGCTTATTGGGGAATCTATCCTCTCTCCAAGATTTAAGAGAATTATATTTCCATCTAAAATCATCTCTATATTTTGTTCAATTTTTCTGGACCTCTCATAATATTGGTCGTTGTTATTTCATGTGGTAAATGACACTATTTGGCCTAATTTTATTCAAAATGATAAGTTGTTGGCTGCTGTTCAAGGATATAATATATGGGAGGGGGATGCAAGTGTGGGCGATATCTTTCTGCGACACTTGTTGTTGAATTCGGATAAATTTGTTATGATTTATGGTGCGATTAAAGACTGCATAGCCTCCTCTTCTATCATGCCATTGGATATTATTATGAATAGGAATTTGGTTGATGCTGCCTACTGGGGGAAAGTATTTGCCAAGACATATGCCATCTTGGGTCTTCCAGCTCATTCTAATGCAATATCTCATGCTAATCTTTTTCCTCAAGATGCCTCATCTACATTGGAGGGAAGAGCATCTAATGTGGCTTTGTGTGGTCCATCAGTTCCTTTGATGGATTTGGGATTGGAACTAGTTAGAGGTGATCTTTCGTCTCCTCGGCATATAGTGAATGATTCTAGGGCTTGTTCCTCTATTCATGTTGAGGCTGACAAGTTATGGAGCTTTCTATTTTTTTCTCATCCACCTCATCTTGAGGGTGGCATGGACCAGTCTCAGGGTTGATTCTCACTTATTGGTTTTAGTTTATAATATCTTTTTCTATATATTCTTGAGATTTAACTTTTTGCTACAGGTCTTTCCACGCTCTCATTTGGATAGTTCAGACTCTCGGCCTACCTAGCATTGATCTCTGTTCAATGAAGTCTTGCCTCAGTTCATCTTCAGGGGCTTCTATAATATCATCTTGTTCTTTTTGTTAATATTCCTTGGTGGCTGTTTATCGATCTCTTGTATTTATGTATGATGTATATAGACATGGGCTTGGATTTTTGTATTTATCCCCCCCTTTTGTTATTTTGTAAGGATTTCGGGTTCTTGGTTATCTCTGCCTAAATGTATTGAGGCTATTTTTGGATAAGTTGGGGGTTTGGATTATTGCATATATCCATCCCTTAAAACTTATGGGGATACGGGAATGTTGGATATTTCCAACTAAATGTATTGGGATTTTGGATGGGCTATGTAGTTAGGATCAGATATTTAAGGAAAACTAGCAAATTTGTCTACCTTTTGTATTATGGGTAATGAACGAAGTTTTTCTTGGCTGGTTCTTTTCTCTGGGAGCCCTTTTTTGAACCAGTTTTATTAATATAAATATAAAATTTTTGCCAAAAAAAAAAAAGTGACTTAACCCCAACTCAACCTTGATCAAATCCAACTACACCCCTACCCTTGCCAAATCCTATAAAAGCAAGGCATAATTCACTCATAATTCATCCACAAATCTAAGAATTGCATCTAACCTCTTGAGATTTTGAGCTAGAAAGGAAAATTTAGAAGTTAATTAAGCATTTCAATTTGGAATTGAATATTTTAGCTTTCTTTATCATTTATTCTCATTCTAGGACTATCATTAATGGAGGCTTTTTGAGAGCTTCACCATTAACAACCCTAGCTAGAGATCCATAGAGTGCTTAATTGTCTTTATTTGTTAAAATAGCTCTTCCTTTGTGGTAATTTAGTTATTTTATTCAATTATTCGCAATACTAACCCTATGAAGGTATAAATTCTAGTACACAAAATGGTGCCCACTATGAGGCATTAGGCTTCACTTTTCTAAAAATTTGGAAAATTTCATATTTTCAATTTTTTTGCATGTTTAATCTCGGTTTGACAGGTGAAATAGTGCGTATGATCATTTTTGTAGCGCTTTTGACAGATTCTCCAGCACGTTTGATACTTAAAATAGCACCTTGACGACAAATTGTTGCGCCTTTACACAGAGTTTTAGCGCATTTGATTCTTTCTATTTTTGTCTTTATTATCTCAGCATTTTTGCCCTAACTAGCCAGCACGTTTGATCCATTATCCAGTGCTTTTGCGGTGTTTTTGATGCCTTTACATAGGATTTCAGCACTTCTATGCTTTGTTTATGTGCTTTTAACTATTTTCTTTAGCGCTTTTAATTCGATCCTTAGCGTGTTTGAGCTTTTAAATAATGCTTTCAATAGATTCAGTAGCACTTTTGCTTAAATTGAAAATAAACAGAATCTGACTATTGGAAAATGTTTTTTCTCTATCTACAGGATGACAAATCATAAAAGAGTAAAAAAACTAGAGAGCAGATTCAATCAAGAAGGCAAAGCTTTAACAAAGAAGATCAAAGAGGAGAACATTGCTCACATTAAGTTGGTTCTTGAGGATTCTCAGCAAGAAAGCAAGGTACATGAACATTATCTAAAATTTGTAAAAGCATATAAGGCAACTTTTGTTTCATTGAATTGGATTTATTCACCTTAATCAAGTTTTTCTTAAATTTGACAAATAAGGCTTTAGGTTTAATTTTATATTGCTTTCTTCATTTTTTCTGGTTGTGTTGACTACTTGTTGGAGGAAAAGCACATTGGAAAGGAATGATCGCTACTAGGTGTGCATTAAAAATGAAAAAATCAATCAAAAATGCCACTAGCCTTTGCTAGCTTCGTTTGAAGGTAAGCCTAAACTTAGTCATTATTTTACTTAAATTGTGGCTTTGTTGTTTTCAAAATCTAGTAATTAAAAAGAACCTATTATTGTTTGAGGAATTAGGCATTAGGCCTACGCTCTTCACTTTCTAAGTGAATCAAAATGCCAAAAGTGTTGAACTCCTTGATTAAAAGAAAGGCTAGGTAAATCAAGCACTAAATTTGAACAACCCCTTGTTTGTAGAAAAGAGTAGAAATACTCGATTCTCTCTAGTTAGTGGGTTTGGTAATTGAACCTTGTTAAAAGTGTTTGGGAATTGAGAAGTAGATAGGGATATTCTCTTCACCTTTCTGGTGAATCAAACTCCCACAACCTATCTCTTTATTCCACTTTATTGCTTTCAAATGAACATGCTAGATCAATAGTTGGGCTCGCCTCCTGAGATTTTCCTTAATGAGGCTGGTGAGAGGGACAACCCAAAGTGGGATACAATCACCTTTTCCACGATCATCCAACCTACTATAAAATAAAATGTGTGCATCCTTAACGGGGTGTGTGAAAAAAGGGTGTTAAATTTTTAAACTTCCTCGAGTAGTCCTTCAGGATTGCGCAAAACTCTGACATACTAGTGGTGGGAAGCCTCTTAATATACTTGGAGGATGAAAGTTTAATATCCATTTTGAACGGAATATTGATTAAAACCTTGTTAACTTAGCAAAGACTACCTTATAGAGCCATGTTTACAAACCAAATATTGAGCTAGGTAGATTGCTTGAAGTGTCTTTTTGTGTAAAAACCCATGATAACGTCCTACAAATTCAAACACTTTTTGTGTAGAGGGTAAAAAGAAACAAGTGGACTTGTGAGTTTTGTGTTTGAAAAATACATAGAACAAGTGAAAGAGATATCCATTGAAAATCTCATCTTATATTTTTAATCTCTTCAATAAAAATCAACAATTACCAACTTGAGGATCACTTCGAAATCAAACTTTGTTGGATGTTGGTTTCTACATGTTCTCACAAACTCAAATTATCTTTAAGAGAAGATGGAACTTGCATTGCAAACGAGGTCCTTGAATTTGAAAATCAAAGTCTTTTCAACGATCATGACCAAGGGGATAGTCTCCCAAATCTATTTGAAAAAAGACTTGAATCAATGGATCGAAATTCCACATTTCATGATTACAACCAAGGAGGAAATAATGATAACACCAACAATGCAAACCAAGAACCTAAAGAAACCATTGAAGAAAGGGCTAATAGAGCGGCTCAAGATACCGATTTTCTTGAAGTCATGGACAAACTCAGATATAGATAGGGAGAAATTTTTCCTAAATTTAGCCCAAGCAGGGGTAAAGCTCCCACATGACTATGATGTGGATCAACTCAAGAAAAGCAAAGAAGAGGAAAACCCGATGTATGCTATGACTCAACAACTAAAAATGTTCCAAACTCAAATAGACTTAATGAAGAAGGCCGCCAAGCCTAAACTTTTCTCTATTGAAGCTTTGTGTCCATTCTCATTTGACAAAAGCTTAGTCATGGCACCTTTTCCTATCAATACATTTTTTCCTAAATATGATAAATACATGGGTAAATCAGACCCATAGGATCACCTTAGAGAGTTTTGTGCTCTAAGTATTGAATTTATGCATAACCCCACGTACTTAATGTGAATTTTTCCAAGAAGTTTGGGAGGGAAAGCCATGGAATGGTTTTCTAAACTTCTGCAAGGGATCAAGACTTTTGAGGAATTAGACTCTAAATTTGTAACTCATTACTCCTACAATATTGAACATGAGATTATCATGCTAAAACTATGTGATACAAAACAAAAGGATGGTGAATCTTTCTTAGGGTTCCTTCAAAGGTGGAGGACCATTTTCGCAAGGTACCCACGAAGCATCCCTGAAAAGGAGAAGATGGAGATATTTATGAATAATTTAAATATGGAGATGAACTATAGGCTCCAACTTCAATGTCCCCCTACATTCGAAAAACTTATTGAGAATGGGATTAAGATTGAAGATGTATTGGTCAAAAGGGGTGAAATCAAATTGTTCAAAGACAACAAACCCTACACCAATACCAACAATAATCATTATATATCTAATTATACCAACAATAAAGGAGCCAATAATCACAATGATAAAACTAAGTTATGGCTAAAAAATAATAACAAAAATCTTGTGAATGATGGGGTTGTGGAAGCCCACACCTTGAAGGTTGCCCCATTTAATTTATCAAGTGGAGCGAATTCAACATACAATGTGAATCAAATGAATAAAGCTCCTTTTAATAATGCCAATTCCAACAACAACAACAATTCTAATAACAATTCCTTCAATAATGCTAATGGCAACAAGCCTAAACCCTTATTTTCCACTTATCAAAAGAGAAAATTCACCTTCTTAGGTGAACCTTTGGAAAATGCGTTAAGGACTTTGGTGGCAAACAAGATCATTACTCTACCCAAGTTAAGGCCCTATGAACCCCAAATTAAACCAAATTGGTGGAATGATTCTCACCATTGTGAGTATCATTGAAATAAGGGTCATAAGACTAATGAATGCATGAAGTTAAAACATTTGGTGAAATACTTAATTGATGATGGTACAATCAAATTTGAAGGGCCCCAAAACAATGAAGATCCTACGGCCTTCAAAAATCCCTTTTTAAACCATGAGAAGGGCGAGTCATCAAACAATAACCAAAATAATAAAAGGGGAAATGAGAAAGTCAACTTTGCTCATACCTATGATAACACAATTAATGCTTTAAGTGGTGATGAAAGCACCATAAATGTTATTGTGGTAAAAGAAAAATTGAGGGAAGCAACATCTAATGTTGTGACTAGGGGGCAAGCTTCAAAGATTACTCTACCTATTAATTCTCCAAGAATTGGTCTACTAAATCAAGCTTCATCTCCATCATAAAAATAATATAATTTGGTGGATCAATTACAACGAACCCCTACCCAAATCTCTATTTTGGAATTTCTTAAACTCTCACAAACTCACAACGAAATTATGGAAAAGGCCTTGGTGGGGACAAATGTACCTCTAAATTTGGAGGTAGATAAGTTTCCAAATATGGTGGGACATCTTATTGCACCTCATTGCCTATCTTTTTCAGAGAAAGATGACATGTCATTGAATCATCCCCAAAACTTGCCTTTGCATATAGAGGTTATAATTCATAAGCATAGGGTAAAAAGAGTCCTTATTGATGGAGGGGCTGACCTAAATATTTGTACCCTAAATTTGGTCAAAGCCTTAGGATTTTCCGAGGAGGCTATTGACCCAAACAAAAAAATAACTATAAAAGCCTATGATAATGAAGAAAGATCTTCTAAGGGTATGATAGTACTTCCTATTAGAGTTGGCCCAATCCAAAAAGAAACTATTTGTCAAGTCCTAGACCTAAAGCTGACTTACAATATCTTACTAGGGAGACCTTGGATTCATGAAATGCAAGTTGTGCCTTCTACCTATCACCAATGTCTTAAATTCCCATATCTAGGGCAGGAAATCATGGTAAGTGGGGACTCAAACCCCTTCCAATATTGTAATAACTTAAAGCCTATCAATGATTCTCTAGTCCCACATAATGCATAAGGGTCCATACCCCTAAGAATAGAGCAAGGTCAAAGCTCTAAAGATCTCCCATCTTTGAAGGGAAAGGAAAAAGAAGAAAAAGATGAAGTTGTTGTTAAAAACATCCCAAGTCCCACTAACCTAGCTACATCGAAAAAAGGGAAAGAAAAGGTTAGTGAGGAGAGTGCTCTTGAGACAAAGAAAGAAGACCAAGATAGATCCATTCAAATCTACACTACCAAAAGATGGACCACGTGATCAATTAAAACTTTGAGAAACAATGTAAAATCAAACAAAAGGGAGTAGGTGAATACTCCTTATCCATGATGGACCTACCCTTATCTCCAAGGTCATATGGAAAGCCATATAATTTTCCTCATAAATACAATGATCAATTTGTGAGGGCTAATACATTGTAATTCATGGAGGAAGAGGACAATGAAATCCTAAACTGGTTATACAAAGATGAAGAATCAAGCACCCATGAGAAACGCATACAAAATATAAGCATTCCCACACATCAATATGGGAAGGGATTTCAAATTATGCAAAAAATGGGATATAAAGGACAAGGACCTTTAGGAACAAGAAATGAAGGACTCCTTGAACCCATTGAGATGACGCGGAGAGACAACAAAGAGAAGACATGATTAGGCTGCCTAGAACAAGGGCATACTCAAAAGAACTATCCTAAAGTCTATGATCAAATATTACAATTAGAATCACATAGTGATGAAGACTCAAATGAGTGGGAATGGGATACTTTTTCCAATGAATCATGTCAATATAAAGGTATTGATGTCATTCATACTTACACTCCTAGCAAAGGGAATGAATCAATTGCAGAATCAAGTCAAAATCAAGCTTCAAGCTCAAGCCAAGTGGTCCTAGATAATGTACCAATTATAGAAATTGAAATAAATCAATGGGTAGGAGAAACCTACGTACCATCATGAAGACTTTCTATGGAAGAATCTAACATTAGGTTTAACCCATGAGATTTTTATCCAATAGAGACCTTGGTGGATTCTACTGAGGAGGATTTTGACCCTAGTTCTCTAGATCATCTAGAAGAGGCACATGTCATAGACTTAAGTGATACAATGTTCAAACCTTCCAATGAAGTCTTGTCCTTAAACCCTATTGGATTAAATCAAAACATTGATCCTTTGACCCTCATTTATCCGAAATTAATTGAATGGGATTCCATCGAACCTACCATACTCCCAACCTTTTTGAATGACAATTTGGTGTCCCAATACTTAAATTTGGTTGAACCTTCTTCTACCATGGAATATCAGGAAGAAGAGGCAAAGGAAGGTATCCAAGCTCCTAATTCAATAAAAAATGAAAAAAAAAAAAAAAAAAAGAAAGAATCTAATGTTGAAAACCACATTGTGGTAGCATTAGATCAAAAAGAGAAAGAAATAAAGAATGATTCCAAAGGTGAAAACCCAATTGAGGCACCTAAGGAAGGGAATTTGGATACTTTACCTGAGCACTATGAGGAAAGATCTCCTGTCTTGATTGAACCAACAGAAAAGGTGAACATTGGATCAAAATTAGAACCAAGGATCATACGCTTAGCAACATCTTTATCTAGTGAGGAAAGAAAAGAATTCATCAAATTTTTTAAGGAAAATCAAATCAATTTTGCATGGTCTTATAATGATATGCCAAAATTATATCCAAATTTAATCATGCATCACTTAAACATAAAAGAAGGAGCAAGACCAGTCAAGCAAAAATTGAGAAAGATGCATCCACATACAGCTTTTCTTGTGAAAGTGGAGTTAGAAAAATTGCTAAAAGTTGGATTTATAAGAGCCATTGATTATGCCCAATGGATTTCAAACATAGTGCCAGTTTCAAAAGCAGACAAGTCCATTAGATTTTGCACAATTTTAGGGATCTATATCTTGCATGCCCTAAGGATGACTTTCCATTACCAAGCATAGACGCCATAGTGGATCTAACAATAGGACATTCCATGTTCTCTCTTATGGATGGGTTTAGTGGCTACAATCAAATAAAGATAGCACCCAAAGATCAAGATAAAACAACATTTACATGCACATGGGGGACATTCTATTGGAATGTTATGCCCTTTGGTCTAAAGAATGTCGGTGCAACATATCAAAGAGCCATGACAAAAATATTTCATGGCATGAGGCACAAGTTCATGGAGGACTATGTAGATGACATACTAGCTAAATCTCATTCAAGAGAAGAACATCTACCAATCCTAGAGAATTTTTTTGAAAGATTGGAGCAATTTAAAGTAAGGCTAAATCTGAAGAAGTGTGCATTTGGTGTTCAATCAGGAAAGCTACTAGGGTACATTGTTTTAGAAAAAGGAACAGAGGTAGACCCAACTAAAGTCAAAGCCATCATGGAAATGGAAGCACCTAGAAATATAAGTCAGATGAGATCTCTTCAAGGTAGGATCCAATCCATACGAAGGTTCATCTCTCAATTGGCAGAAAAGTGCCATAACTTTACTCAACTCCTTCATAAGGACATAGTTTTCAAATGGGATGAAAAAGGTGAAGAAGCCTTCAACATGTTGAAGAAATATCTAATGAACCCTCCAAATTTAATGCCTCCTATAAGAGGAAAGCCTTTGATTCTATACATTTCAGTGACCGAGCATTCATTAGGGGTACTCTTGGCATAAGAAGATGAATTAGGAAAAGAAAAGGTTATCTACTACATAAGTAGGACTTTGGTGAAATATGAGTTGAACTAAACCTTCATCGAAAGAGCATGTTTGGCCATAGTTTTTGCTTCCCAAAAATTGTGCCACTATATGTTATCCCACAAGATTAAACTCATTGCAAAGATAGATCCCTTAAAGTATCTCCTTAGAAAAACAATATTGAATGGAAGACTAGCCAAATGGGTCATGGTGCTAAGTGAATTCGACATAGAATATGTGGATCACAAATCTATCAAGGGCAAAGTCATAGCTGATTAGTTAGCAGAATCACCATTATAAGATGACCACCCAATACAAGTGGAATTTCCAGATTCTGAAATTGTGAATGTGGAAGCAAAAAAATGGCAACTATATTTTGATGGTTCCTACACCCAACATGGATCAGGAGCAGTCATACTTTTGATTACTCCTTAAGGGTCTAAAATTACTAAATCATACAAATTTATATTTCCATGCACAAATAACATAGATGAGTATGAAGCAGTGGTCATTGGAATCAAGCTAGCATTAGAGTGGAAAGTGATAGAATTACAAGTTTATGGAGATTCACAAATAGTTATCAATAAAATTAATGATGAATATCAAATGAAAGATGAAAAGATGATACCTTACAAAAATATGGTTGAAAATCTCAAGAAATACTTCACTCTTATCACATTTGAGCAAGTACCAAGAGAGAAGAATAAAGTAGCAGATGCAATGGAAACTTTGGCATCACTTCTCCAAATACCAGATCAAAGTGCCATATATGAATTCCTGGTAGAAGAAGTTGAGAAACCCACATTTGACCCTACCCATCCTCATACCATTTGTTTGATCACAACACATGAATCACCTTGGTATGGAGACATTTACACTTACCTAAAAGACCAAATCCTACCCATAGACCAAACCAGGAACCAAAAGAAAAGCTTTATTTGACCAGCCACTTGTTATACCCTATTATCTGACACATTGTATTGTAAGAGTCTAGATGGAATGCTTCTTAGATGTCTAGAGAAAGAGGAATCAGATATAGCCTTATGAGAAATTCACAAGGGGATCTATGTGTCACATTCAAATGGTTTAACCCTAGCTAAGAAACTTCTTAGGATAGGATATTTTTGGCCTACGATGGAGAAAGACGCTTGTCACTTTGCTAAAACTTGTAGAAAGTGTCAATACCATGGAAACTTGATACATGTGCCCGCACAATAGCTCCATCCTGTGATGACACCTTGGTCATTTTATCAATGGGATCTAGATTTATTAGGAATGATTTATCCACCATCTTCAAATGGTCATAAATTCATTATCACGACAACAAAGTACTTTATCGAATGGGTAGAAGTTGTACCCTTATCAACTGCAACAGGAAAGAAGATATCACTATTTATCCTAAACCACATAATATGTAGATATGGTGTACCTCATGCCATCATAATGGATAATGCAAAGCACTTCAAAAATAAGGACCTAAAGGAGTTATGCACAAAGTTCCAAATGATCCATCACTCATCATCAATATATTACCCCAAGGTAATGGACAAGCCGAAGCAATGAATAAAAACATCTTGAAGATATTGAAGAGAACTGTGGACAATTCAGGTAGAGATTGACATATAAAAATAAACCCAACCTTATGGGCTTATAGGACAGGTATCAGAATGCCAACATGAGCTACACCATTTTCCTTAGTCTTTGGAACAAAAGTAGTTTTACCTTTGGAGGTAGAACTTCCATCCTTAAGAGTATCTCTACATGGTTTGATAAGTGAGGAAGATTATAGAGTTGCTAGGTTGCATGAACTAGAATTGCTAGATGAGAAACAACAACAAGCATTTGATCACTTAAAAGTATATCAAAACCGAATGTCAAGGAATTATAACAAGCACATCAAGTCAAGAACATTTCAAATAGGTGACTTAGTTTTGCGAGAGAGTCCCAAGAATCAAGCAGAAAGAGAAAAGAAAGGAAAATGGGAAGCAAACTGATTAGGACCTTTTGTGATCACTTCATCTTTTGGGACCGGCACCTATAAGTTAGCTGATTGTGATGGAGAAGAGATACAAGAACCTATCAATATCATTCATCTCAAAAGGTTCTACACATGAAGCAGATGAAAGAGGATAAAGAAAAAGAGTTTCAAAAAATCAGATGGAAAGCATCATATTTATTGTACATAGTCAAAAGAGATCTTGAAAATACCAAAAACATTTAAAAAGTAGAAAAGAACAAACAAATTAGAAATGTAGAAAATATCAAAAACAGTGGAAAATTGAGCATGAAGAAAGCCAAAAACATTCATATATGATCATCAAAAATATGTTGTCTTGGTGAAAACCTAGCAAATAGGAACCTTGATGATATAAAGAAAAAAATTGAAAAAAGAGAAAATACAAAAAAAAAAAAAAGAGAAAAAGTGCCTTGGTGAAAACCCAGCAAATAGGTGCCTTGGTAGTAAAAAAAGAGGGAAAAAACTTTAAAAATAGAAAAATAAAGCAAGATTCATTCAATCGGTGAAAACCTAGTAAATAGGCACCATTGAAAGTCCAAGTCAGTCGCATACTTAGAAGTCATCGTTGTAAATATTGCATTCACCAACATTTGTATGTATTGCATAATAAAACCCCACAATTGCATTTGCAAGTACCTAAATATTTTGGTCACCTAATCTGCAAATTGTCCTAAGTCCAACTTTGACATCATATCAAACTGGGAGCAATCTACTCTAAAGGAGGAAGGATTCATCAAAAGAAAACTTCAATCAATTAGTGAATCAATTCATCAAAAACGTAAGTAAAACACTTAATCAAATCTTCATTCTAATCCAATTTGAACCAAATGCAAAATTTGATCCAAGATCTTACATGACCCTATCTTTATCAGGATTAAAAGTATGAAATGGATGGAACTACACTTGAAATATGGATTTGAAAAACATTGCAATTTTTTTTTCTAAAGTGTTGACTTGATTGAGGAAATCATATCTTTCTAGCGAATCAATGAAAGTTTTTAAACTAGACAATCTATGATGAAAGTATGATATTTTATTATCATTGCATTACAACATCATTCATCTATATCACATATAACATTTAGAATCATTAATCATTAAGTACCCATGATCATTATACATTACATAATATAGGTCCATCACATTGCATACCATAAATCCATTGCATCCATATATCAAAATAAATACATCTTTTATCCATTAAATCAATACATCACCTTAACCATTTCATTATCCATCTAACACATCTATATATCAATTGCATCCATAATATCATTAATCATTAAATCGCATCATCAAAGTCATATGGCATCCATTCATCTATTATATGTCATACATAAGACAACCATTTAAGCATCAATAGAACATATGCATCCATCATAAAATTGCATTCTGAAAAGCATAAAACAAATCATATAGGAGACATATCATTTAAATCTGCATATCATACCAAAACACCTGAAAAAGGAGATCCAAAACATCATGACATCATATATAAAAAAATCTATCAAAAATGAGTATCAAAGTCTATGGTATCATCATCATAAAATCAAAAACTGAGTATCAAAGTCCATGCTACGATCATATAATGCAACATCAAGGTAATCAAAGTCTATCAAAGTATCAACATAAACAACATTGACTGAATCAAAAGATACAACATAGTCCAATGTCTCGATATAGAAAAAGAATGAGATCATATAAATCAATGAAAGAATAACATGAATCATCTCAAAATCATAGATCAACTAGCTGAACTGCCAGCACCATCACCATCAGGACTAGGAGCACAATCAAGAGGATGACTCAAGCTCAGATGTAACCCATGTTGAATCATCACTACCATAAAGGTCTGCATCATAGAAATCAACTGCCTAACCTCTTATCTAACCTCAGACATCTCTGACTGTAAAGCTTGAACCTCTAGTGCAGTTGTGCTAGGATCCTGTGTAGCAGAAGTCTGTGGTGGAGGCATGGAAGATGAAGATGGCATGGAAGAAGATGGAACAGATAGCGATGGAACAAAAGAAGAAGAAGATGGACGTGACAAAGAAGATGACATCAAAGCAGAAATAGAAGTAGAAGCAGAAGCACATGCCTGTGCTAAAGGAGCCTATGGAGGAGCCCGTGGAGGAGCATGTGCCAGCTGGCCCTGTGACTGATCTAATAATGCATGCACTACTTAGACATCCATTTGTCTCTGACACCTATCCCTATGGTGATCCTATCTACCTTTCGGATCCCTGACAACCTAGTGTAAAGCTCTGTTAACACCATGACCCCTCACCTGACCACCACCCTAAGGAGCAATGGGAGCAACATCAATAACTAGCATCATAACACTCCCTACTCTAGCTTCTTGACGACCCTGTCATCCATGTTGTGCTCAAATCCTACCCCCACCCCTACCACCATCCCCGTGATATCCATCATCTCCACCATCATCTCCACCACCATCAGACTCCTCATCAATACTAGGTACTCTCTCAGCTGGATTTGTGAACCTCAGAAATGAGTTTTGACTGAACCAATCGGCATAATCATCTGTCATCCCTGCATCAATGACGTCCTCTCTCATGGCCCACTGAAAATAGCCTAGATCCCATATCTCTCGATGAGCTGTCCTAAAATCCACAATAGGACCCCATAGTAATCTCTCGGCATAAACTTGAGCATACATAGCAATGCCCTGGGGCATACCCTGTGTCCTACCATACTGTCATAGTACCCTACGAAAGAAAAATCTCTCTATAATGTAAGGGGTATGATCAATCATCCAATGAGGAAAGAACATATACAGAAGCTTTGAATCATCCTCTGGCCATGGCTCACAACCCATATAAGGCCACCACACAACCTGATCCATATCATTGATCACATGACACTAGTAATCTAACTTCCCCATATGGGTATGCACTACCATCCCCTCATACATCCAAGAGAATGGCCAACCTAGATCTCGGTGTCACACTGCAATAGGTCGTGTCACTGGGAGATGCTCCCATGTCTAGAGCTGAAGTAATATACCTCCTGCTGATAGAGTGGAGGAACATCTATACACAACTGTATGCAACTTATGATAGAGCTGTGCTAGAACACATGATCCCGAATCGAACCATCAAGGATGAGCCAACAAGTCCTCAAGAATAGGACCCCATCCGACTGCAAAACCATGACCCCATCTATCTGGTAGGAGGAACCCTCCGATCAATGCGCCTAGAACCGCTGACAAAACTGGAAAAGAATGAAACTGAGACCATTGAATGTGATTGTCACCAATGGTAGGATCCTGGAAGACCCAACGACATGCTGCACCATCATAGACCTGATCATAAAATACTAACTCTCCTTGAGTCGGAATATGCAAGAGCCGATACACATCCTCAAGGGTGATCTTCATCTCACCCATAGGAAAATGGAATGTATTATGGTGTGAGTGCCACCTCTCAACCATAATAGAAATCAATCCCCGATTCACTCAGAATTGAGGTAGAGCTAGAAGGAAAGACAATCCACATCAACCAATCTCTCTCCAATCCACACCGCTCAGATCATCAATCATACTAAAAGGCAATGGGTACAAACCATGAACACCCAATGACTTAAGCACTGCCTGCAAAAAGAAAGTTCCATTACATCATATTTGAAATCAATTATCATTTGAATTATCCTAAGTCAATCAAACATTTATAAATATCAAACCACAATCAATTTTCCTGATTCTATTCAAAGAGGATAGAAAATTCATCATCATCCATCATCTAAATCAAGATTGACGATCAAACATTCAGACTATGACTGACTCAAATTGACATCCTATAACTTGCTACCAAATCAGGTTTATTACCTACGCCAATCAAATTGATCGACGATACTGAGCAATTCGGAAACTGACTAAGGCATTTAAATTTTTTTCCTACCAGGGTAAAAGCATTGTTTAATTGCTTAAATGCGCTAAAATGCAAAAACGTTATTCAAATGATTAAACGTGACATCCAATTTATCAAACACATTGTTTGAAGCATACAAGCTAAAACAAATCAAAAGCGCTATTATAAAATTTGAACGCGCCAATTAAAAGGTCAAAAGTGCAATGAAATTCAAATGCACTAAACTAAATTTCTAAAGCATTTTGTGCCCTAGAACAGGTGAGTAAAAGCGCACTTCCACTTCATGGACACACTATTCTAATGCACAGAAGCATTAAAAAATGAGTAAACACACTAAAGAAGTTCTCAAACACGCTATTTCAGAAGTAAATTGAAAAAAAAGAGGGTTTTCCTATAAAAAAAATTCATTTTTTAAGAAAATCAATGCATAAATTTGAAAACTAAGAGGATCAAGCACTTACCGGAGGTTCGTAGGTCAGTGGCCACTGAAATTGTCACCCATGCTCGAACTTGTACCCATGAATCAAAATCACCATGGTGAAAAGCTCGAAGGAGTCAGAGTGAAAAGTAAAAAGTAAAAAGTAAAAATGAATAGTGAAAGTGACTTTTTACCCCTTTATATAGACCTTTTTTACCTTAAAAGGGCATCTTTGACCAGAAAAGGGCTGGGGACCCAAATTTTTCACCAAATCAGCCAAATCAAGGGCATTTGACATCACACAGATGCAAAAACATTATTGAAAATGAAATCAAAATTCATTATAAATTGACCTAATCAATGCAAACTGACCTAAATTGTCAACTTTTTCAAAACATCAATCAAATTTCATTTCATTTCTGAGGGGGAATACACTCAGATAATCAACAACATCATCAAATCAGGGGTACAACCATCAAATCAAAACGTAATCTTTTATCAGGAAATTTTTTGCTAATCAATCGAAAGGGGCATCAAACATCAAATTGAATCAAATTAGGTACCATATCAGGCAATCTATCATCAAATCGACCATCAAAGATATCAAATCAATCAGAACTACATCAATCCTATCATCATAATTTGCATCTCATATCGAACATCAAGATCGACCATTGATAGAACCAAGACCTTTTATCAAGTTGGATTAGAACATTCTTTGAATCGACATGCTTCGCATGTCCACTCAAAGAGGGGCATTTGTAATCACCTAAAAGTGGACAGGATCATTCATGTGAGTAATCAAGGAAAAATTAAGGAAAAATCAAGGCAATTGAATCAAAACAAGCATTTAGCCAATCAAAATTCAAATCAAGCTTTAATTCAATTTAATTAAAAATCAAAGTCATAAATTCAAGTTAAATCGATCAAATCATGATAAATTAAATCAATGTGCAATTAATCAATTTAATTGTATAGTTCCTTTTAAATCAAATCAGCCCATTCAAGGGTTACACATGGCTAAACAAATTAATTAATTCAATTAATTAAGTCATATTTTCTCTCAACACCACATGGGAGGAAAAAGCCTCAACCAATAGGATTTAAGGAAAGAGCTCACATGGATCAAGCCAAAATGAATCTCAATCACTCAATTGAAAATAAAATCTTGTCCACTCATCTTGTTTTCTTGTCCTAAGATTTGAGGACAATCCATTTAAATTGTCTCCAAAGGGTGGAACCAAAGACTTAACCCCAAATCAACCTTGATCAAATCCAACTACACCCCCTACCCTTGTCAAATCCTATAAAAGCAAGGCATAATTCATTCACAAATCTGAGAATTGCATCTAACCTCTTGAGATTTTGAGCTAGAAAGGAAAATTTAGAAGTTAATTAAGCATTTCAATTTGGAATTGAATATTTTATCTTTCTTTATCATTTATTCTCATTCTAGGACTGTCATTAATGGAGGCTTGCTGAGAGCTTCACCATTAACATCCCTAGCTAGAGATCCATAGAGTGCTTAATTGTCTTTATTTGTTAAAATAGCTCTTCTTTGTGGTAATTTAGTTATTTTATTCAATTATTTTCAATACTAACCCTATGAAAGTACAAATTCTAGTACACAGTATGGATTGTCAAATGAACCTCATCTACATCCTTCAACCAAGTAGCATTACATTTAAGATGCAAAAGAGAACAATCTAAAGCCATATGCCCAATAGAGAAGCAACATCGACAATGACAAGGAAGGCCCTCATAATCCAACACTTGATTCTAAGGCCTATCCCCAACCATAAGCACCACATCCCCTAGAATCAATGTGGAGATATCCAACTCTAGCAAAATGCGTACAAAATTAGAGTGTCTCATTGTTTTTGTAGCTTCATCCATCTTCAAGAAATGACCAATAGAGTTACCAATGGCCTCAATGAAAGACATCTCCCAAAAAAGGAGAGGAAGATTGGGAAGTCGAACCCATACTAAGTGCACATTAAGAGGTTCAATAGGAGGGTTGGTAGAGATTATCCATGGTTTGGCAGAAAGAGAGTGATTCCTCAAACCCACAACTTATTCAACACAAAATCATAATCTTCAAAAGAAGAAAATGTAGTAATAACAAACTCTTTTGCACAAGGGAAAAGCTCAATGTTACCAAATACAAGAGATCACTAATAATTAATTACCCAATAATGCAAATCAGGAAGAGAGGGATAGAGACCAATGAATCTACAAACCAATCCACAATGTTGGTAGAAATCCATATTATCCACCATATTTGGGCCACAAACCACCATAAGGGAGGCCTTCGCATAGGCAATAGATCAAGCTTTCACCTTTGATAGGATAAAAACAACAGATTTACCATCCAAAGCAGAGGTTGAATCCCCCACCAGTGTTAAGAGCCGCAGTAGTTTCCCCAGACCCAAGCCTAGGAATCGTAGATCCCCACCAACGTTAGGAGCAGAATAATATCCACAAACCCAAGTCTAGGGAATGCAAACCCCCCGCCAATGTTAAGAGTCAAAAACCTAAGGAAAAACAAAGGGTGCCCCAACCAGAAGCAACACGGCCCCCACACTATTTGTTGGATGCAGGCATGAAACAAACACATCTACACCAATAATGACCTTACTAGTCCAGGTATCGCCAGTCAAACCAGTGAGCTTAAAACTAGAAGCGAGAATGAGATTTGTTGAACGAGCGGGGGAGTAGACAGAAGGAATTTCAGATTATAAGATACTTATAAAGCCTTAGATGGGTGAAAAGTCATGTATGTTATATTTAAATGTTTGATAGAATTAATTAAGAAGTTGATTGCTAATCTCTGGTTACTAGTATTAGGACAAGTGTTTGAACAAATGCCCATTCATTGTGTTTATGATTTGTGCTGAAATTTGAGTTCAATATTGGTAAGGGTTCTAACATTCATAGACAATCAACTTTATAAGACATTATAAAGTTTGGAATGGTTCTTTCAGTAGTCCACTTGGAAGCACATGGTGAGAGGAGGGCTTTGGCATTTTGTGGAATTTAGTGATTGCAAATATAGAGGGAATTGAGGTAATTGATTTTCATCAAGTCAATGTACTTTAAAGGGTGTGCTATTCAAGTTTCTAAAGTCTACTCTAATATTTTATGAGCTTGTATAGCCACTGTCATTGTGGTTTTCTTGATGTGAATGTGTGAGAATTATTTTGGACTTTCTTAAACTAAATAAACTAATCAACACTTGTGTACTATGAATTGCAACTTTATTTTTCAATTCAATGATAGAAATAGAAGGTATAGGTAGCCTCTACAAAGTAGGGAGGTATATCCTTCCACAAATGAAGGGCACGATAAACTCAATCTTGATGTGGCTATAAATGAATTAGGGAAACCTACTAACATGTATGTAATAACAATGTTGACTTAAGCCATTATTATTTCATGGTGTGAACAATTATTATTATGGATGGTTCACTTGCTTTAAATATGTACCTGATTTTATATAGTGTTTAGAATGGAGTTCTTTAGGACTTACAAAATATAGACAATTAACAATATCGTTGAATATATATGGTTATCTTTGCCTTTGTATCTATTTAGGTGGAAAATTGTATGTTGAGTTATATGATTGACATTTTACAAAATTGTTAAGTAATCAAAAGTAGTTTGTTTAATATTTCTATTGTGAGTTAATTTATTTCTAGTAAATGATGTGATTTCAAATAGAAATTTAATGAAGAGAATAGACTTGATTAATTTATGAGTTAATATTTGTTTATGTTTAGGTGTTCAAATATAGGCCAACTCATGTGGGCCCAATGTATTTCTTAAATGTTGATAATTTGACCTCAAGACCTATAGGGTTCAATGTATAAGATTAGGGATCACTTTAACCAAGTCAACTTGACCAATACATATGAGTGCTTGGTAATTGGATTGTGTGTATTTGGCTATAAGATGATCTTGCATGTCAAGTTGAGCATGATATAGATGTGGGTAGCTCATTGTCATCAATACCATGTAAGTGAAGGATGTCAGTGCTCTCCATCATATCCTAGGGATTAGTTTCCTTTCACCAATAGCATGGAAGTGAAGAGTGCTAAGTGTCATCCATGATATGATACAAGCATGGTTTAGCTAGTTGTTGGCAATATTGTGCAAGTGACTGATGCCAAGACATAACTATTGTATCTTGACATCTATTCAACCATCAACAATATAACATAAGTGAAAAATGTCAAGAGTTACACATGGTATAATAGGGCTTTGTGACTTTCTTCATTACTTGTCAAATGATAGATGTCAAAAGATACCCCATACCAAGTTGGACTACCTTTCGACAATGGCATAGAGGTAATCAATATTAGTATCCACCAACTTGAAAGTATTAATATGTTGTGAAAATCTTATCAATTGCCTTATGTGATGTCCATTTTTACACTACACCTTGTCCAGTGATGATAGCAAGTAGCATGAGATGCTTGTCCATCATAATAGTTGGTGTGGAGAACCAAGGAAAAGAATGGAACTCATAGTATAGTATGGGATGCTCTAACATTATTTTTCTAGCAAGGATGTACATAAATGTTAAGTGTTAGTCAACTAGAGAATGGAATATGCACGCAATAGCATCACATCCACTTCCTATTATTTGTCACTCACTATGTATTTTTGAATCTACCAATGTGTAATGCAAAAATGACCATGGGTATTATTCATGTTGTTATACTTATGCAATTGTTAATAATGAAAACTAGCATTAGGGATGCTTGCTTATAATAAGTGGAAGTTGACTAAAAAAAATGGTGGCACCCATGAAATTATTTTTCTAGATGGTATGTACTTGTGAGCTTATGTGCTAGTAAACTAGGACAAGAAACATATGATTGTGGTAACCTTTCAACTACTTCAATTTTGCTAGCCAATCACTATGTGAACTTGTGAGATTGTTAAAGTTATTTAAATTGTATATGTATTAAGTGCTTGAGCTAAGTGTGTGTATATGTGTGTGTGTGTGTGTGTGTGTGTGTGTGTGTGTGATTCATGCACAAGTTACCATATTGTGCATACATGGCATATGCTTCAACTAGTCACTTTTTATAGATGTCATGGTTGTAGAATCTACACACCCTATATAGGGGTGGAGAACTTTGAGTTAACCCCCATGTATAGTTGTGAGCTGTATAAGAGATAATAACCTATGTATGAATGGAAAAACAAATCTAACCATATGTATAAATGATGTATGCTTGAGCCAATTACTAAAACATGGTATGTTGAGATGATATGGTCCTATGTAGTTTTGTGTATGTTCGTACTCTAATGATTGGCATGAAACTAGACTTAATTGAAATGTGTTTGTTGTCATTTAAATGTAATTGGAATAATTTGAAATCATAAACTTAATGAATTATTGTGATCTAAAATTAAGATCAAAGATATCACCATGTAAGACGAGAGAAGGAATTCTCTCTATCATTGACATAGAAACTATAGATTCATCATGTGTAAACCCTCAAAGACTAGATTTGGGTCTAGGAAAGATATTGACATTGAGAGTTTCCCACACTCATGTGAATATAAGTGGTGGGGTAGAGATGCCACCACAACTACGGTTAGAAAGGTTATGAGATTGGCACTTCTAAATTAGACCAAGATGTTTGGTTGATTTAGTACTTATTGGGATTTTTTTTATAAATAGTAGGTTACTGAGGGAGAATTATTACATGAATTTGAATGAATCATTCTAACAAAAATCAAGTGACTATGAAAATGAAGTCAAAGAATCTAGCTAGCAAAGATGTGACATGGAGGAATGAAGCATTCCTACAAAGTGTTAGCTTGTGGTGACTGATCAAGAAATTACTATACACTTTTCCTCTTGCCCTCATTGGGGTTCGCAACTGACATATTTTTGGCTATTTTTGGGCCAACATGTTGTAACTCATTCTAACACTAAAGCGGCAAAATATTGTATAATATGGCTTAGGGTTAGGGATTTCAATATGTATGTTTTTGTACTTGCAGCGAAATTGAGTTGTAAGGGGATTACAAATTGTAATCAGGTTGTAATCATTAGATAATAATAATATTGGACTCATTGTTGGTGGACATAGCCCAGGGATTGGGTGAACCACGTTAAATATTTGTGTCTTGTGTTCTATTCTGTGTGGTTTATTATTTTCTGATATTGGTTATATTTGCATGTAATTGTTATTTCTATCTTGTTAATCCTAACAAGTGTTGGCAAGTTGACTATATTGTTCTATATGACTAGATATAGTGTTTTCATTATGGAAAAAAAGTCATATAGAGTTTTGGAGTTAGCACACATTATCATAAGGTCAGAATATGGCTAAGTATAGAAGACTGGACAGTTAACAGAGCACCAGTAGATTAGAGCATCAGCGTACGTGCGTATGACCGAGTTATGATATGCACCCTTGAAGTTAAGATGGTAAGTGTGTATTCATGCTAAGTCTACAAGCGCATGATTAGATGAGAAAGTATGACAAAGATACAGATAGTTGAAGAAGTACAGCCAGTGAATGCCATAACAGAACAAAGTATATAATCGACTGTTACTATTTTTTTTAGCGGTTATAATATTGTTTTGTAAAGGCTATGCACCTATTTTAATTAGGTTGTAGACATTTAAACATCTTTGTTTGTAAACACACTTGAGCCAATTCACTTGGAAGTGTTGTATGTAATCGATTAAAGGGTCGACCTAGTTAATTGTTTTGTAAGCGCATATAAATAAGACATGTGCCTTGGTAATTGAGTAGTAAGAAGAGCATAGTGAAAGTAGAGTAGATAAGAAGTATGTGAAGAGCAGTCATTATGTTGTAGAGCTTCACAAGAGGTTGGAGCATTAGCACATCAAAGGAACTGATTTGACAAGTAGTGTCACAACACCAGTTCATCCAGCAGATATAGTGTGTAGCTGTCATCAAAAGGTTGTAGCCTTCACCACTTGAGCAGTGAGCTCTAGGATAGTGTGTCCCCACCCCTAACAGGGTTATTGTAAAAGACTCCTAACAAGGTCTGACCCTTGACCAGGTCACTGTACTAAAAGCATTGTAAAGAAAAACTCCTTACAGGGTTGCAAATCTTCTAACAAGGATCATAAGACACTAGTGTAGTTCTTAGTGGGTGTCAATTCCCACCGAGGTTTTTACCTATTTGGGTTTCCCCATAACCATATTGGTGTTATGTATTGTGTTTATGTATCTTTTTTATATTGATGTTCATTTTAGTACTTAAGCATTCAAGTTAAGTTTCAAGAGTAAAGAAAAAGATTAAATATAGTGAACACTGATTCACCCCCCCTCTCAGTGTTCCCATTCCTAACAATTGGTATCAGAGCTCTGGTTCTCAACAAAGAAGTTTAACCACTTGAGGAGATCATGGATAAGGGAGAAATGAAACCTCTAAAAAATAATCTTGAAGCTGCTCTTGAAGACCTTGACATATCTAAAAAAGAAATCGAAGAACTTAAAGAAAAAGTCAGTGATTCTCAAGCAGTCATCAAAAGACTAAAAAAAGACTTGAAAGATTGCTCAAATAGTGATTTACAGAAAATGGGCAAAAAGATAAATGAAGAGAACACATCTCTGAAAGATCAGATTGAAGAGCTAGATGAAAAGATAACTAACAATCAAGAAGTTTATGATGAACAGATCAAAGAGAACCTTCAATTGAATGAAGAATTGAGGCAAGCAAACATGGAAATCTTGAAGCTAAGAAAAAACCAAGAAAAGTTAGAATTTGAATTGATTGAAGCAAAGAATCACATTGATAAATTACACACAAGCAAGGATCTGATAGAATCTCAGTTATATGCTTAGAAGCTTAAAGGAGATACCAGCGGCATTGGATTCAATGAAGCACAAAATCAAATTGATGACATGCGAGCAAGGATGAAAGCACCTGAAGACACTACAGATGCTAAGGAGACTGGAAATCAGACTAACGACAATATTAAACCATCTAAGGATGAGCGCAAGCCAATAAACTGAACTTGTTATGCATGTAACAAGCATGGACACATAGCAAGGAATTGTAAAGAGGTAAGACCTTTCAATGGTTACTGTTATTCATGCAATAAATTTGGTCATAGAGCTATGAATTATAAAACAAGTTAGAAGAACAAGACTCAACACAATTAGAGAAACTAGAATCAACCAAATACAAGAAGTTCCCAGAGTATTACATGTCAGATATGTAATTATAATGGTCACTCAGCTAGAAAGTGTAAAATGGTAACCCATATCAATGTGTTGAAGAATTTAAGGCCTCCAGTTATTCATCACTCTTGTAACAAGGCTAGACACATCTCACAGTTTTGCAGATCAAGAATGCAAAGTTAGGAAAGCCCTAAAAAACCAAAAGAATCAATATTGGATACAGAAGGAGAAGTCAAGTTTGTGAAAGCTTCAGAAGATGCGAGCTTGATTTGGTCAGAGGCAAAGAAGGATAAGGTTGATGAGTATGTATTGGATGCATCCATAGTGGATGCACCCTCTACATCTAGATGAATGACCCTCAGGATCATAGGGGGAGATAATTTAGTTCTAGACCCCTGTGCATCTGGTATACTCACCCTCTAAGTATGCGCTTTTGGATTTAACCTTTTGGAGATTATTTGAGGCTATGTGCAAGAGTGCACTACCTGATCGATTGCAGAATGGAAGTTGGAAATTCTTAGTCAAATTCTGGTTTACGCAGCAAGCATTAATGGCAGAATTTTCACTTTAAAGTACATAGAGACTTGCAGATCATTCATTGCATTTGAGTTAGAGTGATTGGAGATCACAAAAGCCCTAGTAGTTGATTGTGAAGTATTAAAGTTTGATTCACCAGCAAAAGAGTGATTGATCGGTTGCGAAGCTCTAATCCGTTGTGACAATTCAGAAGTTCTTGAAAACCAATTTGAAGCGATAAAACAAGTAAGTTATGGCTACACCTGTTGTGTTTGATGTTGCAGAGAGGAAAATATATGTTTTCAAGAGGCACCCTTTTAAGTCTACCCTAGATGACCTAGAAGGTGCATTCTCAAGAACCCCTATGAGCATCATGCATGTTGAAGACATCCGTGCATACATTTACTACAAGAAAGAACTAGTTGGACTTGATAGGATTAGAGTACATATTGAAACTATGATAAAGCCAGATAAAACCTTCCTAGATGAGTTCGCACAACTGGAAAACCATCCCATAGTTGAATATGCTACAGAATATGAGTTTTATGAGTTTGAATGGATCAAGATATTTCTCAGTAGGATTCATCATGACCTATTCTGGATAGGTGAAGTGTCAGTAAGAATAATAGGAGACCTTATTCATGAAATGATAGGCCTTTCAAGGACATGCGTCATTCTTCCAGCAGGAAAGGATGTGAGAAAACTAATAGAACATGCATGTAAGTCAAGAAGCGATAGGCCCAGAATGACAATTGAGCCTATAGAGGAGGAAGACATCAAATTAATGTCTATGATATTAGGTTATAGGTTTCAACACACCAACAGGGTGAATAGTGTGTCCACGGCCACTATTCTTGCAGTAATAAGACTTGTCAGAGAAAATGGTGAGTTCAATCTGTGTGAGATATTGCATGCACAATTGATAGATAATATTAGAGCCATCAAGCATGATAAGACCAAAATATTTAGGTTTGGGTCTTTAATTATCTACATGTACTTCCACATACTTGGAAAGGTTTCAGATTTGTATTTAGACAAGAGTTTACTTACAATGCTACAAATATATCTTAAGGCATCTACTGAGAGTACATTGAAGGACTACATGGAATTGGAATTAAAGACATTCAAGATTAGAATGTAGATGAGGTACAAAATACTAGAGAGTATTGTTGAGAAATATAAAGACAACATTTGCTTTATGGTAGAGACTGATATAACATGTATGGAAGCATTTGAACCTAGAACAAAGTGGATCCATCCACTTGGATATGAGGTTGAGAAACCAATCTTGGAAGCATATGCACAAGTACTACTTTCAGCACCTAAGGACCCTAATGCACCTAGGTGGGGTACTTATGAAGAAAAGACAAGAGAAGTTGATGCAGTTCTTAACAGTGCAACAACTAAAAGAAAAGCCTCAAAGATCACATATGAGATACTCAAAATTCATGGTGTAACACAGGTAGATCTAGACAAAGCAAGACAAGAAAAGATTCCTTTGGAAATTGAGAGTGCATCCACACTGGAAGCTAAGTCTGATGATCCCAAGATGAAAAAGGTCAAGAATGAGAAAACTGAAGATCCAAAAGATAAAACAGATGTTATCCCTCATGTGCCCAAAGAAACAATTGATCTAACATCACCTCCTGAGTATAAGGCAATGGCCAAAAGGAAGAAGGAAACCAACACAAGTCACCCATCCTCACGGGAAACTAGAAGTAAGAAGAATGCTCGAGCACCTCCAGAGGTAGGTTTCAGACCTAGTCTTCAAGTTTTGAGAACAAGGATTGTTGATGAAGGTAGGTTAGATCAGATAAGAAAGTTTTATGAGAAGTATAGTGAAATTGATAAATCAGAGATTCACGACATGATCATAAAACATATGATTAAGTTCAAGAAGACAGTCTTGGAACTTAAGATAGTCATTCTAGAAGTGTTTGGAGTATTCTGGAATCCTTGAAGAAATAGGCTATTGAAGAAGATCTTAGAATAAGGGAAAATATTCTAGATGAAAGCCTTCATGTGTGTTCCTTTGAAGAGAAAATACTATTGTTAGATCTGGTGAAGCTGCATCTAAGAACAAAGCTAAGAACACTACACATAATGGACACAAACTTTGAGTTGACATCCAAAGAGACGGAGAAATCTTTTGAGAAAGTTTTCTTGAATAGGCACATGTATCCACCTACTGCACCCACAACACAAGTGCCCTCCAAGGAAGCCAAGGTTTTAGAGACCACAAATGTACCAATTACAGGTCCTTAGGATTCAACACCTAGAGTGGTAACACCTACAGAGGCAGTGAAGTCTGTGCCCATGATAGAAACACAAAAAGATGACACAATCTTTATTAATAATGTAGAGACTGCAATGGTGGCCATAGATAATGATTTGGATAAGTTTGAGGAATCCTTTGTGAGAACACATGAGGTTGAAACTCTATGTGGTAACAATTCACCCAAGCTACAAGAAGAAGTACTAATAGAAGATCTAACAGGTGAAGAAGAAGAGAAGGAGACAAAAAAAGGGATAGAAAAAGAGGAAGAAAAGGTAGAAGAGGAGAAAGGAGAAGAAGAGGTAAAAGGAAGTGAACCAACATATGAGCCATCTATTGAAATACCTATGAAGATAAAACAAGAAGTGATAGACAACACTCCTATCACACCCTTACCCTCAACATCATTGTTGACAAGTTTGACACGAGACACCTCAAACTTAGACTCTTGGGGAGAAGAAGACTTGATTAAGATTAGTGTCCTAGCCATGGAGAAAGCAAAAGAGAAGCAAGTGATGAGGAACCCTCTGTTTTTTGAATCAGTCAACATTCTGAACAGCCTACTACCTTCAGACAAGAAAGCATCTAAGGTCCATTCAATTGATGATGTCAGTACTATACTGACAAAATTCAAAGAAAAATTTTCTAGCTTGGAAGAATCTACATCTCAAGTTGCAGAAGAGAAATACATGAAGAAAAGATTGAGTGTTTGCACTTGACCTTAGTTCATTGAAGATTGGTCAAGCATCCCTAAAGGAGTTCGTAGCTAAGGGAAGGAAAATCATTTCCGATTGTATGAACCAGGATAAGCTGACTGGTGATCACTACAAGAAAATCCAGGAGGCAAAAGCAATGATAGATACTATAAGGAAATCAGTGGAAGATCCCTCCACCGATGTGAACATGTGCAATAATGTGTACCAGGGACAGATAGAAAAAATAGAAAAGGCTGAGAAGGATATGTCTAAGATAAGGGCAAGGCAAACACATCTCAAGAATGCTCTTGCTCCCTCTCTAGATATACTCAATCAAAACATCAAGGAGATCGATGCCACTATGGTGACATATGATCAAGGTCTGAGTACAGACTTGGAGAAGATGGAGAAGCTACAATATGCCTTATGTGCCCATCTACATATTGTCAATACACTGATAGCATTTTGGAAACAAGAGATCCAAAATTTGCAAATAGCATATCTGGATGTCCTAACATTGTAAGTACTTGTAGATACACTTTTTGAGCACCTTTGTCATTAATGTCAAAGGGGGAATATTGTATGTAGAATATGGAGTATGATATATGATGTATAGAAAAAAGTATAGTACAGAGTATAAAGGGAGATATAACTTAGAAAGAATTTTGTATAAGGGTGGAGTTAGTAACTTTTCCATATTCCTTTGTTGCCATTAATGACAAAGGGGGAGATTGTTGGCAAGTTGACTATACTGATGTATATGACTAGATATAGTGTTGTCATTATGGAAACAAATTCATATAGAGTTTTGGAGTCAGTGCACATTATCATAAGGTCAGAATATGGCTAAGTATAGAAGATTGGACAGTTAGCAGAGCACCAGTAGATCAGAGCATCAATGCACGTGCGATGACCGAGTTATAGTATGCTCCCTCGAAGTTAAGATGGTAAGTGTGTATTCATGCTAAGTCTAAGAGCGCATGATCAGATGAGACAATATGACAAAGATACCGACAATTGAAGAGGTACAACCGGTGAGTGCCAGAACAGAATAGAGTATGTAGCTGATTGTTACTATTTTGTTTAGCGATTATAATATTGGTTTGTAAAGGCTATGCACCTATTGTAATTAGGTTGTAGACATGTAAACATATTTGTTTGTAAACACGTTTGAGCCAATTCACTTGGAAGTGTTGTATGTAATCGGTTAAAGGGCCGACCTAGTTAATTGTTTTGTAAGCGCATATAAATAAGACATGTGCCTTGGTAATTGAGTAGCGAGAAGAGCATAGTGAAAGTAGAGCAGAGAAGAAGTATGTGAAGAGCAGTCAGTATGTTGTAGAGCTTCACAAGAGGTTGGAACATTAGCGCATCAAAGGAGCTGATTTGACAAGCAGTATCACAACACTAGTTCATCCAGTAGATATAGTGTGTATCTGACATCAAAAGGTTGTAGCCTTCACCACTTGACTAGTGAGCTCTAGGAAAGTGTGTCCCCACCCCTAACAGGGTTATTGTAAAATACTCCTAATAGGGTTCAAACCTTGACCAGGTCACTGTACTAAAAGCATTGCAAAGAACAAATCCTAACAGGGTTGCAGATCTTCTAACAAGGATCATAAGACACTAGTGCAGTTCTTAGTGGGTTTCAATTCCCACCGGGGTTTTTACCTATTTGCATTTCCCCATAACCATATTGGTGTTATGTGTTGTGTTTATGTATCTTATTTATGTTGATATTCATTTCAGTACTTAAGAATTCAAGTTAAGTTTCAAGAGTAAAGAAAAAGATTAAATATAGTGAACATTGATTCACCCCCCCTCTCAGTGTTCCTATTCCTAACAACAAGTGGTATTAGAGTGAGGTTTTTTTTTTAGTTATCCTTTGCAAGAAGATCTCATGGTTTAGTGGGAGTTTCATGGTTGAGTGGGAGCAATGGCAGACGAGGGTAGGATAAAGGTTGACAAGTTTAATGGGTAGAACTTTCAGTTATGGAAAATGCAAATGGAGGAATATCTCTATCAGAAGGATCTATGGCGGCCATTGGAAGGAAAAGCCAAGAAACCGGCAAGCACTTCTGATGAGGAGTGGTCTATTCTTGATAGAAAGGCCCTTGGTAGTATACAATTATGCCTAGCATAATCAGTTACATTCAATATTACACAAGCAATGACGACTGAAGATTTGATGAAAACCCTAGCGAAGTTGTATGAAAATCCCTCCACTTCAAATAAGGTATTTCTCATGAAGCATTTGTTTAATATAAAAATGGTGGAAGGTGGGTCAGTTGCTAATCATTTAAATGATTTTAATATAGTTACCAGTCAATTAACTTATGTCAATGTTATTTTTGATGAAGTTAGGGTTCTCTTGATTTTATGTTCTTTGCCTGAAAGCTGGAATGGCTTGGTAATGGCTGTTAATAACTCTATTTCTGGTTCTAATACCCTAAAATTTGATGATGTTATTGATGTTATTCTGAGTGAGAAAATTCATTAGAAAATCTCAGGTGGATCCACATTGGGTAGTGTCTTAAACGCACAAAGAAAAGGTAGAACCAATGAGAGAGGAAACAATTCTAGAAATCATGGGAAATCAAGAGGAAAATCAAAGGGAAAGAGGTCCGAATCCAAAGGTCCAAATGATTGCTGGTACTGTGGAAAATGAGGTCATAAGAAGAAATATTGCTGGTCTTAGAAGAATAAAGAAGGAGACAAACAAGAAGGTAACAAGGAGGAAAATGTGGTAAGTAATAAACTCGAAGAGGATGCCTTGCTTCTTTCTTTAGAAAGTATTGATGATTCATGGGTTTTAGATTCTGGGGCTTCATTTCATGCTACACCCGATAGAGGTTATTTTCTTGGTTATGTCCAAGGGGATTTTGGGCTAGTTTATTTGGGAGATAATGAACCTTGTCAAATAGTTGGAAAGGAAAAAATTAAGATTAAGTTATAGAATGGGAATCATTGGCTACTACAAGAGGTAAGACATGTTCCAAGGCTGAGTAGGAATTTAATTTCAGTAGGACAATTGGGTGATGAGGGTTGCACAATTATTTTTAATGATAGAAATTGGAAGGTTTCAAAAGGTTCCTTAGTAGTAGAAAAAGGTGTGAAAGTAGGCACTTTATATCTTTGTACAGGTCATACTATTCCTTCTACTTTAATTGTTTCAGAAGATAATGAATGTTCAGGAACAATGGCTATAGTTGAGCAGGAAGAACATCAAACCATTGTTGTAGATTCTGACACAACACTTTGGCATAACAGACTCAGGCACATGAGTGAAAAGGTATGAAATTACTTCATTCAAAGAAAGCTTTACCTAGTCTAAAATGTGTCAATATGAATTTTTGTGAAAGTTTTATTTATAGAAAACAAAAGAGAGTTAGTTTTGTAAAGAGTGGAAGGGAAAAGAAAAATGAGAGATTAGAGCTTGTGCATACAGATGTATGGGGACCAGCTCAAGTATCTTACCTTGGTGGCTCTATGTATTATGTTACATTTATAGATGATGCAACAAGAAAAGTATGGATTTATTTCCTTAAGATAGAAATCTGATGTATTTCAAACTTTTAAGAAATGGAAATGCTTGATTGAGAATGAGACTGGTAAAAAGCTAAAATGTCTCAGATCTAATAATGGTGGTGAGTATTGCAACATAGAATTTGAAGATTATTGTTCCTCAAATGGTATTCGTAGGCATAAAACTGTACCAAGAACTCCACAAGAAAATGGAGTGGCTGAATGCATGAATAGGACAATAATGGAGCATGCAAGGAGTATGAGGTTACATGCTGGGCTGCCCTTAAACATGTGGGCAGAGGTTGTAAACACTACTATTTATTTAATTAATAGATTCCCCTCTACTCCTTTGGACTGTGGTATTTTAGAGGAAGCATGGAGTGGTAAGAAGGTGAGTTATTCTTTTCTCAAAACCTTCGGTTGTGAAGCTTTTGCACATATAGATTCTAAAAATAGAACCAAGCTGAAGCTAAGTCAAAGAAATGTGTATTTGTTGGATATGGCATTGATGAATTTGGTTATAGGCTTTGGGATTTTGAAAATCATAAAATTGTAAGAAGCAGAGATGTCATATTCAATGAGAAAGTATTGTACAAAGATCTGTTGCAGCAACATGAGAAGAAAGAAAATGATAATGTAGTACTGGATGATACTCCAAAAGATGATGTTCTAGTAGACCCTTATGCTCCTCAACAATAGCAACAACAAATACCACACACCCCAGTGAATGTTAGATGGTCAACAAGTATAAGTAGACCTCCATAAAGATTCTCTCCCTCTTTATATTCTATTTTGTTAACAAATGCCGGTGAACCTGAATGTTATAATGAAGCTGTGCAGGTGGATACAAAGCTTTAGTGGGAGTCTACAATGATAGAGGAAATGGACTCCTTGCTGAAAAATCAAACTTGAGATTTATGCAAGTTACCTGCAGGTAACGGGCTTTACAAAACAAATAGGTTTACAGGCTGAAAGAAGAGGATGGAGGTAAGAAAATATTTAAAGTCAGGTTAGTTGTAAAAGGATTTGCACATAAAAAGGGCATTGATTTTGATAAGATATTTTCTCCATTTGTTAAAATGACTTCTATTCATACTGTTTTAAGTATTGTGGCTACTGAAGATTTGCATTTAGAGTAGCTTGATGTTAAAATAACTTTTATTCATGGTGATTTGGATGAAGAAATATATATGGTACAACCACAAGGATTTGAGGTCAAGGGTAAGGAGAGTTTGGTGTGCAGATTGCAGAAAAGTTTATATGGCTTGAAGCAAGTACCTCGACAATAGTATATTAAATTTGACACTTTTATGAATGAGCATGGATACACTCAGTGTCATTATGACCATTGTGTTTACTTTAAGAGGTTGGATGATGATAGCTACATTATTTTATGTTTATATGTTGATGATATGCTTGTAGCTGGGTCTAACATGGATCACATTAAGGGGTTAAAAAAAAAGTTAGCACATTCATTTGCTATGAAGGATTTGGGGGCAGCAAAAAAAATCCTTGGTAATGAAAATTTGCAGACATAGTAAAAATAGGAAGTTGACTTTATCTCAGGCTGATTATAGTGAGAAGGTGTTGCAACATTTCTCTATGGAGAATGCCAAAGCAGTCAGCACACCTTTGCCTGGTCATTTGAAATTGATGAAGGAGATGTGTCCTAAGACATCATAAGAGAAGGCTAAAATGTCTAAGGTACCTTATGTTTCAGCTATAGGGAGCTTAATGTATGCTATGGTATGTACTAGGCTAGATATTGCACACGCAGTGAGATTCGTTAGCTGATATATGAGTCACCCTGGTATTGAGCATTGGAATGCAGTCAAATGGATTCTCAGATATTTGAGAGGCACATCTAGTAAGTGTTTACACTTTGGGGTATCTACTACTACTGTACAAGGCTATGTTGACTCAGATTTGGTAGGAGATATAGATAGCAGGCGGAGTACTACAGGCTATGTATTACCTATTGGTGGGACAACAGTGAGTTGGATTTCTCGACTACAAAAGGTGGTTGCTTTATCCACTACAGAGGAAGAGTATGTTGTTGCTACAGAGGCAACCAAGGAGATGATATGGCTTCAATTATTCATGGAAGAATTGGGACATCCACAAACGAATAATTTTCTGCATATAGATAGCCAAAGTGCCATTCATCTTGTGAAAAATTCTACTTTGCACTCAAAGAAAAAACACATACAGTTGTGGTACCATTTCATTCGGTCTGTTTTGGATGATGGGAAGTTGAAGCTGGAAAAGATACATACAGATGATAATACAACAGATATGTTTACAAAGGTAGTAACAAGGGAGAAGTTGAACTCATGTTCAGCTTCAGTTGGTCTTCTAGACTGAATAGAATAAAGGAACAACTGAGTCCAGGGTGGTTCGATCTAGTGGGAGCCTCATATGGTAGCAGTATTTCTACAGGATCAATCTCCACGTGGGAGGTTTTTTTAGTGTGGATACTAATCAGTCACCAAGTGGGAGATTGTTAGCTTGTGGTGACTGATCAGGAAAGTACTGTACACTTTTCCTCCTACCCTTGCCGGGGTTCGAGTATCGGCTATTTTTTGGGCTGACATGTTGTAACTCATTCTAACCCTAAAGTGACAAAATATTGTATAATATGGCTTAGGGTCAAGGATTTCAATATGTATATTTTTGTACTTGTGACAGAATTGAGCTGTAAGGGGATTACAGATTGTAATCATGTAATCACTGGATAATAATAATATTGGACTCATTGTTGGTGGACGTAGCCCAGGGATTGGGTGA